>OX595839.1:6020523-7220523 GCA_951392215.1 Epirrita christyi | reverse complement strand
AGTTTCTTTGTGGAAGATATACCTACCAACTTTGCAGCAATAACTCTATGCGGTCTGCTACGCTCCTAAAAGGTTTCATAGATTTTGGTGGAATTACAGATGGCGATAAGAATACTGACACTTTTGATACTTGGATATGCATGTGCAGCGCCAGCGGTAAATAATGTTGGTTCATCAAAGACCGCGGCTGACGTTGAACCTCAAGAAGCGAACCAAGAATCTGATCTAAAACCAGACGCGAGTACTTGTAAGTAAAACATAATTACCAAAATATTTCTAACTCACTACATAACCAAGGAACATTATTCTTTTGATGGAATAAATAATGAACTTACACCGACAAAGTTATAAAATTTTGAAAAAAAATCGTTTATCCTGTGTTGAGTACTTTTTGAGTTATGGAGAGACTGTGAATCGACTTCGGAACCCTACACCTCTTGCAAGAGAGTAATTATGTTCTCTTCCCTACACCGCCCACACTATGCGTGGTTCAAGAGACGCGGGTCAGCCCCATTTGTTTAATGGAACTGACGTCATCCGACAAAATGAGCCTACTGTTGGCCTATTTGTTCTATAGAACATATCGTGTCTGGTTTATTTCGTTTTTGATAGCTTGATTTAGTATCTTAGATTTCAGTAAATGCTCCAAGCTTAGTATAGCTATTTTACTTCTAGCGCCTTTTTTACTATATCGTGCTGACAACACTACCTACAGATCAAAAATGCACAATACCTCCTCTGTCATATAAACAGAAATAAGTATTTGTATTTTGGCCATATTATTACCTAAGAGATGGTCAAAGAAGCTTTACATAAAGAATGTTTTAATTCCAGATTATGACCGTTACTCAGAATACGGGTCCCGTAGCTATCCCAGTAATGGCTACGGGGGAGGAGTTACAGGGTATGGCTCAATAGATGACAGATACAGCAATTTCGGAGGATACGATACCAATGGGTACGGCGCCGGTGGATATGGCGGAGCTGGTGGATACGGCAACTCAGGGTATTCAGGCTACGATGGGTACCGAAGCGGATACGGCAGTAGCGGGTACGGCAGCGCAGGATACGGCAGCGCAGGTTACGGCAATGGAGGCTATGGAAGTGCAAGTTACGGCGGAAACGGCGGCTACGGTGGTTACAGCGGCAATGGAGGATTGAACTCCTATTACGGATACAATAATCCGAGCTTTCAAGGCAACGGCCATTTAGGGTACGGCTACTACAATAAGAGACCTAGTTATGGCAACATTTATAACAGTGGCATCACTCCTAGCTTAGTCACCGGTTATAGAGGCTATTCAAGAAAATGATGTGTTCATTTGTATTCCCACAAGTTCACCCTAAAGTTAGACTGGGTCAACTTTAGCCCGATTTTTTAACATAGGCCAAAAAGGTAACGGGCATACCAGAGCTAAAAAAATACCTTTGAAATAATTTACTAAATTTCGCTAAAAGAATACGTGAGATTTTCATTTACTAGCAAAAACTTATATACAATACAAAGGATGAAATAGAAATGATGGCGTATTATTTTTGATATTTTAGCTTGTTAGAAAGTTTGTTAACTGTACTGTCTGTACACCCTCCCCGTTATTTATAAATATGGTTCAGCCACGTTGTAGTTTAGCGTTCTTTCTCACTTTCTGTCGTTTCTGACAGAAAAGGGAGAAAGATAGCATATAAATAACATGATCTGGGTCTGAATTATCTTGCGTTATATTCCGGGTGTTTGTTCACCCTTTAAAATAACTAAAAATAGGATGAACTACTGGGCAGCTAACATTAATTTATCATATAAGAAACTATGTACCTAGTTAAGTTTTACATGTAAATGTTATCGTAATAATAATATAAGCCACCAAAGTACTTCCCAAAGCTATACTGTTTTTGTAACAATCAATTATTTGCCTATGTATTATCTCAACATGAAAGTAAATACATTATTAATAAAACATTTTTTAATGCATAGTTTAAAACTTTATTTCTAACAATGTGACAAACACACTAAATCCCATTTCTACCAACTAATTACGGGACACCTAATGTTTACGAGACACTTAACTCATGCCAAATTGACAGTTCTTCCTTCATGTCAATTTAACAGATGTAAGTGTGTCGTAAGTGTCCGTAACAAGCCGGTGAGAAAGAGCATGTCACTTAATCATACACATATCTATCTCATTTTATAATCAAATATTATTGTGAACAAACAGACGAAAATGGCTAGCACAGTCTAGTGTGGTGGACAGATTCTGTGGCTAGGCTAGTCAGAACCAGAAACGCTGGTCTGTTTTTTCATAGATTTTAACGCTCTTTCGCGGAGTTTCTTCTCTAAATCTTCATTGTTGACTTTACCTTCCTCCTCTTCTTCTTCCGGCTCGTCGCTGTCTGAAGAGTCGTCCTTCTTCTTAGACACCTTCTTATGTTTCTTGTGTTTCTTATGCTTTTTGGAGTGCTTCTTATGTTTCTTGGCCTTCTTTGACTTCTTAGGTTCATCACTCTCCGATTCCGAATCTGACTCGGAAACCTTCTTTCTGGCTTTCTTTTTCGACACTTGATCGCTGTCTGAAGTGGATTCTTCTTTCTCTCGTTTCTTTGACTTTTTCTCTCCATCCTCGCGTGTTTTTGGCTTTGTTTCTTCCGGGTGTTTTGGTTTCACTGCTTTTTCCTTGTCCTCCACTTTCTTTGTTTTGGGATCTGGCGACGGCGGTCTTTCTTTCCCGTCTCCTTTTTTAACTCGCCTTGCTTCTTTTTCAGAGGAGGAATCTCGCTTCGTCGTCTTTTTCTTAGAGGATTTTTCATCAGAGTCAGAGCTGTCATCGTGGGAATCGTCACTATTATCAGTTTTGTCAGTTTTCTTTGATTTTATTTTTTTGTCATCCACCTTATCGGGCCTCGAGCGTTCACTGCTAGCATCTTTGTTTCGCTTTTTCTTTTTATCGAGATCAGACTCCTCTGGAATGTTCTTCTGTTTGGACTTGGAGCTCTTGTGCTTGAGTTCGTCGTCCGAGCTGGAGTCAGAGCTGGAGGAGCGCGCCCTCTTCTTTCGCGACTTCTTAGCCAGCTTCTTCTTGGCGGTCTTCTTGCTTTTCCTCTTCCTCTCGTCTTCCGAGTCGCTGGTAGAAGAGTCCTCGGACTCGCTATCGGATGACGAGCTTTCCTTTTTAGGTTTCTTGCTCTTCTTAGAGCTTGATTTCTCTTTGCGTTTAGGTTTTGATTTACTTTTAGATTTGGCAACCTCTTCACTGCTCGCACTCTCGGATTCGGAGCGATGAGCTTTGCGCTTACCTTTCTTCGTTTCCTTAACTTTGCCGACCTCATCGGCCTGGTCGTCGTCGCCGGATTTGTCTGCTTTCTTGGTTTTTTCGATTTCATGTTTCCTGAGGAAAGGTGACGGTGTTCGCGAAAGACTCTTGGAGTACTCACGTAAGGTTGGTATGGGGATGAAATCTGCACGTTCCTCGTCGTCGGAAGTGTGAGGCTTATTTTCACTTTCCTTTTCCTTTTGTGACACGGGCTTCTCTTTAGCAAGCGATGACTCCCTGCTCGTGCTGGAAATGATACGCTCCTTGGACTGGGCTCGCGGTATGAGCACTCGCTCCACCGACTTCTTCCGCAACTTATCCAGATTCTCTGTAATTACAATACAAATTTATAAGTTGAATTTCTTTGCATCTGTAGAATGTACAAATTATGTAATCTGTGATTATACTAACCTTTTCTCGGTATGGAAACAGATTTCTCCAAACGTTCCTTGATTAGGTCGCTGGACCTCCTCTCGCGGGACTTCCTCTCCTTCGATCTTCTGCTATCTCTGGTGGAGCGGTCCCTTGACTTCCTATCCCTGGCAAATCATGTTTCGAGTTAAAATTCACCTTGGAATAATGGAAACGGACCGTAGTCCACGCGGGCTGTAGGATGTACTGTATCATGACTCTGTTCTAGTACATGCGTATTTGAAGTAGGAGAGTTGGTTGTAAAAGAGTTCGTCCGTGAAAGGACCACCACCATGCCTATTTTAATCGCCCAGGAGCAGTAGTGCTGTGTTCAGTAGCCAGTGAAATTACAGGCACATAGAACTTTTGATTTTTATGTCGGTGTCACGGCGGCGGACGCAGTGCAATGCCACGTGGGACACGTCCTATAAGAACGTTATGATTGGCAGGACTTGCCGCTTAACATCGGACACTGCCGGTTCCGTCACTAATTAAAAAAACATATGATTTTCTCAAGATGTTTTCATTCACCGTTTTGAGCATGTGGTTATCATATTTTTTCTAGTGAAGATCCTCATTATTTCACGCTCTGTTTCGCAATTAGTAAGATCGGACGGCCTCGCTAAGACAACAGAGACTCGTAATAATCCAGGGGTAAGAGAATGTAGAGTTATTAATTAGCTGCTCTAAAAACCAGGCTAAAATTATTGCGAACCTTTTTGAATGGACTTTCAAACCAAAGGAATGACCACCGATTTGAACCGGTGATCAACTGAAGTAGGCACTTGTATGAGAATTTTGTTCATCTATGAGTTTCAGAAGTAATCATTTTGAACTGGGGGCTTAGTATGGGTTTTGATAGTTTTCGAAACTATATGAAGATTCGTTTCCATCCAATACATTTACTGACAGCGTCCTTAGTTTTCTTCTCGTTTTCGCTAGGGGCGCTGCAAGTAAATGCATGGAAAGAAACGAAACATCATATAGTTTCGTAAACTATTAAAACCCGTACTAGACGTAGATGACATTCAAAAATGGTAACCCAGAATTGACACAACTGAGTGTGTTAATTAAAATATTAGCTGTACCTGGTTCTAGAGCTTCTGTCCCTAGAACGGCGATCCCTGGAACGGCGCACGGAGCCGGCCCGTCCCGAGCGGCGCCGCGACATTGACCGTCTTCGCGAGCGCGAGTTGCGCCTGTCGCGTGACCTGCGCACAACCACCATGTTAACATACAACATGCAATAGTACCTAGGTTTTTGCGATAAGAAGATTCAACAGTAAAGCACACAGAAGCAAATAAATTAGCACTCGGAAATAGGAATTGATACAGTTTTTAGTGTGGACATTATTTTTTGTGTTTTGCAACCCAAACCAGAGCTTTTCATGTTAGTGTTACCTTGGGTTCACTGGGTTAGAGTGCGTCCAGTCTAAAACAATACTCTTTTTGCCGAGGCAATTTGGGCATTTTTTTTTGGGCATGCCGTTTTAGACTGGACGCACTCTACATGAGTGTGTGAGTTTATGAATAGATTCTTTTTATTCCTTTCTCCGATATCTTGTTGTGTAGGGGATGAATTGCATCAGACTTAAGTAAGCATCGAGGTAAGCCACCTGGAATAACGATTGTAGGACGCTCCTTAACCACTAGTATGAGATTCGGCCTAAGAAATAACTGCATACTTCTAGATTTTGATAATATGCGGCTGAAAAGATAGCTAGAACCATTGTCTACATGATAGAACTGGGTCGCCAGCTCGTAACCTGCCGCACTTGTTGGCAGCCAGGGGATTTGTTGTTGACAGTATAAACCAAATAAATGCCAAATGCAAGGGATTTAGTATTGTTTTTTTTTATTTGCCGTTGCCATTATTATTTGTCACCACAACAACACATAAGGGGGCGTCCATTAATTACGTTAGGCGATTTTTTCCTTTGTTGCCCATGGTCCCTGTGATAGTCCCTGGAAGGTACTGTTGAGTATTTGCAGCATTATTATAATTATATTGTCACACCACAGTAATATTTAACGAGGATTTGCAGTTTTGTTTGATTGATGGAGCAACACTAGTTTCCTCCCTTCCTGCATTGTCCCATCCCTATCAACACTCTCTTCAAAACAAAAATGTCAATCGTGCGCACGTACAAAAATAACAAAAATACAATTTTAACCATAAACGAACAAAACCAAGTGATTACTACATCCAAAGCCTTCCTGCAACTGGTAAGTCTCCTATTTCAGACATAAGTGTGATCCTTCGAACCGATATTATTGTGTTTGTGACAAAATTCCATTAGCCGCACGAGTCGCCGGCCGGTGTCGGCCATTTTTTCCCGTGTGTGAAATACTGTGAAATATGTCGAAAAATCAGCTAGCTAGTTTGAAATATGAGTTCTTGTGTGAAAGGGTTAGTTCGTTGTATATTACTGCTACCACGTTAGATTTTAGTAAGGAACAGGATGTAGGAAAGTTCAAAATTCGTTGTGCTGATCTCGACTCGATTCAAGCCGAGGTCGAAGAATGTTTTTTATCCATTCAATCAACGTTGAAGGAAGAGGAGGTTTTAGGGTTGCATAAGAAAAAGTTCGTCTTGTTCGAGGAACAGTGCTTAGAGGTCAAGTACGTACTAAGCACATTTGCGAATGTCGATTTCCGAGAAACAATTCACAAGGACCTGCCTGCCTACTGTTCATCGAACAAACAGAATGACGCAATAAAATACAAATTACCGGATATAACGCTACCACGGTTTTCAGGGAATTACCCAGATTTCCCTGGTTTCGTAAATATGTTTGACGCTTTGGTACACAACAACGAGCGATTGAGTCTTGTGCAAAAAAAGCATTATCTAACGAGCTGTCTGGCAGGTGAGCCTGCTAATCTAATAAAACATCTTTCGAGCATTGCCGACAACTACGAAGTGGCGCGGAAGTTGCTTTTCGATAGGTACGACGACAAAAGGTTGATAGCAGACGCACACTTGTCGGCCTTATTGGCATTGCCTACGGTCTCCGTTAAAAACGCTTCACACTTGCGTAATTTCGTGAACGTTTTACAAGAAAACACAAGCGGTCTTACTAGTCTAGGATTCCCGGTAAAAGAGTGGTCACTCATCTTATTACACATTTTCACGAGAAAACTCGATAGTGAATTACGATCTCGTTTTGAGCTAGCTCATCAGCAAGAAAAAATACCTACATTCGAAAATCTCCTAACGTTTTTGAGCAATTACTGCAAAACATTAGAGACTACTGGCGTAGTAAGTCAACTCAGTAGCGGCAAGTCATCCAATAGCACTCAGCCCATTAAAAATAGTAAACAGTCTTATGCGTCCAGTGTAGTATCAGCTGAGCCAACCAAGCAAAAGAGTTTTGAAGAGCAGAAAGCGGTGTTCTGTCCCGTATGCAGGGGCACGCACACCATGATGAGGTGTACCAAGTTCTTTGCAATGGACTTGGCGTCACGTCAAGATTTAGTCAAGTCAAAAAACCTATGTTTCAATTGTCTGCGCCCGCACAGGGTAGTTAATTGTAATTCACGATTCAGATGTCAAAATTGCTCACGCAAACACAACACTATGTTATGTTCCAACAACGATCAGACTCCGCCGATTTCAAGTCCCAGTAGTAGTAATGAAACGCCACATTCGCTTGACGACAAGCAAGTCGCTCACTGCACCAGTAGATCCGATGCGGTGTCGCTCGCGAGTGCACCTCTTCTGTCTCTTTCGCACTCGCAGGATCCGCACGGGACCACGCGGCATTCATTACTTGCTACGGCCATAGTTGAAGTTGCTTGTTCTAGGAACGGTGAATATCATTCGGTCCGAGCATTATTAGATCCCGGAAGTATGGCGAATTTTATAACTTCATCTAGTATGCAGCGACTAGGGATGCGCTACCATAAAACGGATATTACGATTTCGGGTGTCGGCGAATCAAATAGGGTTCATCCAAAAGGCGAATTACACATGTACCTAAATAATAGCGTCGGTGATCCTATATGCGTAGAAATGCTAGTTCTTCCAAAAATCACGGCGCCACTGCCTACGTCCAACATAAGCTCATCTATTTTGGCTAAGTATAGTCATCTTCGGTTAGCCGATCCGCGGCTTAATGAGAAAGGTAGCATTGACATGTTGTTAGGTGCGGGGGCATGTGCCAAGATTTTTAACGGCCCTAAAGTCGAAGTAGGTGAGGGTCTACCTGCAGCGTTCGAAACCATTTTTGGTTGGGTTCTGATGGGGGATTTATTCGGACGTCAACCCGACGTTCAGTCTTTGCATTGCGTGACATCAATAGACGAGACATTGAAAAAATTCTGGGAGGTAGAAGAGGTGACTAAGAGTAGGCAAGCCGATCCTAGTGATGTTATATGTGAGGATCATTTCAAGCAGACGCATTCGCGTACTTCAACGGGGCGTTTCATCGTGCGCTTACCCTTTCGACAGGGTGACCATGATGTTGGTCAACATTTTGGGGATACCTTGCACATAGCTATCCGTCGGTTATTATCGTTAGAAAACAAGTTCAAACGTGATAAGATTTTAGAAGCGCGGTATAAGGATTTCATGCGGGAATATATTGAACTGGGCCACATGCAGCCAATCGAAACTTCGATTGCACAACGCTTTCCAAAATATTTCATACCCCATCACGGGGTATACAAAAAGGGTACGGAAAAAATTAGGTGCGTATTCAACGCTTCTTCCAAGGGCCCGGGCGGAAAGTCGTTAAATGATGAGTTATTAGCTGGACCCAAGCTGCAGCAGGATATAGTAGACATCATCCTCCATTTTAGATTACACGAGATAGTCTTTTCCACCGATATCCGTCAAATGTACCGTCAAATTATTTTGCATCCTGATGATCGCCAATATCAGCTGATCGTATGGCGAGACCATCATCAGCGTGACGCTCACCCTCAGCAGGGTGACGATCACATTCAGCCTGAAATTCAACAATTTCAGCTAAATACCTTAAGTTATGGTATTACCACAGCAGCGTTTCTCGCGATGCGATGCCTGCACGAACTGGCCTTTATAGGCAAAGAGACACATCCGCGCGCCTCTCAGATTTTACTTAACGACATATTTGTTGATGATATTTGTAGCGGATCAAGCTCGTTGGCCGAAGCTCAAAGCACAAAAAACGAGTTAATCAACCTATTGAGTAAAGGCGAATTCGAGCTTCGCAAATGGATGAGCAATGAGCCTCGGCTGCTTACAGATTTGCCAACGGAGCACTGCGAGCTAAATTTTAGTGAGGACGCTGACATGTCACTTAAGATACTCGGTTTTAAGTATAGTCCGAAAACGGACACTTTCTCATACCAAGTGTCCCTTGATAGTCACGAATGTACTAAACGCATTATCTTGTCGAGAGTTAGTTCCATCTATGATCCGAACGGGTGGTTAGCACCATGCGTTATATTTGCGAAAATCCTCATGCAGCGTTTATGGACGTTGGGGCTAGACTGGGATGAAATACCCCCTTCTGATATCGTTGATGACTGGCAACGCTTCTGCAATGATCTGCATCATTTGCAAAACATATCTATAGAGCGCCAAGTTTTATCAAACACGGTTCAATATTTTGACTTACACGGTTTTAGCGACGCGTCAGAGTCCGCTTATGCGGCTTGTGTTTTCATACGATGCGTCCATCTAGATAATCACGTAACTGTACACCTACTCATATCAAAAACGCGTGTCGCTCCTATCAAGCAGAGGCTTACAATTCCCAAGCTGGAACTCTCGGGTGCCCATTTACTGGCTCGGCTTTTAGTGCGTGTTTCTGACTGCCTTAAGTTACGAACGAACTTGCAGCGGAACACATGTGCGTGGAGTGATTCATCTATTGTCCTATGTTGGCTGCGAACTCAGCCGCACCTTCTCCAGGTCTTTGAATCGAATCGTGTCAGTCAAATTCAATCTTTGATTTCACCGGAATAGTGGCGGTACATTCCGACTGCTTTGAATCCAGCTGATCCCGCCTCGAGAGGCATCACCCCGCAGGAGTTAGTCAACCACGAGCTGTGGTGGGGCCCATCCTGGCTCACTCGCGATCCCGAATCATGGCCACCGCCATGCCAGCAGCTCGAACGCAAGTCACTTCCCGGCCTAAAGAAACCTACTCAGGTAGTCGCTGCCGTAACTAACGAAAATGAAACACCTGATTTCATTCAAAATTATAGTTCGTTCACTAAACTCGTGCGGGTTACCTCATGGTGCCTTCGCTTTGCATACAACACATTGAAATCGAAACCAAGATTCAGAGTCACAGGGCCGATTAGCGGACCCTTAACAAGTGAAGAGTTACAACGCAGCCTTCATGCGCTCGTTAAATGCGTACAATTCCAATCATTTTCTAAAGATATAAAAGACCTTCAGTCAAAGAAGTCATGTAGTACCGGGTTGATACGTTTGCAACCATTCTTAGACGATAACGGCTTGCTTAGGGTAGGCGGAAGATTAGTGAACTCTTCTCTTAACTACTCAGCTAAGCACCCTCTCTTGTTGCCTCACTCACAACATTTTACTAATATGGTAGTTGATTATTATCATGTAAAATATTTGCATGCTGGTCCAAGCGCTTTAATGTCTCTTATCCGAGAACAATTTTGGATATTATCCGCGAGACGCGTCATACGCAGCAGGGTCTTTAAATGCATCCGCTGCTTTCGCTTAAGATGTCAACCCCCCCAAATCAAGATGGGTGACTTACCAGCTAGTCGCGTCACTGAATCTCAGCGTCCTTTTGTGTCCCTATCAATAGACTACGCGGGCCCATTTATGTCAAAGTCGAGCTTATTGCGAAACGCCAAGATAATCAAGTCGTATTTGTGTGTCTTCGTCTGCTTCACGACGAAATCTGTTCATTTGGAAGTAGTCAGCGACTTGACAACCGAAGCGTTTCTAGCGGCTCTTAAGCGATTTGTTGCCAGGCGCGGCCTACCAAGAGAGATTTGGTCAGATTCCGGTTCAAACTTCAAAGGTGCTTGCAACCTTCTAGTAAAATTCAAAAGAGACATTATCAAAGACCCCACCTTAAATAATTTTTACTCAGAGCACTTTATTAAATGGCGTTTCTCGCCGCCCCTAAGTCCTGCTTTCAACGGGCTAGCAGAAGCAGCTGTCAAATCGAGTAAATCCCATTTAAAACGTGTCATAGGTGACCGGCCTTTGACTTTTGAGGAATTAACAACAATCTTTGCTCAGATAGAGGCAATTTTAAATTCCAGGCCATTATGCCCTTTATCAAATGATCCTAACGATCTATCCGTATTAACTCCAGGCCACTTCCTAGTTGGTTCTCCATTGGTCTCAATTCCTGAGACACCACCTGCAGAAACCACACGTGTAAACCAGCTAGCTCGATGGCAACTCCTTAGGCAAATGACTGTGAATGTGTGGAAACGTTGGAGTCATGATTATCTCCACACCTTACAGCAACGTGCCAAATGGCACAAATCTACATATGATATTAAGATAGGCGATTTGGTCTTAATCCAAGAGGACGGCCTGCCGTCCCTTCATTGGTCTCGCGGTAGGGTAACCAAGCTTTTCCCTGGCCGAGACTCCATCGTCCGTGTAGTGGAACTAATGACTGCTAAAGGCCATTTTACTAGATCTGTAGCCAAACTGGTTCCTCTACCTTGTAATGTAAACTAAATTTCACGTAGCATAATTATTACTAATTAATTTTAAGATAGTTAATTTTCAAATTATACAGTCCACTCGCTAAGTTATCATATAAGCAATTTTGTAAAGCAGTAAGATACAACCTACTAAATCTTGTTTATCAGCACTAAGTTACAAATTTTGCTTTAAAAAGGGGTCAACCCCTTTTTGTGGGGGGCCATGTTGAGTATTTGCAGCATTATTATAATTATATTGTCACACCACAGTAATATTTAACGAGGATTTGCAGTTTTGTTTGATTGATGGAGCAACACTAGTTTCCTCCCTTCCTGCATTGTCCCATCCCTATCAACACTCTCTTCAAAACAAAAATGTCAATCGTGCGCACGTACAAAAATAACAAAAATACAATTTTAACCATAAACGAACAAAACCAAGTGATTACTACATCCAAAGCACGGGAATTATTTTACCCGTGGTCCCTGAATTTTGTATAAGCCAACTAATTTAAAAAGGTATAATAACTTAACTGTATATTATTAAAGAAAACAATAAAATAAAACATAAGAACCTACATATACTCTATGCGTTTGTGCTCTATTATAATAACAAAATTAACAACATAAACATACTCCTTTAGTTTTTTTTACATGTTAATGTAAATGTGAGTACTTATGTTTTATTTTATTGTTTTCTTTAATAATATACAGTTAAGTTATTATACAAAATTCAGGGACCACGGGTAAAATAATTCCCGTGGTACCTTCCAGGGACTATCACAGGGACCATGGGCAACAAAGGGATTTTTTAACCCCTCTCCCCTTGATGAGATGGCGTGAGATTTTACTCTCGCGCGAAATTTTCAAAACGCGTATTTTTACCGCGCGTTGCCACCCTGTTCCTACGTCGCAGCGTTCGTCGAACCGCACGACTGGCCGATAGCGGCTAAACAATGAAGGCTACTGTGATACTTTGTGGCGTTCGCATATATTATTGTGTAAGATTTAGCCATATTTTAGTGGAGAAACATGTTTTACCCGTTAAATCCAGTTTACTCGCAATAAACGGACGCCCCCTAATCTGTGAAAATTTCAAGCCTGTCAATATACCCTTATATTAACAGCCGAGATATCCCCTGTACGACGGACGGCTTTGTAATAGGGTCCCGTTGTCACCCTTTGGGCACGAAACCTTAACTGGCATCTTAACAAATTCCAGACGACTACAGTCATCTCTTAGGCCGGATCTTATGTGTAAGTATCTGTGTAGTATCAGCATTAATAGTTAACGTAGCGGCATCATACGATGTGAAGCCATGCAGACGACATAAAAACCAGTGGAATTACCTGTCCCTCGAACGTCGACGAGAGCGTGAAACCGAGCGCGTCCGGCGGCGCCTTTCAAGCGATCGGCGACGTTCGCGCGACCTAGTAATCACGTCAACTAATGCAATGTCGTTAACTAGTGGCAGCCCGCTGCTTCGCTCGCGTTATACTGCGGTACAAAGCCTATAGCTCAATCCCGCTAGTACATTTTATAACTTTGATGCTGTTTCTATCAGAAATTACGCTCCTGCGATTATTTACGCAGTTTGCGTACAAAGCTTGGTTACAACTACACTACATAAATTAGGTAATAGCAAAAACATCACTTCGAATAGAAACATCATTGAAACTCAATAGCAACAGAGTTATGTAATAGCGCCCCATTTATTTCAGTCTATTACTGGCCGTGGTGGTCTAAGAATAGGACTCCTTCAACTCCTCCTGTGTCATAAAAGGCGACTATAGGATTACGCCAGGGGATGGGCAGCAGCATCCATCTGAGTACTTAGCAGCAATACTGCAATCACCAATCCACCTGCCAAGCGTGGGAATTATGGCAAAGGCCTCGTCCAGCAGTGGAAGTCTATCGGCTGATTAAGAAGATTACAAAGGAAACAGGAGTCCACCAAGTCTAGACTGAAATAAAGGGAACCGCTATAATTTTTACGCGGTTTAGAGAACACAGAAAGACACAATAAGACATTCCCACTGTCTCCCTTCCGTCTGACCCCACTGGGGGACGGTGAGAATAAAGTGCAATCGTCCCCCCACTCGTGACAATGCCACACATTAAGTCTATGTCTGTATTTGCTGTTTTGTTGGGGGTGTTATGTTGTTACTTAAAAACTCGAGTTCTACTGGGGTATTTTGAATTTGATTTTCCGTCGCGTAGGGTTCTTGTTGAGGCTGGTGTTGGAGTATCAAACATCTGTGTAGGTACTAAGGTTCCACGTGGGTGGACCCGCGTGCATATGCTAGTCAGCCAATGCGATGTCAATATGTAGTCTTTGTTATTTATTATGTTGAGATTATATCACAGCCTAATTAATTTCTGTGAAGCGGCAATGGGTAGGCTATTATAGATAGAACCGGCAACTACTGGGGAATAAAGGTTCTCGATTGGCGACCACAAATCGGAAGACGCAATGTTGAACGGCCCCCCCACTCGATGGACTTGTGTTTAGACCAGGCCTACCAGTCCAGGCTTAAATATCGACCTTTGGTATCATCATCATCATCATCAGCATTCAATTGCAGAAATGTTTTGGAGTCAAAAAACAACATTTTATAAAGGGGAATCAGCAAAGTGGGTAGTAAACTCACCTGTCCCTCCTCTCATTCCGTTCGCGCTCGCGTCGTCGCCTCTCCCGCTCGCGTTCCCTCTCCCTCTCACGTTCTCTCTCCCTCTCCCTCTCACGGCGGTCCACCGACCTGCGACGGCTGCTGCGACGCCGAGACTTGCTTCTGAAAGCATACTGCCAGTCAAATAATGCGAGACTTGTGTTGTACTTTCCACTAGCTGCTGTGCAGCAGCTTGTGAGACCAACCGGATCCCATCCCATAGAGAATACTTGTAGCTTTCATATTCAACTAGAAATAGCCTGCTGCGTCCCACTGCTGGGCAAAAGCCTCCCCTTGATCCGTGGCGCAGAGGTCGAGTACCTGGCTGAGATGAGGTGCGAGTTCGATTCCCGCTGCAGGACAAATGTTTGCATGATCTGCAAATATTTGTTCTGTGTAAGTGTGTTGTGGTACCATGGTACTCGTAGTTCCTGTACAAGACAGGGAATCTAGAGTACAGGACTATGTATGCAACTGTTTGGTGTATTTATGTCATGGCGATCTCTCCACTGAAGACATATCTGACCAAAATCCAGGTGACTTCAGACATCCCTGAGGAGGGATCTTGAGCGGAGTTACATAGATCTCGGAATCTATTGGGATCACGGTGACTTAGTCAAAACTTTACATTGATATTGTTACTTAGCATAATTTTTTTTTAAAGTTTTCTCCATAAAAGTCAAGGTAATGCTTGGCTTATTAATTATTGTGACAACACTAACAGCTCTTCTGGCCTACCACTGTCCATCTGCCTCATAACCACTCAATCCAATTAACTGTTTTGTAGAGGAAAAAAGTATTAACTGTGCCAACTTCATACCTTTCTCTGCGAGAACTACGCCTGGGGCTGACACTGTTAGAGGAATCGCGGTTAGAACGGTAGTGACGTTTCTTATGTGATGCTGAAGACTCCCTCTTCTTTAAACTGCCACCTATTCAAACATAAAACGTGGTTTACACTACATATAAAACAGTATCGTTCTCATTACGAAAAATAGTCAATTGTTGTAGAGTTTCTAGAGTCTAACATAAAACATTGCTGATTTCAATCATAGTTCAATGTCGGAATGTAAACGAAAACAGGCTTGAAACTAGTTTTAAACTCGGTTCAGTTGAGATTAGTGGCAAGGCTCAAATAATGATAGGTGATCAGAGACCAAACGATGTTTGAGTTTACTTCTAGAATACGGGCCTTAGAAATCGAATCTTGAATACCAAATGTCGAAATCTTAATTTCGAAAGTGAAAAAATTATTAGTCAGGTTTAAGTGTTCTTTATTTATGCTTTTAAACTTACGAGAGGATGCAGACGACGAGCGCCGTCCGCTGGTGGATCGCCGAGATTTCTCTGCCTTTTTGTCGTCGCCACTTTTGCCTTTCGATGACCTTATAATAAAAAACATAATCATCATCAAAATAATCATAAAAACATTTAAACTAGTTGATGACCCTATTCACTAAATAGTATTTTGAAGATTGCAGGATAGCAAGAATTAAAACCACTTGCACTAACCAACTTTTAACTATGCCGACTTTTACGCATTAATTTCGTAAATTTACATTTTGTTGGTGTTGGTTGGTACAAGTGGGAATTAGTCCCAAAATCCCTCGTTTAAAGGGGATTTTGAAACAATTAGACCCAAAATGCCCTAGAACAAGAAAACCGCGTAATTCATTTACGCTCAGCTTTCAGCTAAAGCTATGCCCATAAAAGCTTACTTGGCCGGCGAAGCTGATCTGGACTTTGGTTTCTTGTCTTCAACATCTTCATTGATGGAAATTTCATCCTTTGTGTCCTCTGGGATCGACTCGACGGTGGTGTCAATGACGTCTTTCACTTTTTCCTCTGCTTCGGATTTTTTATCAGGAGACTTGCCGTTCTCTGTTGAAAGAAAGTTTGGATCTGAAATAGTATTCAAATGTACCGAATGCCGAAAGCTTAAGAGTGATTTCACTGTTGGAATTATTAAAATTCAGCAAGCACCAAAGGATAAACCCCTTTGAATAAAATTATGTCCGCAATAGCCACCGTAAAGTGGTGGTCAAACTGATCTCTGACCTAAAGTAGAACCAGTGATTGAATTACCTTTAGGTTCTGGTTTGGCATCATCGTGGGTAGTTTTCGATGGGCTGGTCTTGTCCCGGCTGCGCCGCCGTGACTCGCGACGCCGCGGACTTCCACCGTTGCGATGCCTGTGTATCAAACACTTATTAATAAGATACTAAGCTCTCTAGCCTCTAAGGCAAAACTCTTTTTAGGGTTAAGCTCGACATTGTACCTACATTTTGTTATATCACGTTTGTAAATTTCCTATACACAGTACATTTCGTGTTGAGCATAAAATTACGCTTTTTTTTACAAGAAGATAGTCTAAGATTTAGACTATCTTCTTGTAAAAAAAAGCGTAGCTTTCAACGTTCGCTCGCTGCTAAAGCTTCATTCCGAGTGTAAGAGAGGAGCCATCCATCAAGTAACATAGTAACCTCAGAACAATAACGTTTTGAGATAGTAACTATACAGGATTGGACAGGTTGATTTTTGAGACGGGGCTATAAGGGCAGTTACTTTAACCGTTGTTTGACCTGCATTCACAGATTTTAGAATAAGTCGGCTTGAAAATGGGCAATTTACACTTTTTTTGATGCCAATCGATCCTGTTTCTTATACGAAACAGGACTATCGGACCAACTGAGGTTTAATACTAACGAGGACTAAACATGTCAGAAAACACTGACCCCCCTTATTCATAATAACTTTTTAAACCAATTTTAGTTAAATAGCTTATGTCTTGTTTTGACGTAAGACATTTTATATCAGAGAGAACAAAACAAAAGCTATTTTAACTAAAATAGGTTTATTTAATTATAGAAATTATTATGAATAAAAGGGTAAGTTTACAAAAAAAAGAAACGCAACAGTACTCAGAAACTGAAAGATGCATTTACAACGACTCTGTATGGAGTTAATAAGCATATTATCGGCTGCTACCCGCTCAATACAAAAGAGAGTACCTATGCAACCGGTAAAACGGCCTCCATTTTGAGAAGCTAAAAGCGGAGGGCACAAAAGTAATCTTTTTCATCAGCCGTTAGACGTCCACTATTAGAGGAGCCTCCCCCATATAATGCAATGGGGAGATTTGGTATAATCACCATACTTGGCAGGCAGATTGGTGATCGCAGTATTGGTGTTCAGTACTCAGGTGGATGCTGCTGCCCATCGCCTGGTAGTGGCACAAACACAGATTTCTTGCAATTCAAAATGTACATACTGTACACACTATACATAAATGTACTGACTAGCATAGTAATGTGTAAGATTCTTATTTTAATAAACATACATACCTAATACGTTTTTTTTTACTATTGCTTACTATGTTCGTTTTAGTACTTACGTTGTACAAGGTTATCGAAGCTACGATGATTTCTACAAAATGTACGGGAAAAGATTTTAGCGATTTTTGACATTGAATTTTCTAGTACTTACTCTAACCTTAGTTCATCATCATCATCAACCTATAGAAGTCCACTGCTGGACATAGGCCTCTCTCCTAGGCCTTGAGCCGCCTCCATCCACCGACTTCCTGCGACGTTCATAATGTCTTTATAGGACCCTATATAGCCCTATATAGGCCCTTTATAGGGCCTTCCTCAACTCCGGTTTGAGGTCGCCACTCGAGAACCTTTATTCCCCCAATGGTTGTCAGTTCTACAAGCTATATTACCAGCCCATTGCCACTTCAACCTGCTAATTCTGAAAGCTATGTCAATGATCTTGATTCTTCTATGGATTTCGTCATTTCGGATTCTATCACGTAGTGAAAAGCTCCTAGCAGAGCTCTCTCTATAGCCCGCTGCGCGACTTAAATCTTGTCTATACGGTCAATAGTTAGCGACCAAGTCACAGTACCAGCGACCATGTCTCAGTGCCCTCACCTCAACAAGTCCCATAGTATTTTGATCCTCAAAAGAAACAGGATCGATTGACATCAAACAAAGTGTTATGTGTATATTGCCCATTTTCTTGCTAATAGTAGATTTTTTCAAAACATCTGTGAATGCAGGCCGAAATATTTCCCGAAGTGACACCCTCCTAAGAACGTTTTCCTGTAGCTACAACAGTTATGACACCCACCTTTACCGCCCATCTTAAAAATCCACTCTGTATATGCTAGACTTTTTCAATAAAAAAAAACTGTCAAAAAATGTATGCTTGAGTCTCGATTCAGTATTAGTTTACTAAAGGGATACGGGCCTCCAAGAAAAAGAACTTCCACTATTTTTTGCGTACAAACATATAGACAGTCAGATTTCATGACCCTTCCTCACCAAAATCGGGCAATAACATCAATCCATGGAGCATGTACTTACTTCCTATCGCCGGACCTGTCGCGAGACCTCGAGCGCGAACGACGCCGTTCGCGGGATCGCCTGCGCGACCGCGAGCGAGTCCGCGTCCTGCGACGATCCTTGTCTTTATCCTTGCTACTTTGCTGGTCTTCCTACAAAATCACAAGAATCATCATCATCAGCCTATAGAAGTCCACTGCTGGACATAGGCCTCCCATATAGAATGCCACGACGAACGGTCCCATGCGCCGCGAGAAGTCGCCTCCATCTACCGATTTCTTGCGACCTTTTAAACATCGTTGGCCTTGTTATACTGCGTCATCCGGTTCGCAATCTCAAGAATAACGGTAAGCGTACACAAAAACCGAATTTGTCGGCCGATGACGGACAGAACTACCCCGGACGAGTTTGATTCGATCGTCCGTGTTCGGCCGGCGTCGTCCGACCAAACTTCGGCCGATGACGGATTAGTGTCGCCACACCTGCGTAACGTACCGCGCCGAAAGTTCAGCGGCTGAAGTTTATTACTTGACGTAATTTTGGCTGATGTGTCATTGGAAATCACTTGGAAAACACTGCGAGCGTATTGAACCGAACGTTCGGTCGTGGTACGTTCCGCAGGTGTGGCGCTATACTTAGATGTACGCGAGCCGGCTTCGTTCACACGGCATTGTCCTGCACGTTTTTTTGCAGTATACGTCTTAACGTATAAATAGTGACCATACAACGTACATATATCCATTCACACGTCGATTGTACTGCAAAAAAACGTGTACCGCTTATACGTTTAAACGCATACTCAACGGACTTGTCAAGCAAATCGAATGAACTTTGACGTATTCGGTTCGCAGTGGCACATAATATAGCTGTCTCGTTCACACGGCACGATGTTCACACGTTTTTTATCGAATAGCAACCGAAGAAGCGAATTGAATTTTCCAGTCGAGTTAAGTAACTTTTCAAAACTTTCAACAGACATTCGAAAGTAATTAAAAAACTTTTTTTCATCGTTTCTAAGATTTTCGAATAATTTTTCAAATGTGATCGTTCGCACCGATTCTTGATTAATAGGATGTACCCAAAACCTTCTGTTTTGTCGGCGGCGAGACCGTTGGCGCCTACGATACCAATATAAAAGTACAACCACGCGAGGATCCATCAGTGACGTCTACTCGCTGTGACAACTGTGTGAAGACTGCGGCTATTCGTCTTTTACACGAATGATAATTTACCGTGTGAAGACCCGGATGATTGTACGTTAAAAAAACGAATACGAAAAAAACGTGCAGGACAATGCCGAGTGAACGAAGCCGAGTGGCAAAGAACGTCAGCTGACAGCCTGGACGTTATGCCTCTCTGTCACAACGAAAAATTACAACGGTCACTGGTGTCTCTGGCTGCGACGGAGTCGAGGGCAGCATCAGCAGATGGGCAATCGATTCTCACCGCGGAAAAGCGTTACGTGTTCGGTGGAGTGGTTTATTGATAATTGGAATATTCTGCGTGTTATAGTAAATTGTACCAAAAGTTCAGTTTTATTCTCGTATACAAATAAATCTACGCCTGCGGCTGCCACCATGGTAAAATGAACATGAACATATTGCTCCGGTATTTCCCTAAAATGGCTAGTAGTCTATAGTGGTGCTTGCTAGGTGGTATACCTTAGCGAACCAACGCACGATTTACTATGACATTGGAGCTGCAATACATGATTATCTGTTATTTAGCGATTCCCCGAGTGACAAGATGGAGGAACACCTAGTTCAGCACGCCACACAGCGCGCTTCTAGCCACGCTACTAACGAAGCAAAGCCTATGTACCTGCGTAGTTTGGTGCTTAGGGTTCGTTTATATAGGAAAGATTCCTGATTTAGCAGTTTCCATATTGGATAGATTCCACATTAGCCTAGTTACTGGACAAATGTCAAGTGTCTGTATACATACCATTCTCTTCTTTATTTCTTCTTTCTTCTGCTGGGTGAAGGACTCTGGTATTCCATTCTCGCTGGCCTGAGCACTTAGCAGCAGCTCCCACAGCTCACCCATGAAGAGCCGCGCGTTCTTCCCGTCCAGAAATCCAGTTAGATTGATCTGCATTTTCTTAGGGCAAGGGAACTAGGATTTGAGGAAACGGGATCGGGAAGAAAACAATCACTGGTCATTAATCTTCATCATTCTCTTCAACATCACCCTAACTTTGCTTGCAGGGAAAGTCTTTTGGTAAGTGAATCAAATTCTTAATTAAAGTCGTCAAGGGCGCTCTAATTTACTTTGAAAATTACGTGTTTCGGTTTTGTAACAAAGCATAGAGATGACTCGGGTAGGGAAGTGAACAACATCAAAAGAGAGTACATCAAATGATTAGTGTTCTTGATGTGGAAGCGTGTTGAGCGATGAGGCGACGGCGGAGGACGCGGCGCGCGGAGTCCGCGCGTCGCTCGGCTCCGCGGCGACTGCAGACGGAAACGCAGCGACCTCTTCTCTCTTCAAACTCTTGCATCTGTAAGGGTGTTGCCAACACAACCATTATGCTGAACGAAAATCCTACGAGAGGGAACTTCCGTACCTCGAGTCACTTCAAACCCCTTAACGACTTCAGTTTATTTATGTATTTTGTGAAAAAAAAAAGGTTTTATGTTCTATTTTATTTTGTTACAAGAACTAGAGAACTCCATATCTCACATTGTTCTATAAAAAGTTAGCATTGTTTTAAGTATTTAATTTTCCCTGTAAATACCGATTGATATGCCTAGTGCCTCCATAGAGTAGAGCCGGGGGGGGCTGCGGCGGGTCACTGGCTGCGGCGGGCGGGCGGCATCGACGGCGCTCTAACCGGTGGAGACCATAGAAATATCCATACGCAATCAAAATACATTTATGACACATCATCTTCAATTGCAGTTTCTTGTACAGAGATTTGGACTAATGGCTAATCTCCTAAATTAATTTCTTAGTTGATCTACTGTTAAGAAACTGCAATGATTACATCTGCTCTTAAATAGTGTGATAAAATAAACTGAATAGGTTAGTCACCTTTTCCTCGAGCTGATTGTTGACATAGTCGATGACCACATCATCTTCCATCTTCAGGATTTCGGTGATTTTCTGGGTGATCCATGGCTTCAGCACATCAAGCTTCACTTTCGACATGTCCACCTAGGTAGCAAATACATCCATAGGTCACATCACCAAATCTATAATGTCAATGTATAATAATTTAAGGGATCTTTCATTATTTAACAGTAACTAATGGAATGTCAAATGGTTGTAGCCTACACTCAGTGTTTCTTGCATTTTCGTTTAAGTAATATTTTGGTGTAGTTGCTGTAGGAAAGTTAGAAATCAACTTTACTTTCTAGTAATCAGATCATGTCATGCACAATGTTTTGTACTTTCGAGGGTTCCATAGTCCCACAACAAGTTGTCCCACACAAAGTTTTGTTTAATTGGGCAGAGTTATGCAGAAGGCAGCCAAATGGGGCTAATTACAAACCGAAATATGAGCGTTTTTCTATCGAAGGTTGCACTTCAGCTATTTATTAATTAATATTATTTTTTGTAATTTAATTACAAAAACTAAAAAAAGTTAATTAATAGCTGAAGTGCAACCTTCGATAGAAAAACGCTCATATTTCGGTTTGTAGTTAGTCCCATTTGGCTGCCTTCTGCATAACTCGGTCGAATTGTTATGTCTATGATTGGGCCACTAAACTCTATTATACCTACCTATGTATCAAATTTCAACTCATATGTCAAGTAGATTCAGACTCATAATTCCAGAACTATGCTCATGTATGAATCGAGACTCGAGCATAGATTGGAGATTAGTTTAATGCTAGAACTAGGAGTGGGCGATACAAACCGTATATAGATATTGAATCTATATATCGCTACAATATCGTGATATCGATATCGGTCTGTACTGAAACTATATATCGGCCGAAACACTATATTGTCTATATTGCTCCGTATGACGAGTATCGAATCGATGAAGGAATATCG
This sequence comes from Epirrita christyi, assembly GCA_951392215.1. Classification (NCBI taxonomy): domain Eukaryota; kingdom Metazoa; phylum Arthropoda; class Insecta; order Lepidoptera; family Geometridae; genus Epirrita; species Epirrita christyi. The sequence goes on along the minus strand of OX595839.1, from coordinate 7,198,142 downwards.
TGAAGGTAGATAATATCGTTTTGTTTCGTTCGTATTGAATCGAATCAAGTGAGCAGCGAGCGTACACGACTTCCCACGACTGACAGCCGAATAAGCGGCCCCCCTCGAGATGAATGACAAAACTCAACCTTATTTATTATAAACTAAAGTTTAAAAATCTTATCAACTTGTTGGCGGGATTGTAGAGCACGCCTGATCTAAAACTGAGCGCCCCTCCACCGCTTTTACTTGGCAGTTGACACAAGCTTGACGTTTAATAATGGTCCCTGTGCTTACGGAATAAGGAATATTTGATTTTGAAGTAATTAAATAGTGGGGCATGCAGTTTACGACTAACACTGTAGACTGGACGCACTCTAGCATAAATATGTATTGTATGAAATTTCAATTTTCAACCATAATTAAAAAGTAATAATGATTGGCTGATTTCTCTTAGCAAATTTTGACCTTTGGCCTTGAACTAGAAAAATGCTGGACATTCCACAGAACATTATCTAGCCCCAAGCTAAGCAGAGCTTATGTAATGGGTACTAGATAATAGTACAGGCAAATTAGCAAAAAGTGTGGACCTAAGTCGTGTAGTCGTGGATTCTTATGTAAACGTTAGATGACACGAAAAGAAGCTTATCCTAGGTTTGCACCGTTTCTGGCGCTTACGGAACCCTTTTAAATATTAGGTACAAACTTAAAAAGGCCGTAAATTTTAAAATAGGAAGAAATTACTTGATGCAAGTTAAATTACGTATAGAGAGACTGTTTTAGTGCATTATGTTTTTTATAAAAACCACGTGCATGTAGGGAACACAGTGTTGAACAAATGCATCTTCCGTAAAAAAAAACAGTATAAAACTTCCGGCGGATGTAGTACTAATTAAATTAATAAGTTTAAGTCAATTTCCAGACATACATTAATTTTCCCCGAAGTAGAGCAACAATAAAATATGGAAAAGTGCCTTCCGTGAGACGCACCATGGTGAAAACCTGGTAATGTATTTCGAGCATTTTTCTGATAAGTCTATCAATTTGCACCGAGTACCTTAATTTTCCCGGAGCCGTAATAACCACAAAAAGTTTTTTTGTAAACGATTTTTTTTTGTATGTTCCGTATGTCGGATTTAAAAAATACTTGGTGCAAATGTAGATCATAACGGTTCAAAGTTTATGCCAAATTGCACCGACTACTTCTATTTCCCCCATTAAGTTATGGATATTTTAAGGTTTTTCACCCTATTTCACCCTGTTCCGGAGGGTGAAATTACTGATGCTTATTATTAGAGGTGATTTTTAAGCCATACAAAACAATTAGAAAAGTTTTCATGACTACATCTAATTAGTTCCACACTTTTGCAAAAAATCACCTAATTTGACTGTACTATAAGTGATATACTTAATACAAATACATTACAGAGATAGTTTTTTTTTTTGTAGATAAATACCCAGAACACACTGAATAATTATCTGCAGATCGTACAAATATTTGATCTGAAGCGGGAATCGAACCCGCAACCTCCTGAGTCGCAAGCGAACCTTCACCCGCCGGGCCACAGAGGTCGTCAAAATATCGGGTGCCTACTAAGCCCATCCGTAAATATGTATAAAGTTTCAGAAAATATATAGTTTCAAAATCCGGATACCTACTAGGGCAATCCGTAAATACACAGTTTCAGAAAATATATAGTTTCAAAATCAGGGTGCCTACTAGGCCAATCTGTAAATATATAGTTTCAGAAAATATATAGTTTCAAAATCCGATATCAAATATCAATATATACCTAGATTCGATTTGATACTCGGCAAAGGCTATATTACACATTCCTAGCTAGAACTGTGTACTTGAGTTCAGTTTCAATGATCTTCACTCACTTGAGCACTGTCTTATTCTAAATCATCACTAGGCGGCATAGCTACTCATACTGTACTCAAGCAGAGATTAAACTGTGATCACGTAAGTGACATCCAGACCACTCTTGAGCACAGATTTAATTGTAATATTGTTGGTTACCATCTCATTTCTCGTCATGGACATCTTTGGAATCATGGAACAACACTCAAGTACGAATTCAAAGCTCAAACAATGATCAGGTGATCGGTGATCAAACAATGCTTGAGTTTAGTTCTAGAATACAGGCCTCAGTGATCATAACCTGTGATAGACAAACACGAGAGTGAGCCTACAATGGTTCTGTTGGTACCTTTTGAGGTATGGAACCCTAAAGAACACCTCATGCTGAGTTATGAAGGTAAGACTGTAAAATACAGCTGCATCTTGCATTATATATATGACAACAGAACTATACAATAGTATGTATGATCCGACAAGCACTTGGCCGGTCTATTTATCATCAAACCTGTTGGGTCAAGCAGTCACCGAACTTCATTTGCTTCATTAGCTTCTTTTCCTTGTCGCTGAAACGGGTGTCCTGTTCTGTACTCGTGCCCTGAAACGTACAATTAGCAATACTTACTACAACGGAAATCAATAACCTTTGTCGTATATTTGTAGCATTTCTCACAGGTAGATAATTATGAATTGGTAGATTGAATTGTAGGTATTTACCGTATACATCATCATCATTTTGGAAGCCGCACAAATCAATACTCCTCAGAGAGTGAGGGCGATGAAGACCCCGAATCAGGCGTGAGGACGCCAACCAAAGACACCGACGAAAAATCAGTGTATTTAGTGAAATTTACACAACTCAAACAAAGATTATGCTACTAAGTTGATAAAACTCCATAGTTTTCGTTTTCAGACCAATTTTAACACGAATTCCACAATTTAAAGAAAACAAAATGTGGTCTATCTTAGAACGCCACAACCGCCATTTTGCTTTTGTTTTTTTTTTTTTGCTGATCGATCGATTGACCGGATTAACAGGGATGAACGAACCAAGACCGAGTCCATGGAATTATTTTTTGGTAATAATTCCATGCCGAATACCGACACCCACTAATGCCAGGCAGCTGATTCTAGAGTACACATTGTTTATACCTCAGTTTATACCAAATAAAAATTCCTTGGTCTATACAAACCATGGAAGTAATAAGTACTGCGTACGTAGTACTTATTACTTCCATGATACAAACTTATAAATCTGTGCATTGTTTGCCTGTTTGCTTTGCTGCTGTGTGCCTTGCATGCGTTAAGGCTAGTTTACACGTACTAAGTTGTCAAGTAGGTAACTAAATTTTAACTTAAATTTAAGTGATTAATTGCATGTAAACACAGAATTTAGTAACAAGTTGCAAGTTAAAATTTAGTTAAAAACTAAACAAATGAATTAGAATTTTGTCTATTTTTCGGTTAAGTTGGTGGGCGGGGCTTGTCACTTGACACGTTTGGGCAGGCACAATATTAGTTAAATGCATAAGTAATAATAATAATAATAATGTTTATTTATTCATTTTCAAGCACACAATAAGATTAAGATATTAGAATTACAAATTAAAATAACATAAAATGGCTTGTTCGATACGCAAGTATTACAGACAAAACCTACACTAAGTCTGGAGACTTGTGTTGTAGGTTCTGCTTTCCTTCTAGGGACTTTACAATCAGTAGCCATATCAATAATATCGTTATTCATCACAACACATTGGGTAAGTACATTCATTTTACTTATTATTTATTTGCTTATAAATCAAATATATACACACATAACATGTATATAAGTGTAGTAACGCGCTCGGTTTCAATTGTTCATCGTTTAGGTATTTCTTATTGTAAAATGTCGAAGTGGACGGAAGATACGAAAATGAAGTTTGTCGAAGAATATTTAAAGAAAGAGTGCTTGTGGAATATAAGATGCACGAATTTTAGAAATAAACTAGCCAAGCAATGCGACGAGTGATTCTCGATATAGTATCAGCTATGACAAAATTTTTCCAAAACCTCACTTATAACAAATTTAAACACAGAATTCACGACTGCATTACGTTTAGTCTTGGGTAGCACGCACTTTTTTCGCGAGGATCGTGTGAGGCACTCATTGTGACAAGTGTGGCAGCACATTGTGCTACCACAATTGAGGCGAGCCTCGCGAGCTGTCTACGCTCGCGAGCCTCGCGAGTATAACTCGCACGTGTGTTCTTTCTCTGCGACCGACTGCCTCGCACGAACGCACAGGGTCACCACCGCGTCACTTCGTGTTTCGTCTGAAAAATTTTGCAGAAGAAGAGAGAAGTTCAAGATATTTAAATTGTAGATGTACTTGTTTGGATATAAATCATATCTAACAAGTACCTACCTACAAACACAACACACTTTGTTTTGTAGTGTACAAGTAGTACACTACAAAACAAAGTCTTATTAGTAATAATATCATTTTATTACAAATAAGACTTTGTTTTGTAGTGTTTATATACTGGTAATTCAAATTTATCTTGGCTGTTTTATTAGGTTTGATTTTCAAAAATTAAATTCTATGACCTTATTAGTACCTATCGCTCCCTCACTTCTGTTAGCGAGAGATTTAAACAAAAAATTAAATTGTAATCTAGTGTGTTTTGTAAATTTAAACTTTAAATAATATAATTAGGTAATAAAAATTAAACACCATCAATCAAATCAATCAATCAACCACATGCTCCAAGATCAACCAGCCAAGCCAGTCAGTCAAGTTAAGCCACAACACGAATGAGAATGACAGAGACGTCAAGCACGACACTGACTGACAGCACAGTGAGTGAGAGAGGCTGCCTTCCCACTCGCCTCAATGCACAATACACATCAAGCAGCACATCAAAATTGTGGTAGCACGATTTGAAAAATTGTGCGAGGGCCTCTTTTGAGAAAGTGTGGAGATACAATCGTGCTGGCACGTGTGCTGAGGACCCACCTATAATTACGTTGTTGAGCGTCCATATTGAGTGAACTAAAGAGCTTAACTACTTAAATACGTATAGACATGTACTTAAATATAAGTCACTTAAAGTTAAGTTAAAATTTAGTTACCTACTTGATTACTTAATACGTGTAAACCAGCCTTTAGCATCCTCATCCTACTAGTCTGTGGTGGAATCAACCTTAATCTGAGCGTAGTACTCTCCTTAGTCTGTGATCTGAGCCTTGCCTAGCTGCAGTTGCCTGTTTGTTTTTTTTTTGTTACTTTATTTCACTTTATTTCAAGCTTTATTTTAAAGTCCTCATTTTAGAATTTCTTTTACTTTGATTGCGTTTATTTTATTCATCTTGTGTGCAGGTCTTTCCATTCCATACCATACCATATCTTTAGGTTAGAGACCACTCGTGTATGTTTAGCTTCTAGATCTAGAAGAAAGAAGCAACAACAGCAACAGGTATACGTCAATAAAAGTATTCTTTGCCGTAATTACTAATTATTTAGCTAAATGCCGCATTGGGCGCTACTACTACTACTGAACTAAGAATTAATCAGGGGTAGGTGGCCAATAGCATCTAGGGTCTGGCTGTACCCATAATAATCTTAGAGCATTCATATTATACTCCTTTTCCTGAATTATGAGCTGTAGGAATGTAGTATGTTTATCCATGTGTTGTATTTACTATTGGTTTCACAGCCAGCTGACCACAAAACGGGAACCTTTACCTATAGAGTATTGAAATTAAAAATGAATAATAATGTAAGTAAGTACATAAATAGAAAATCAATCAAAAATCGAATCGTAAATTTTTTGGTAGGTACTTACTATAAAATTAAATAGAAGAAAATTAAATTAGATAGGTAGGTAGGGCTATCTAATTTAATTTTCTTTAATAATTTTCTAAGTAGATAGGTAGGTACCTACCTATCTACTAAGTTAATTTTTAGTTAGAAATTTAACTGAAAATAAGGTAAAACATTAAATGATTTTTGATTTTTATTTCTTGTTTCAAAAGCCCCTTACCATAGGATAGGTAAGAATTTTATAAATAATAAATAAATAAATAAATGCTGGACATTTCACACAACATTATCTAGCCCCAAGCTAAGCAGAGCTTGTGTTATGGCAACTAGATAACTGATAGATTTAATACAATACATTACATAGATAGATATTTTTTATTATACATAGAAAAATACCCAGAACACCTGGAGCAATTATCTGCAGATCGTACAAATATTTGTTCCGAGGCGGGAATCGAACCCGCAACCTCCTGCGTCGCAGGCAAACCTTCGCTTGCCGCGCCAAAGAGGTTGTCAAAAAAAAATTATCAATTGATAAATATCAATTATACATACAATGCCTTATTCAATAATACATACAATAGTACATAAGATAATAAATTGCCTGTTTATAAACTAAAATGATAATATCAAAATCATGTAACTTAATATAATTTGTATATATGGTATGGAATTCCAGATCAAAATACCTATTTTACCTGGGTACATAATATTGCCAAACGTCCTATTACATTTCACATTGAGCTACTATTTTGATGTTGTTGACATTGCATAAGCTCATGTTGTTTGTTCTTATTTGTTTCAGATAGTGGCTGGTGTCATACGCAACTGATAATGTTTGATCTTTGGCATTGATGTAACTTACTATCATACCTAAGTCACTTGTGAATTCAGTGTTATTCCACTCAAGTGATTCCACTCATTTGCAGACATCGCTTTGTTCTACAACCAAGGAACAAAATGACACTGATAAGATTTTTCTCATCTGAAGCTTTTAGTGCTCATAAAACTAAAGAAATACTAAGTAAACTAAAGGTTGTAGATTCTGATGTTTCACAACTATCCACTGAACATTGTTACCATGTGGAGCTGTGCGAAGGATCTGACTATCTGAACATAAATCAAATAAAGATTCTGAAATGGCTGCTCAGCTCACCGCTTCAACCCTATGCCTTGAGGAATGAGACAAACTACAAAAGTGTTCAAGGCAATCAGATTGTTATAGAAATTGGACCGAGGTATGTGGTTATTTACCGTGGCATATCAAAAAATAGACCCCTCTGTTTCCTACCAGGAATTTTGAAAAAGCTGACTAAAGGATTACACCAGGGGATAGCCAGCATCATCCACCTGAGTATGTAACACCAATACTGCAGTCACTAATCCACCTGCTAAGAGTGGTGATTAAGGCAAATCCTTGCCAGCTATGCCCCATTGCATTCTATGGGGAGGCCTTGTCCAGCAGTCGACATCTATCAGCTGATGATGATGGTTTGGTTATTTTTGATAAATAATTTGTGTATCTGGGATTGTGAAAGTAAGTATATTTATCACTAGCTGCGTACTGCGGTTTCACTCGCATGAACAATGATGAAAATTTCATTGAAATCATAACTTAATATAACTTATGCCTAGCCTATGATAACTTAATCCAGAGTATAAGGTAGCCTATGATATTATTTTAATCCAGGGTTGGTACCTATCCATATTCCGAATTTCACTCTAATCCGTTCAGCCGTTTGAGCGTGATGAAGTAACAATAAACATACTCACAAACATTTGCATTTATAATAAATGGGTATTAGTGTGATACAAACATATAGGTAGGAGGACATAGGCCTCCGTCTAGAATGTCAAGACGAACGTTCTTGAGCCGCCTTTATCCACTGACTTCCCGTGCGATCTTTATAATGTCTTTGGTATCGAGAAAAGGGCCTTCCTCTACTGCTTCGTCCTGTTAGTGGTAGCCACTCTACAGCCTTTTTCCCCTAACGGTTGTCAGTTCTGCAAGCTATATAATATGATCTACTTGCCACTTCAACTTGCTAATTCTGAGAGCTACGTCAGTGATCTTGGTTCTTCTATGTATTTCCTGATTTCGGATTTTATTACGTAGTGAAACTCCTAGCATAGCTCTCTCCATAGCCCGCTGCGCGACTTTGAGTCTGTCTATATCAGGGGTTCCCTAACTTATTTGGGCCGTGCCCCTTTTCCACCAAAAAATATTTCGTGGCGCTGACTATTAACCATACAGACTCTATTATGGCTAATAGTTAGCGACCACGTCTCAGTGCCGCCTCACTGGCAACACGCACTGATTACTCTGATTATAGACTTTCGACCCAGCCGCGCGTTAAAGTCCCCCATGCCCCATCACAATCGTAAAGTGTGTTTTCGAAGCATGCATGGCATTAGAAATGTCTTGATACATAGCCTCCACTTCCTTGTTTCGAGTGTGGGGCGTATACCAGTATGACCTTCATCGAATACCGCTTGGTGATTCTGAGTATAAGGTACGCCACTCTACTCGAAACGCTTTCGATCCTCACAATGTTGTTTTTTTTAAAGGAATTCTAAGCTACATTTATATTGTTCTCAGGTTCAATTTCTCCACTGCAGATTCTAGTAACTCTGTCCAGATCTGTGAAAGTGTTGGTTTACATGATGTCATCCGTCTGGAAGTGTCAACCCGACACCTCATCACATTCAAAAGCTCCAAGAATGTTTCTAACAATCAGTTTGAAGCCCTGGCTGCTCCACTCCATGATAGGATGACACAGTGCATCTACACGAAGGCGAATCTCCCCCGGCACAGTTTTAATGAGGGCTTGCCGAAGGATCTTGAGCCATGGTATGTGGTCCCTTTGCAGAAAGAGGGCAGGCCTGCAATGGAGAGTGTCAATAAAAAACTCGGTAAGCCTTTATGATTTAACAACATACCTATATGAAACTGATTAGTATCATTGATACATATCTATAAATATGCCAGAATTTTGCCTACAATATATTGCAAGAATATTATCATCATCTCATCTACCATACAAAAGTATTGTTAGGTTGAAATCTTAGGATAGTATTGGCTCATAGAGCCGATACCATCTCAAGGATTCGACACAGAAGTGTAGCTAACAGGTGGCGCAATAGTTAGCGCATTTCCATAACTAGGAGCGGGCTGCGGATACGATCCCTGCCCGGTCTGTAATTTTTGAGATATTATACTTTATAATTAATAACCCTAACAATTAGATAGAACAGAAAAACAAAATGATGCATCAGAAAACTATATAGCCCCTAAATTCATAAATATTTACAGGTTTGGCATTTGATTCCTGGGATATGGACTTTTATATGGACCTGTTTGTCAATAAACTTAAACGAGACCCAACTAGTGTTGAGTTATTTGACCTTGCTCAGAGCAACAGCGAACATTCCCGCCATTGGTTCTTCAAGGTAATTTATATCTAAATTAGCATTATGTACATATTGAACCTCAATTTAATGAACGTGTGAATAATAAATTGTCTTATGCTTTGTTTCTAGGGCAAGATAATATTAGATGGTAAAGAAATAGATGAATCACTTATTGATATGGTTGCATCTACTCAGAATTCTTCTAATAAAAACAATGTCATCAAGTTTGGAGATAACAGCAGGTAGGTAATTGTTGCTATACAAACAACAAGCACCCGCCCGCGGCTTCGCTCGCTTGGTACCGCGACAAAAAATTACTTATGTTAAGTAATTACTTGCTCCTCCATACCTACTGAATGGATGGGGTTTTCACAGTTGTATAGCTTGGTTCTTTGGCAAAGGATATAAGAATACATACTTCGTACGAAAGTTTTTATAAAAAAAACACCCAAACTTTATAACATACGTAAGATAGGACGGGATGGAGGCATACTCAGCAGTCGGTGATTCCGGACTGTACTACTACTATTACCTAGTGCCACCAGTTCATTCTTGGACCATGCATTAGGTCAGAGACCAGCTTGGCATGGTGGCTCTGAAGAGGGCCTAGTGACCAAAGGAATCAGAGCTCCACACTGAGGCTCTTTGAATTTTTCGGGCTGTAATAAAGATGATAACGGTTAAAACCAGTTCCAGCGAGCTATAAAGAAAGTTATTGTTTCGTTATAAAATAGTTTTAAAATTTCAGTGCCATCATAGGATTCAAGCACAAGAAATTGCGCCCGAGCAATGTGCGCGACCCATCGCAAATCGTCGAGGAAGAAACCGAATCTGACATTATATTTACCGCTGAGACGCACAATATGCCCACTGCAGTGGCACCGTTCAGCGGAGCGACAACAGGCACAGGGGGGAGGATCAGGGACGTGCAGGGTGTGGGGAGAGGTGGACATACGGTCGCTGGAACTGCAGGATACAGCGTCGGGAACTTGCATATACCCGGTACGTTGTTTCAAAGTTATAATAGTAACATCATCATCATCAGCTAGCGGACCATGGCACTAATTTATTACTGATATTTCATCATTATCAGCAGCCTTTACACGTCCACTACTGGTCGAGGCTTCCCCCATAGAATACAATGGGGGAATTGCCATAATCACCACGCTTGGCAGGTAGATTGGTGATCACAGTATCGGTGTAGAGTGCTCAGATGATGCTGCTGCCCATCCTCTGGTGTAAAGGGTTTTTCGACATCCACGGGAGGAGATAGAGGGGTCTACTCTTAGCCCGGATATAACACGACATTTCTGATATTTACCACTTGCTAATTCTTCGTCTCTTTCTGAATTCTGAGAGCTATGTCAGTGATCTTGGTTCTTCTACGTATTTCCTAATTTCGGATTTTATTATGTAGTAAAACTCCGAGCATAGCTCTCGACATAGGTCTTTGCGTGACCATGAGCTTGTGATTGACCCAATACCATGTCTCAGTGCCGTATGGAATATACTCAGATTTTCGAATTAAAACTATGGTGGGACATAATATATGATTAACATACGGTTACTTACCACGAAAAAAACTCCCAAAGGTCCCGCTGCAAACCCAGTAACTCACCGACATATTTAGGTGAAGCTCTAGCAATGTTTTGTTTACATCTGCCAAGTTTCGACGGTATAGTCTGAAATAACCTGCCGCAACAACTTCGTGGTTAGTAACCGTATGTTACTGATAATATACTTTGATTTTGTTGTTTTATTTGTATGTTATTTGCAGGCTACGATTTGCCATGGGAAGAAAAAGGATGGGAGTACCCCAATAACTTTGCATCGCCCCTACAAATCATCATCGAGGCGAGCAACGGCGCTTCTGACTACGGAAACAAGTTTGGCGAACCTGTGATTACAGGTAATTAATGATCCGGGTGCTGTGGCTCAGGTCTACTCTCTACTGGCTAAAGTGAACGGGGCGTTATCCACCACGCGGTTTCAATGTGGAATGGTAATGAGATATTTTGGTTCTATGACCAGTTTCCTTGCGATTTTTTCCGTATATCGTTGAGTACTTGGTAACAAGAACGTTATTTATAGAAATGTTACGTCATGCTGCTTTGTATAAATAATCAATTTTATGCTTGCTTATCTATCAACATAGGTATTGCTTATAGTACTATGGTAAAAGTAAGTATAGCAAACAATCGTACCTTGATAAACATTTGAATGGCATAAACCTTATAAATACGTGTAATACCTATGGAGTTCAACAAGTTATAACAATAATTAAATACATGGATTTAATTTTTGTTTTAACTCAATAGGAGTACTTAAACAAATGATATTTTGCTTTTCTTAGCTTTACTACATATAAACTGTTGTGCTATGAAATACACATAGAAAGACCACAATACCTTACTAACTAATTTTTTGTTTATTTATTAATCATCATCACCGCCTTTAGACGTCCACTGCTGGACGTGGCCTTCCCCATAAATACAATGGGGGGAATTGCCATAATCACCATGTTTGGCAGGCGGATTGGTGACCGCAGTATTCATTTTGAGTACTCAGGGGGATGCTGTCATCCTTTGGTGTTACCCCTTAGTCCGGTTTTACAATATCCACGGGAGGAGATGGAGAGGTCTCTTAGGCTATTATATTCTTAGGCCGGACGACTCTATTTATTATTAAATATAAATTTTACTAAAGTTTTTGTATTATAGCCGTATGAAATATAATTTTTATTTCAATTTAATATTTTGCATAGTTAGGGAGGTATTGTGGTTTTTCTAAGTTCATTGCAAGGCAGTTTATTTGTTTCAAACCGATTTTGAATCACTTCTGCATGTCCGAATGAACTTAAATGTTGTATACCTGTCAAGTACTGATGACAATACAATATTATGGCATCAGTGAGCTGCTCTGATGGTGGAGACAGAAGGTGGACAACAAAACTTCTCGACTGCTAATAGTAGACTGGTTGTGGTTGGGCTCTTTGTGATTAACGCACGGTTCTTTATAACAAAGTATTTATTTTAGTTATTTAATTTTGGCAGGTTTCGTACAATCGTACGGTTTGATAAATGGCGACAATGCGCGAGAAGAATTCGTGAAACCGATCATGTTCAGTGGCGGTATTGGCTACATGCCGCACACAATGATCAAGAAAAATAAACCTGAGAAAGGTAAGGAGTTGTATGTTGTATCTCTATTGATATGAAATTCATTTGGGCAAACACATTTTCAGCCGAGATGAGCTAAAAAAATTACCCCTAAGTAAATCCTACAGTTTCTAACAGTTGTAGGGTTTAGCGGTGAACTGTGAACACCCCTTTCCAGAGGCAATATGCAACAAGTGGCGATCACAATAGGCCTACAGCTGCAGTGGCATAAAAGCCGCAAAATAAAAAACTCTTCTGTAAAAGACTGAATACAGACATGACACTTCTCGTCATTTAAACTGACTACCATGGTATAACGATGTGTTGTTTCAGGTATGCTGATGGTGAAAGTGGGCGGTCCCGTGTACAGAATCGGGGTGGGCGGTGGTGCCGCGTCGTCGGTGGCGGTGCAGGGCGGTGATTCTCGCGACCACGCTCTCGATTTTGGAGCGGTACAAAGAGGTATGCTCCTTCCACCTTTACCATTGCCTAATTAAGAGTACAATATATATATTTTAATTTGATTACTAGCACTAATCGCGGCTTTGCTAGCTTCGTAACGGGAACAAAAGACCTGTGTCAATCCAGGTAATTATCTCTGCAAACAAACTTCAAAATTTTCGCTATGGTATTGTAAGTAGGGTTATTTACCAGTTATTGCAGACAGATTAAACACCTCTCACAAAAATGAAAGGGATTTACCTGTGTACTGTGAACTCTGCACACATTTTTTTTTATACTACTACGTATGCAGACATGCATACGGCCCACCTGATGGAAAGTACCTATGGACGCCTGTAGCACAAAATAAAGCGATCATGATCTTGCTAAACATTTTCAACGTAGCTTTTTACCACTTCGATATTATTTTTGAATTCTCCTTTATGTGGATTTAATACTCAAAGGCTACTGATATTACAGGTGATGCCGAGATGGGGAATCGCCTGAACCGTGTTGTAAGAGGATGCCTTGAGGCTGACATCAACCCAGTTGAATGTAAGTAGCTTACAATACAGTTGTATCTTTTTTTTTAGGCTGCCCCTCAAAAACACCGGCGGGACTCGATATAACATCGCAAAATTGCGCGATTTTGCCCCTACAAAATATTCGCGGTGTCGCCACCGAGTAGCTGAGTGTTACTATGGGGGCTATCTCAGTTAAAATTTGTTGCACATCTGCTATTTTTAAAAGCTTTTATGTAACTTGACCTGTTAGTATGTATATTGTTTACACCTATTTCCTGACAAGGCCCATGTACAACCGGTATTCATTAAGCTGTAATATGACAAATCCAAGTGTACCTTTGCGTTCCAGAGGATAATAAATGAAATGGAATTGAATTGAGTTGGTTAGTGTAGGACAATTTTTGAAACTGAATTTTGAACCAGTTCCATCCAACCGGATGAGCTGAAACTTTTTATACCTGTCAAGTTCAGATGACAATACAATATTATGGTGACGGCGAGCTGAACTGATGATGGAGACAACGAAACTCATCGATGATTTATAGTAGCCTGGCAGTGTTTGGGCTCATTTTGATCAGCTCACGGTTCCGATCACTAATTTAATAAAAGCTTGTTTAGAAAAAATATTTTTTTAAAAAAACTTATTCCTATAGAGCTTTGCGTGAATTTTCCTTTACAGCTTTTTTTTTAAGGTTACAGTGAAAACTAAGAAGTATTCTCAGGGTACATAATTCATAGAGAAAATATTATGTTTCTAGCTATTCACGACCAAGGCGCGGGCGGAAACGGAAACGTGTTAAAGGAACTAGTGGAACCGGAAGGTGGAGTCGTCTTCACCAAACAGTTCCAACTGGGGGATCCGACCATCACTACACTCGAGTTGTGGGGAGCCGAGTATCAGGAGAACGACGCTTTACTGTGTTCTAAAGAGAACAGAGCTACTCTTGAAGGTAAATCGAGCGATAGCGCCCATATTCCATTGTACGATGGTGCACAGCTGGAAGGCGAGGTCGTCTACCCAAAGAGTTGTGGGAGCTTTTTATACGGCCAATAATTAGCGTCCACGCAGTGATTGTAGACTTTCGTCTTGAGGCTCTGCGGTATCTATGAAGAGAAGATATAGCGTAGTCTCCCGAACGAGTTGCGATTTGTCGAAACAGTATTTTGACTGAACTTTTTCAAATAAATATGTGGGTGAAGTACAGAACATGGATAGCATGTCTGAAAACCAATAAGATTAGAAGATCGATTCGGATTGGAATAGATCCGCTTGAGTTTGATGTGAAAATTACCCAAAATTATTTTATGTTTCAGAAATCTGCAAACGAGAAAGGTGCCCCGTTTCATTCGTGGGCGAAGTGACTGGAGATGGCTATATGAGTTTGGTAGAAGACTCTTACACAGACAAGGTTCTAAGCAGGTCTGAGATATTGAAGCCAGAATTAAAATCAAAACTGCCTTATGATTTGCATTTGGAAGCCGTATTAGGTAAGAATATATTATTAGCCCTTTGGCGATCTAGACATTCGCCATTCTTAGGCCCAATTGCGCCAACCAGGGTAAGCTTCTTAACCTTAGGTCATGATGTAACTCAACGACGACGCTGTACAGAATGACGGCGCGGTACAAGTAAGCTAAATAAAATAAACTAACTCTGGTTGGTGCAATTGAGCCAGTCGTTTAGCTTAATTAGCCTTTCTGCGTCCGACCCGTTCATCCCTGTCTATGGTTACTCCCGAAATTGCTACACAGACAATAGCTTGAAACTAATTGTATTCCAGGAAACATGCCCAGAAAGACATTCGACTTGAAGCGAGAGAAGAGAACAAAGCTACCGCTATCTCTACCCGAAGACATCACGGTGAAATCTGCCTTAGACAGGGTGTTGAGACTAGTCAACGTGGCCAGCAAGAGATACCTGACTAATAAGGTATGTGCAGGGCAAGCCAGGGGTTAGGCAATTTGCAGTTGAAGCGCTAAGAGTATTGAGATTTTTTTATTTGTAAACTGGTATTCGGTTCCAATTTTCTAGTTTTGCAGGATGTTTCTTCAACAACCTTTCAGTTTGCGACGTCCACTGCTGGAAGAAGCCTCCCTATAGAATGCAATGGGGGGGGGGCAACTCGTAGTTCTCGTAATGGAACTACGAGTACCATGATACCACAACACACAGACCCGGAACAAATAATTTCAGATCATGCAAACATTTCTCTCGCAGCGGGAATCGAACCCATACCTCTCCGCACCACGGAGGTCATAATAAAAGCGTATTAAAAATAAAAAATGTTTTATTGCAGGTTGATCGTTGTGTCACAGGATTGGTAGCGCAACAGCAGTGCGTGGGCCCTCTTCACACGCCGCTCGCCGACTGCGCGATCATTGCACTCGGATATAACGACCTCGTGGGGTCCGCCACGTCCATTGGAACTCAAAACATCAAGGGTCTTTTAGACCCCGCGGCCGGGGCCCGCTTGTCGCTCGGCGAAGCATTGACTAACTTGGTAAGTTGTTAATATTTAACAAGCAGTGTTACGACGCGTCATTAATTCCTCTGATAATTCAACATTTCCTAAAAGTATTGATTTTTAACCAACTTCACGAAAAAGGTGGAGGTTCTAAATTCGGTTGTATTTTTTTCTTTTTTTTATGTTTGTTACCTCATATCTCCGTCGTTTATAAACCGATTTGGAAAATAATTTTTTATTTGATTTGATGTACTTCCAGATTGGTCCCATTTTTAAGAATTCAGTTCTGATGATGGAATCCATGAAGAATTGAGGAAACTCGATCTCAAATATTGTGGGGATACATATAGCGATTTTGATTTTTTCAGTAACAAATCAAGCATTTGCTTTCAGAAAGTATCATAACCCTTTCACCACTATGGTTTTTTCATCATTTTTTTTTCAACCAGATATTTAGTCGAATACAATTGCGGAACTCGGTCTTTTAAATAAGATAAGATAAGATAAATGAAAAGTTATTCAGTGTCAATTACCCAGGCTTTCCATTATTTTTCTGTTCTTTAGGTATTCGCCGGTATCTCTGAACTCGAAGATGTCAAATGCTCCGGCAATTGGATGTGGGGCGGCAAAACTGGCGTAGAAGGAGGCACGCTAGTTGTGGCTTGCGAGGCGCTGTGCGGCGCCATGAGCACGCTTGGCGTGGCCGTCGACGGCGGCAAGGACTCGCTGTCTATGTGCGCTCAGATTGCAGGAGAGAGAGGTAAGATGGCGTGCAACAAGAAGAGACACGCTAGCCGTGTAAGTGCCACTAGCAGAACAACAAACAATCACAATTACTAACATTGTATCGTTTTAAATATTCACCCTCTTATTCATAATCAATTTTTAAACCTTTAATAGCTAAAATAACTTTTGTCTTGTTTTGGCGTATGTCATTTTACACCAGAGAGAACAAAACAAAAGCTAATTTAACAAAAATAGGTTTAAAAAATTATTATGAATAAGGGAGTTACTCTATAAAGTCACTTCAGTTGAGCCAATCAGAAACAGACTTCAGCACTGTGTGGCCCTCTACAAACATTGACAAATGTAATATCTTTGCAGTGAAATCTCCCGGCACGTTGGTAATTTCAACGTACGCTCCGTGCCCCGACATCACGGTCAAGATTGACCCTGCGCTCAAAGAAGAGGAGTCCGCTCTGGTTTATCTGCGCGTTTCCCCAGGAAAATACAGGTATCACGTTTCGCAAGTGGCGCGAAGTTGAAATTATATTGTGTTTTTTGCACATTACAGCTTATCAACACTTCTTGAGATAGCAAATACTAGTTTTGCGGGAATCAGGAGACTTAACATACATGTTTTAATTGAAAGTATCTCATAAATATAGTTAGTTTAGCTACGAATGTCAATGAACCAAAATAACACTATACAAATCATTCATAATGCAATGGTCACATTACTGCTTGGCGCTAGGAATAGGTAGTGTGGTAGTACTTCCCCGGACGAACTCTGCTAAATAATAAGTATGAATTTTGATTGCAGACTGGGTGGATCGGCGTTAGCACAGTGCTACAAACAGCTCGGCGACACTCCTCCGGATCTAGACAAGCCTGAAGAACTCAAGGCTCTGTTCAAGATCACACAGAAATTGCTTAAAGGTAACTAAAATAATTAAGTAACAGTGTTAACGTAAATGGTTTTGTTATTTAAACTCCGTTTTGCCGGTGTCTCAGTTCAGCCGTTTGAGCGTGAAGAAGTAACAAACATATATTATAATATACTCACAAACTTTCGCATTTATATAATTATCACTAGAAACGGTATATTTACCATGATTTTTGAGCTTTATTAATTCCCGATATTTCGGCACAGTTTCATGCGCCATGATAAATATCCCGTTTCTAGTGATAATTATGTTAATAACCATGATAGTTTCAAAAGTTATTTCGCATTTAAAATATTTGTGTGATGTAATTAGCCCTTTGTACTGTGGTGTAAGTTAAAAAAGCCTAAACATAAACTATTTGTATCAAACTTTCTAGAAAACAAGCTATTAGCCGGTCACGACATTAGCGAAGGAGGTTTCATCACCACGCTACTAGAAATGGGTATCGCTGGAGTTCGCGGTATGAATCTCAGCATTCAGCTGCCCGGCGCGACGCCTATCGAGGCGCTCTTCAACGAAGAACTGGGCATCGTGCTCGAAGTGCCCATGGGCAACCTTGAGTATGTACTCGGAGAGTATAAGACCAATGGGGTTTTTGCAATGAATATTGGCTTCACTGGCAAATATGGAATGGATGCTCCGGTTAGTATTCTATCTTTCTAACGAAACGATAGCTCTTGAGTTAGTTTAGTCTATGCCCGGACTTGTTTTCAAGATTTGTCTTAGCTGCTAGCTTATGAATGTGATTACTGGAAGAAAGCGTTAGCCGAGTTGGTTGTGGGAAAGCAATGGCGGCGATGAGCTCACCACCGGGCACGTTTATATTTCTGCGATTGTGCGACCTACAGTAAAAACAGGTCCATGAAGTGTTTTCTTCCAGTAATAATACATTCCTTAGTAAGCCAGCAGCCAGGACAAATCTTATACCAACGAAAATTGCCCAACAAGTCTAGGGATTTTTACGGAGACACTGATGAGTGGCTCTAGCGGACACTTTGTGAATCTCAATTTGCAATAATCCGTGTTTAGCCGGGTGCGCTTCACTAAATTCTCTAACAAAACATGTTAGCAAACCATGTTATTGTTTGTAAAACACCAACACATGGCGCAGCGGACTTGGCTTTATTATCTTTACACATTTTTTTTTGTCTATTTACAGATCGTCATATTTTTAAACGGCCAGAAAGTTCTAGACACGCAATTAATCGATGTGTTTAGAACGTGGGAAGAAACAAGTTACAGGCTTGAGGGCCTTCAAGCGAACACAGAATGCGTCGAACAGGAATGGAAAGGTACTGTTTAAGATAAATACATACATATTCATATTCATTTATTGGCCTTGTGACAAAGGTTGTTACACTAGGCAAGTCACATAATATACAATAAAAAATAATGTCAATAAAATCTAAATACGTTACAAATTACACACACATTAAGTCAAGCACCTATAGTTTACATCACACACACATTAACTTGCCTGTTTCTTAAAGGGGTTGCCAGAGACCACGGATTTCCGCTTGCTGCGATCTTGACATTCATTGCTTCATTCACTCTTATCACATTTTTCGTACATGCTAGTCCGCATTGACCTGGTCTTTCTCAGAACTTCTTCGATCAGGTCTGAATACGTTCGCCGCGGTCTTCCTCTTCCAACTGTCCCATTCACGCTAGACTTATAAGATGAATTTCTGTAATTTTATTATTTTCTACGAGATAAGATAAAAATTAGGTTTCATTATAACAAACTTACCTAGGTGCTAGGAAAGACAGTGTCCGTACGGAAGTTAGCGTAATGCATAGTCGCTTACTAATGTTTGGAGGTGACGTAAGCGATCGCAAAGTGCCACACGCCATTCCTTTCTTTCCCTAACAAGCCGTCCCATTTTCGCTAGTTAGCTCCTTGCGTTTTCTCTTAGGTGTATGATTGTATACAGGCCCCTGGGGGTAAATTCTTGGATTCTCTCTAGACATATACGTCGAACTTGACTAGTGGAACGCGCCTCCGACTTCGTCCGCGTGGAGTTTCTTCCATACAAACTTCCAACACCCCGCTACACCCCCGACAGGGGGTGAATTTCGTAAATTCCTTTCTTAGTAGTTGTCACGCGACGATTTTATACTCAGAATAATGACTAAAGCATTTATTCTGAGATTTTATATATCTTGATAGTGTCAAAGAAAACTGACAGATCTTGTATGAAAATGTCGATTTCGACATTCTACAACCCGAGAACGTCGCCTGGTCAGACACTTGTTTCGAAGCTTTGAAATCATTATTTATATAGGACGAACGCTTAATTTTCTTTGCATATTTTGTTGCCAGGTCTTGAAAAGCGAAAAGGTGTGAAATACAACGTTTCATTCGACCCTTCAGCAGCAATTGTGAAGACGAATTCCATCAAAGTGGCTGTGCTTCGAGAAGAAGGTATGTCATAATTTCTTTCGATTGTGTTTCTAGAATGTTTTGATCAGTGGGAGCTGCTACGCTACAAAAATTAAAAAAACCAGAACCAGTTTTTTCTTATATAGCAACAGACAACTGTCACATACAGTCTTGATCCCACACCAGGAACTACGAGTACATGCTACTGGTTCTACATACACCCGGAACAAATATTTGCAGATCATGCAATAATTTTTTCCGCTACGGAAAAAGATGATAATTGATATGATAATTATCTAATGGCATACGTTAGTGTGTACCTTGTTAATGAAACTAAATATCTCTTTTAGTTTAGGTTTAATAATGTTTAGGTAGGTATCAAATATGGAATGACTAACGACGCTTACCGTTTGGCCATAGTACAAGATAGGTACTCGAACTTAAAAACCTATGAGAATTACTTTTAAGGCGCACGTCAGTTCGAGCGCGCGCGACACACCTTACTAACCACCTAATAAACCCGGCTTGCCGGGCGGCCCGGGTACTTGTAGCTTCATACCTAAAGCGCGGAGTGCGCCACGCCTGGTACCGTTTATACGGACAGGTCCAGAGTTGTCAACCAATGTGACCAAGCCGTCAGCTTCACCACAAGAACTACGTTATGTGAACTGATGTGGCTGTACTAATTATTCACGGAGTAGCATTTGCAATTTATACTTCTACTTTACAGGAACGAATGGCGACAGAGAAATGATCGCGTCGCTAATGATGGCGAACTTCGATGTCTTTGACGTAACGATGAGCGATTTGCAAAACAAGAAAATCACGCTAGACGCTTTCCAGGGACTGGTCTTCCCTGGCGGCTTCAGCTATGCAGGTATGGAAACCAAACCAAAATTAAATCGATTACGATTACTGTTGTAAGGCGCGTAGTGTGCTATAGAGAGAGATATGCTCGAAAGTTTACTATATAATATAATCCGATACGAGGATATCTGTAGGATAACCAACATCACCGACAGCCCTCAAAATAAGAAAGTTGAAGTGGCAATGGGCGGGCCTTATAGTTCGCAGAAACGACCATGAAACGTACGACGCAGTGTAGAAAGGCCTCGATGGACCGACGATATTTTAAAGGTGACAGGAAGTCGGTGGACGGAGGTGGCTAAAGAGCGTTCGTCGTGGCAATCTATGGGGAAGGTCTATACCCAGTGGACTTCTACATGCTGATGATGATGATGGTAAAAAAGTAATTTAAGGCCCGTATTCTAGAACTAAACTCAAACTTGATAAGACTCGAGCATGCATTTTTTGGCAGATTTCAATGAAAACCTGTCACCTATGTTTGAGACTCGATTCATGCTTGAGCATAGTTCTTCATCAGCCGGTAGACATCCAGTGTTGGATGAAGCCTCCCCATAGCATGCGTAGCGTGCAATGTGGGGATTTGCCATAATCACCACGCTTGGCAAGCCGATTGTCGATCGCAGTTTAGTGTTAACTACTCAGGTGGATGATGCTGCCCATCCATAAAAAAAAACTAGTTGACTTCCCTGATTTAAATCTCTTTAGTAATAGTCCATCCGTCTTCAAGCGCGTTCTTTCTGACCATTGGTTTGAGTTGGTTCAATAACTTTTCTGCTAATTTAGTTCTAACATTATATTGTTACTTTTCTTTCTTTTTTACCGTATGAATTATTTATGTAAGTATTTAAGGCAAAACAAGTTTTTTTTTTTAACTCTTATATGCGAAAACATGTTAATGGTAATTAGTTTTTTAATCTGTGGTTTACTAGTTATACATACTGTTTGTTTTCCGAATAAAATAAAATAAAAAAATCCCCTGACGTAATATCTTAGTCGCCTTTTACGACACCCACAAGAGGACTTGGAGTAGTCCTATTCTTATGCCGAGGCTGCCGAGGCTCCGGCAGTTCTAGAATACGGGGCTTAGAGGAGATTTCACCAACAATAAACAGGCTGTTAAACTGTTTAGTCTAACCAATGCTTTTTGACAGGTGTTTTCAAAGATTTTCTGTCACCTTGAATGACCAATGGTAAGATTTAACAAGACATATTCGGCCTTATTACAGAATATGGTTTAAATCTGAATTTAGTCCAGGCGTACTAGTCTAGGATTAAATATCGACATTAGGCATATGCGACTTTAAATACGAAAGCAAATGGTTTGTTTTCCGAAATAAATTCTCGCGCTACTTCGCAAATTTCCAAAGTATCAAACTGACGGATTGTGTCACATCACAATTGAGATGTCCAAATTCTTACCTCTAACAAGCAATCAACTGTCAATTTATAGACCATTGCTAAACTAGGGGGCTGCCTGGTTTTAGATAAACCAGAGATAGTCCAAGCTTATGTCATTTTTGGCATATCTAGCTCGAAAGTTGCTTCTGGAAAACAAACCATCTGCTTTTGTATTACAGTCGTATATACCCTAGGTCGATATTTAAGCCTAGACTGGTAGTCGTGGTTTAAACCCAGACTAAGGGCATTTTTTATAATAACACCCTTACTAACTAACAGAGTATGGTGAAATTGGCTCTTAATATATTATGTTATTCTTGACTTACCTTTCTTTTGTTAATCAATAATTTATTTAATCAGATACACTCGGATCAGCTAAAGGATGGGCCGCGGGCATTCTCTTCTCTGATTCGCTGACGTCACAGTTCGCGCACTTTAAGAACCGAGCCGACACGTTTTCACTGGGCGTGTGTAACGGATGCCAGCTGATGGCGCTATTGGGATGGATCGACCCTGACACCAGCGCGAGAGGGGCTAACAGGACACAGCTCTTCTTGGACCATAACCAATCTGAGAGGTTAACAACATTCTCTAAATGTTTTAGAAAAGTTAGGACTTTACTTATACACCACATACTTTACTATTCTCCTGCTGACGTTTCCTGGTCATTCTCTCATTTTCTTTGGTTGTCATGATACCAAGCCACGATAATTTCAATTCTATGATTCTCTAATTGGTCTAATTTCAGTTGTTTGTGGGCACCATTGCTTCCTTGAAACTATATCATCGCCCATAACGACTATTTGAAGAACTAATGTAAAGAGTGAAACAGAATTCAGCAAAAAAAAATTTTCACTATTCAAAGTACATGTTGTTTAGTAAGCCGTAAATAAATAGCTTGTTATTGCAAGACTGCTTTTAGTAGAATTTTGGTGTATTTGAAAGAGTTCTGTAAAAGTTTGCAATAGTTTATTATGTTTCATCATCATCAGCAGCCTTTAGATGTCCACTGCTGGACGAAGCCTCGCCCGTGAAATACAATGAGAGGAATTACAATAATCACTACGCTTGGCAGGCAGATTGGTGATGGCAGTATTCATGTTGTATTTAGGTGGATGCTGCTGCCCATCCCCTGGTGTAATCCCAAGTCGATTTTAAGGCCATCCACGGGAACAGATGGAGGGGGCTATTCTTAGGCCGGACAGCCGCGGCATGTATATATGTTTAAACAATAGTTTATTTAAATAGTAATTTATCTGTGCAGATTCGAATGCCGCTGGAGCGCAGTCAAGATCTCCGACCGTGCATCGCCCGTCTGGTTCAACGGGATGGGCGGCAGCGTGCTCGGAGTGTGGGTGGCGCACGGGGAGGGGCGCTTCACGGTCGCCGAGCCGCACCTCCTCGACCAGCTGAAGAGTAACAACCAGCTCGCCATGCAGTACGTGGACGATGACGGCGTCCCTACCGAAGTTTATCCGATGAACCCTAACGGCAGTCCAGGTAAGATTCATGGAGGTTCGAAATACCGTGTTAGACAAACATAACAGTCACATACGTAGTGTTGATCCCACACTAGGATTCCCTGTGTCGTGGGTATAAGGAACTACGAGTACCATGGTACCATAACAACCAGAACAAATACACTTCTCATCAAAAAATCGAAACACTTATGTGTTTAATGGATTATTAGACAAATATTGTATTAAACGAAAAAAAAAATTGTCTTAACAGTAGGTAGTACAAGGTTACGAACTGCTAGCAAATGTAATGATGGCTTTTCTTAAAAAAATAATCCTCTTATTTGGTTATTTGACGCCAGAAAGAAAAACTTGGTAGTGTTTGGATTTTTTTGATGAGAAGTGTATTTGCAGATCATACAAACATTTGTTCCGCAGCGGGAATCGAACCCGCAACCTCTTGCATCTCAGCTAGCTACTCGCCCGCCGCACCACACAGGTAGACAAGCGTCGTGGGAGCCCTCGCCATCTAGGCGGACGGCTTGATGAAGCAACACTGGCACTCGCGCTCAAGTGTCGCACCTTCAGATCTACGTTTATCAGCTGACTGCGTTGGTTAATAAAACAAGAAAAGACAGTTGAACATCACATTGGTTCAGTCAAATGAATGCATACATTTTGAAATTGTTTTAGTTTTCTGATGATAAATCTATTTTGTATTATGCAGATGGGCTAGCGGGCGTGACGTCCCGCGACGGGCGGCACGTAGCCATGATGCCGCATCCTGAGCGCTGCGTGCTCCGCTGGCAGTGCCCCGTGCCCGCCCCCTCCGCCTCTCGCCAGGCGAACCCCAAGAGCCAGGCATCACCCTGGCGGAGGCTCTTCCAGAACGCTTACTTGTGGGCCTCCAAACAATAGGTTACAGCATAGTGATATGACAATAGAGTTTTGGCCATAAAACGCCGCTCTGGTCAGTGAAACTACGGCGAATCCTACCTTATCATGTTAGTGTCCAGTGAGAAGTATAATTATCTATTGCACTTCCCACTAGTTACCAGGTGGGACTACAGGGGTGTATCCTACTCAAATCTGAATCCTGATATATCTGATGAACCTATCAGATTTTTCAGTCTTCAAGTTTGGACTGACAATAAATAATTGGACATTGGTTCAAGTATTATGCTCTGGTTATGTTAAGTAAGTGAAACTGTAGGTACTTGCATTCCATTCCATTCCAGTGGTGCAGTGGTCCAAACTGTTGATGTCTTATTGAGACTCAATCAAATGCTGTATAACTAAAATAGTGAAATTATATTTACTAATAATAACAAAATATTTACCTGCTCTCGAATATTCTAGAATTTCGTTGTGATTAATAATAGGTGCCATTGCAGTTGTGGGGTTTCAAAAAGAAGTTTAATTTAAGAGCTACATGTAATGAATTTTCTTTCAATTATATTTGCCTTACTTTTTTTTTATAAAATAGTTAAGAAAAATAGTTTAAATTATGTATTACTTTTAAGCACAAATTATGAAATAAATTGTTACAAAAAAAAATTGACATTTAATTTATACAAAATCATCCAAAATGTTATCCTTATCTGATATCTAAGCAGTTAGATTATCTTTTAAATGTTCATCATCATGATTTCTTGCAATGAGTTTGCAACATCCTTCCTGTGAATCGTGTTCAATGCATTGCATAGAACAAAAAACCATTTCTTTTGATCAGCCCTTTCTTCAAATTGTTCCATCATTTTTAATGCCTTTGTGGCTAAAGTTCTGTGATTGTCGTCAATCGCATCAATCTTACATTCACGGATATTCAAGCTTCTGGCTAGATCTCTCCAAAAACTGCCAATTTCTTCAACAACAGTTCTCATTATTCTATCTTTTTTACTCTTACTTATATTGGATTCAAATGGGAAAGTGTTTATAGTTTCTGATAACAAAATCTTGTTCCCATTTTCAGACACTGTAAATAAAAACAATTTTTACCTTAAATTTATTAAATATTGTAGAAAGCATAAATCAAACTCAACTCAAAGTGATTTTGAGTACAAAAGAAGTCTGTGTGATACATTAATACCAACTACAACAACTCTCGGAACAAAAACAAGAGTGGAAAATGATAATGGTAGATATATAGCTAAACTAAACTTGGGTGCACCCTCCACCATTGTTTCTTAGCTTGACGCTTGGATATCCTTGTGGTTACAGAATTTATAATAATATTTTGACATAACTAAATAGGTGGGCGCGCAAATTTAGTTTTGTCAATCTCTGACCTTGTGGTTCTGGTGTAAGTATAGCAATGAAGGGCAAGAGTGACTGGCAAGTATACAAGAATATTAATTGCTTGAGTATCAAAGTGTCTGCTAGTAAAATAACTTACCACCATAATAGGTCCCATACTCTCTTGGCACATGAGAATCTTCATATTTGTTCACTTTAACAAGCAACTCACTGCTGTTGATTTTTTTGGCAATGTCCTTCAAAGGTTCAACATTGTCTTCAGCTAGCAGACCCCTTAGTTCCAAAATATTAAGCAGTTGCCCAATAGTGCTGATTTTTTCAAACCTCCGGACTGAGTTAATGTCTTCCCTGTATAGCTCCTTCAATGAATGTAGAAGATCACTATGGCTATCACTATGTACAACGGTTCGCACCACTTGCTGTTTTAGCTGAGAGAAATCAGACAAAGTCATTTTTGTCTGTTTCCTTGAAGAACCTCAGACTAGTAGGATGCAAGAACCTACAATATACTACACACACAGAAGTTCACTTCATAGTCTTCATATAGCACTTTTTCTTCCTTGCTCCAAGACTTTTTACAATAGAAATAGAACTTATAAATCTGTGAATAGAATTGATTTGAGGAAAGCCCCTATCAAAAACAAGCAAGAAATCAAAAGAAAAAATGAAACTCCACAGATTTATAAGTATAGTACTAACACAGAATAAAGACTAGTACTAAAGAAACTCGCTCTCGCTCTCTCTTGCCTATAATAATGAGATGAAATATGTCTCTGATGCTTGGAGCCTCAGCTTAAAGCAAGGAACATAACATTGATGATTGATGTCATTATTGTGATTGTCAGAATTTGTCTGTCACTTTGTTTCTGATCGTGACATGGATAGATAGCTAAATTAGCACCGGTACACGAGCGAAAGAGATGTGAAATAATTACGCTACAAATCTTGCAAGTCGTTTTCTTGCAAGATTTGTAGCGTAATTATTACACAATGATCAACGAAACTTTGTCAATTTGATCTTTGCTTGGAGCTTGGACGAATTATCACAATGGACAGAGCATTTTGGTTCAAAGCATGTCCGTTTTTTGTCAGTGTGCAGTTGTAGATATGTATTAGTGTGAGTGACTAGAGAAGTGACTTCATTGACTAACCTATCGATGAATAATAGCGAAATTAATGAAAAAGGCGTTATAAGAATCAACTCTTTAATTTGTTACATGTATGTATTATCAATGGAACATGATAATGCAAAATTTCAGCTCAATCGGTTGGGTGGATGGAACTGGGTGGAACAAACTGACATACAAACATAACATAAAACCCAACAGTCACATACGTAGTCATGATCCCACACTAGGATTCCCTTGTCGTGGGTATCAGGAACTACGAGTACCATGGTACCAGAACACCCAGACCCGGAACAAATATTTGCAGATCTTACCAGCATTTGTCCCGCAGTAAACACATACGCAAAGCATGTGTTGTGTGTACATCAAAAACGGAAACTAAACTATTATCGATAAAGCTAAATTGGTTGGTGTAGTACATCACTAGCACATACGCCTAAAACAATGCATTTTATTTTACAATAATTAAATGCTTTTACACTTAACTTTCATGATTATCACTCAGGAAATATGACTAAGTACTAATAAAAAGTAATTACTACAGTTTTTCCGGTTACAAAAACTTGCTCTTTTAGCAATTAAAAAGATTAAATATATTGACCAAGACAAAAAAATAAAATGAAATGAATGAATGAATTGTATGAAATGACAATCCCGGGTCTTTTACTCCTTCTTTTGTTGTTTTTGATGAACAACACACATCAGAACAGGTCATATTTTCACTTTTTCAAATTTATTTTGATGAAACACTGCAAATTCATACGATTTTTTGCTGTTTTTAAAAACTTCGCCGCAATGTTTTGACCGACTAGCCGGTCATCAACTGACACGATTTACAAAGAAGTAAGGCGTTGCCAAACTTATATCTACTTTCTCTTTTACTCGTAGCAAGGTTCCGTGGGATGGACAAAGATATATGATCACTAATACGATACACAGATGTAAGAGCGGCAACGTCTTATGACTACGTCCATTGTGATAATTCGTCCAAGCTAATTTGCTAGAAGCTAACAAAAAGAAGTAGTATACCCGGGATTGTCATTTCATTCGTAAGTCTTGGTCAATATATTTGATCTTTTTACTTGCTAAAAGAGCGAGTTTTTTTAACCGGAAAAACTGTAGTAAATACATTTTATTAGTACTAAGTCATTTATTCCCTTTTATTCCTGAGTGATAATCATGAAAGTTAAGTGTAAAACCATTCATTATTGTAAAATAAAATGCATTGTTTTATTGATTGTTGATTGATTGTTTTATTGATTGATAATTCGTCCAAGGCTTGGAGTCAATAAAACAGTCCAGAATAAAACCGTGCTTTAGTCATTATTCTGAGATAAAACCTTAGAATGCTAAGAATAAAACCATCCTATCCTACTATCCTACTAGTATTATAAACGCGAAAGTTTGTATGGATGGATGGATGTTTGTTACTCTTTCACGTAAAAACTACCGAATGGATTTGAGTGAAATTTGGAATGGAGATACTTTACGCCCTGGATTAACACATAGGCTACTTTTTATCATCATCATCATCATCAATTTTCATCATTATTCACGCGGGTGAAACCGCGGGCACAACTAGTATAGAATAATAGAACGAAACAATTTTGTAAACAAAGAAATGTCACTGTGTGTATAAGTGTCATTTACAGTGATGCCAATTTAGCACTTTTGGTGCTAAATTTGGCATATTTTATACCAGTTTAGCCCATTTATTTCTCGTTTAGGATATAGCACATTTTTTAGCACATTTTTCGACTAAACCAGTAACGCTTATGTCAATATTCGAATGACATATATTCGAATGATTAGTTGTTCACTACATTTTAATAATCGAATAACCATTACTAATACTAATAATTAGTAATCACTAATCTGAATGAAGGGCAAAATAGACTTTTAATTCGAGCAGTTACAGTTTAATTTGGCTTGATATATGTTTATCGCAAATCGCTATCCCTTTCCAACGTACAACAAAAGTGTATCTATCACTGTCAAGTTGAAAAAGACTAAAGCCTCTCCCCCATAGGCTTGTTTTTATCGGTCAATAATATCGCATGCGTTATTGCGATAAATGTTTTTAGTGTTTTATGTATTAGGACGCATATCATTTTACGCTGCGATATTATCGCCGCATTAGGAGTATGGGAATCGGGACGCATTATTGCAATGACGCATAACGATATTATCGAGCGATAAAAATGCACCTGTGGGGAAAAGGTTTAAAGATTTGTGCCTACTTATACCCAAGCATCTAGTGGGGGACTCTCCCAGACAGTAAAAACCAGATGACAAAGCCTATGCGTCCAAATTAGGAAGAAGGTAATTTATACTATTACAAGTTCATCATAGGTGTATACTGCATTTAGACAGCTTATCACAACTAGTTGGGAATTTCAAATACTTTTTCACTCCTCTTGCTCAAAAAGACCGTCATGGTAGCGTACCAGAGCAAAGAAAAATAGCATTTCTTCCTCTAGGGACAAAAGTTTTAGGGTAAGGTTTATGAATATTATTTAATCTTAAACTAGGTATCTAGTAGGTCCTTAGAAATAAGATTACCTTCCCATTAGTGTGTGTTATGTTTATCTTACCTACCTTTTACTTTGTTCATTGGGATATAAATGAAAGTTTAACTACATTTGGCATTTTTTATTCATATTTAGCACAATTTTAGCACATTTTTAGCATATTTTTTACAACAACTTAGCACTTTTTACGAGTACCCAGTTGGCAACACTGGTCATTTATGTGTATCATATGTGTAAATCCATGGAAGTGTAAATCAGAGTTGATCAGAGTATAGGTACCTACCTACCTACCTAGCGCAGGGGTACTTAGGTAGGTACTTTAAAGGTAAAAATTATGTTTTTACTTTGTGATGGATAAATAAAACTGGATCTTTCCTGAATTTTTAGTAGAATTCAGGTTGTGGAATCTCATCTGCCATTAGTGTGAGTTGCAACATGCTAAGTTGAACTTGAACTTGCACCCGCGGCCGATAGATCTATATCGATAGATTAATTTAGAAGGTGAGCATAACACTGCCAGAGAAATGGGTAAATTTCGGGAATTTTGTCTATAATTTCACTATGGAACCCTAAACTGTGGTATATATCATAACAACCAGACCCGGAACAAATATTTGCAGATCATACAAACATTTATCCCGCAGCGGGAATCGAACCCGCAACCTCTTGCATCTCAGCTGGCTACTCGCACGCCGCGCCACAGAGGTCATCAAAAATCAAAAATTAAAAATCGTTTGGGATGAACTGGTTCAAAATTCAGTTTCAAGATATTTTGTCCCACACTAACATACCTACCTAGATACCTCAACTATATCTACCTACCTAAAATAGGTCAAGTTAAATAAAAGCTTGTAAAATAGAGATCATGCCATCAGGCTAAGTTAAGTAAGTAGGTACGTACCTTACTTATCTATCGAATTTGTTTTACCTACTCTGTAACTGGGTAGATAATAATACTCCTTAAGCAATCATCACGTAATCTTTGTTATTATTTGCTCGTACCTAGCTGCTCATTTACTTATCTCGTAATAATGATGCTTTGACCCCAGTATCAGTAGCTTGGACCATTCCTTTCTTAAGGCGTGCAGTAGAATGATCAATATAAATTGTAAAAAATAATTCAACTGACAAAATGTACAGAATAATAAATCGTGGTATACTGAACAATAAAACTGTCCTTAGGTTTACAAAATGTGTTTCAAAAGAGTCAAAGTTTTTGAATGGGGCAAGGTGTGTGATGAGTCAAAACTCAAAAGCCGAAAGCTTGTTTCCCGAAAGAGTGGACTTTCCAAGTCGGCACATCGGACCCAGAGATCAGGACATCGTGACAATGTTAGATTCTTTAGGATATAAGGTAGGTAAATGTTTGTTGATGGTGTAAGTAGGTCTAGGTATATTTATATTGGTACGTTACACATACGTAGAATTACTTACCTAAATAGTACCTAATTAATATAATCCTTATTTTATAGACGTTTTGTTCTTTTGAAGGACAATCTACCTATTAACAACTGAAATATTCCCACTCAACCAGTACCCCTTGCATAACGAAAACGCATTTGCCTGCGTCATAGTTAGATATATTTTTTTAACTTCGGGTAGGTACTTATCAGGTAGGAGCTTCAATATATTTAGAATTTCTATAAAGAAGACGACGAAGACGAAAACCGCAACCTCCCGCATCTCAGATGCTCTCGCCCGTATTGTGTTGTAGAGCTAATAAGCTCTACCTAGATCTATACTCGCAAAATAGGTCGCGGGTTCGAATCCTGCATTTATAAAAGTCATAAAAAGTCCTATAAAAACTATAAAATAAAACACATTTTTATTTGTATTTGGAGTCTATGATTACCATATTGTATTACATGTCCATGATGATTACCTAACGTAAACAATTTTCTTTTCAGAGCTTGGATCAACTGACCAACGATGCAGTTCCCAAAAAGATTCAGTTTGAAGGTCTTATGAACATAAACGAACCAGTCAGTGAGTATCTAAACCTACTTTTGCTTTACAGGAAATTACCTACCCTAAAAGTTGTGATAGCCAGACAGGCAACGTAGATTAAATTATATTAATTGTGGGGAACTAATTTGTTATAATTTTTCAGGTGAATACGACCTCATAGAAAGGATCCGCAAGTTGTCTGAGAAAAATCAAATATGGCGGTCTTATATTGGTATGGGGTACCACAACTGCTGTGTACCTCATACGATCATGAGGAATATGTTCGAGAACCCTGGATGGTATGTTAGAAATGCAATTTTTAAGTCACATAGAAAGAAAATCCATAAAATGGAATTTACTTTTGTAAATTCCAAACCTGACCTTAATTTTTCACTCAGGACAACACAATACACACCTTACCAGCCAGAAGTAGCCCAAGGCAGGTTGGAAAGTCTCCTCAACTACCAGACTATGGTCAGTGATCTGACTGGTTTGGATGTCGCCAACGCCTCTTTGTTGGACGAAGGAACTGCTGCTGCTGAAGCCTTGTCGCTCTGCCACCGGTAAAAGCATTCTTATAAGTACTAACCTATTTCTACTTATCACTCATAAAAACATTGCGTATGAAACCGACAGAAGCCCATCTATCAAGAATTCAGCTTAATAGGGTTTCTAGATTTTAGCAAGCTGGTGACTGGCAAACAACTCAAGAGAGATCATTATTTAAGCAGACAATAATTTCTACCTGTTTACTGCTGCTTAATTGTCTTTCGTTGTTTGTCCGAAAGAGAATGTAATCTCTACGGTTTGTCCTTTATGAGTTGAGTCAATAACCTAGACTCTAGGTCCGAGAGCTACATTTACGATTTTGCACCCTACACATTTCAGACACAACAAAAGAACCAAGTTCGTTGTATCAGAACGCACCCACCCTCAGACGCTGGCCGTCGTCCAGACGCGTCTGGACGCCCTCGGTCTGGAAGTGGACATAGTACGCGACGTGCGAAAAGTCGACTTCGCCCAGCGCGACATATCGGCGGTTCTGCTGCAATGCCCCGATACCAGAGGCCTGGTCTATGACTATTCTGAGTTGGCAGCCACAGTACAGGAACATGGAGTAAGTGATCTAAAGACTTTTAAAATCAGCAGCGTAATAATGTGTCATATCGTAATATTTATGAATCCTAGTTGTGTCTTATGCCGTGGTGGCTCCAGCCTAAGACTAGACTCTGTCTCCTTCCGCGGATGGCGTAAAAGCCGACTGAGGGATTGCATCAGGGATGGTACAGCAGCATCCACCTGAATACTCAACACCAGTATTGCAATCACCAATCCGCCTGCCAAGCGTGGTGATTATGGCAAATCTACCCATTCCAATCTATGGGGGATGCTTCGTCCAACAGTGAACGTCAAATGGAAGCTAATGATGATGATTTTTTCTCAATAGACTCTGGTGGTGGTCGCAACCGATCTCCTAGCCATGGCTCTACTTCGTCCCCCAGCGGAATGCGGGGCTGCACTAGCCGTGGGCACCTCTCAACGACTTGGAGTCCCACTTGGCTACGGTGGACCACACGCAGGCTTCTTCGCCTCTAAGCATCAGCTGGTCCGGCTGATGCCGGGCCGTATGGTTGGCGTGACGAGAGATGCTGCTGGAAGAGATGCTTACAGGTAGGTACCGAATATAACGTAGTTATGTTTCTTAACTGGCTAACTAACTCACATTGACGTCATCTGGTCCATAAATTAGGCCAGACGACAGTCTTGCATGGTCTCATCGCCGGCCACAGACTCTGGTTGGACGTAGAGCCCCAACTGCTGCTAACATCTCACAATGTTAAAGCGTTACACTTACGCAAGTATCATTCTTGCTTACCAACAGCTTCCTAGTCTGACTTTGATTAGCCTTCTTCACATAAGTATATTTTTGCTTACCAAAAGATTCCTAGCCTGACTTTGATTAGCCTTCGTCATACATAGTAACGCTGCCTGTTACGAATACGTATGACGAAGATACTTATGTGAAAAAGGCTAATCAAAGTCAGATTAGGAAGCTGTTGGTAAGCAATAATTATAGTAAAATCTCTTCTTAAAATGTCTGTTCGTGTCGTTCTACAGGTTAGCCCTTCAAACGAGGGAACAGCATATCCGTCGAGACAAAGCGACTTCGAACATCTGCACTGCGCAAGCTTTGCTTGCCAACATGTCAGCGATGTTCGCCGTTTACCACGGACCGCAGGGTCTAAAGGACATCGCCACTAGAGTGCATAATGCCGCACTTGTGCTCGATCAAGGTTAATAATTATAAAATAAGCTTAGTTTCATAAATAAATTCAAAATGGGTGCCTTTAGCAAGGTTTTAGAGGAAGTTACGAAATTGCCAAAATGGTGAATGCGACTTTCCGTTTATATTACAGAGAGCTTTTAAGCGACGCAGAAACTACTTACCTACCGTTTAAACGGAAAGTAGTTGTCGATGGGTTATTCTGATGAATGCCCCAGGCGGTTTTGGACCTCCCAAGATTTATGACACTAAAATGTTCTAGGAATTAGACAACGTGGCCACAACCAGTCCAATGACGTCTACTTTGATACGCTTCACGTGGTGCCATTAGCTGACCACGACGCTGCCGCTATCAAAACTCGAGCTGAAGAGATGAAGATCAACTTGAGATACTTCGATGATGGTGCTATCGGGGTAGCCCTCGATGAGACTACCACTATGAAAGATGTGGATGATTTGCTTTGGATATTCGATGCCCAGAAAGTTGAAGAGGTAAACTGGAGTTTATTCTAATTCTAATGTGCTTTTTGTATCCACCCACTTTGCAGAACTTACATCAAGCGGATGGCATATACATCTTTCCTGCGATATTCACGACGTAAGCAACATATCTGTTAGAAGATCTGACAACGCTAGGTTTGCTTTCACAAGACAACCGTATCGTTAACATAAAACATCATAACCTACCTACTCCTTATAGTCCATAATCGAATGGGTTATTGGAACATAATGAATATAAATTTGTTTACAGGTGATTCAAACCGGTGATGTTCGGTCACGCAGTATAACACAGGGTTCGTATCGGAGAACATCTCCGTACCTCACACACCCCGTGTTCAACTTGCACCACTCGGAGACCAGGCTTGTGCGCTACATGAAGCGGCTCGAGAACAAGGACATCTCGCTTGTGCACTCGATGATACCACTGGTAAGTACTTCCACCGTTACTTCATAACACCCGTCTTGGTAAGTTTTCGTATCATGAGGCCTTTTTCACCAATTCCTAGTAAATGTCTGTAGGTTTTGCCAGGTGTTTTCTTACTTTAAGTCTTAATGCCGATATTTAATCTTCTATACCAGATACCTACAGGTGATAAAAAAAAATATTGGCACTTGATGCGTAACTATCATCACAACTTTTGGTTGTAAACTCTTTGTTTGGTCCATACCTTATTTCTTCCTTTCCAGGGCTCATGCACAATGAAATTGAACTCAACAACTGAAATGATGCCGTGTTCCTACAAGCACTTTACAGACATTCATCCTTTTGCGCCGCTCGACCAATGTCAGGGCTACCACACCCTCTTCGAAGAGTTGGCTAATGACCTGTGTGCGGTCACTGGCTACGATCGTGTCTCTTTCCAACCTAACAGGTAAAGATAACAGGCACTAGGAATTCTGACCATAGCTTCTCTTTAGAGCTCTTTCGTTGATCACACTCTCGAAAAGCCCTATATAAAAATAACTCCACTCTCGATTAGTTGTAATTATTTGTACAAAACATACAAAAACAGTAAAAAAATTAAATACAGTGAAAAATTATACACACACAGGTACAGTCAGTCTCAGGTGTACAACGCAGGTGAACCACGGAAATAAACGGGTCTATCTGAAATTTTGTTTTCCTTAGAAATCTCGCTATAGCACACCTTTTTTCTCGTGGTGCTAAGCACCCCCTTTAAATTTAAGCATAGCTTAAAATTACTCACTAATCACTCATTCATTCATTAATTATCACTGTTTGATATTGTCCAATAGGAAGGGATGGCAATATTTTAATTATTACTTAACTTTTGCCAGATTTTTAAAAGTAAGGCTATATTTTTTACTAATTAAAAAAAAATAGACATGTACTTAAGTCGTCATCAGCATCATCTGGATCTGGAACAAATGGAGTTCCTTAATTGTTTCTGTTCGCAGTGGAGCCCAAGGCGAGTACGCCGGGCTTCGCACCATCAAGCGTTACCATGAGTTCCGCGGTGACGTGAAGCGGAACATCTGCCTCATCCCGGTGTCTGCGCACGGCACCAACCCCGCGTCCGCACACATGGCCGGCATGCTCGTATGTGCGATCCGCGTCACACCCACCGGGGAGATTGACATGGAGCATCTCAAGGACAAGGTAGAAAACCGATGACTTTATTTCAATTGAGCCAAGGTCCAATTCTGCGCCAACAATAAAGATGAAAGTCTCTTGTGCCTGTAATTTAATATACAACAAGTATCACTACTCAACGGCAGAAATGTTAGTATTTCCTCTAAGTATGAATTTTTTTACAAGGAGCTTTATATTACTAGCTTTCGAGCTAAAATAGTTTGAAGTCTTGATAGATTTCCAGTCAATGCATGAGTTTCAACTGTGTTTTATTCAGGTTGAAGAACACAGTGAAAACATATCCTGCCTCATGTTGACGTACCCAAGCACGTTCGGAGTGTTCGAGGAGAGAGCTGCGGATGTGTGCGCGTTGGTACACGCTCACGGAGGACAGGTCTATCTCGACGGGGCCAATATGAACGCACAGGTAACTACACCTCATCTTTAGTTGCTCCCTCATTGTTGAGGTTCTTGACTCCTTCCCAACATTCGACAGATGGGGCCAATATAAACGTTTAGGTACCTTGTCACCCTCTCATTGCCGGGGATTGTGACTCCTTCTCAGCATCTTATGGATTGTTGGATTGTTGTTTAGAGTATTTTATTTCCAGTTGCTCCGAGACTTGGCAGACCAGCGCTTATGCCTGAGCCCTTTCCGTCTATTGCCACATTAGCGTTCAAAACTATGGGTTAGCCGAGTCACTTCACCACTTATTAAAATCATAACTTACAGTCGTAGTCCTAAAAGATCAAAGCTGTTTCATTTCTTGAAATATTTTTAAATCTAGGTTGGGTTATGTCGCCCTGGAGACTACGGCAGTGACGTTTCGCATCTCAACCTACACAAGACCTTCTGTATTCCGCACGGAGGTGGCGGACCTGGCATGGGTCCCATTGGAGTGTGAGTACTTTGAATAAGGAAGCGAATTCGTGTCACTGCTTCTTTCTTAGCTACCCTGCGTTATGGTCTTCAAAAGAGCCTTGTAACCTATAGTGAAAAGATTTGGTGCGGCTTTTATTATGCAAATGTCACATGAATACGAATTTGGAATTCAAGACCATGCCAATTTCTTCACGTTGGTTTACTTTACCAATTTAGAGTACACTATGAGTACACTGTACAAGCAATTGCTAGAATCACTTAGATGAATTGGCCGTTTTTCTTTGAAACTAGCTAAATTGTTCATATTGCGTAGAGCCTCTACGACTTTTAGATAAAATCATAATCAATAGAAGCATGAATAATTTGTGTTCTAATAAAGCACCTTTTAGCGCCACTGCTGCAAACCTGCCTATCTGTATCTACCTATGTATCTCTTCGTACCTATAGCGGCGATGAAAGTCTTATAGCCTCTACGTTTTAGATACCCCCACTGTTGTGACTTGCTGTGTCATGTTCTAGCAAAGCACATCTAGCACCGTTCCTGCCTTCGCATCCCGTGGTGGACCCGCTGGCTGACTTGGGAGACGCAGCGCACAGTTTCGGTTCAGTCAGCGCCGCCCCGTACGGATCATCCGCCATCCTGCCCATATCTTGGGCGTATATCAAGGTATGCAAACGCCAGGAAAATTGTTATGCAGCCTGCTATATATTTTATAAGATATACCGTGATCCTGTAGGTAAACAATAAAGCTAACTTCATGAAAGAGGCATTCCTGAAACAGCCTACATAAATATCTACTTATGATTAATCAGTTAAACAAAATCACCGTAGCACATTCGTAGCATCCGTAGCAAACGTAGCACCTTAATTTTGATTTCCTCATATTTTCAGATGATGGGCCCCAAAGGCCTAAGACGCGCCACTCAGGTAGCGATTCTGAATGCAAACTACATGTCAAAACAGCTAGAAGGCCACTACAAGACGTTATACAAGGGAGACCGGGGTCTAGTGGCTCACGAGTTCATTATTGACGTTAGAGATCTGAAAAAAACGGCTAACATTGAGCCAGGGGACATCGCAAAACGACTTATGGATTTCGGTAAGTTTGTATTTGGTCAGTTTAGTGGTAAATGATGATGATACTTCGTTAGCCAATCAGGAAAGTCCATCTGTAACAAATTCTGTTAAAGGGTCAACCACTTTTCTTCTTTTCTGAAGGCTCTCCTCTGTCTCTATAAAAGGATCTTGCAACCTCTGCCATAGCTTCTACAGCCAGTTTCTATTAAGACTCTACTGTCTCTACTAGGCTCTACGAGCATTAGAAAAATAGCCACTGCTAGTCTTACCCAAAAACCCTAACTGCCTCTATCGGAGCCTTTGCCAGTCTACTCGTCTTTAAACTACTACGCATACTTTTTTTTAGGTTTCCACGCACCTACTATGTCTTGGCCCGTAGCTGGCACCCTCATGATTGAACCGACGGAGTCTGAAGACCTACAGGAGATGGACAAATTCTGCGAAGCACTGATCACCATTAGGAAGGAAATAAAGGACATTGAAGATGGACTCATTGACAAGAGATTGAACCCCCTTAAGGTAAAGTGTCTAATAAATGAAAAAGGTGGTTAAAGGTATATTAAATTTTCATCGTACCTTTGTCATATTGAGTCGATGACGAGTAGGTATCAACGAGTAGGTTCTTAGGTACCTAAGAAGAAGTACCAACCTAAAACAAATTGCTTGTTAATAGATGGCACCACACCCACAAGAAGAAGTCATCTCGGAGGACTGGAATAGACCTTACACTCGGGAACAGGCAGCATTTCCTGCGGTAAGTTTCAACATTTTATAATCAGTTTTCAGTTTTGTTTTAAATTCAGCCAAATATTTTGTAATTACCCTATTTTTTTCAGCCCTTTGTGAAGGGACAAACGAAAATCTGGCCAACAGTAAGCCGCATCGATGACATGTACGGTGACAAACACCTTGTCTGTACCTGTCCGCCTGTTTTGGATGATTTTTAAGTGAAAATTAATTATATTAAAAACGGGTTTTAAAAACTCAACCTAGTAAAATTTGTGTAGTTGTACGCCATTCAAAAAATAATGTAAGGCTGAAAGTGTATATATAATTCCTGTGCTCATTATTTATATTTTTTTATGCAGCAATAATAAGTAATTGTTCAAACAAAATTGATTTATTTCGCAGAAATAGACTCGCATAGCATTATTTATTTAGTTACAATTTGATTGCCAATTCAAAGATACAATATTTATGTATTGACTTCAAACATTAGGTAGGTACCTACCCTACGCTTTATTGGAATCGTACAAACTAAACGTTTTCATAATGCAATAGGTAACGTATTAACACTTTTAGATTCAAGGCAACTCGTTTGTTTTGTTTTTGCTAAAGTTACGGAAATACAAGAGCTTCGTATTTCACAACAATGTAAATTATTACTTCCTATATTACCTACTATACCTATGTAAGTACAATTTTATTGAAACGTTTCGTGTTCCATAATCGTCAAAAGTAATTTTAATTCAAAACAGATTCATAGTGATAGTGTAGTAGGAGAGACGATTAAAAAACATTCACAAAAAAACAGTCTTATCTACTCAGGTAGACAGAAAATATGCAATATAAAACGCTAAATAAACAATAACCATAAGAATGAAGTAAGTGTTGTATTAAGATTTCTCTCTAATAAGTTAGTTCATTTTAATATAATTGCTCTCTAAAGCGTAAAATCTTAGGTATAAAAAATACTAATAATAGCTTACAGCAATATAGTTTGATAATAAATCAAGTACATCGTAAAAATAGAGAATCAAAGTGGATTTATTGCACAGACCTCTATTATTTTGGAGCGGAATTAATTGAATCTTTGGGGTACAAGCC
Source organism: Epirrita christyi (assembly GCA_951392215.1). Lineage (NCBI taxonomy): Eukaryota > Metazoa > Arthropoda > Insecta > Lepidoptera > Geometridae > Epirrita > Epirrita christyi. Next base: position 7,158,698 of record OX595839.1, on the reverse strand, counting down.
CAACTTCACACCTATTTCTTTTGGCATTCGCATCACAGGGCGAGTGGGGAAAGGATGGTAGGAGCCGGTGGATGGACTCCGAGGATACGATAGCGAAGAAAGGGTGTCCGTTTCCAGGAGCGACGTTATCGCGCTGCACGTATCATCTGAATCAAACCTCATTTTATCACTCCTTTCCACAAAATCCTTCGCAGCCGTAGGCGTGTCCTTGATAGGAAACATTTTCGGAGAAATAGGAGTAGATACTTGATCGAGGGATGCGATTTGACATAGTGTGTCACTAGAGTTTGTTTTCGCTCCTGTGAGTGAATCATCATCCACAGAAGGTTCATACGTGAAGCTGATAGAAGAAGTCACATTTTGCGAAAACTCACTAGCTTGGCTTTCATCAGTCTTTTGTATGTTTTCGCAGACTTTGGATCCTTCATTGATTGTTTTCCGACATATGTCACTAGCTGCCGATAATACGTAGTCACTGTACTTATTCGAAAGTGGATGATGACAATCGCCTGAAGTGAACCGCCTTCCATACGTTGGTGTGTCTTTTGGGTCTGTCGAGGGCAAAGTTACCGAAGTCCTAGATTCAGCTGAAAAAGAATTCTTAGCCCATTCAGATGACACTGCTGGTTTTAACTCTGAGACATAATCTTCGTTTGAAGGTATACTGCTTTGCTTTTTTAAATCAAAGTCAAATTGTATTTCTTTCTTATCTAACAATAGCGGACGATCACATTTAACCAAAAATGCTTTGTTCACCCATCCATATGTATCTGTTTTATTAGCTAAGCACTCTGTACTTGGACTTTTTGCAGCCCTCAAAAATTCTTCATTTCGGTGAAAAATGTTTCGTGATTCTAAAGAAAAAGGATCATCAATTGATATTGGTCTTATCCTGACTAATTTATGTTTTTCTACTGTCCCATCACTAACGTTTCTTTTTCTACACCCAATTAAAGAGTCGGATGTGGATTCTTTTAAAAGTGGCGACTCTACTAGCTTACTCTCCGATGATTTTTCACTAATAGTAGAGCAAAACCATGATCTATCATATTCAACATTTTTTGCACCTACATAATCACTGGAAGCGATTGTAGCTTCAGCTGTGTTTTGTTTTGTCAATATTCTGCTCAATATTTTTGAATTTTCTTGAATTATTTGTAAAGCTCTTTCACTGTTCTTTCGCCCTGACCTCAGAATAAAATCTTTTGGAGACATTGGTTCACTTTCTTTCTTGAATTCTGGGGTCTTTGGCTTAGTAGTTTTAAAAACATCATTATTTTCAAATACATTATCACTCAAAAGTTTTTTTGTAAAACTATGACTCTGTGGGAGGGACGATGCTCTTTCAACTTCTTCTTTCAGTATTTTATCACTATGATTAGATTGCAACGTCAAAGACTCCGGTTTTTTAGAAAGTCGAGAAAGTCGTTTTGTTGAGCGGCGGTTAGGTATATCAGTGTTGTTTGGATCAGTTACACGGGCGCCGAAAAACTCTGGACTGTGTTCAAAATATTTATCGATTTTTAGTTGTATGGGAGGTTCATCTTCACTAACAGTGATGCTTTCATTCCCGGGACTTCTTGGCGTGCTCCCAGGATCTGAAGAAGTGTTGTCTGATAAATCTATATCAGGGACAAAATTTGCATACATGGTTAGACTATCTATTATATCCGGGGGTCTTGAACTCGTGAAATGTGTTATGTGAGTAGGACTCTTGCAGTTGGATAGAAAGTCACAGCTACTAGGAGTTATATCGACGGGGCTTAGATATACCGAACTTTTCTGAATGGTTTGATACCTCATAGTCTCATTTTCAGTTTTGTTACTTATATTCAGTCTGCGCATTACTTCAGATGTACTGCGTGATGTATGGGTATAGGAAGACGAAAGTGTTACTTGGGGCATCCTGGCAATGAACCTTTCAGTTGAAGTGGGTGATCTTGCTTCATTTCTTGTTTCAGTCGGTACTAGTCGTGGTATTCTGGAAATGTTTTCGATATCTATGGGTGATGGAGTTGAACTTATTAGACGAGAACTGCCGTGGAATATGGTTGATTTAGGAGTAGGAGATTTCGACAGCAGTGGAGTGGAGATTCCAATACTATGAGAGTCCAAAACTAATGCAGGAGCGGAAGGAGTCACTAACATATCTTGCGGACTAGTAGTAAATTTATTTCTGTACACAGTTTTCTTACCTTGACAAAGAGGCGATGCTAACGCAGTTTGAAGATTGTAACTATTAGCCTCGTCCGATACGGCACTGTTCAGTTTGGTATCAAATTCATCAATGTACGCTCGGAGCGGTTCACCGGCTGCAGAGTCAAGATAGTCAGTTATATCTTTGACAACACTTAGCTTAGTTTCAAGTATTTCACTTGTTGCAGTATTGGTTTTCTTAAAATCTTTAAGTACTGGTGAATAGGGCGCCGTTTTGTCATTGGGAACTGGTGAAACCGGTGGTTTATTAGACTTTGTTTTTATATTCTTAGTTTTCGTGTCATCTTCGAGTAAATCTACGTCAGAATCACTTCCTTTTTCATTCTCATCGCAAAGACTAGTATCTGTGCTTGAATCTGAATGTGAAGAATAAGATGATGTTTCACTGGAGCTTCTGGATCTTAAAGACGCAAGCATCTGATTCGCTTCTATTTCTGATACTATGGTGCCATCACCAGGTTCATCTAAGTCAAATGATGCTTTTCTGATGTTCCCTAATGATTTGTCACTTTTAATATCTTTCCATTTAACGGAGTTGCGTCTGCTTAGGGTTTTGCGGCTCTTCTCTTCTTGCCAACTGATTGTTTCGCTAGAGCGAACTCGGGATCGGGAGCCTGTTTTCTCGTGACTCCTTGATTGTCGTGAAGGAGGAACAGCTCCAGGTGGGGGACCGAGCCTTCTCCCTCGTGAGCTGACGATGGCACTTTTTCCTAAGAGAAGGTTGTTGACTGTCAGCGAAGTCGGTGACGTGGGCACACCAACTGCAAGGAAAAATGAGTATTACATGTCGTAATATATAACGTAATATATATTATAAGTCTTGAAGCGATCAAGCTTCGTGATAGATACCTGCAGCATGTCTTGCACAAGCTGCTGCTAGAATGACATGAGCCTGTCTCTGTCGCTCCCGCAGCCTTGCGTATTGACGTTTCAGAGCGCCAATGTCCAAAGACAGTCTATCTCCAGTACCGGTTAGATCTTCTTTTCTGGGTATTACCTGTTAACACGGTTAGGGTTTACTGAATATCGTCAATGATGCAATGAGTTGTGATACCTAGAGCTGTGTATAAAATAACAAATTAGATTTTTTGGTCGATATTTACTGTAAACACGACGTATGAATGTGTTCAAAATAACAATAATCACTGGCAACATCACGTTAAGTGTTTGTTTCAACAATATTGTGGAGAAGTTGTTGTTTATATTCGATACAATTTTAAATAAGATCGTTTACAGCGTTGATATGGACTTATCTAGTAGGTATCAGGTGTTAATAATGTTGTATTGCTTTACCGTTGTTAGAGCCATTTTGTTGCCATCGTCACTCGAGTCCCCCTCGTCTTCAGAGTAAAACAATCTTAGACCACGTTTTGTCATCGATTGCACCTGAAATTCATAAAATAAATTAACAATATAAACAAAAAAGAACTACTTCACTCTCTCTCTCTCTCTCTCTCTTTTAGTATGTCAGTTTAATAAACTATGTATCTAAGGGCTCGTCTCTACACAGCGTTTAAGCTACGTGCGTAGTTTGAGTACATAAACTGCTACACGCGTAGCATTTTTTTTTATTTTTTTATTTATTATCTTTCTGTCTCTGCGCGACCGTAGTTGATTATCTTCAAAAACTACGCGTAATCAACGAAAGAAACGCCTAATTGAGATTAACCCTAAGCTTGACACAATAATAAATATGACTTTTGAAACTATCATGGTTATTAACATAATTATCACTAGAAACGGGATATTTACCATGATTTTTGAGTTTTGTTGATTCCCGATATTTCGGCACAGTTTCATTCATAGTAGAACATATTTATTATAATTATCACTAATTATAATAAATATGTTCTACTATGACGGCGTCAGTTTCATAAAATACCATGTTAGAAGATTGTTCATACCGCTGAATGCAAAGGTGGTTGAAACACAGGGGCGGTGATAGGTGGCGCGGGTGGTGCGACTCGGTACCGATGAAAGCTGCGCAGTTTCGGCAGCTCCGGCGCCGAGCCAAAGGCCACCACGCGCGCCACCAGCGAGTCACCAGCTGCCCACACTGCACCCACCCCACCGCCCATACAGCTGTAGAACTCGTCAGCCGAGCGCGCTGACAGTATTCGACTGAAACATTTCATACAATCATTTTGACCATAATGGAAAAAATCATCATCATCATCAGCCTGTAGAAGCTGTCCTGCTGGACATAGGCCTTCCTCTATCGCGTCGTCTGGTTTGTGGTCGCCACTCGAGAACATTTATTCTCGATACCTTTATAACCAACGGTTGTCAGTTCTGCGAGCTATAATATGACCTGCCCATTGCCACTTCAGCTTGCTAATTCTGAGAGCTATGTCGGTGATCTTGGTTCCTTCTATTGATTTCTTGGATTTTCACGTTTCGGATTCTATCACGAAGCTACGGAAAAATAACACGGTCCAAATTTGAGCATTGGATGGATGGATGGTAGTGGAGGGTATCGGTTAGCATGGCTCGTAGCTAATATTATTATACTAACTCTTGAAGCAAGTCCCAAATAGCGAGCGCAGTGAGCAGTAGCACTTCGTTGCCGTCCAGGAGTACCAGGTCCCATATCCTAAGCAAGGAGTCGCGTGGCAGCCAGGTCGCGTACAATGTGAGGAACCATTGCATCGTGAACACGTCGGGTAGTGGAGGCTCTACGCCACCGCCTGCAAAGAGGCGCAGCTTTGTTGCTTACTGTTTCCACATAGGTTGTAGTAATTTTTAGATTCAGATTTGTATAACGCTATTTTTATCAATCGCGTCAATCGTCGTGGACTTAACCCCCCCCCCCCCCACTCTACAAAGTCGAAGCCGCTCTTGTCGAACATGTCTCTCGGTTCTTATCCTCGATGATGGACCACAACAGCCAACCCTTTCGATATACATGTAGATGGTTATGATTGCAAAGTTACTATCATATTTACGATTTGCCTATTTGTAAAATTTATGTTGAAGTCACTACGACAATATGGCCTACCTAGAAAAGTGTTGCTTACCATCAGATATCTTCTGCAAATAGTCCATATGTTGAGCAAGGCGAGGCAAGCGTAACTTTAACAGATCTCGGAAGGCGGCCATATCTGCTGACAGACCTCGAAGGTCATCAGCAAAATAGCCCTCGGGTAGAACAGCCTCCACTAGATAAATCATGACCTACCAGCAAACAAGTTAAAAGTTATTTATTTTTTATCATAGGTATACAATATTTATACGTTAACGCCGCTTCGCTAGTAAGTCTAGTTTATCACAAGGACTAAGAAGAATACATTTTGAGACCATTAAGGTACTTATTATCGGGACATATTAAGTAGTGTACTGTATCCTATCCAAGAATTAAGCCATAAATTTCTAACTTTACACTTGTTTACGCTTAGGATATCGACATGAGTGCACGTATATAACTGTTTTATTTTTACCTTCAACGAATCAGCTTCAGATTTATCCATGACTTCCAAAATAATAGCAGCCAGCATATTGAATCCCTGACAATAACCCACGTCTTTGTTCCATCTGAAAAAGGAACATTCATTAAATGTTTTTCTTTAGGTTGGCCTTTTCATGCTAACTTGCCTTATAGCTATACAATTATTTTATTTGTACACAAAGACCAACAAACGTTATTAAACTGTAGGCTATAAGTAAATGTGGACACAAAATATTAATGGAAACGCCTCAGGCCCCGCTGAGTAGGTATTGTTCTCAGATACTATACAAAACGTAATCTATGTATCGTGACATTGTGCTTGCACGTTAATTATATTTTTAGGAACCAGAAGTGTTCAAATATAAAAAAAACAAGTATTGATACGTTATTAGTCTAATTTAATCTAAATTTAACGTAAATAACAATAATTCATCAAATCAACGTAATTTCGAACATATAAACAAACAGCCGTTAACTACCACGCAATAATAACTATCACAATTGGAAAAATGATCACACATGAAATAAAATATGGAACAGACTTACAGTAAACAGCGTTGAGACCAACCACCTTACCGACCGGCGACTGAGTAGCAAAATGCATATATAGGCGGCGGTGGCGGCGGTGACCGACGCTGTTTACCGAAAGATTGGCAAATAGGCTAATACGGCCTCTCCTGATCGTGCGCCGCCCTCGGCCGCACTGGAGTTTTCCTCTTCAGAAGTACTGGCGACTACGGTGAGATTTGCTCGCCATCTTCGCCCGTGTGTGGTTCGCCTGTACTCAGAGTACCAGCGAGGTCTTTAGGAGCACCGGAGGATGTACTGGCATCGTCATCGTCAGAGTTGTCATCTGCATGGGAAAAGTATTTTTAATTAATCATGACAACAGACGTTGTTTGCCTATTCTGTCATACGTCACGCATACAAGGCCCTCATACAAAAATACATTTTCATACCAGACTAATTTAAAGCATTTCACTTTCAAAAGTATGCATACATCTTCACTCAAAATAACTCTGGCATACTCGTACTTGAACTTGCAAGTTCCCACGTGAAGCGTGAACCAGGGCTGCGCCTGCCAGGACAGAGCCTGATGCTCGTTCGGAAACAAGACTTCACGGGCCGGAGCCCTCCAGGACAGAGCCTGCGCTCGTTCGGAAACGAGACTTCACCGGCCGAAGCCTGTCAGGACAGATCCTGGACTCGTTCGGAAACGAGACTTCACCGGCCGGAGCCCTCCACGTGTTTGGAGTGTACGTCCGCCGAAGCCGGGTACTGCAGAGAACCGGCTTTGAGAGCCACCACTGGACTGCACCGGCAACTTGTTCCAACCAGCAAGGCAAGCACTCGCCTACCACTCGCACGCATGCTCACGCACACACACCAAGTGTACTGTAAACAGAATAACATTAAAAGGTTCGGTTGGAACTTACTATCAAAAAATGCAGAACAACTCTCAGGACACCATTCGCCTTTCCAGGGTACCATATATTGAGCTGCGGCCTGAGTGGTCTTGCCTCTAGCTCCGCTTAGCAGCCTCATCTCATAGCGGTCACTTGGTAGTATTTTAGTGACACGGTATGGACCCCTCATTCCAGAATCAAGTTTTCCTACAGACTGAGAGTACTTTATCACAAATACTTGATCGCCGACCTGGAATTTCTTTGGCGGGTGTCTTTGACGGTTGACCCGTGCATCTTGACCAACTCTGTTTTTGTCGAGCGATGCTTTAGCGTTGCTCCTGCTGAGTTCTCTCGTGGCTTCACGATTGGGGCTGGATTCCTCGACGGCAACATCTCGGACCAGCGCACGAATAACAGGAGTAGTCGCATTAGTACCGATAAGTAGGTACAAAGCTGAATACTGTGTGGTCTTTTGTTTTGTAACATTTAAAACTAATTGAATTTTACACAGAGCATCAGACCAAACAGACTTCTTATTGTTACTTTCCACACGGATCAAGTTAAGTACAGTCCTTACATAACGCTCGACCTGCCCGTTGGAGTGGTGCATTTCGGGCGTTATGTAGTGTATAACACAACCCATCTCGGCAACCCAGCTAGTGAAAGCCGATGCCTCGAACATACGACCACGGTCGCAAACTATTAGTTTGGGCGCCCCAAATAAAGACACCGCGCTACTAAAAACTCGTTTTAATTCGCTCGTGTCCTGTCGATACATCGGATAGAGTAGGCAATATTTGGTGAAGGAGTCTACCATGATAAGCACAAATTTATATCCGTTGGATTCTGGCAAGGGGCCTAACACGTCCACATGAATCGTGTTAAATGAGACATCGGATTTTTCCCACGAAGTAATAGGCTGGTAAGGGGCTCTCGGGACACGTTTCTTAGAGATGCATATCAGGCAATGGGAGGTATACTTCCGGACAAATTGTTTTAGACCAGGGAACCAAAAGTGTTTTAGAATAAGGTCGTAAGTTTTATCAGCTCCGATATGCTCGTGCTCGTCGTGAAAAACGCGTAACAAGCTGAGCCTGTGCCCTTTGGGAATGTAGCATAGTAAACGCGACTCCTCGCCAACCGGTGAATAGCGGTAATAGAGGACATCGTTTTGACACATGTACCGACTGGAGTCTAATACACCGTCTCTGAGTTTCTGTATGAGATCGAGAGTTTCAGAATCAGCTGATTGGGCCATTTGCGCCCAATTAAACGGTCGTTCGATGTTATTGACTTGCAACGTTGGTGGATTCCTGCTCAAATAGTCTGCGTGGCCCATCAACACTCCTTTACGATATTCAATTTCAAAGTTGAAGTCCTGCAGATAAATCCACCAGCGTGCAACCCGTGGAAGAAGGTCTTTTTTACGCTCGGTGGCCTTCAAGGCATTGCAATCGGTTATAATTTTAAAGTTTACACCGATTAAATAGTGGCGAAAATGTTGCAATGCCTTGACGACTGCCAACGTCTCTAGCTCGTACGAATGGTACCTCGCCTCCGCGCCTTGATTGACTTTACTAGAATAGGCTACCACTCGCTTAGCACCATCCGCGTGAGTCTGCATGAGCACAGCACCGTGTCCAATGCTACTGGCATCGGTGTGTAGCTCGGTAGGAAGGTTTGGGTCAAAAATCGCAAGTATAGGCTCGCTTGTTAATTGCCTTATCAGATCTTGGCGTACTTGATCTTGTTCAGATCCCCATTCAAATTTTACGTCTTTCTTTGTAAGTCGCGAGATACATGCAGTTTTTGTCGCATACCCTTTAATGTAACGCCGAAAATATCCCGCAAGGCCTAGAAACTGGCGCACTTGCTTGACGTTAGTAGGGGTAGGAGCTTTGACTAGTGCCTCGATTTTGTTCGAGCTCGGCCTGACCTGACCTTGGCTGATAACGCGCCCTAAGTATTCTACTTCTGTGGCGAGAAAAGAGCACTTGCGTATATTAATAGAAAACCCGGCTTCGGTCAGAGTTTTCAGGACTTCATGCAATAGAGAAATGCCTTCTTCAATACTCATACTCAATATCAGGACATCGTCGATGTAGACGAGGACACTCCCGGTTTCTATGAATTTACGCAAGGTATTGTTGATGATACGTTGATATACTGTAGGAGAATTACATAAACCGTATGGCATTTTTAACCACTCGTAGTGAGATTCAGATTCTTCATCTATTGGTATTTGGTGAAAGCCCGATGCCATATCCAGAGATGTAAAGAATTTCGAGCTCCCCAGCCGATCTATGTGATCATCAATTAAGGGTAGGGGGTACCTATCCTTAACGGTTACACGATTGAGTGCCCGAAAGTCCACGCACATTCTATCTGAGCCATTTTTTTTTTTGACTAGAATTACTGGACTTGCGTACTCGGAATCTGACTCCCTAATGATCTTTTTGTCTAACAAATAACGACATATGTCGCGAACTTTAAGTTTTTCCTGATAGGATAGTCGGTATGGATGATAAGCTACAGGTACGTCACTTGTCACGTTGATATGCATCTTGCCAGTCTTTACAGTTGTAGTTGCTGTACCGGTTATTAGAAACGGAGAGAATTCGTTTATGACGGTCATCAACTTGACAAGCTCCGCACCTTCGAGGGGCGTATTTATGCTATCAGGCTCGCTAACATTGACCGTGTTCACTTTTAATACTTCATCCAGCGTGTTAGACGGTGTGTGAGTCAAATACTGCCCGTTTTTAGTACGAATAAATGTAACGCCTTCACGATTGAGAACGTCTGTCCCTATGATGATGGGGGTATTCATGTACGGCGTGGGTACAACGATAAAGTCAACTTCGAGCGCAATATTACTAAATTCTACCGTTAGGGTAATGTATTCACGAGCAACGAACTCTTTGTTGCCTATTCCCTTTAATGTACAGTTAGCATGTTTCCTTGGACCAGAGAAGTGACCGACTATTGCCGACGACATTAAAGACACGTTCAATGCACCACTATCTATAAGTATGTCGACCGGTATACCTTGAATCACGGCTGTACTTGTGTCGTTGTTACCTTTCGCGTCTAAGAGCTCGCTACATAAGTTAACTTTACGTTGGTTGCTACTGTTGCCTTGAGCTTCAGATCGAATCTTGGCAAAGCATTCGCTCTCTTTGTGCCCTAACTTTTTACAGAAGGAACAGACAGGTCTGGCAGTACTAGTAGTTTTATCGGTCTTATCGGCAGTACTCGATCTCTTCGGACATTTATCCTTAAGATGGCCCTTTTGTTTGCAAATAAAACACTTTTTTTTCGCTTGTATCAGAACTGTTGAAGTTGCGCTTATTAGCTGCACTTGAATTTAACGAGGTGGGTTTATCAGAGTTACGATTATCGAATTTGCGGGTAGGCTTAACATAAGTGGCTAGAAATGAAACTAGATTGTCTGTCGTTAGGTCAGCGTTGGTAGCTGCCGCACGTACTTGTACATCACTAATGCTATGGATCACTATTTGGACCATAAGTTCTTCGCTCAGCCCTTTTACTACACGTAGGCGTAATAAAGAACGACGTGCATACTCGGCGTATGACAAAGACTTTTCCGACGTCGAATTTATAACTTCGTGAAGAATCTGCGCGTAGTTAATTTTTTGTGGACATAAGGAATTAAATTCCCTAACAAAATTGGACCATGAGCGATCATTCGTAGTCCACTCGATTAACCAGGTTTTCGCGTCCCCCTTCAAACAATGAGCCACGCGAGAAAAACATTCTAGTTCATCCCAGTGGTTCGCACATTTAGCCCTCTCCACTTCATTGCACCACACCTCAAAGTTATTTATAGCCGGGTCAAAATTCGAGACATAATAATGGCTAGGCTTGTTTTTAGTTAACATGGCCAAAGCATCGACGAATGTTTTAGTCGCGGAGGCGCCGTTTACATCTGGCGGAGGTGTGTTGCCAGGAATGGTTGATGGGTCATGCGAACCACTAGCTGTGCTTTCTTCGATAGCGGTTAGTCGCGACATTATTGAGCCTAATGCATCGTGCATGGGGGTATCGCGGTAATAGGGTTGATGACGTGAGTAGACCGAACGTGACCTGGACCTTTCTCGTCCACGCGAACGCGGGCTATCAGAACGCGAACGAGAACGGTTCCTGGTTTGACATGAACGTGAACGAGTTCTGGAATAACGTCGGCGCGTATATACGCGATCGGGCCCTACCATGACTCGACTTTAGACGTGACCTATTACTACGTGACCGCGAACGGCGTCTGCCGCGTCGCGGAGATTCACGACTACCCTCAGTTCCGGAGCGAGGTGGTGTCTCAACGGAACGTGCATGTGACGCACGTGGCATTTTGTTTGGAATTTAACGGCTGTTTATTTATTTTCTTCAAGGCTAATTGTGAGCGGAATATCTATCCCACTTCTGATTTTAGGAACCAGAAGTGTTCAAATATAAAAAAAACAAGTATTGATACGTTATTAGTCTAATTTAATCTAAATTTAACGTAAATAACAATAATTCATCAAATCAACGTAATTTCGAACATATAAACAAACAGCCGTTAACTACCACGCAATAATAACTATCACAATTGGAAAAATGATCACACATGAAATAAAATATGGAACAGACTTACAGTAAACAGCGTTGAGACCAACCACCTTACCGACCGGCGACTGAGTAGCAAAATGCATATATAGGCGGCGGTGGCGGCGGTGACCGACGCTGTTTACCGAAAGATTGGCAAATAGGCTAATAATATTAACTTCATTATAATGTCAAAGCAAATGCCAGAGATCATGAGAGTCTTACCTTGCATATGCTAACAAAACACGGCGCAGCATCCCTTGATTTTCCCGGCCTTCAGCGCCACAGAAAAGCGAGCACCCAGTGCGATGTAGATCCTAGAAATTAATATAATTATCAACTGTTCTGTATACTCTATCCACTGATTGAAACAAAGAAAATAAATATGTTCCGACTAAAACTTGATTAAGATAGGTCCCAGCAACCTATTCCAATTAAAGTATTTAAATTATTGTGACTCGGTATCATTAGAAATATAAAAGACCTATTTAAAGTGTTATACCTACTCGTTGACCGTTTACTAAAACTGTCCTAATATTAGGTACCTTATGTATACCTTTATGTATACCTAACTAGAGAACGCCTTTACCGATTATTTCTTCTGTACCTACACGTCCTAAATACGCTGGATAGAATATTGAAAAACAGTCATTATGATGCCTAAAGACTATCATTAAAGACGCATAATTTAAAAGCTCTTTAATTATAACTTTGCCAGAAAACTACTTGTCTATACCTGCCAACATTACAAACGGTTTTCTAACTGGACATAAATTGCCAGTTCTGTGAGAAATCACATTCCTCAATCACGTTGGCACGTTTTTATGAGTATTTATCAGTAGCCTAACATGGAATTATAGGAGAAATCGTGATCGACCTAGATATTTCGACTGTTACGAATAGATGTGGGAGATTTAGTAAGTACATAGTGTCTAGACAGCCGGGTAGACTTGGTCGTATTTTTACAAACATAAGTGGTTCCTTTTCAGGGTATTATCGTACTAAATAAATTAGCTATCTACAAGGATAACATAAGGACAAAGCTTACCAATTGGATGGTATTACTGATGATGGGACCTACGGATGATGGTGGGCATGACCTACGGATGATGGTGGGCATCATCACGGGACACTGTGATCTCAACCACCATCTGCTGAAGACAGGGGCTACGGACAGTGGGCTATGTCGTGGCTGTCTTCAGGACGAGGAGACAGTGGAGCATGTTGGACTACACGGCCACAAATGAAGCCAGGAAAAAACCGGACTCCAGGAGCTGATAGAGTTCTGTTTGACTTCTTCCATTTCACACTCGGGGAGGACACTGGAACAGTGCTGCCATCAACCCAGAGTCCTTCTCCGTTATTTTAAGGAGTTGGGCTGGCTGGGCTAGGTTTAGCAGGGGGACTGAACTATACTTGGAAGGTAGAAGACGGCCAGGAAGGAGGTGCCATCTCTCTCTTTCTCCACAAAGTCGTGAGTTTTTCTCGCGACTTTGTGGTGAAAGAGATAGATGTCGCTGGGCTCGCGTGGTGGTTGGGGTGAGGGCCCCGGCCACCCTCCTACGAGCCCATGGACGGTGGCAGCACGCTGTGGACCCTGTGCTGCCACAACTTGGAGGGAGTGTTTGTGGTTGGTCTTTTTGGGCCAACCACGGGATGGGCCCGAAAGGGCACCGCGCGAGATGGGCACCGGTGCGTTCCTTTGGAGATCCCGGAGCCCATCGACATGAATAGGTTGAATGAAATAGGTTTAACAGGGGGACAATGCACAATACACCCCAATGCGGGAAGTCAGTGCAGATCTTATCTCCCCCATTTTGAATTTGAATTAGAATTAGAATTATGGTCTTACTGTTAAGGTTTCCTTACCCCAACGGATCAACGGGACTTTGCTCTAGCTCAGTTGTCTATCAGTATGCCCAACTGTCTACGATCACCTTTTCATCATTCTCATCTCCGATTGAAATTACAAAGATTATCCAAAATATTAACCACACCCACGGAATAGTGAAGCCTGTGGTAGAAAACCAAAGAGGCCTTTATCGATCCACTGCAGTGGGTGATTGTCCACCCTGGCTGCGATGATGGTAAATTCTTAGTCGGAATTACATAAAACCGAACATTATGCCACTATTGTTTATTTATTTATTAAAGCCACTGATTTTGTGCTAACGATTATAAATAGTTTGTTATTAAGTGTAATTTTCGACAAAAATTACTTAGTGCAAAACTATTTCTGTAAGCACTCTAATAACCACATGCACTTACATTTTTGCCTTAAATGTAACATAAGGGACTATATTTCCATGTTCTTAAAGGTTATGTAAGAGTAGGTACCTGCCTACTTATGTAGGAAACTAGAACATGGAAGCGTAGTAGATATAGAACACGACTAAATTATAATGTGTGAAACTATAACACTCAGAAGTTCAGGTTCAACCTTGAAAGTAACAAGTTTTGCTAAACTCAAACAATGCTTCAATTACCTATGGACTGTACTTACCCTACACAAACATAAGTCAGGCTGTAATTATACTTAGTGAAGGTTATAGTTAGGTAAGTACCTATACGATTTATATTCAGATGTAAGTGATACAACACAAAAGTTATCATAAGAGTAATTACGTAGATTATACGTAACAAAGTCACCACGATCTCTACTTTGGTAGATACCAAAGTGATAAATTAGGCGATAAAACTTTGTACCTACCGTAGTAGGTATGAATTCTTTTTGAGATTGCAGATGACCATACATAGATACTTACCTATTAAATTACAGTTTCCTTTCTTTTGTTATACGTAAATAACCTTAAATATGTGATAAGCATAATACAATACTTTTCAGAGAAAACAATAATCTTATTTTCTTTGTCCAGCAGAATTGAGGCTATCGTTGTTTGGTTAGGTATTGGATAAAATACATTACGTAGTTATCAATATATATAGTATATCAAATTGTGTGGTGTTGTATCCAGCCTTAGAAAATACCCACCCATCTCCTCCCGTGGATGTCGTAAAATCCGACTTAGGGATTACACCAGGGGCAGCAGCATCTACCTGAGCACTCAACACCGGTACTTCGATCACCAATCCGCCTGCCAAGCGTGGTGATTATGGCAATTTCCCCTTTGTATTCTACGAGGGAAGCTTCGTCCAGCAGTGAACGTCTAAAGGCTGCGGATGATGATTATCAACGTAAATTAGCAAATTATCAGGCGATGCGCTTTGTCACCATCACCATGTTATGGCGTAATGTGCTCCGGAATTCTCTACGCCATAGAGGCTACAAAATAGGCTACTTCCCCTAACAGAAAAATTACTCCTCACCCCTAAAGAAACATACGTTATTTTATGTCATGTCATTTATCTATCTTTACATTTATATAAGCGTAACAGAAAAGGGGCGACTCATCCTCAGATCTCCAAAACTACAAAGCCTACTGAAATTTGGTATGAATATTCCTCTCGACTTCTAGGTGCTCACTTAGAATTTCTAAGAATTTCTAAGTTAAGAAAGGATTTTACGAAATTAAACCCCTAAGGGGATAAAAGGGGGGTGAATACCTCCATAGCATAAATAAGTTATTCCATGCACATCCGAGCCAAATTTAATCTAACGTAAACGCATTATAGCATATTTTACATTGTTTAGGATTTGGAAGCCGACGCAATTTTGAAACGCCGGGATTTTTAAATCGATGTTTTATTGTTTAAAGATTTAGCTGAAATTGACCTATGAAATACTGTATAGGACTTTCGAAAATTATCTACTCGCTGATGAAATCGCGGCTGGGGTTGCTAGTTATAATACCTAATAATAATCGCCAAATGAGTTTGCAAGCGACATCGTTGCAACTTTGCAAGGAACTTTTAAAAATCCGCGCGTATTTCTCGATATTCTGAAAATTTACAATGTAAAGCTTTCTGTTATTATATTCACCTACAAAGTTAATTGTTTGTATGATTTACCTTTATAATTTGAGCTCCAAGCTCCGTGTCATCGGGCAGAGCAGTTCCCCTAAAGCATGCACGTTCAGCTATTGGCCAGTCCACCCCTCGCGCTGTGAGGTGGCGTTCGGAGAGTGTTAGCCATAGCTGTGGGCAGAATTAATTTACTTTAGTCTGTATCTCGCACTAAAGTCAAATTTGGCGGAAGCTTTTAGAATAACTAGGTACTTTCATTGGGAGATATTGGTTCCAACATCCCTCCTTTGAAATATTTTAAAATATAATTGATGCATTTACCTACAATGTACTTAACTAACATTCTAGAATGTAGACGACTTAGTGACCAAAATAAACAGCATAATAATAGTCGTCCACAAAAAACCGCGAATAAATAACCTAATTTATGGAATATCTGTTTTGTGGTTTTCTGAAAATTACCTAAGTATTTTGGTAGGTATACCCGTAACTACGAGTTATTATTCCAACACAATAAACATCTTCCCTGAGTCAGTCGGCAAATGATGTTATTCCATTCCACCTTTGTTTTCCGAAATATAATAATATACTTACGTGATATTTCGTTTAAAACTCTAAGGAAAACAGGAAGAAATGACGTGTTGAGTTATTACAAAAGTGTTTTGAAATAATTTATTTGCTTTGAGAGCTTCTTAAATAATTAAGGTGAGCTTACTGTAATCGCGTAAACATCACGAATGACGTCAGAGAGTTATCATTTACTCCTCTTGAAAGAAAGGTTCGCTAACCTTTTTATTTTCCTGCGTAAGCATATTTGTACGGTAACCACTCAAATAAATCAGTGTAGATTGTGTAGATACACAAAACAACATCGAGGAAACAGGAAAGCATGGATATTCTCTAATCCGCATGGAGCCTATGAAAAGGGTATACTCTGTCTTCAGACACAGGCTTCAGTCACAGCAGGTGGAATATTATTATGCTGCTGATTATAAGTTAGTACTCAGGTTCAAGGTTGTCAAACCGGTGTATATAGGCGAAGGTGAGTCGGGCTGCAGGTCTGTATGTATACTTCTTTCGAAAAACACACTTATTTAGATACCTAGTTACTCCCTTTTTCATAATCATTTTTTAAACCTATTTTAGTTAAAATAGCTTTTGTCTTGTTTTGAAGTATGACATTTTACATCAGAGAGAACTAAACAAAAGCTATTTTAACTAAAAAAGGTTTAAAAAATGATTATGTATAAGGGGGTTAGTTTACCCGTAAGCTGCTTGTTTACCTTTCTGCGGAAATGATGAGGCACGCCGGCAGGCAGGCGTGCGACAAGACGCATCGCCTGGTGCCACTCGGTGTAGCCGCCCTCGCCGGGGCCTTCGCCCCCACTGGGCGTCACGCCGAAACGGGCTCCGCTTACACCGGCTACAACATAGGTACATTTTTCATTTAGTGTTGTTGTATTGTACCTAATGCATTAGCTTTATCAAGCTACCGGCCTCTCGAAACAAAAATTAACAATCCAAAAGATGCTGGGAAGGAGTCTCAGCAATGCAGGAGGAATGCATTGACTGGCGAAAAGAGAACACACAATTACTCCAATCACTACCCAACACCCAACAGGCATATACATAGTCTTGATCCCACACTAGGATTCCTATATTTTCCTATGTCGTGGGTTACAGGAACTACGAGTACCATAGTACCAATAACACCCAGACCTAGAACAAATATTTGCAGATCATACAAATATTTGTCCCGCAGCGGGAATCGAACCCACAACCTCTTGCATCTCAGTCGGCTACTCGCCGGCCGCGCCACAGAGGTCGTCAAATTGCCACTAAAAGATTGTGTAAATCGTGCCCTTTTCGCAATCTAGTAGTAACGTCATTTTTGTCCCTAAAACAAGGGCAGTATAACTTTTGCCGGATACACTATACGCACAACGTGTACAAAAGCAAATCAGTAGCGTTAATAAGGGTTTTCTTGAACTCTTGCCAATTTTTATGTCTGGAGAATTTTGGGTTGAATTAATGTCACACATAATCAGCGTGCGAGAATAATTTGCATATAAAGCGACGCTGGATTTAAAGAGACGCACTGCTTAGAGTGAAATGGAATGACATGAAATGGAATCGGCATGAAGGAATCAATCACTCTTCCAAAACAATCATCGTGCTATTACGTCTACTGTCTTTTATTCAAAGTACCTAGGTAGTGACTGTTATTCTGGCAAGACACAGAGTAAGTTTTTAGTTTTAGTACTCGAAAGCTTCGGGGCGTACGTACTATACCAATGCCAAACTCTGGAAGTAATTTTTCGAGGCCGTACCTCTATTAAAGTTTGATTGCTATACGACCAACGACGATGCTGACTACGCCGACGCGACGACGTGACATTGCATCGATGCGTGTGTTGTTCACACAAACATAGGCTGATCGAATGATTAGCTAAGAGCTATTATGCCCTAGTAGGTATAGTTCCTTAAACTATTTTCATTAAACTATTAAAATTATTTTTAATTATCACTAGAAATATAATAAATACCATGATTATTTACCATGATTTTTGAGCATTATTGATTCCCGATATTTTGGCATTTCGGGAATCAATAATGCTCAAAAATCATGGTAAATCCGTTTCTAGTGATAATTATTTTTAATTGTAAAAAAGCACTTTTCGCGCGTCTTGTTCTTCCTTCAAAGAAAAAGCACTTAAGGTTAACTACAAAGAGACTTTCCAAAAAAGAAATAAATAAAAAATAAAATTCTTGTTTATAATAGTAATAATCAAAAATATTTTGTAAATCAATTTTCAGTAGTGGTAGTGTAATCTACAACACAGGGATATTCTCAAATCTCCATTAGATCCTTTAGGAAACTTTACCTTATTTTGATTTATTTACCCCTTACATAAAAACGTTATTAAATTTAAGCATTGTTTAAAGTTAAAAATGTTATGTGCCAGTAGCTATTTTGCATTTTATATAAGTACATTTTGAATACCTACTGCATAATTAACAAAACAATAATAAATATAATTTTACGAACTCACGTGAATCATCGAATTTGTAGGTAACCTTTACCTATTCTACTAAAACGTTTTTAAAATATCAAATGAACAAAACATCTTCATTATTATGGTAACGCATTAGGTAACCTCAAAAAATCACATTAAGTAATTTAATTAGGTGTTGATGATGTCCTGAGTTTACTATTACGTGAAATATATTATACAAGAACATACCTGTTGTGGTTTTCGATGAAGAACCCGCTAAGCTCCTGAGAGAGTTGAGAAGTGCACTCATCTGTCTTGTAATCGGCAAGCATTTGACAATAAAAACATATCCTTACTGCACTAAGCACAGAGTTAACGACCTGCCAGCCTATAGCGATGCAGTATCGCACCAGGCACGCGCGCAAAACACATCCTTAGGCCATGATTATACGTCGCTAATGACACTCCAAAAACAATGAAAGGTTGTAAAGCATCTGAAGAATGCAAAAATTTAAGGGCCATATCTCGAGAGCATTTGAGACTGCGTAGTCGGCCAGCTGATGTGGTGTTTACTGGGAAAGTCATGAAACGAACCGGCGAGGCTCCAAGCCCTGTACTACCGTACTGCATAGGAATTCCGCCCACTGACAAGTTAGATACAGCTTCGGCGAAGAGAGAGAAAGCGGTCTCTTGTCCAGTTATAGTGGTAGCAAATATCGTGCTAGATGCCAGGAGCATGCGCGTTGGGACAAAGGCAGGATGTCTGAGTGCGTCGCGTATCGATTGGATGGCTGCTGGTGTGTACGTCAGTGTTGGAAACAGATATACGAGAAGGTACTCGCTCGCTTTGATGTGCGTATTTATATATTAAGCCCCTATGAATGAAGCTGCTCCTACTTGTAGGTATAAAGATAGTTGATTGAATGTATGACAAAGTATTTTTAGTCGTCCACAATATTTCACACAAGACTTTTTGAGATGTTGTCAGTGCCTATCCAGTGCCTTGCGCTGCGAATGGACTCATTCGTTTATGTTCATTTCCATTATTGTTATTTTTCAAACTTACTTTAACATAAACATACTTTGATATAGCTTTCTTTATCAGTATAGATTCACTAACTGGTATTAATTAATGATTGGACCTGAAACCAATTTTGAGGAACAATTACTTTGAGTAATTAAGCTGAAACATTTATGGGACATAAATGTTGTCTGCGGATGTTTGACCAAAATGTTGTGTGGGACATGAAACCATGAATGCATGCAATAATCTAATGCTGACGACATTGGATGGAAGTGTTACGATTAGCTAAATAACGTGAGCTATGCCTGTGATATTAATAGAAGTTAGTTCAGTAGGTATATCTGTATCTAAGTAGCTCCTTCCTTATACACCATGATTCAAGCCATTGCTGGCGCCGTCTGATATTTTATTTGATGGAGGAGACGGAGGGTCTATTCTGAGGTTGGACTCCGGACACACCACGCACCACACTCTACTTGATTTTTTTACTTTCTCCGAACACACCAAAACTTTTTGCCAATACCGATGTTATTATATTTATATTCTGCTCCTTAATTGTATACTAGTCAAGCCAGCGTTATATATTATTCACGATATTACATCACAATTTTTAAAGAGTGTCATCTTTTAAATGACTCATTCAATTACTTTTCTTTGATTTTGCGTTACAAATATTTTTTATCTTACTTATATGCCGTAGCAGCACTGAGAAAGCTCCACAAAGTCGCTTCTGCTGCCGCCGCATCCGGTCGCGAAGCCGCACACACTTGGCTAGCCGCTCGCCTGCTTCCATCAATCGGTTCTCCCATTCTACTGCTTGCTCTCGAAGTTCCATCACATCTAATTTTATACAAAAATCTTTAAATGACAAGCACCTCAATTTTTGCAAAAAAGTACTTTACCTTAGCAGTTTGGTAACTACACAGTTGGTAAAAGATACTCCCAATAATCAGATAAACTATTTTTGCGTAAAAACAAATTAAAAATTACATTAATTTCTTGTGTAGGTACCTACTTACCTATTAATTAATTTTTAGGGTTTCGTACCGTAAAAGTTACAAACGGAACCATTAGGTATAGGATCACTGTCGTGTCGTCTGCCTGTGTGTCACAGTCTATTTTCTCTAAAACTACTGGAGGATAAAAGTGTACATGTATCAATTCAATTTTTGTATAGTTTTACTATACAAAAATTGAATTGATACATGTACAGAATTAGGTTATCCGATCACGGACGTATAGTGAAAATAAACGAAATCTTGATTTTGGGGGCAAACTAGAAAACAAAAAACCTTTTGTCGTATGCATCACGTGTTTTGTCATGTGATGTTTCTAATAAAAGGGTTTGTAATAAAAATTTACACACGCCTTTTTCCCCGAAAGGTTAGGCAGAGCCTCAAAGGGCCTCTTCATGGGTTGCACAATCGTAGAACAAGACAATTTTTTTTATAATTTTTACATGTTTATTATTAAAGAAAATACATTAAAATCGAGCAATTTCATAAAACTAAACAGCATTATAGCAATTAAAACAAATAGAATATAAGACTACTCATATCAGTTTTATCGGTTTTACAACTTATCCTAACTGTTATTCGACAAATAATGTGAGTTACGACAAGTCAGTAGGATAAGTAGCTGCACATACACTTAAAACTCTTAAGATATTAACCAAATTGAATTTCAAAGAGTTTTAGCTATCAAAGAGAGTATAAATTTGTACCTACGTTCGTAAAATTAAAGGAATACGTAAATACGGTACTTACCCAAAGATTCCAAATAACTTCGTTCGATGGCTTCTGTTTGCAAATCATAATTGGTGGCGCAATGTGATGATGCTAATGACGCTGCTGATGTTGACCTAACCGGAATAAAATAAAAAAATATTAAAAGGTGCTAACGTTTTGATTAAGGTCTAAGTTTAAGGTTGCAGAAAGTCAGTGGATATAGACGCGGCTCAAGATCGTCGTGACATTCTAGGGGGGACCACTGTTGGTCCCAGAGTTCTGTCCAACAGTGGACTTGTACAGGCTGATGATGATGATGATGATGATGATGAAGATGGTGATGAATAGTATTAATACTTACCTCAATATTTAAATTTAAACTATCACAGTGTAGGAATAAAGAGTCATAGGCGTATGTGTCCAGCCTAGAATAGACCCCGCCCTCTCCTCCCATGGATGTCATAAGAGCTAACTAAGGTATTACACCAGGGGATGGGCAGCAGCATCTACCTGAGTACTCAACACCAATACTGCGATCATCAATCCGCTTGCAAACCCCCTGAATATGATAAACACGCAGCCTGTTTGTCGAGGTATTCTATAATGGTCTTTGTCCAGCAGTGGACTTCGATAGGCTGATGATGATGATGATGTAGTTTAAAGTTGTTCAACGACTGGATTTTTAATTTACCCTCTACTATAATCTGCGCCACTGTTTCCACCCCAGTCACGTTGGTCTGCGTAAAGCTCATCCAGTAGCTCTTCTACGAGGTCTTTTGTATTTCTCTTCTGCAAGTTTAATAACAATTTAGATAGATAGAAAATAGTTTATTGCACACCATAATAAACAAAAATTTAAAAAAAAAACACAAACAAATACTAAAAACTAACTATGTTATACAATGGGCGGTCTTATCGCTCTGTAGCGATTTCTACCAAACAATAAAAACAACAATAAACACCTATCAACTACACAACAATATAATACAACAAACAATAAACAATAATTCATTAACAATAATTGTATGTATACAATACATAGGTACAATTTATAGTACATTATCTTCTCTTCATTAAAAGCTTTAAGTTCTGAATATGGGCAACTATTATTTTTATATCGGATTTAAGTACCTGGTTATTTCCAACTGCCGGTGGCGGAGGCACAAATTTCTTCTTACTGCTGAAATTGATCTCTGGAACTTTAATTTTCTTGCCCTTTTTAACAGGATCCGGCTCTTTGGCTGTTAGAGAGCTGAAGTCTAGCTCAAATCGTACAACTTTTAAATTAAATGGTTGCTGAACACTGATGGTTTTCATTATTTTATTTTATATTTGAATGGTGTTCCCAATATGTTGATAAATTGTTCTAAAACATGTTTTTCCTTGACATTGATTTGTTAGTTGAAAGCTTCAGTGTCACGTTTCAAAAAGCTTTTATGAATATTTTGTATTCATCAAAAGGTACTATGGAAAATATAAACATTTATTGTTTTTTTTTACAAAACAGTGTGAAGTTTAAACAACTAATTTTAAAGGACGGCTCACATTGACTAAGCATTGAGGGGACGACGGGAGGCGATAGGCACCCACTCATGCTGATAGTGCTGATAACAGCTAATATATTCATGCCAAGTACCAATGCATGCCCAATGAGGTAAAGGTCAACGGACATTGGATTTGCTGAAGGATTTAAAGAAAGAAAGAAAGAAAAACCGTTTATTTATGATCTAACAAAAAACACACAAACACTAAAATATCAAACATATTAAAAAACAATGACAAAATGTGTGTGTGTGTTTAATATCTGCGGATGAAATTCAGCTTAGGTTCTTTGAAAGATCGTTATATTTCATGGTGGCACTTCACTTGGCGTATTTGCGTAAATGTTTACATTATTTTGCCAAGGAAATCAAAATTGTGTTCTGATGGAGTCATGGTTGATTTTGCCTTGGATAAATGACGCAAACATTTGTGAATATACACCAAGTGAAGTTGCACCTTCAAATGAATGACCAAACAACATGAAATAACTACGAGACTTCAGTTTCAGTTATGACTTCTTATGATGTAACGTTCCCGTTCATCATGAACGAAAAATTAATAAAAACAACTTATGATTAAAACTAAATGGCACTTAATTACACTTAATGGAAAATTCTACGGTCAACTTTTACGGACATCGAAACTATGAGAAAACCGTGAGAAAATCATAAAAACTATGTTCATTGTACAAAAAGTAATAATAATAAGTATCTAAGCAGTGCCTTTTAAACAAGAGCTCTTAGTTGTGTTATTGTGCGTCTACCCTAAAGATGTAAATAGTATGATAAAGCTACCGTGTTTTGTTTGGTTAAACTTAATTAGCTTTAAAGACGTGATAATTTGCAATACTGTTTCATCATCATCATCATGAGCCTGTAGAAGTTCACTGCTGGACATAGGCCTCCCCCTTTAGAATGCCACGTCGAACGGTCTTGAGCTGCGTCCATCCACCGACTTCCTGCGACGTTTATAATGTCATAAGTCCATCGAGTGGAGGGCCTTCATCTACCGCATCGTCCGGTTTGTGGTCGCCACTCAAGAACCTTTTTTCCCCAACGGTTATCAGTTCTTCGAGCTATATGACCTGCCCATACCATTGACCATACGACACAGACGACCATTACCTACCTATAAGAGATAGTTGTCTTACTAGTGGAATATAAATACTTACGCATTATATATATATAACCTCTATGACGACCTCTGTGGCGCGGCGGGCGAAGGTTCGCCTGCGACGCTGGAGGTTGCGGGTTCGATTCCCGCCTCGTAACAAATATTTGTACGATCTGCAGATATTTGTTCAGGGTGTTCTGTGTATTTTCTACGTATAATAAAAATATCTATCTATGTAATGTATTGTATTAAGTATATCAGTTATTTAGTACCCATAACTCAAGCTCTACTTAGCTTGGGGCTAGATAATGTTGTGTGAAATGTCCTGCATTTATTTATTATTATTATTATATATGTGTCGCCAGAAGACTCGATCGTCACCCCTTCACCTACTCTCACTCTAAACCGCCGTTCACCAATCGCCGGAGCCAGTGGGCACCTCCGCTGAAGGGCCCTACGCGAGCTTGTTTACGCTTTTAAAAACCATCAAGGGAAATCCGAGTGAATTCCTGGTGAATATGGTTTGCTCCGCAACTTTAGAACGCGCTTTTTTTAAATCATACTGAACAATACATATTATTTACACGATAATTAAATGAGGAAGACTTTAATCTTATAACTAGAAAAATATACGATTTTTTTTCAAAAGTTATCTTTAATTTATTTATTTATTTTATTTTACAAATTTTCGGGAAACTTACAGCTAGTAAACATACGGATAATAAAACTAAAATACATGTAAGAGCTACATGTATACTGACGGCCAATCAAAAGTAAATTTAAAGTAAATTTACATTTATTTTTTTAGTACTCACAAATGATTTGTTAGGACTTTAACCATAAAATAAAATTTACCATTGCACCATTAGTCAAGCTAATCTGATGAAAAAACATGGGTTATCTACCAATTCCACTTGACACCTAATGGGACACCCTGTAGACTGTATGATCTTACTAAAGATTTTACTGCGACTTTTAGATCCTTCAATAAAAAATCGGTCAAGTGCAAGTCGTCGCGTGCATTAGAATCGCGCGGAGAGGGTTCCGTACAAGTGTGTGTGTGTGTGTGTATCATAGTAACCACTAGACCAATTCAACTTATTAGTGGCACTTCGCAAATGTTGCATTATTTTGCCAAGGTAAAATCAACCATGAGCCTATCGGTACATAATGTTGTTTTCCTTGGCAAAATAACGCAAATATTTGCGTATATACACCAAGTGAAGTGCCACCATTACGCATTATCTCTTTACGAATGTTTTCCTGTAAACTACATAGTGAGTGAGGCCCAATACTTACATAACTTAACATACTTAACACCTAACAGTCACATACGTAGTCTTGATCTCACACTAGGATTCCCTGAGTCGTGGGTATCAGGAGCAACGAGTACTATGAGTACCATGGTACCATAACACTTAGACCCGGAACAAATATTTGCAGATCATACAAACTGTCTTGTATTGAAAGACTCTTCTTTTGAGTATAAGTTTAATGATGTAGTATGATGATAATTATGTACAATGTTAGGTAAGTAGGTAGCGCGGGTCGCGGATATAATATTGCACGTGCGTCCGCGGCTACGTCCATTGGGGAATGAATCTGTCGGCGCGGGGGGGGGGCAGGACTTTTCGCTCGCTTATTGATGTGTGCGTTAACACAAACATTTGTCTCGCAGCGGGAATCGAACCCGCAACCTCTTACATTTCAGCTGGATACTCGCCCACCGCGCCACAGAGGTCGTCCCATAACATACCATACTTGTTTAAACAAAAAATCGGCTCAGTAGTTTCGGAGATAGGGAAAAACGGGGGGGGGGGGGGGGGTAAATTTTCGTATATTTTCTGAAATATAATAATAAGTAAAATATGTATGAAATTCCACCTTTGTTGGTCCAGTAGATTCGGAGCAAATAGGCTGTGACAGACATACAGACAGACACGAGAGTGATCCTATAATGGTTCCGTTGGTCCTTTTTGAGGTACGGAACCCTAGAAATATGTCAGTATCATCAGTAGATAGTATAATAATAGTAATAAAATACGTTGTGGTAATAAAACTGTGATCAATCATAGCTTGATTGAATCCAACCATTCTCAGACGTTAACTAGGTGCGTACGAGGAGGAAATGTCCAGTTAAAGTGCTGTATCTCATATTTATTTTTTGATTTCATTTGTATTGTAAGACCGACGAACTTTAGTAACTCTGAAGCCCAATTCTCGTAATGATTTTAAATTCAGTTCACAATATAATCTCATCTAATGTCAACTGTCACGTCTGTCATTACGTGCGTAACATAGTAATTAACTATTACTTAATTTTCGTATGCATAAGTTATCTATCTCGCTCTAACTAAGAAAGGTTGATGATTAATCGAAAGATGACTGAGATTAAATTATATTTATTATTTATTTAAATTAATATATTGCGAAATGAATGTCAAATAAATACGAGAATTGGGCATCACTCATTAAAAAATGTATGTATTTCTTCTTCCATGGCATCTCTACATAAAAAAAGGTTCCACCACGGGCGTAGCCATGTTTTAGTTCAAGAAAATGAAACAACAAAAATGTACACGAAATTACATTAATATCCATGTGAAAAAAACGGCAGGCCTAACATTTTGAAAATTTCGGGGGGGGGGGGTTGACCCCCCAACCTCCCCCCTGGCTACGCCCATAGTTCACAAGGATTTTCTTAGGGCCCATTCCACTTGATAAAAATTTTGCCAAGAACGCAAAAAACGATTACATTCGTTCAATAGTGTTCCACTTGGCTATAAACTGATAAAAATGATATTTTCAAAAATTTTGTTCACAGGTGTCTGGAACGAAATCTGTCAAACAAACTTGTCAAGCAAACCAAACCAAACACGCAAACACTGTAAACAAACATGTGGTATGTGGAAATTACTCGAGAAATTGTGGATGGATTGGAAAGAAATAGAAAGCAAGAAAGGACTGTAGAATAATATAATGAGATAACTAATTCTAGATAACAATAGCTCAGTCTGAGCCTCAAGTTCAGACACTCTTGTCGACTACTGTGCGTGCGTGGACTCTATCATCAAGAAGCTATTGCCAATTATTATGTTATGTAGCAACTAAATTACCTCTTCAGGATATTTAGAGGGTATTTAAATATAAAAGTCTATTTCAGTTAGGCTAAGTACATGTTTTTGCATATAATAATGTATATAATAAAATATATGGTAACAGAATATACTGTTTGTAATTTATTATTGTCTATAATCAGTGCGTGTTGCGAGTGATGACTTAGAGATCCAAGATTACCGACATAGTTCTCAGAATCAGCAAGTTTAAGTGGCAATGAGCAGGTCATTTAGCTCGCAGAACTGACACCCGCTGGGGAATAAAGGTTCTCCAGTGGCAAACACATTAGATGGCTTTTACATCATCACAGGAGGAGATGGAGAGGTCTATTTTTAGGCCAGACATACCACAGCATTTAAATGAAATAATATTGTTTAAACTAAAAAATTATAACAAAGAATCTTAGATCAGTCTTTACTTCTAAGAACTATCATAAATTGTAATTTAATGTATACTTATATTATTAAATGTGTGCATCAGTCAGTACCAATGTGCCTGAATTTACAAATTAGACATTCCTAAGCAACATTTTTCTCTTAAGTAGGTATCACAATTTACATTTATAAACAAAAAAAAACATGTATCTTTTAACACTGTTCAATTTAAAGATTTATAAGAGGTGAAATCAGACTTCATGTTCTACAAAATTATTCCAAAACGGTATTCATAAGGTCCGATAATGATCCGATAGCTTTTGGAGATTTCTCTACAGCCTATCTTTTTCTATGTAGGTAGCTGATGTGCTGGCTGTAGGACCCGAATGCGAAGAGTCACTGAAAAAATAAATTATAAAATTAAACTAGACATGTACCTGACTTATTATGTTTTTTAACATTTGGCTTCTGATCAGTATGTCCATTCATCATCTCCATCATGAAACCTATCGAAGTCCACTGCTGGACATAGGCCTCCCGCATAGAATGCCACAACAAACAGTCTTGTACCACCTCCATGCACCATTTTCCTGGAACCTTCATAATATCTTTGGTTCATTGAGAGGGGGGGAAGGGCCTTCCTCTTCTGCGCTAGGTTTGTGGTTGCCACTCGAGAACTTCATTCCCCAACGGTTGTCAGTTACTTGGTGGTAAGTCTAATTGTAAACATAATTATGCAGGTGCAGGTTATATATCAAATATTATTTATACTTACTATCATCAGTCGGTAGACATCCACATTTGGATGATGCCTCCCTCATAGCGTGCAATGGAGGGAATTTGCACGCTTGGCAGGCGGATTGGTGATCATAGTTTGGTGTTTATTACTCAGGTGAATGCTGCTGCCCTGGCGTAATCCGTTAGTCGCCTTTTACGACATTCACAGGAGGAGTTCGAGGAGCCCTATTCATAGGCCGTTTTAACTTATTCCTAGACTAGTAAATATTTCATTTTCACCGTTTTAAAATGTTAATTCTACAGCATATTACGAAACAAATAACTTCAGAATGTCAAACATTACGCAAATGTCAAAAAACGATAATTTTTACCCATCGAAATAGCTGGGTAAAAATTGGCAAAATTCGGTGGCGTTCTTAGCGTTTTTAATCTGTCTGAAAGAACGGTGAAAACAGTTACAAACGATCACAGTGAGCACTTTCAAATCGAATGGAACATCATTTGTGATCAAAAATAACGAAAATAACGTAAATGTCACCCAAAAGGAACGTACTCTTAGAACACTAGAAACTCCTAGCAAAGAGATCCACATCGAAAAAAAAAATCGTTGCCATGGTAACAAACAATTAATTGTCATCAAGTTTTTGCTGTGCTGATTTGCTTTCTTTCCACATTTATTTTGTTCCTTAATTTTATTTACCTACCTACCTGTAACAACTTCGAATATGTCTGGAAGTCAGAACTCTAAGGAGTCTGGTTTCTGTTCAGCTACTTGCACGGACAGGGCCAGTCTCCAGAAGGAAATCCAGAAACCTGTACTGAAGACTTCAGATGTGTTCACGACTTGTAATTTGCCGAATCGATTCGACCATCCGCGTAAGTATATGTCGTTGGAAGTACTTTAGAATCTATGTATGTACTATCAGCTAGTAAGCGTCATGACACGAAGAAATTTGCACCGTAAGGGTCGTAGTTCATAAGCATGAGTGATGATGATGTTAGCCACCTTGCTTTAGAACAACACTATGAGCTTAGTATTTCTCTGGGCACACCATACAATGTTTTTCGAGATTCATTTTTGTACGAAAGATAGTCTCGAAGATATTGTATTTTGTTTTCCTAAAAATAGCTATCTCAGCATACTAATAAAAGTTGGTACAGGGTGTAATTTTGCATTTAGTGCCAGTAATTCGGTTGTTAGTCCGGTTACCGAACTGAGATGGGCGCAAAAACCAGGTTCGAGAACGATGCAGATCTATCTTTTGGAGAAAGACTCATTGCATCGAGATTTTTAAATATGTAGAGTAAGAAAAGTTACAAAGTAGCGTGTGACACATAGACGGACGGACAGACTAAAACACAATTTAGTGATGATGTAAAAAAGTATGCATGTTTTTCATTGCATTGACACATTCGCACTGGATAAGGTTCATAGATCTTATAGTACTTACTCGGCTAATTTCATGCGGGTTTTTAACCGACTTCCCAAAAAAGGAGGAGGTTCTCAATTCGGTTTTTTTTTTTTTTTTTTTTTTTAATGTTTGTTACCGCATATCTCCGGCGTTTACGAACCGATTTGGAAAATTCTTTTTTTATTTGAGTAGATATACTTCCAGATTGGTCCCATTTTTTTCAAAATCCAGTTCTGATGATGGGATCCATGAGGAATTGAGGGACCTCCTCAAATATTGTAGAAATACATATGGCGATTTTGATATTTTCAGCAAGACACCAAGCATTTGCATTCAGAAAGTATCATAATCCTTTCACCACTATGGTTCTTTCATAAAAAAAAATTCATCCAAAATTATTTTGTCGAATACTATGGCGGAAGTCGGTTTTTTAAATGAAAAGTTATATTCAGTTCAATCAATAAAACTTTATTTGTTAGTGGTAAAATAAAACCCCTTAGGTCTTTGCTCTATTTGTTTTTATTGCTACTTTAAATTCCTGATTTTATTGATCATGGATTTTTCATACATTGCTTTCAATTTAACAAACAAAAGGATTTACTTAGTATTTTCTTCGTTTTGGTTTTGTAGAGTTGGTAGTAAGTTTTATATTCAATCATGTATTTTTATAATTTACAGATTGGTTCAACGGGTACGGGTCCCAAGTGAGTAATCAACACCCTTTCTACAGGACGTCATCTAGTGAATACGGATGGTATGCACCAGGTATAAACTTTGTTTTTTCCATTAAATTGTATTTTTAATCTGTACAGGAAAAAACGGGACGCATAGCATCACTTTGTTGTCCGTCAGTCTGTCTGTCTGTCTGTCTGTCTCTGACACTGATACTAGACGTTTTTCTCAGGAACGACTGAAACACTTATCAAATATCTGTGAGCTTGCTGTAAAAAAATACAAGCTTCCAACTCAATGCGATAAAGAGATATGGCAATGAATGCCTATTTTTTGTATGAAAATCTAGATTAAACAACTCTAGAATTACTTCTAATGACCTCACAATTCTGAAATTTAGAATGCCTAGTGGCTTTGTGTCACAAATAAAGGAAAAAGTCAAATAGTTTAAACTTTTTAACTTCTCAATCCCATTGAGAATCCCATTAAGTTGTTCATTGGTTAAGTTTGTAGTAAAAAGTGGCTGAAACTCGAAAAGGGATCTGACAATTTAGAAAATATTACACTTTGGAACCCTCAGGACGCGAGTCTCGCTTACATTTGTCCGTTTTATAGGCAACTTCTTTTTACTTTTGAACTCGTCACTTTACAAAAGTTTTAACAAATAAAGCTAGTGTGTTTTGTTTTTCTGCAAGTAATCAAAATATCAGTTTGCTATTTAAAATCATTAAATCTGTGACAAATCATTTGTAGGTTTGCATTCGGTTCCAACGTCGTTTTTCCCGAAGAGCCAGAGCTTTTCAAACTCCTTTATGCAGGCTGGCATGTACCGGAACTACTCTCTCAACACGGTCCTAGACCGTCACCCTTTAGAGTAGAGTCCATGAACGAACACATTTAGTACGTTTGTCATTAGAACAAACAAGATGGTTTTGAAATGCACCCAGCACGCAAAATGCAGGAAGAAGAAACAACACGCGAGATGTTTATTTCTGTTCGTTTTGAAAAAGTGTTAGAATTAGTTTATTTTTAATTTTGTTAAGCGAATAATATGGAGAATAATATGCTAAGATTTATTTTTAAGTTCACTGAATTTATGCTTACAATTTTATAATCTAAAAATCGTTTTATTTATCATTCCTTTCCTTGAAACAGCCAAATACCTAGTTAATTTAAGCGGAACTAAATACGAGAATCATACTGCCAAGCTTGGTGAAAATGGCAAATCCTGTCATTGCATTCTATCTCTATGGGAGAGACCAGGCTTAGCGAAGTCCAAATAAATAAATAAATAAATGCTGGACATTTCACACAACATTATCTAGCCCCAAGCTAAGCAGAGCTTGTGTTATGGGTACTAGATAACTGATATACTTAATACAATACATTACATAGATAGATATTTTTTATTATACACCCAGGACACCCTGAACAAATATCTGCAGATCGTACAAATATTTGTTCCGAGGCGAAATCTTTTGAAACTTGAAAGGAGGAATGTTTAGGTCAAGAAGTTTCCCCTATTTAAGTTTCATAAGATTTAGATAGCGCTAGGGCAGCCACAATGATCCCCATTTTTGCGTTCCCCATTGCCATTTCCTACTGTAATTGGGGGGCAGGTCCAGCAGTGAACGTCATAAAGCTGCTGATGAAAAGTACGAGAATACAGTCATAGCAATCATGCAGGTAGGCAAAATTCTTAAAATTATTAGGTATATGTTCTGTAAATAAAACATAAATCTGTATGTGGTTTGCAAAAGTTGTGAATAGGTCAGTTGATTGTATGCGAGTAAAAACTTGATTACCTATTGAATATTTTCTTGCTGTATTCTGTTTATTACCAGTAGATACGCAGGTACACTTATTTACTGTCAATCTGTAACAGTTTGTTTTTGTTTACGGAAGTAACAATAAAGGTAGCAAAAACATTCTTAAAGACGAACGAAGATATTTAAAACTATTTTATTGATACAAATATCACACCAATGTATATTTCTAATCATCAAAAGATATAGTTTTTATAGTACGTATGATAATTCATCATCTCCCTGCCCTTATTCCGCTTACGTGGGGTCGGCACAATATGTTCTTTTCTTCCATTCTTCCATCTTCCGTCATATCAGTTCTCACACCATTCCTACATATGTAATCTTTCACACAGTCCATCCATCTCTTTTTAGGCCTTCCTCTACTATTGTATCCATCCACATTCCTATTAGTAGGTATGATAATTGTTAATGTAAATAAATCTCTACACAAATGTAGGTTTCATTGTTTGGCAGGTCTCTATACGGATGTAGAATTGCTACTTACTGTTAGTAGATTAGTAATTAACTCGTACTAAGCAGTAGGTACTGTCACGCCATTCAACCTGCTGTTTGGTTGCAGGAATCCATTCTGTGCCGTCGGTGTTCTTTCCAGCAGGCCAGACGTTTACCAACAGACTTTCTGCTGCCGGAATGTATCGAAACTATAGCCTCAGTACAGGCATGGACCCTGCTGAATTCTCTTAATATGGACTTCATGACGTGAATATTTTTATTGCAATTTGATTGCAGTAGTTTATCTTTGGTGCCCTATTATTTTATAATGTTTTATTTTGGTTTCTAATTTTTATAATTTGTTTACAAAAGGACAAAACAAACAAAAACAGGACAAAGGAAAGGACACATTATTAATACTTATTATTCAAATGATTTGTTTATAATTTTTGGTATATTAGGTAAAATAAAAAATGGTTTCGGTTTTAACTTACCAAAAGAGGTATTTATTTATATTATATAGATTAACATGCATTCAAATTCCATTAACATATTCCACCTGAACATTGGCTTGGAATTCACACGTATGCATTTTTCGAAAAACAAAGTATTTTGAGTTTTTTACGTGAACAATTTTAATCTGTTCACAATTTTGTAAATATATTTTTCGATTTGCCTTCGTGTCATTCCATGCCTTTAAACCTTAATCTACAGAAGATTGTGTCATGATAAAAAACACGGAGTACCTAAATCCCTTTTGAAAGGTGACACTTACTCACCACTATGTTTTTCACTATGACAAATCTAATAAAAAAGATTATCTATCGTTTCCATAATGAGGACTATAATATTGTATAACTCGTCAGCAACAACAACAACAGCGCTTATATTATTTATGTGTTTATATTATTATTTATTTTAACAAGTATATTCAATATTTAGTTATATAAGTAAACTAATAATGTTTTTTTTAAATTAAATAATTGAGACTTTCGGTGAACATTCCTTCCACGTATAAAATTAAATTATGGTAACTTAATTCACTATTGTAAATAATGAGCTGTAATTTATCATATTGCGCATTTATAGACACATCGAGTCACAAGTCAAACATTCTACACTTTGGCTATAATATACTACCGCCTGTGACGAAATCTACCTACAGGTGCATTTATTAAAATATTTCTCATACATCCCTTAAGTATTTAACGAAGATATGAAACAGTACAAAGGCCACATTAACAAAGGAAATGTTAATCTTAACTTAATATTATTGACATCTATTGCTTACCTCAAAACAAACATTGCTGATTGAATTGTTTTTTTTCTTAACTTAATGAGTATAAATGACGATTGTATACATTTAACTATTTATTTCGTTGTAAAATCTACGATAACAACGCGGGCTTCAAATATAACCATTTTCTATTAAAGATAACATACCCATAAATATTCGTTTATATAATTAATCTACTAAAATCTTCAATGAATTAAATATTAACTACACATTAAAATTCTACTCTTGATTAGCATTTACCAACTAAAAAATTAGTATAGTTCGTATGCTGACTTGAAAGTTAAAAGCTAATAGTCGAAAAGCATTAACATAAATGAAGGAAAAACCTACCAACTTTCTTGATATGGTAAACCATCACACACACCAAAAGCTCTTTATGTTATTCTCCATTCCACAATGTTTATGATGTTGACTAGAATAAACAGATATAACATAATATAAATTAACATGCTTTATTAATAGAAAAAATAAACAAAAGTATTGCGTGTAAAATTAAATACACTTGTATGGGATAGTTACATAATGAATACGAATAGATTTTTATAAGAATAGACAAGGTTAATAATATATATAATGATAAGAGTAAGTGAAGTCAAAAAAAACATTATCATTCCAATATATGCATATAAGATTATAACAAGATATTCTTATGTGTATAACAATGTGTTAACTATCAATAGGGTATATAATATAATAATATAAAAATGTGGTTTAACTCTTGCGCTTAACAATATTGTCTTCAATAACATTGCTCATCATAGATATTTCAATTACCAAAAATGTTAATAATAGGATCTATTGGAATTCCAACTTTGTCATTTAAATTTTCTTTGCTCTTTCAATAGCAATTTATTTTCTTTCGTACCACGTATATTTCGATTCTAGTTATTGCCACGTTTTCATTTCCAATCGTGTATGACCATCCGAGTTTATAGACAATTTTTTTATTTAGTCTTATATTATTATTTAGTATTTAGGGAATTTCTCGCTATCTCTCCACTTTTTTACTTATGAATTACGTTGAAGAAAAGTATTTAAAAAGCGTCCGCAATAGATGACTGATTTTGTTTATGTATAGCAAGCTAAGAAGGGTGCACCGAGTGTAGAAGGAGTTGCAGACAGTTGAAAAAAACTACTTGCTACGCGTCTACCGCGAGCCTTAACGGGTTCGATCACAATGCAGCTCAGTTGAGACGTATATTTATAACTTATTGTAAAAAATCTATATTAACCGTATATTTTAAACTATGCTAAGTTTGTTAACAGTTGCCTTTTACACTCGCTTTCATTCAAATTATGTCGCTGAAGAGTACTTTTTTTTGGAAGCAAAAGACATCCATATTCCATATAATAAAATAGGTATCCGTTCATATTTTGGATTCCATTGGACTTAACTAGATGTGATCTTGTACAGTTTTATGGTCTTATACTTGCTCGTACATTTTATGACTCCATGATTTTTGCAAATTAACCTATCTTTATCGAGGAAAAGGTTTATAACAAGTTTAAAAATTGTTAAGGCTTTTTCCTTTTGTTTGTATTGTCAGTAGCTATTTACATGTCACCAAAGATGCCGGCGAAGGTTTTCCTAAGGTTCTTCATGGTGTCTTCCGCGTCTTCGGTGAGGGTAGCGCTAAGCGAGCCCTGGCGCGCGAAACCTCCACGGCCGGAGGCAGAGCCGGGTGCTGACGCGGGCCCGGGGTCCTTGCTGCCGACCGCGCTGGGAGCAGCCGATGCCGACGACACCGTGGATGATTGGGACACTGCGATATGATGATACAAATTGTTTAACTATGTGGTTGATCTTGTGAGGAAGAATTCATGCATTCGCAATTTTGCAATAGTATAATGCTAATTTTAGGGTCCTTCCTCTAGAAATGTGTGTGACTTCTTCTATGTCTAAAACAATGTATTCTAGAGTTGTAAGGTGCGTTCACAAATCAAGCTCTTTATTGCGAGTGTGTAGTGATTTTCAATATAATTAATTTAAATAAGTCCCAAATTCAACAGATTACCTATTTGACTTTGCGTTAGCGAGAATGCATCTTCAGTGTTGAACTTACGCGGCCTTATTACAAAACATTTCCTAAACGTTCTGACGTTCGTCTGAGTTTATTCCAGGCGTACTAGTCTTGGCTTATCGACATTAAGCATATACGACTTTAATACGAAAGCAGATGGTTTGTTTTCCGAAATCAATTATCGCTACACTTTCCAACACAGTGTCAAACTGACGGATCCAGTATGAAACTGTCACATCACAAATTGAGATGTTGAAATTCTCGTTTATTCCAATCTGTCCTACCAACAGTTCGATACAGTTTGGACAAAATTATTCCAAACTGTTAGCCTGACCTGTCGGACAGATTGGAATCTTACAAGCAATCAACTGTCAATTTGTAGATCATTGCTAAACTAGGGGGCCTCAGAATAAACGAGAATAAAGACTAAAGCAATCATTATTCTGAGGGGGCTGCCTGGTTTTAGAAAAACCAGAGATACTCCGAAGTTTTGATATTATAGACATAAGCTCGGACTATCTAACTCTATAGAGTTGCTTTATGAAAACAAACCGCTGCCGTTGTTTATTTATCCTACTGTGATAACTATAGGTACATAATGGTGATGAGCTTCATGTGATTAGTGCTTCTTGGCAGCAGATGGTGGTGAGGCGTGGTGCAGATAGTCGAGCTCAACGTCGAGCTCTGAAAGCTACAGAAAGCTTGGTGTTGAGCTTGACCACTCGCATCACAATACGCTGGCTCGCTGCACCCTTCACTAATCTCCTTGCAATGAAACTAGATCATGAACACTAAAGCTAGGTTAATTGATGCAATGAAGAGGCAGTGGAAGTCAGCAGGTTTCTGATGCATTTTACATTTGTTGGTGGTGGTGAAAAGAAGATTTTTCTATTGAATTTGTCGTTTATTCCAATCTTAACCGACTACAGCAAAGCAAAAGGAGGGAGAAGACTTGGCAGACTTTGTTCGTGAGAGCTATATACTTGACGGATTTTGACAAATGAGGTATCATATGAAGCGCATACTAAATTGAATATGACCGAAATTAAAAGCAATTTTTCAACCTTGACAAAGATTAACATAAATATAATTAGTTTAGTACTCAGGTGGATCCTGATGCCCATCTCCTGGTGTAGAAAAAAAACGTCAAAAAGTTAAAAAAAAGTAAAATAACGAGTAGGTACTCGGCACTAATACTGCGATTACCAATACGCATGCTAAGCGTGCGGTGATTATGGCAAATCCCCCTATTGCATTCTATGGTGTAGGCCTCGACCAAAGTGAACACTTCTAAATACATTATGATGATGATTATTATGATGATTTGATGTATTAAATGAACGGGCTTGATGAGTACATTCCAAAAATATATCACACTTATATCAACTACTCCACTAAAAAGTTAGCAAAAAAAGTTTGAAAGTTTGAAAGTTTTAAGATAACCCAACTGCTCAAAAGCTGAATACAAGTATAAAATGTTGTTGAAGAAAGCCAAATTGACCAAATCCACAATTCTATAGTAAAGCTATACAAATTCATTAGAAAGTAGCCTTAAAAATGAAAAATTGATAGTTGTTGTCCGAGGCATTTCTAAATAAAAATCGTGCACTTGGCCTTCCTCTACAAAATATACATGTTTTCAGATTTGCGCAGTCAGGATTTTTATTGAAGTCGTTTTTTTTTCGAGTATTAGTTTCACCATGGTGGCAACGAAAGATCGGCTGACATGTTTAATGTGGTCCAAGTGTACGTAATTAAAGTAAAAGTTCTAATCATTGTGCAAGTGCTCCATATAGTGCCTGCCCTGTTGAAATAGGAAAGTTCTGGCCATACCTATGTGACGGTTACCTTGCGAGTCGCGACGGGTGAGCGGCGGCGGTGGCGCCTGCGATGGCTCGGCAGGTATGGGCGGCAGTGGGCGGTCGATGCTGGCGGCGGTGGATAAGGGAGCCGGCGGTGGTGCAGACGGAGGGCCAGCTCCAGTACCCAGTGGTGGCACAAAGCGCTCCTCGGGTGAGCCTGCCGCCGATGTGCCCGATACCGAGCTCCGGGACGTGGCCTTTGTTATTCCCGGACGGCAGACGGACTGAAAAACAATAGGGTGACAAATGTTAGTTTTCTTTTTTGCTTCTGCTCGTAAATTGGGGATTCTCTAGTTGACCTAGCACATAAAGTAAAAAAAAAACAACAGGATAGCAAATGTTAGTTTTCTTTTTTGCTTCTGCTCGAAATTCGGGGATTCTCAAGTTTTGACCTAGCACATAAAGTAAAAAAAAAACAACAGGGTAGCAAATGTTAGTTTTCTTTTTTGCTTCTGCTCGAAAATCGGGTATTCTCTAGTTTTGACCTAGCACATATAGTAAGAGGTGGATATATACCTATTTTAACGAAAAGCAATTTTAACCAAGAATATATTTTGACTTCACGCATCTTTGGTAAAAACCTTAATGATTTGACATTAAGGTGGAGCATTTCGTATTTGGCGCAAACAAGTTTCAATTTAAAAAACAAGATTAAATTTGAATTTCACGCCACCTGCGAAACGCTCCACCTTAAATATCGTATCGTTATTGACTCGCTATAGTTACTAACGACTAGTCAGGCTGTGCTAGCCGTACCGATATCCTTATTTGCCTACCGTTGCCGATGTTTGAATCGCAATTCCTCACGAAAGGTGAACCACTACGTGATCCCAGTTCTTAATGACGATAACGTTTGTTGACTAAAAGTAGTTTTAGTTGTAAGATTATTTCTTCGCTACCTAGTACATATTTCATCCTTTCGTAATATTTGATTTTTAAGTGTACGTATTAATAAGTGTACCTGCATACGCTGCAGCACTAGCTCGGCAACATGGCGGCGGTCCTCTTCCTGCGAGTCTCCCATGAATGAGGTGGCGGAGTCGTTCAGCTCGATAATGTGCTCCCGCCCGTCTTTCCCAACCACTAATTCGAGAGCGCACACTTCTAGTCCACCGAAGATTTCACTCACCTAAAATAATAATGGTATGCTCACTTGTATCATACAGACAGATAATCGAGCCTGCTCTATGTTACTACATTAATGCACCTACCTCGTCGATCCACATCTTGTATCTGTCATTCATTCCGATGGCTTCAAGGATCGCAGAACCCTGATTGGTTTTCCAGTTGCCAGATATAGATTTGCGCCTGAAAAAGAACAGCAGTTCTCGTTAGACGATAAATAAAGAAAAGTTTATTTGTGAGACAAAACTAAGTATGTGTTTTTGTTGACAGCTTTGATCTATTGTCAGCTGGCTCAGGTCAAGGT
The DNA here is from genome assembly GCA_951392215.1 of Epirrita christyi. Taxonomy (NCBI): domain Eukaryota; kingdom Metazoa; phylum Arthropoda; class Insecta; order Lepidoptera; family Geometridae; genus Epirrita; species Epirrita christyi. The sequence continues at coordinate 7,119,516 of OX595839.1, read as the reverse complement.
CACTGGTGTGAATCCAGCAATTTTACAATATAAAATAAAAAAAAACAATAATCATTTTAATAATAAAGTTCGTTAGAACGTCGTGTTCTAAACGGTGTAGGAAACATTCTGAGGAACCAGTATAGTTCTGTTAATTCCAAGGCATTGTAGCATTACGATTTTTAACACAGAAAACGGTTATCAACCTCTTAAAGTAAAAAAGGTTTTAGCCTTTATTGTTAACATTCGATGTTGTTTACAAAAACCGAACCTATAAATACCAGAGCGCCTGGAATCGTCCATTCGTAAGCTCTGACCGCTATAGTGACATACAATCTGCCCGTGGTCTGTTCTGTCAGTAGTTGGTGACTCGCCTGCCGCGCTACTTGAGGTCATCAATGCTTTATAGTGCTGGGTGCTTTCTTACAAGTCTGCGTTTCAATTCGATAACCCGTATTTACACGTGGAATCACAGCGAAAAGTCCTCAGTAGAAGTAAGATTGCGATTGTAATGAGGAAACTGTACGAAAGCTAAAGTTTATAAAAGTAAGAGGGTATCTAAACATACATAAAAGCTTTGTAGTTGGTTCCTATCTTCTGTATGTGGATGTCGTATTTAGCATCGATGTAGGGCTCCACAGTGCAGTAGGTCCCCAGCATTGATACTACTCCAGCAATGTCCTTAATGGGAAAAAGAGGAAAACATTTAACTTGAAGCATTCTATTCAATACAATTGAAACCATCATAATTTTGACCATGATTCAATAGATAGATAGACTCTTTATTGATCACTAAACGGAAGTATACAAAAAAAAACAACTATACCACACCGCACTTTACTGTGAAAGCTAGACCACATTATAAACAATCGTGTATTGTGTACAACGGAAGGTTAATGGAAAGCGGATACTCTGCGTTGATTAAAAAAATCTGTACTAATACCCTTTTATTAATAAACACGAAAAGTTACTGGACGATTGTCAAAAAAAACAAATTCATCATTGAATAATAATAGTGGTGTATATATTCCTCACAATAACTATTATTATTCAATGATGAATTTGATTTTTTTGACAATCGTCCAGTAACTTTTCGTGTTTATTAATAAAAGGGTATTAGTACAGATTTTTTTAATCAACGCAGAGTATCCGCTTTCCATTAACCTTCCGTTGTACACAATACACGATTGTTTAATTATTCGATCCCTGGCTATGCCGTAGACATTCAGGTTGGCAGCGATTCCATTTTCTCGAAATTGCGGTCGTTAGAGCGTGTTAGAGGCCTATTAAAGCACGTAGATAAATTCACAAAATGAAAGCTACATTTCTTTTGTTCATTTGAGATGTCTTAACTTTGCTTCTTTGATACAGGCATGACATGAGTATTAATGGAAAGGTTACAGATTTCTTGCAAAGAATTAGAATCAGAAACATTTGATTGCAGAAAAAATAACCGATAGAAATATACTTACACAAAAATTAAAAAAAATAACTGAATCAGAATCTCTGAATCTGGATCTGAATCTGGTCATTTGAGCATTTGAGCAATTACCGTTGAAAACGATCTAAAGATAGCTTTTCAGATCCTAATCACAACCAGAAAGCATCCCAAAGACGCTAACTGCATTTTGTTATTGCATAACTGTTGTACAATATAGGTACAAAGTATAGTTTATTTAGAAACATTACATAGTAAATACGAACACTGTTCTGTTTGGTGGCAAAAACATTGTAGCACTGGTCTGCAACGGTGGTAACTGATGGAATTCACGAGACAAAATTGCCCCAATCACATTGTAAGTAAGGAGCGGCGTTCTTACAGTGGATTTTTACAACACGAAATAAAACTGTAGTGCAAGTCCGCTTTGACTATAAAAAGAAGATTTGACACAACATTGTAATGGGGATGGAAAGATGCATAAAAAAGTAACAGCATGTTATGAGGAACTCAGAAACGTTTGGAGCAATCCAGATTAACAAAAATACAAGTTCTTTGAGTGAAAAAAATACATTTAAACATTTCAGCACAGAATAACGGCATATGGTTTATTTAGTTGTGTGGTTTATAGAATTTGCCAAGGGTTTTAACATGCCGTTGCATGTGTCACAAAAACAAAAACTGCGTTTCGAGAGCTATGACTGGAAGCGTTTGAGCTACATTAGCATATAAATCGAGCAAGCAGCGATTACCTGGAAGTCGGTCGCGGTGTCCACTTTCACCTTGGCCACGCCGCTATGCGCGTGCCCTATCTTGATCACCACCGGGAACTTGGGGGCGGTCACCTGCGACAATGGAAACTGGATTATGTCATTGTTATGAAAGTATACCTGAGGATGAAGACATATTTTGTGTAAACCAAATGATAAAATAACGTTTTCAAACTTTTGTATCCAAAAACACCTAAAATTCAATATATTTTTTTTATCTTAATCTTATTATTTAATCTATATTATCATTGCTTTTCCGGGATGGTTACATCTTTCAACTTTTTTGCCGCCAAGCAGATGTGCTCGCATTGATATATTCCGGTTTGAAGGGTATTGGTGCCGGTGAAATTATAGACACATGAGACTTTTCATCAATGCCAAGTAGGGCGCGTCCTAAGTGGCCGTGACCTAAGAGGTATTGCGATTGTAATGGGCTGATGTTATCGCTTAACATCAGGTGGACCACAATCCAGTTCGGTCAAATTATTCAAATAAAAATAGTCAATACCTTCCTACATTGACATGCATCAGCTTATACCAAAGTAGTTTTTCAATAATCGAGATAAAAACGTGCTAACTATTTAGATTCCGAAGCAAATCTATAAATTGTCATGCTTAGAAATAAGACTAATTATAGAGTTCCACCAAATATCCCATTACAATTAAATACAAATACATGTTCGAGATAAACAAATTTTTCACATATAATAATTGGTATGTGCCTGAGTAATGGGTTATCTATAATGGTGGTATTCATTGTGGGTTTGTTATGAGTAGGTAAATCACAAGGCAAACATGTGGCGTTATAAATGTACGGTCAATTCTATAACGCGATAGCATCTAAATGGCGCTGGCGGCGGGGGTGGAACACGGAATGAGCCCGTGTAATTATTACTTGGACATGGTGTCTATTGAACTAGAAGCTTTACTTCAAACGAATCCTAAGTATTATAGTCCATTAACACAAGTAAATACAATTATTGAATTAATAGTTCCATGAGGCAAAAGTTAATAAGATTTATTAATTTTACAAAATAGAAAAGATTCATGTGGTAGCGAAGAGGAAGTGGGAATAGGCGGGTCACATTATGCCGTAAGTCAGACGATAAATGAGGAAAAAGGGTTATGGAGTGGAGACGGCCTCAAAAATATAGGCGACTGCACATGAGATGTACGGTGACCTGGTCAAAGTAGCAGGGAAGGATTACACACCACGGGTCTAGATATTAGTGTACTGATCATGTGTACAAAGTTTCATACAGTTTGAAGAAATATAATAGTCAAATTAGAAGCGAACTTCGTTTGCGTTCATTACGGTGTAAGCACCCATTTGTTAGCTACCAGTGACCTCCTCTTAATAGTTTACTTGTAGCTGTAAAAGAATAATAGTAGATTATGCACTAAGGGAATAAAGCAGTGTCTTATGTCGCGGGCGGCATATTGAACCCTGAGCGTAGAGTTATATAGAGTCCTGAGTGAAGCGAGGTGTTCAAGCTGCCCAAGAGCAGTGGGTCCACGGGGAAAAACCCGACGAAGACAGGCTTTATTCCAGAGGAGCATACTCTACTTCACACTTTCTGCGAGACAATAAAAAGCCAGGGCTTGTTTTGATTTTTGCGATAGTAGATTATTAATAATCTCTACAGCGTCTGTTTTGATTAGAATTTGATAGATTAGATTTTGGGAGTAGAATCACTATAGCTCGACATTTTTTATGAACATGAATATTGCATTAAAATTTACTGAAAATCACAGCACCAAACACCGTCTTTTGTTTCACATTCTTTGTAAACGCACCTTTTTTTTTTTTTTCGAGATCTGCTTATGGTGGCCAGTTCGATTTTCGAACAAACCTCTTTACAATGCTATATGGGCATTCTTTTACTTAGTTTAGTTTTATAGAGTTTTCCTCGAGTTTCCACACGAATTTGACGTTCCAAATTCAAACCGCTTTATTCCCTAGGGAGTTTCGTACAACTTTATATCCTTAAAGAGATAATGCTTTACTTTACGTTGAGGTTGCATGTTATATATGTCTATCTATCTATCTTTCTATGATGATAATGATGATGGTGATGGTTACCAACATTGTTATTTACCTAGGTAGTAAAGATTATCATACAGAAAACTTAAGATTAGATTATAACCTTAGTCATAATGTGAAGAGTGCAATTTTATACTGCAATCGTCAGACAATAACATGCTATTATTAACTCATGATGCGTATATACTATGAGTAGTCATAACAATGTTTCGCTCAGAATTATAATAACATAACATAACACACAACAGTCACATTATAGTCCTAATCCCACACTAGGACTCAAATAAATGGATGGTAAATTAAAATTAATTGATATATAGGTACATTACACACAGCTAACTAGTTATACATATCGCTCACAGTAACTTAGGCACCCAAAATTAGTTCCCTACATTCGTCAGCAAATATATCGCAGTCCGGGTTTGGCAGCAAATTTATTTAGGGTTAGCGGAGAGTTGGCACGCGCGACTGTACGGCGCGATGGAACAGCAAAAAGCCTATGCCCTCTGCAAGATAGTTATTTGGGACATAGATGCGAAGTAACTCTTTATGCAGATCCGAGCGTCGATGGTAATGCGGAAAATTTGGAATACGGTTGTCATCTGGTCACATGCTCTCCTTAGTACCTAACCTACTAAGGAAGAGGGAGCGGGGTTGTTACCAACACACCCTAAAAGGAATTTTGTGGGATAAATTAAGCATTATTGTGTTACGTTTGTCAAGGAATCCAGAAAAGCCTTTTGTACCTTTTCTAAAAGGAGAGCATAACCATCACGTGGATTCCAAATATCCTCAAGAGCTGGATTCTGGCTATGATCAGAGCACTTAAGAAAATTCATATGAACCTGTTCGCTCTGGAAGTCTCGAGAATTTTATAGCACAAAGCCTATTCTCCTAACTCCTTGGCAATGATAAACAGGTCATTGAAAATAAGCTTCCGGTCGAATGTGAAACCCAAATCCACTTAAATTCATCACTGTTGATGTAGTGGTTACCGGATTTAGTACACTAGAAGACGGAAGAATTTTTATTTGATTTATATTTAACTAGTGGCGCCCCGCGGTTTCACCCGCGTGAATAATGATGAAAATTGATGATGATGATGATGAAAAGTAGCCTATATGTTAATCCAGGGCGTAAAGTATCTCCATTCCAAATTTCACTCAAATCCATTCAGTAATTTTACGTGAAAGAGTAACGAACATCTCACAAACTTTCGCGTTTATAGGAAGGATAGGATTATAAAACTTAATAACTTTATTGTGCAGGTCATCTCGTGTCATCATTAAATGCGGTTACGATCAGCACGACGTCATGGGGCTTGCTGGCGGTATCGTTATGGGCACTGTGTCAAGCGTTCCACTGTATGTATCAGCTGACCACGCTTATATATGACACACCACATAATGACGCAGTCGACGTAAGAAAAATAAATTATTTATTACTATTTAAGGCGCGACGTCTTTGCGCCGCCTATTCGTGACGTATCCATTCTAGCTTTGGAAGTCCTGTAGGCTGTACGCAGAATGGTATTTGTGGAACACATTCCTGTGGTTCAGACGTACGAGTTAGTAAATAGCAAATGCATGCTATGATGATTAATTGTTTGCGTTTAAATATTTACTCAATGATAAGATGGTTAGAAAGGAGTATTGTTTAACTATTTCAACGAACCTCTGTAGATTGTTGTTATACGTTTTGTTGTAAAAAGTCATGCGCTTCCTCAATAACAGCAATGATCATTAAACTCACCTCATTACAAACAGAAGTTATCTACAGATCGATCTATCAGATAACTTCGAAGCACTCTTGGAAGCATTCAATTCAAATATCAGAGCTGTTGCTGACAATAGTTCTTAATGATTATAAACAGGCGAGGAATAATATTGCACAGACTCGATGGTATATTTATTGTCCACGGAGGACAAGACAATTGTCATTTATCACTATAATAGCCGCCTTTGAAGTCCGATATTATCTTACCGCTTAAAGCTTTACATGAATACTATCATAAATCAGCACTTTGATAGGTGCTACATCAACAAAAATGAACAGCTAGGTATATCGTCTTAGCCCGTAAACGACCTACCGAATTGAATAGAACGTAGTAAATGATATGACATTATATTAGCGGTAATGTTATTGACCTCTGTCAAGGTGAGATGTGTTCATCGACGAGATTGTGTCCGTAATTAATTAGCACTTGATGCATCTTACCCTACATGTTTGCGGTCTGAGCCCGTTCAGCAAGCGTTAATAAGACAAATATTGATACGGCGCCAGTCTATGCCTTCTGTACTTTTTGCGATTAAGTATACGTTTTTTAATCCGGAATCTGAACTCATCTACCCGGAGCATGGTGACATTCCGACTCAACGATGCGTTAACATAAATCAAGTTGTTCCTTACTAAATTCTTGTGATCCCCATAATTTTTATGTCTTGTTCAAAGTAATAATATTTGAGATATTTTTCTGCGTGACTATGACATGTCATGACGTGACGTACCAAATCTAGGAATGTGATTGCAGTGCCGTGGTGTGTCCGGTCTAAGAATAGACCCCTCCATCTCCGTGGATGTCGTAAAAGCCGAATAAGAGATTACACCAGGATATGGGCAGCAGCATCCACCTGAGTACTCAAATACTGCGATCACCAATCTGGCTGCCAAGAGCGTGGTGATTATGGCAAATCCACTCATTACATTTAATGGGGTAGGCCTCGTCCAGCAGTGGACGTCTGAAGGATGCTGATGATCATGATGAATAAAAAAAAAAAAACTTTGGATCATAAAAAAATATTGTTACAATATAATTAGATCTTTTTAAAAAAACATAGTTTACTCACTGAGCCACCTTAATAATAGGCATTTTACTAATAGGTGTCAGTTTTGTTATTACATCCAGAGTTCACACTTAAAGGTAAAAAAAAAACAGCTGTAATAGGGCTGCCTCATGTTGTGTTGGGTACGTTCCTGGAGGAAAGTTTACGAGGCATTTCATGAAAGAAAAACTGCGAAACTCATAAAGTTGTAGAACTAACTTTAGTTCGCAATGACGTGTGAAATACTCCCCTCCGGACTTATTATTAGGGTTATTATGATACACATTGTATATCACTATAGTAATTGACTTGCCAAATAGTTTAGTTGGTAGGTAAGCTAGTGGCATGAAGGATTTTTGCATAAAATAGAGCTTTATGCATTAAGTACACAAGGTACTTTCCACAGAAAGTTGAAGCAGTAATTATCAAAAGGAGCACAATTCCTTTTACATCAACGTATATGTCGAAAGGATTCTTGACACAGCTACATACTAAAAAGGAAACATTGCAACAACATCTCGACCCACATTGATAAGGACCGCTGCCGTTAGTTTATACAAACAATTGTACGAGCTCAGGGAATTCATCGAGATCTCAGATTCATCGTAACGAGCAACTGAAAATGGACTGACTACAGCCAAAAAATAAAGAATAATGCCATATATTGGCACCAATTAGGTAGGTTCATCCCAGACTCACCGACCTAAGAGAAGTGACCCGTATAATTTGGGTGTAATGTTTACCCCAATTTTAAAATTTATATTTGCCGGGGTGTGTCCTGCCTTAGAATAGACCCCACCGTCTCTTCCCGTGAATTACACCAGGGGTTGGGTAGCAGCATCCATCTAAGTACCACACATAGGCACTGCGATCAGCAATTGACCTGGAAAGCGTGGTGGTTATAGCATATCCATGGCATTCTTGGGATGACCTCATCCAGCAGTGGACGTCAACAGGCTGATGTTGATGATGATTACATATTTTATGGAATTCCCGATTTTCAGCGCTGCGAAATCATAGAACATCTTTGTTTGTTAGTAGGTGTAAACATCCTAAAAGCGAGTGTGACTTCAATACAGAACTGCGTAATTCCCGAAAATTTTATGGGGTTCGCAGAACAGTGTCTTCTTTGTGTGGGGTTTTCCCTTGATAACACTGCTTCATAGCTTCTACTAACAAAGATTAAGTGCCTGGCAATTCATTAATTTCGAGTTACTGAAATTCCCGATGAATATTGTACAGTTCAAAGACTGCAATGTTAATATTTGAGCGGGGTTTTCTCTTTCATGGATGCACAAGGCGATGAAAAATATGCTGGAATTTCCATTATCTTTGTCTGTAGAACTAATATTTGGCGTTACTGTAACTTACACATTTCTATAGGCATTGGTTCAGTATATTATTATACATAAACATAAAATTATATTTTTAAGGGTTCTAATGACCAGCACGCGTAAATAAACCACATTTGCAAAAGTCATTATTTTTTCAAAATACAGTGAGTACAATACAAGCATTCCGTATTTCACAGCAGTGTTCGAATGATTTATTCCATAATTTGACTTATGCTGGCAATTTGTCCTTTCTTTATAAACATTCACAATCGTATTTCGGATATTTTTGTGTGTTTTGTGCGGGAAACAGGTCGCTTATTCTCTTAGTCTGGTTATTCGCAGTCTCCATCAACCGCGAATAAAGTATTTGGCTGACATGAATATAATGCTTTAAGTAATATTTCGGTAAATGCTCTAAGTAATACTTGTAATAAAAACACTATAGGATAACACTCGACAAAAATACTTAAAAACTTTTAATTACATTTAATTATACCTTTTGAGTGAGTGAGAATAGCGAAGGGGTAACGAGATTAAATAATAGTAATAATTTACTTATTAGGAAACGCTCGTTATGATAATCTAGTGAAATAACATATTATTTTATCAAAAAATTCGTTTTGTTTTAAATGGTTTTATAAACTGGCGCTTGCTGAAAATATCGCGATATTGCACTTGTACTTGTTGGGCAATTTTCGTTGGTAGTAGATTTGTCCTGGCTGCTGACTTATTTAGGAGTGTGTTATTACTGGAAGAAAGCGTTAGCCGAGTTGGTCGTGGAATGCAATGGCGGCGATGAGCTCTCCACTTGTTACGTCTATATATTTCTGCTATTGTGCACCCACGGTGAAAAGAGGCCCTTTAAGCTCTGCCTACCCCTTCGCGGAATGCGCGTTTTTAGAGCACTCTGACTTAAACAACATGGGATTATGGAATCCCATGTTGTTTAAGTCAGAGTGCTCTACCAGTAGACACACTACCATGATTTAGTGAACTTGAAAACTATTAAAAACCTACTACTGAAAGGCACAAACACTACAATTTTAAATTGCACTGGTTTTGGTTGACTGGTGTATTTTCAAACTAGTTAAGAATCACACATAACAACAAAGTAAAAATAAATGTATAATTGGTGGTCTTATCGCTAAAATATCTTCCAGGTAGCCATATTATGGAGAATAGATCCACTTTTAGTAGCCCTACCTTTATGGAAGATTGGTTGGACTTTTGTCAGCATCATCTTATAGAAGTTCACTGCTGGAAATAGGCCTCCCCCATAGAATGATACGATGAAAGGTTATAAGCGGCCTCCATCCACCGACTTCATTTAAAATGTTATTGGTCAATCAAGAAGGGGGCCTTCCTATAATGCGTCATCCGGATCGTGGTTGCCACTCGATCAACTTAACTTTAGCATGTAAGTGAAATGTTTAGTTCGATCAAAATTATGCACAAAACACTGGTAATGTTACCAACATACCAACACTACATACCAACTTTGAAATATTGCCTGTAAAGCTACACATTTTGTGGTGAAATTCAAGTTAAACTTACGTAATAATGTCACAGCGGATACATGACACCGTCTCATTGTTAACCGCACCGGTAATTCCGCTGTATCTTTGGAATTCTGCCTTTCCACGTAATCTCTATCCCACATCATGTGAAGACAAATATTGACACTCGTTACATTAGCAGTAATTTACATCAGGTTCTAAGGATCTTTTTCAGACCAGCTTAAATTTTAAGCTGCCAGGCTCTCTATATGTTTACATTAAGCCACATACCTCGGTGATGTCACATGCAAAACCCAATTCTGATGAATCATGAGCTTTTACAGCGATGCACCGATAAACGTAGCTATCTCGCATGTGTGATATTGCTCGCCGACTGCCGACACACGGCGGGCGAGACCCACGTGTTGGTGAAGTTATTGATGGCATCAGTGGGCGCATAATAACTGGTCCGACTCGGCCGAACGTTCAGTTACTGATAGTCCGCTGCGGAGAGCGCGTGTCGCAAACGATTTTAGTTGCGCGAGAGCATATACGATCGACTTTATTGACATTTGGTTTTCTGTTTGAATACTATTACAAGGACTAGTGCAACGCCGGCGGTGCATGTGCTCTACTTTGGATGAGAGTGTCCATCGCTGAAAAGCTGTAAAGTCTACGAGTGCAGGTGCAGATATTTACATATTTATCTAGGCATTAACATGCTGATTTTTAACATCAGTAATTAACATCAAAATATTTAGTATACAGAAACCCTTAAGAGGCCTTTTTAATTATCAGCTATTCAGTGATGCGAAAATATAAATAAGCATGTTAGTAATGATGACCACAATGCTAACAAATAAACACAAAATAATTTTCACCGTGTACAAATTATTTAGAACAAGGCTCATGCAACAAGCATGCGTTTCAAATTCACATGTAACGCCTAATGTGCAGAATGACGTCAACTGGTGCAGCTACGGTAGTTTTGCACTTAACGTTTATTTTACTGTAATTAATGTAGGTATATTCAGCAATGCAATACTAAAGTTGTTGAAGAAATGCATTACAAACTAATCGACTGTAGTGGTAGAGACCTACATTAATCTATTACCCAACGAGTGCATATGAAGTTGGCACCGTTTCATGGCTGTGTGATGCATTCTAAGCAAGAAACGATTGTTTCAGGAAATTATTTATCTAGGTATATTTTCTGATACGTCTTTTAGTAGATTGCAGATTTTCTCGCTTTTCCAATTACAATGAAAACATCTACAATTCTATCTTCGACTGGTTAATTTGGTTATCGAATTTCCCAGAATTTCTTTAAAACTTCTTTTTCCGTTATGTCCACCTGTTTTGTCTCTTACCTACTTTACTTTCAAAAGAGCAATAACGCGAGTGTCCAATGGTCAGTGTTTTTACTGCCCTAGGGTATCCCTCCAGATTCTTACTACCGAATGCTTGCTAACCTACTAATATTTATCAAGTTTGAAGTGTAATATAGGTATACTTAGATAAGGTTTTTAATTTCCGTTGTAGTTTTGGCAGAGCAGGAAGGTATACTTAGTATTTTTGCTATCAGTCGAAATAATACAAACGTGAGTTTATTTACGTCCCATTTAATTAACATGGATAACACAATCGGTAATAAACATACACCTCGAATACCTACTACAAAAATAAAATTATCCGAGAAACGTATTCCGAGTTTTGCATCGCTGCTTAATTCCATTCTCACTCGTAAGCGTGTTTCTTGGGTTTTTTAAAAGACAAAATAAGTTGCCGAAACAGTTCGCTAGAAGCGCTTTTATAGTGTCCATACAAAAATACAAAATATAGGTAGTGAATCATTCTCACTAAAGTGAGAGTGAAATCAAATGTGTAAAACTCGGACTACAGCCTGCCAATTACACTGCATACGATAAATATTAAATACCTACTTACATAATTGGGCATTTAAAATTACATATTATGATTTCGCCTATTCTACTTCAGATTATCCTATCATTGAAACATACTTAAACAAAGGAGGAGTGCTCCTAATCTAAAACAGAACGCCCTACTTTTTAACCGACTTCCCAAAAAAGGAGGAGGTTCCCAATTCGGTTGCTTTTTTTTTTTTTTTTTGTTTGTTACCGCATATCTCCTGCTTTTATGAACCGATTTGGAAAATTCTTTTTTTATTTGAATAGATATATGTACTTCCAGATTGGTCCCATTTTTTTCAGAATCCAGTTCTGATGATGGAATCTATGAGGAATTGAGGGAACTCCTCAAATATTGTAGGCATACATATGGCGATATTGATATTTTCAGCAACAAACCAAGCATTTGCATTCGTAAAGTATCATAATCCTTTCACCACTATGGTTCTTTCATCATTTTTTTTTCATCCAATATTTAGTCGTATACAAGTCGGTTTTTTAAATGAAAAGTTATTAATAAACAAACACAAGGACCGTTTTTGAACGTCAAGTACCAAGTAAAAGCGATGGAGGAGCGTCCAGGTTAAGACTAGATGCACCCTACATTAGGTAGGTGCTTGGATACAAACTAGTATTTCAATGAACAATTCAGTGTCCACCATACCGCTCTAACCTCCAGTAGGTAATGCACTTAGCTTCCTCCGAGCCTGCATGATGAAATCCTATTTCAAGAATAGAAACTTGATCATCGTGAGAATTGGACGCCCGACGTTCTATTAAAGGAGCAACCATTGAATTGTAACAATGAACAGTCAGGGTGCAGAATCCAGGATGTTTTGCACAGCAGCAAGATGGAGGAAGTGTGTCGTTAGCGCTCAGTGCTGCAGGACTCAGGACCCACTTGTTCTATTGATTAATTCAAATGATTTTATTGCATAATGGCCAGTTCGAGTGAATTGGTCGACTAGGCACATACGTTTGTAGATGGAGCATTTGACTCTCTTACAAATGTTCCTTCATAGGACTTACTAGAGCCATTTGTAACTATAGGTATTATGAGGTAGGTATATCATAATTCCGTGAGCTTTGATCGACCTACCTCATAATTATGGCCAGCGTGTGAAAGTTCAAAAACGAGAATATTGAGTAAATTATTAGATAGCGCGGTGAGATAGGAAGATATAATAATAGTTAGGCCGTGGGTTAGAAAGGGCTGTTGTCAAACCCTGACCCCTAGGACTTGACCCTCGCGCGGAAGGAATTAATCACAACACCATAGATTATGAAATAGGTGATACAACGGTTTGTATATGGGATACCATCTCTAATAGGTCTTACTATTACCACTTGACTTATGGTGACAGCTATTGTAGGTTACGGCTGGAATTTCATAAGAATTGGTTAGAAAATGTGTCTAATATTTTTATACAATTTAAAATATTCGTTTCGTTAGAAATTACACATTCTTTAGAAATTCATACAACATATTTTTTACCTATAAAAAAATCATTTGAACAGCTGCGTTCTATTTAATTTCCAAGAACACAAACAATCTGAAGATCTAGCGGAATAGACAAGCGGCATGCACATTCTACAATAATAGCGAGTCGTTCGTGATTATTGCACTTTATTAATAATTGCCTCAATGTCTGAATGCAGTCGTAGGAATGTCGCCGGCGAACCCCGTCTGCGTCTATTTGACCCAATGTCGACGGCCAAGTTCAAGCTCAACTCGTGATAGAGAACCAGCCGATTCTGGTCTGAGCAATGTTGCAACGTGAAAGCACCAACCAGTAAAGCTTTATGAGGAAGATAACAAAATACTCTACGAATTGAATTAGAAGCCAATAAAACTGTTATCTTAATTTAAAACGCGAGCCGCGGCTGATATCGTTCGAGTTCACGAACATATAGAAACACGTAGAATTGAATAAGCCAGCATAAACTACATTTAGATGTAATTTTATTAGATTCTTTCAAATGTTCGTGAAGACAACAATTTTATTTGTAGGTATGTGAATTGGAATGGCGCATGGGGTGAACTCTAATCACGTAGAATGCTGAAGCCGCAAGGGCCGAGCTCAAGTTTCATCGCTCTCCGGAATGAAAACAATGAGTTCATCTATCGCAGGTGACAATGGATGTTACTCGCTTTTCATCGCCGAACAATACCTACGCTTACCTACGTACACTTACAACCTGTGGTAAAACGCGTTTGTGTCGGATTGAAAGCGCTCAGGCTAGCAGAATCATTGTAGAGTCTATTATAGAGCGAAAGATTAATCGTGCACTTGGGAACAAAGATGTACCTGAAGATAAATGGTAAGAATACCGATAAAGTTCAGATAAAGGAACGAATTGTTTGTTTTTTGAACAAATGAATTAATGTATTGTTTTTTGTATAATTAACGGGTGTTGGATAATAAATGAAGTACAATCATAGATACTTACTGCCATCATTAATTCAGATGTCAGATCAAGAAGCTCGATACTTTATTGCAATTAAATCGTCTCCTAGCTAATACCCTTAGAAAAATAGTAGCATCCGGTTTGATTAAAAAAACAGTAAGAAGTAACAAGAATCAAACTCAACCTGTGACAGTTTACGAGGCTTTCTCATGATAATCTCGCCTGAAGTGAACGCACAGCTCATCTTCTCGGTTTATCGGCGATTGTGTCCGCCCACGTGAGATGACGATTTATATGAAATCCTGGACATGTGGCGCCTTCGAATGTGCCAGACGGACTTTTGGTTTTTCTTTGGTATTTCCTGGTTCGTCTTCTTTCTGGATTTAATTGACTTGATTGTAATCCTAAATAAAAAAATAACTGGCTATGCGTCTTCCCTTGCACCACGCATAGTGTAGGGTTCCGAAACATATTCCCTCCATAACTCGAAAAGTATTCAACTTGTAAAGTTAAATAGGATAAAATTAGGATTTATAACAAGAAGAAGATGTTTACCTAGGAAGGGTTCATTGGGTTGTTTTTCTACCTCATGGGCAGCGCCAATGTTTTATGTATGGGAGTTATATTTCTGCTTTCGATACGGAAGAGCGAGACTTTATGAAGTCAAATAACTCGACAAGTATTCATCAGGATATCCAAGATAATTTTTGATGAAAATCACTTAATTTTATTAAACGTGTGTTCATTATGTACGGAACCTTTAAAACTTATTTTTTGTTGGCTTAGTGGGATTTACCCCAGTTTTGAGCCAAAAGCTTCGAATTCCAGGCGTGTAAACATATAGGTTTCTACTCAAAAAATTATGTGCATTACACGTGCTCAAAACCGGTGAAAGTAAATACCGTGAAGAAATCTACATGCCCTATAGGCTACAATCAAAAAGTAGAAGGCATTTAATTATATCCACCCCCACATTGGACTAGCGTGGTGTATCGAAGCCTATATTCACTTTCCGAGAGTAGGCCTTATAAGTCCCAATAGTGGGAACATTATGGGCTGATTAGGCATATGCAAGGGCCTTCCCTTTACAGTGAATTGTGTAATATGTATCCATAATAGCTGCATAGTTCAAGTAGTTACTGATAGATCCTTTTTACTGATAGATCCCGTATATAATTTAGTTACTGTATGATCTGTTACCAACGGATCAATTTCAAATGATTATTTTAATTACGTTTTTTGTTACTAATTGATCCGGTATCACTTTTCGGAGAAGTTAAGTACAGTCAAGAAACAAATATTTATCTTTATACATATTATAGGGGTATTTCGGAATCGGGTAATTTAGAAAAATAAAAGGTAAATTCAAGATTATACCAATGGATAATTTAACTAATGAATGTTGTTTACGTCAGCCGAAAATCAGGCGTAATTATATTATTTCAACAAACGAGTAAACAAACGAAACATACATAGTTCTTGATACAGGAATGCTGAATTTTAAATCAAATCAAAATCAACTTCTTTTGATTTGATGTGCATTCCTGTAATCAACAGACAAAAAGTAAAAAGAAAACTTGATGACATATTTTTATTTAAAAAAAAGGTATGATATTGAAATATAATCATGAGCAATGGTGCATACCGCAAAGTAGGGAGTTGGCGCCTCGCTTCGTCGCCTGTAACGGTAATACGAGATGCCTAGCTTATAAAAGCTCGCTCCAGACCATCACCGATATCAGCCATCCCAAGGGATAAACCGACTGACAGAATGGGACTATTTATAGGCCATAATGTAGAAGAAGCAGGATATAGTGGTCCATTATTAGATCTGTTAACAGGAATGAATTCACATGACGTAACCATCAAGCGCGACTGTTCCAGACCTTAGGAATGGAATGTCTTTGTAAACAATCGATCGACCCAGATATCAAGCTCGGGAACTCCGTGCGGCGTTCATAATAACAACTTTAGGTCACCGTATATTTTAAGAAGTGATTCGTTTTATAAGGTGGCAATAAGGTGGATTGGCGCCGTGGCATCCACGACCAACTGCACACATTATAAAAGGATGAACGAGTGTGATTAACAATCAAGTGTAAAATCATCTTGCTCTTAACATTCACACCCTCTGTAACGTCACTTTATTAAAATTAAAACGAAACAATAATTATTGTCAAAGTTGGAAAAGAAGACGTTAGCAAATTTTAATAATAACCATCAAGGGATTCCGTTTAGTAAAACTCCATTCGGCTCTGGATGTTGTAATCAAAATAAATTCAGGCCAATCACTGAAACCTACACTCAAAACAAAAGTCGCAATAACGAGTAAACGTCACAGATTTGATAATCAGCCTCATTGAAACGTCTTGCGCGCGAATGCATACAACTATGTTGTAGCTGGCCGATAGTTTTAGCATAGTATAACTAGGTATGTTATTGTAAAACTGTGGTTTTAGCCGATGGCCCTAGTGGAGTAACTGCCTCTTAAAGAAAATTTGAAAATTTTCTGGAGTTTCGAATGTTATTTGAATAGCTGCGCCGAATAACCTTGCGGAGGAATTGCAGTGACATTCTAAAAGCGTTGTGGGATGTGTGACGAGTGGTTCGGGATGTGCCTACAGCTTGTCACAGCCGCGGCGATGTTCCTATCTACATACAGTGTTTAGTCTGCTATTTTAGATAAGTCCACATTCAACAATACGATGTTTTGATTCTAATTGACGGCTGTCCAGATACTATCGCTGCAGAGCAGAGAACAGGCTAATAATTTAAATTTAATAGAAGGCGTAATATGAGCCACTATACATTAGACTGTCTGCTATTGTTTACACTGGTCTACCGTTTGCCTGACGTTTCAATAAACTTGTTAACGTTCTTACCTATATCAAGGTTAGAATAGACTAGCGAACGCCGACAAGTTAGTCTGCGTAGATTTATGTTCTCGCTGGTACCATATGTAACACAGGACAGGTATCTAAATGTATACTGTCAATTTGTAAAACGAGAAACTTTAACGTACCTGTATATTGGTGAAGGCACCAACACCCAGTTGAAGTAGTATATATTTGTTGTACATAACATCATTTTGTAAAAAACGCCTAATAATAGTGAAACTAACATCGGAATTATTCCCAAAATTAGACCGAGCATACGCATACTTATTGATAGACATACGAAACAACAAGAGTCAAAATCAGAGACACTAGTTTTTTATGTCTGCATGGTATTGATAGGTGATTTTGTACCTGAGTCGTCGTAGCCATTTTTAATGTAGAAAACATTATACCTATCAAGATAATCGAATTCATGCCCCGTGGCATTATTCTGTGACCTGGTTCAGAATAACCCTTGTGTTAAGGTTGTCCAGTTCACTTCACATGACGCTTAAACTAGTTAGGTACTGATTGTACAACTAGATTAGTTTACAATGTTCAATTGTATTGTAAATATATTCTAAACAAAACCTATCTGAAAACAATCCGTTATATTATTACGTGGAAAATAAAAATGAGACGTTCCTGGTGGGCAATTTAATTTGTGTGATGATAGTATGCTTAAAATGAAATTTCATCCATCATCAACAAAATTAAAGCTTGTTTAATATCTAGCTATGTTAGCTAAGTTTTGCACGATAATCTAGTTGCTCAAAGATATTTCGCGAAGATATTGTTATCCATTATTATCTACAACTAAGTTCTTGTAATTTGTCTATTTGATCATTATGTTGTCAGTGTATTTTATTGATGCGTACAAAGATTAGATAAACAAAAGTATCTGTATATTAACTTAACAAATGGTATGATTTCGCATTATTGTGGTGAACGTCATACAAAACAAATTTTTGACTAAGTTAGTTTTAACCCATTTTATATTGTACCGCTAATTTTTCAGTGCCTATCATAGGCATTCTGTATTCAAATTAATCCATATTTGGATTGAAATCACCTTTCTTTAAAAAACTGCAATGCGTTCTAGCTGCGTAAATTTCGTGAATTGTAAAAATGGTGACAGAAGCCCGTCTGTCAAACTCGTCGTTCTGTTTCGTGTCGCTTGATGCGCGATGTTGCGGGAAATGCTACTACTCAGACGTAAAGTTTAATGACGAGAAATAAAGCATCCTACTCAGAAGAAGGACTACAGCAATCCTTCTTCTGAGATCTCTTATCCACGTGAGATATGTAGTACTTGAACGAACATGCAACCGTCAAGGCAAGTTCCTCGGTGCTAAAGTTTTGTTGCGCCCAAAATAAACGTGACCGGTGACGATTTCAGGAAAGGCGTCATACCAGCTAATGCGAGTGCACCCACATATAACATGTCAGGATTAAATGGTCAATACATTTTACAGTTTAAATCGATTAATACGCTTCATTACCGATGAATTGAGAGTAGTCTGGTGCCGATTCAAAGAACTACTTTCTATTCAAAATATAAACGCAGAGTTCACTATGTTGTTTTTCTTACTTGTAACAAATGAGGCTTAAATAGATGAAGTAAATTAAAAAAAACATGACCGCCGGACAATGTGTGATCGAATAAGATGTTATATATCTGTCTGTGTAAGAATTCTTACGATACATTTAAATCGGCTCAGGTGTTTTAAATTTTTGGTGGAATAAAAGACTCACTGAACCCTAAAAAACAGACAAGTGTGAGTGAGACTTGCACCCTGAGGGCGGAACCCTCCGTAAATCCGTAAATTATTTTGAAATCGTCAGAGCTCATTTCGAGTTTCAGCCACTTTTTCCTACAATATCACTATCCCATCATAAGAGTCAAAAAAATCGAAATTCCTCAAAATTTTACCTGTTCCTTTATTTGCGGTACTAACAATTCTGAAATTTGGAATACTGGATTTTGGTGACTATACCTATACCGTTTTTCATTTTCACGATTTCCATACAAAAATTAGACATTCAGACCCATATTCCAGAACTAGACTCAAGCGTAGATTTTAATAGATGTCAATGAAAAATTGCTACCAAATCTATGTTAGAGCCTCGATTCACGCTTGAGCATAGTTCTGGAATACGGGCCTCAGTGTCAAAATTCAAGTAAGAAGATTGTTTTTTTTTACGGCACTATAAAGTTACAGAGTTTTATATTTTTGGTATTTTCAAGTAGATCCCTTTAGCCATTTCTGAGAAAAAGAGACCAGGCAGCCAGATAAACTCGCATAGATCAATGTGATCCTATAAGGGTCTCGTTATTGCCTATTGAGGCACAGAACCTTAAAAAAAATATATAACAAATACTTTGCAAATAGTACCAGAATGTATTCTGGCAAAGTCATTGATTTAACGATTCCAGAAATCGGCTGTACACAATCCATGAGTCAGTCAAAGACATGACTCACTAACTGTCATGACATGAATACGTCTGGTCGAAATGACTTCATTTGCAACCTAAAGGGTTCTATTCAAAAGAGAACGTTAATCCTGTAAGGGACCTTCACTATTGTGAAGGGATGGCTAACGAAGAAGGAATTAGGTATATCGTGTGGGAAAGATTAGAATAGGCGTTGGATGTAGATAAGATTTGCCTCTGGAGTTACTTGCTTACAAAGCACTCATCGACTACATGTCAGGCTTGACTGTACAATGTAACATAATTGTAATGAACGCTACTTGAGTAAATACTCTGCCCAAAAACGTCTTGATAGTACTTGAATATACGGCGACGTAAATTATTCCAATACATATCCTAAACCATGGCTTGCAAATACCTAGAATCGACAAGGTCGGCTGGTCATTAACCATTACATATTGTGTTTATTCAGTTACGTGTCGAATATTAACGCGACACCTAATGGACGCGAGTAGAAATGTATTGACGTTGAATGTTATGTATTTATAACGTAATGTTTGGTTAGATCATAAGCCTCGGAGCTAGTTTTTTTTGTTTTTTTACTTGAATTTGTTCTAATGTAAACAAGACTATGAATAACACGTTCCAGGTTTTCAGTCGGCCAAGGTTGAACTGTTAGTGAGTAGGATGTTTACAGAGTTACTCTGCTTCTTCACTGGCATTCTGAACACCTGAAGCATTATTCAGATAAGAAAGGTAAACATTCTGTGCAATGTTACAATCAGAGCAAACTACATTCTTTTGTAGTCTGCACATCTTCAAAATATTTACTTAACGTCACGGAAGCGAAACACAACTCTATCATTTTAAAGTTGTTGTGTTTCTAAAGTGCTGTAAAGTTTTATATGACTATGTGAGATGTCGTCATTGTAATGTCATTGTACGCTTGCGGCCAGCCTCGATCACAATTGATATTACCGCAGATGATTATGAAATTCATGCTGTGTAGGAACTTTGGGACGCAGTTCCATCATGGATAGGAGATACGCCATCCATGATGGATAGTCTCGAGCGTAACTATTAATCATCCATTTAATAATACGTCGTTGGATTACAGCCAGATTTGCACTGTGATGATGCTTACAGATACCTGCCGAGTTACTTACAAGTGTGCTTGGATTTAAACACCTTATGGTTTTTGAAAAAATCAAGTTGACTTTAAACAAGCTCGACAAATCTAGTCGAGAATAGAATAGAATAGAATAAAAAATACTTTTTTGTACACCATAAGACAATAAAATTAAATAAAACTTAACATTATAATTAAAAGAACAATGGGCAGTCTTATCGCTTAGCTTTCTTCCAGACAACCTTTGGATGGAGATATATCTGTAAGATTAGAAGAATGGGGGTGTACGTAAAAACTACTACTTAAAACCTTTATAGAATAACTATCGAAATAAATAAATAAAAAGTATCTACTACATTATACAATGCCACATACATACAAACCTACATAAATACCATAGATATATAATAAAATAATATCTAAATATATACCAAGAAACTATAGTGAAGTGAAGGGAAATATTAACATAAGATTAAGCGATAGGCGATACTATGATATTTCTGAAGTGTAAAAGAATTTAACTCGTACATATATATATTATATATATGTCGAGTTATACCATCTTGTGATATATCCTTAGAGCTATACGAGTACAGCCAATCAAGTCAATTGTTACCGACTTCAACCCCGTAACTGCGTAACTCTATTAACACGCGCGCATTTGCTTTACGAGTGATTAAGGCTCCAACACACTGACGAAATTTACGTCGCCGGTCTTCCGTCATGTAACGTCTCGGTACACATTATTCCATACAATACCTCACACCGTACACATTTGACCGAAGATGCTTTAGTACAAAAAATTACGCAACGGAAGATAGATAGATTATAACTTAATTGTACACCATAAAGAAAAATCAATAAAAAATAAAGATACAAAGTTTCAAATCATAGGTACAATGGGCGGTCTTATCGCAACTATTTAACAAATAAGGACGGTGCCGTACATCTTAGTAAAATAACAATGACAAACTACGGAAATCAAAAGATCGTAATCTGAAGATCGGTGACGTAAATTCCTTCAGATGTGTTTGGGCCCTTAGCATGAGTCTGTAAACGCCTCCAGATTTACTATCGGACTAGGGAAAATGTGCGTGTTGAACTTCCTAATTCTATTTCCGCTGTTTATGACGTCATAAACTGAATGTAATGAAGTCTTTTTACGATACTATCTGCTAAAAGTATGCTACTGTGTACGCATTGCTGACATGTAGCTATGTGCATTCTGTAAATATAACACAGATTTAAATTTGCACGTAGCAATGTAGAGTGGATGTTAGTAAAGTTCATAGTAGACACGTGACCTTATTGATGAATAAGGCCTAATTAAGGAATATCGATTATATCGATAATATCAATTTGATACAAATTCCGAACGGCTCGTACACCCATCGCGCATGCAGGGAGAGAAGCCCCGGTGCCAAACAGGGATAGATTTTGACGCTTAAAATAGAATTTGCTTGCGGCCTTCGCAGGCCCTTTAATATCCTCAATAATCAGATTTTTCCGTCGATTAATTAATTTAAAGGTTATGTTGTGGGACTATTTATTGATCGTTTCAAATTTTACCTCTTTTTCTTAGCTGGTAGACATCCACTGCTGAATGAAGCCTTCCCCATAGTATGTATAACGTAAAACCTATAGCGTGCAATGGGGGGATTTGCTATAGTCACTACGATTGGCAAGCGGATTGGTGATCGCAGTTTAGTGTTGAGTACTCAGGTGGATGCTGCTACCCATCCCTTAGTCGCCTTTTACGACACCCGCAGAGGATTACACCCTATGCATGCTGTGGGGGAGGCCTCATCCAGCAGTGGATTACTACCGGCTGATGAACAAGAAGATTACGTTACAATGATGATGCTAAAATTCAACGCACAGCCTAAGCCATTAGTCACAAAAATCATTTTTTTTAGAAAAAGCTTACTTTTGTAGTGCATTAGGAATTGCACTGAAAATCTGCCCCCAAGGGAGTGAAATAGGATCATAAGATTGAATAGAAAAAAGAGCAAACGCAACCACGAGCATTCCACTCCTTAGGCCACAACCCTGACCTCTATAATGACCCAAAAATCCAGTGCAATACTTGATACAAAACAGCTGCTGGCACTTGTCCAGATCTTGCTTAAAACGAGTTTATGCAGCGTTTCAATTAAGATCATGATGCGATGAGTAATTGCACTAAAACAATTCAAAACGCATTTTACTTTTTATTTGCTTTGAATATAAACTTTTTATGACTACTAATTTATTCATCACGGAGACATTCCCAGAGTGTAGACATATTAGACAGATGCCCTCTGCACTTATAGCATTTTACACCTGGCGACATGATATCGTAGTCTTTGGAAAGCTACGCAACTAAGCGTAACTAAGCTAGCAACGTCAAACGTCAACAAAACATTTTTGTTCGTAAAAAAATGTAAGGCCTTGCTACAAAAAAAAAAATAACACATTATCTAATTAGCTTAGTACATTGGCGAAGTCAGTTTTTTTAGTTGAAAAGTTATATAATTCATTTTTGTGCTTATATTTCAGACTACTACTAATATTAATACTAGTTTTGACAGTTTTAGATAAGATATTGTAGTCAAAACGTAGAATTTTTTTGTATTGAAATAATGTACATTCCTTTCAAAAAATCGTTATAGTTTTTGGACATTCGTATAAATGTACGCAAATCCCGCGACAAAGTCAATGTGTGTAAATCATAATGTAGATAATTATGAACTCTGCTTTGTTACATCAGCAAAGGTGCAGGTCAGGGGAAAATAATGGTATCGCTATTAGAACAGTTACCCTACAATTAAGTAGAGCTTGAGTCAGACTATTATATGCATAATTTGCATTAGGTACCTATGAGATTTGATGTGCATTACGAATTGTAAAATAGTTAATTGCACTCCATTGCATTCCATTATTTTTTTTCTCTTAAAACTAAACAAAAAATAGTAATGTTAATGTTTAAAATTGTATTGTAAATTCGTACTTAATATAATTATCCAATTACGTATTTTTACAAAGAAAATGTCACATGATACCTTTAGTAATATATAACCAATACATGATACAATCAGATTTGGCACAGATAGCATAACATCCTTGCCAAGAGTTCCCAGATAGTTCCTAGTTCAAAGATAGGAAAGAAAGAAGGTAGTACACATACTTGAAGTAAATTAATGAGTTGACCTTTTTAACATTTTTAATAAGTAAGTTTTTAGTTTTAGTATAAATTATGTATGTTAGTCTATAAGGTAAGTATATATTTATATGGGCTTATTGTTTAAGTATAATTTTATTATAAGTACATTTCTCATGTAACCTGAAATAAATACATTATTATTATTATAACAATTCAAAACAAGACCTCATTAGAAGGTTGTAACTATATTTATTAGTAACTATTTATTGTAACATACGCTGAAAATTTTTCCAAAGATGAAAACAATAATTTTTACTGGTTGTTTTAAAATACAAGACGTAAAAACGTTCATACTTAATCATCCTGTTTCATCTATGGTTTCCTGGTCATCCATCCTGGTAGCCAGTTCAGTATTTTTGATGCAACGAAATTATGGCGAAATTCGTGACGCGATAACTCGGTGACTGGATTCTAGCTATTAGATTTTTTAACAGTTGAAGTAATCTAAGAAACAGAAATAATATGGAAGTACCTAAGTATGCATATTTTATAAGGTGGTTTACCTCATGGACGCGTTCCATGGAAAACACTTGAGCAATTCTATTATAAGAATAAGACCTTATGTTATGCAATTTAATAACAAAAAACAAAATTTGATGACTGGCAAAGTTGAAATTTTTTTTTTTTTTTCAGAAATATTGGCCTATTTGACTGAGCCCATTTAATTTTATTATTCTTTTTTAAACCGAGCTGTTAACCTATCACCTGACTATAAGGATAAACGTTTACAAAGATGTGTAGTAATATCCCAAATTACAGGTAAAATACAAATCAGCCCGATTAAAAAGATTTGGTTGGAGAAAATTACAGTGATTACGAATTATGTAATAATGTTAGCCACCGACCATGTTTCGAGATAACCTGCAGTAATTGCCTTTCTCGTCGAAAGCGAAGTTCCGAAAGCGTTTAAAAACTCTTGTCTGGTGATTATAGCCTTTTCTTTGTTGGCCAGTTTACTGAGCAAGAGTAGGTAGTACCTCAATTATATAAATCAGTAAATTATCTAAAACTCATTTTGTGTAATTTTTAGACCACAACTAAAACCTTATAATTTTTACCTACCAAAAAGCAGAATCCAATTCGAACATTTAATTTTTAAAATCTTAACAATATTCTGACCTAATTCACAATGAACGAAGTGTTGTATTTAAATGAATATATTTTAGCATTATGTTAACATTGTCGGTCATGATAATGCAACTAGATATATTTCTATAAATGTATTATAATCATGCAATCCATAAATTCATGTTTGGTAAATTCCTAGTTGATAAGCAAATTTTCCCAGTTTAAAAATAAATTATGAGAAATGTGAAAGTGCAGGCAATTATATCGCATGTTTACGAATAAACTCACTCAAATGCGCAAAAGCAATACTTCGACTTTTAATTTGATTGCACAGGGTAGAAAGTTGAGATGAGGCACGAAGGGCAGCTATACTAGAACCAGATTTAACCAGTTTAAGCTACAAGAAAACGTTCTATAGATTTCGAAAAATAAATACGGACATCTTTTTTTTAAATAATGATTTTTTCGTGACTTTTGGTCGTCGTGCTGATAAGAAACAAAAACGTCAAAGGGATTGACTGAGGCCAAGGTATTTTTTTTTAAATCACATATTAAGGAAATACTTAACTCAAACTGAATCGAGAGCCACGGGCCAGCGCACTGCTTCTTGATGCCCCAGAAGTCTGGTGCAGTCAGAATCCCTTCTCAGTAGTTTTTTTTTTTTTTTTTAACAATTAATCGGCCTTCTGCCAGTACTGATACGGTTGATGTCCCGTACCTGGCTATACATAAATAATAACTTCGTCATTAATGGCAGATATGAGACAATAATTTAAATAATAGACCAAGCCGGTCCCATTCTTCAGCTTTATCGGCACCATGCACCATGTGCCATGAAGAAATATATGTGCTCTTCAACAGGGAAAAAAATACATGATGGAAACATGATGAAGTAGCGTAACGTAATCAAAATGTTGACTCTACGTACGAGTTGTGATTTCTAAATATAATTTTAAACTCAGAACTCTATGTACAGTTCTACTCGAACATAGTTGCATAATAGCTAATTGTTTTAGGTTTTACAAATTGAACTCAGTGTGTCAAAGGTGTAGCTATAGAAGATACTAGTAGCTGTGGGGAAAAGAATGGGATCCATTCGAAGAAAACTTTACAACTAATCAATCTTCACTCTGCGTTCTTATTTTGAATGAAGACTAACCTAATTTATTATATAACTCTTCAGTTTATGTAGCTTATTCTTGTACATGTACATGCCTTTGAGAGAGAGAAAGAGTCGTTTCTTACAACTCGTTTCCACCGCGGTTTGCTAAAACAAAAACTATGTGAAAAGTCAATACAGAAATATATACAGCAAGCTGATGATGATATGATATGAAATGAACTAGTTGTAGTCAAAATAATATCATTAACAACAAACATTGACACACAAACGAAGCAGAAAAATGTAATTGACGGACAGGCAGATAGATGTGCCGAGACTAATAAGATTTTCCGCTTAGGCCTGGTATGTGAGCATCGTTTTGTTCTAACTCATGAAATAATAAGAATCATGTTTACATTGCTGGCGTTCGCGCAACCAACGTCACAACATATTCATGTTCAATGCTACATCTCGTGATTTCAGAGAAATGCTTAAAGAAACATGAAGATATGGAAATATTGGTAATCTACTTATATCTCTGGTAGAATGGCTACGTGATGAAACTCCTGTAAAAGTCGCCGAAAAATGCAACAATTTGTAATAAGAGCGAACGACCTTGCCGCGGCTTTGTAGGTACGAGCGATAAGAGAAGAGCACACTATCTAGGTACCTACCTATGTGTCACCTAATCACGGTGCATAAGATCAACAAGATAATAAGCACGTACTGACATTAAAATCTAGCTCATTTGCAAGGAATGCTAATAGTCATCATCACCAGCCTGGGTACGTCCAATGCTGGACGAGGCCTCCCCCATTGAATAAAATGGGAGGATTTGCCATAATTACCACGCTTGGCAGGCGGATTGGTGATCACTGTTTGGTGTTAAGTAAACAGGTGAATGCTGCTCTCCATCCCCTGTGTAATCCCTTTTGTAAGGCTTTTGCTATATCCATGGGAGAAGGAGGGATATATTCTTAGGCCAGACATACTACGGCGCATTCTGTAAGTGATAAAATAGCTAATGGCAAAAAATAGTATGCTATGCTAATAGTAAAAAAAAGTAAATAAAGCCACCTAGCATCTTTGACATTTAGTAGGAAATATTTGCATAATTATTATGTATCAAGGCAAAGTTCGTTACGGAAATACTCGAAAGAAAAATTGCGATTTATATTTTGCTGACATCTCGATGCGATTTGCATAAGCCGAAGACACGGTCAAACGCAAGGATACTAAATTAAATAAATACGATCTTACTTTGTTGGTCGTTTTCAAATTAAATCACG
The DNA here is from genome assembly GCA_951392215.1 of Epirrita christyi. Classification (NCBI taxonomy): domain Eukaryota; kingdom Metazoa; phylum Arthropoda; class Insecta; order Lepidoptera; family Geometridae; genus Epirrita; species Epirrita christyi. Next base: position 7,092,196 of record OX595839.1, on the reverse strand, counting down.
AAACTAACACTATATTATGTTACTACACTACAACGCTAGCGAAAAAATTTGTATAATATCTCTTTTTAGTCGGGAGTTGATGAAAACGAAACAAGAGCGGAAAACGAACGAAAAAACGTAGTTAAGTTTTAATTGAAAAAACAACTCAGATCTTAATCAATTTTTTAGACATAAAATTACATTAATTAAATTTTTGTTTTTTAATAGTTAAGCTGAGACAAATTATAGAGTTTCGTGTTCTGGTGGAACATTAGCAAGTGGCGCGAAATTGAAATTTGATTATTTTTTGTTCATTACAGCTCATCAACATAGTGTTGATAAGCTGTAATGAGCAAAACACAATCAAATTTGAATTTTGCGCTACTTTGCTAACGTTCCACCTTAACGGGAATCTGTTTAGTTCCCGCCTCAGACCAGCCACTACCTACCAATGGTCAAGGAGGCGTTGGTACACCGTAAGGGGTTGAAATCAGATCCAAGAGGTGTTATTACAAAAGGCACCTATCTGGGCTAATTATTGACTTGCAGAGTTTCGAGGACGTGCCCGATGATGCTTTAAATTGAAATGCATTATCAGTTGGCTAATATCGAAGCTACAAACGACTTATTGTGCATTGCAATCGTGCAGCAAACAGTTGCTATTCTATTGATGAATAGACCATCAGTCTGCTATTTATAATTGAGCTATTTATGTATTCAAATACCCCCCAACAACAAGGTACCCTGACAGAACAGCTTATTGTACCCAAACAAACAGATATTGTATTTATGTCTAGTTTGAACACTATTATATAACATACAAAACATCCAACAGTCAAATAGTCATAACCCCACACTAGGAGTCCCTGTGTCGTGGGTATCAGGAATTACGTACCATAACAACCAGACCCGGAACAAATACTTGCAGATCATACAAACATTTCTCCCGCAGCGGGAATCAAACCCGCAACCTCTCACATCTCAGCGGGCTACTCATCCACCGCTCTCACTAATTATTTAGTTATTTTGACTGCTATTTGATTTTGAAAATAAATTGTCATACAAAATTGTGGGACACACTACAAATTAACGTCTTTATTAATAATGTATGTTTAGGACAAAACCAGCATAGAAATTTAATTATTATAAAACAACCCTCTGCGTATTCTAGTATTAATTTATAAGCTAACCCAAGTACCAAATGCACCTGTACTAAAATAAATGATACACAAATGGTATGGTAAGCACTCGGATGTTGTCCTTGGCAGTGCAACTTTTAAAACCTGTACAATAACTTATTCGATATTGAATTAATGATAAAATATCATTGCTATTTTTGAACACTTTTAAAATCTATAAAAAAGATACGAAAAAGAAGACTTTATATGTCAGCGTGTAGTTTTAATGGATTACTTGAACATTGTGAGGAATTTCATGCATTTGTGAATTTAATTCAAGGCCTTACTTGGTTGTATCTTTATCCACGGAGCCTGTTCACTGGGCTTCTGATCCTACAATTTGTTAAATTTTTATAGATTTCTTGTCTTTATTCCTTTTTGAATAATATTCAAAATGTGCTTTTTCCTTTTACATTTCATGTATACCGTTGCCAAACCATAAGGTACCTATATGAAATTTCCATGATTCACGTTTCAATCAATCGTAGTTTCTGAGAACAGTAAATATCGTATCTAAGAGACCCTGATTACTTTTTGGAATTGCAAACCGTTAAGAATTTGTTAGATAGCGTAACTAATATCTTTACCTCCTAGTGAATCATAAATATTAGGCATTTTGTTCTATGTTATCTTATTAATATGGCAACACTCAGTAGCATTATGCTGAGCTGAAGGCTCTTTCCTCACACAGAATTGTACACCTTCTTATTTTTCTAAACTCGTTCTGTAGATTGTATCATGTTCTTCCAATTATAATATTTGTTTTGTGTGTACCTACTTATGTACTTGATATATTTAATTTGATGGTCTAAATAAATGATCTATTGAATAATTTATTTAAAACTGGAGCTTCCAAAAGTAAGAAAGATCATCAAAAAATTACCAAGCCAAAAAACATTAGGTGTGAATTCTCAATTCTCTTTGTTACTTCATGTAATAAATGCTATTTTGTTTTATTCCAAATAAAAATTTATGAAATACTACTTTCATTGGACGACCTTCATGACGCGGTGGGCCAGTAGCCGGCTGAGACGCCACAGTTGCGGGTTCAATTCTCGCTGCGAGGCAAATATTTGCATGATCTGCAAATTTTTGTTCGGTTCCGGGTGTTGTTGTACCATGGTAGTTCCTTGACACCCACGATACAGGGAATCCTAGTGTGGGGTCAGGACTATGTATTGAAAGGTACTTAATATTTATTTATTTTTGATTTGAGTAGAAACTATCAGTTAATCTATTGTTACTTGAATTCCGTAGAAATTTATGATCTAAAGATTCTTACATAGGTTTTTGTTCTAGCAAAATACAGTGCGATGAGTAACTACTTAATTAAATTTCCATTCTTGTCGATTGCGTCGGCTTTATAAATAGGTGAGCTACCTCAATGATTGCTCGAATTACTCTCAATAGGTAACTGAATCAGCGTGATTTGTCTCCAAAATGGGTCGAGGCCGACTCCATCGCCCGACCTAGGCGAACCGCAATGTAAATTAAGCTTCTTGATTTAGCACAAACAAACTATCTCTCCAGTATGTATTTTAATGTAAATCAAAAATAATCCAATTTTCAAGTCGTAGATTTTAAATCGTTTATGTAATAAAGTTATAATGTTTACTAGTTCATCATGGCCTTCATTGAAAACCACATGCGAGAAGAGTTTCAAGGATTTTGTGGGAAAATATAAAGGTCTACCTATTTAATTGTTTATTTTCCTCATTATATTATATTTCATTTCAAAAGCAAAAGCAAAACATAAAACAAAATAAGTTAAACACCATACCTTCTAGGAAATCAAACAGGGGTGTCAGCAATGATTTCACTTCTCATTTATTATGGCTAGCTCGCTGCGCCGGCGCCGGCGCCAGCGCCGGTATCCTGTTTTTGCTTTGGAGAAAGTTGGGAGTCGATAGTACCAGAAGCAACTAGGCCCGGCTGACTCATTGTTTACATTGCTTAGGTACCTCATGTTTTGTTTATTGCTCAGGAAATGTGATCGTATTCCTATTTGTAAATTCTATTCCGAGTACAATATAGCAAAGTGGTACTTCGTTCAGGAATGCAGTGGAAATCGTGTGAAGTATGTCGTTAGTGTGCCTGCAATGGGCGCGACTCAGTGTCGTCGGTCGCGGCGACGAAGCGACATGGCGACACCGCGATTGACACGCGACATCTCCATATGAAGGGCCGCTAACTGCACCCGTGTCGAAACCAGCACTTCGCTTGTTTAGCACGCAACTAAACAAACCACGTGTTGCAATATGTGTACGCCGTGTGTGCCTAAACCGTCGCAAATTGGTGAAACTATGCTAATGATCTTAGAGAAACAAATGAAAACTGTCATATATTTTCCCTTTGAATGTACTGTAGGCACAGCCGTAGGCGGTTCGAATTTGATATTCTAAAGAAAGTCACTTATGTCAAAGTTTCTATAAAAACCGTGAACACCACACAGGCAGCTCCACGAACAAAGGGCAATTCATCTTGGAATTGGCTTTTCGAAAACAGGTGAGGCTGTGTCAATCCTGTGCCAGACTTTATTCACTTTCCTTCACAACAGCCACAAGAATAATAAACGAAGGCCGCTGTTTTTTTATTAACATAAGCCCACCTGCTGGTTTTGCCCACGTATTTCAAATTGTTTAGAGCATTCTTTCATAACCTGAACTTCGTTTTACAGACGTGAACGGTCGTAAATCTCGGTTTATGTTTGCACATTTGAAAACTGTTTCGTTTTAATTTTAGATATTATGCAACAACTATTTTATTGCCAAAATGACGAACAATTCACCTATTTATTGTTTCCCATATGACTTCATCGATGAAAATACTATGCCTACCTCTACCTACATCGAGTTTAACTTTTTTTAATGCAAAATATTAAGAGATACTTGCGCGCTGTACCTACCTGCACTAATGAGGGTTTACAAACGTCATGGACGTCAATTAGTGTCAATGCTCATAAAATTTAACAATTCAGTCACCACTCGCCTTTGTGAAGGGTATTGACAGCCCTTCATTACATGCAAGTATTCTTAATTTAATTTACTGCATAAAACATGGACTTGTCCTGCCATTTTTAACTAGGCGAAAACAAGAGTTTTAGTTAATGTTTCTACCAATTGGAATAATCTATCTGCCTATTAGGCCTAGCCAAACCGACCTCAACCCCATAAGACCCACACTCTTATCAATCAGTGTATTCCTCCTCTGTCTGTTAGCACAAAGTACCTAAAGGCGGTGCGCGATGCTGTAAGTATCAACTTGACATTTCTATCCTTTTCTACTTCATTATATTTATTTGGATGGACTCTCTGAATGTTATAGAATTCTCAAAGCTCTGAATAGTTCATTTACAAGCACTTTCGTCGTAGGAAAAGTTATGACTGTGTGAAATGCCGTTGAAATTCAATAGAGATGAGAGTTTATTAAATTACCAACATTGCTCATGATTTTCGTAACGTGTAATAAATACTTCTTCGAAATAAGTAGTTATTGGTTTTTGAAGTCTTAACACACTCTACGGGAAATGTTGTAACACAATAATAAAAAGATTATGAGGTTCGATCCCAGCCCGGCCGGTTTTTTTATATACTTAACATAAAACCTTCTTGTAACGGTCATGTCAACACCTCAATGCAAAAAAGGGTGTTTTTTGGTTCAGTATTTTAGGTTGTTTTCACGGTGGCCAGAATGATGGTCAGATCTTACTGCGGCCCGATTTGGGTTACATTTTTTCTTGCAGTGGACAAGTTCAACCAAATAGAGTAAAATTTATTATTACATTTAAGTATTACGGTGGCCGGCGTGATTTTGTTGTACAAATACAGACAGTGAAAAAGGTAATTGCATTAACTGAGTTATTACTTGTTTGTTCTGGTAAAGACAAAGCGTGGTTTGTAATCAATTTTCGCGATCGTGCATAACATAAGATGGTGTTCTCCGAAGCAATGCACGCACATTCGAGCTAACCCAGTTTCAGTAACGACAACGCGACGATAATATGCGCCAGTTGGGCACCGACATCCTAAAATGGTTTATTGGCTGGACAGCTCTTGCGACGGCGAGTCAAATGTTTGATTTACGGCGCAGACAAGATGACTCCTAACATGGATCTTTACGGCCCGCATACACAAAAACAACATTTGCAGTATATCGTACTACTAAGATTATGAATAATCCCACTGGGGATTGTAATCATAATAAATCATCTGTATAAGGTAGTCCAAATACATAAAAAAAATTGAGACAAGAAAATTGGTTGGGTAACAAGTTTGTAAGTACGATACGGTACATCTACATACTCACAATGAATAGGGCAAAGGTGACAGATTAGATGTAAACAAAGCTTGGAAGCGTAATCCTTGTGATTGATTACATAGTTAGAAGGATTTTGTTCTCTTGTTTTATGATTATATACTTCGAAGTCCATATATTATAGCTAAAGTTTGTGGTTGGTGTATTATGATTATTAATATCAATCAATTACAAATAATGATGCAATCTTCAATGCTTACTTGTTATATTGTGTTGGTTACAACAGTTTTAAACTGTAAATTCTAAAGCCAACATAAGGTAAAACATGCCAGCAAATTCAGTATGCGTTTGAATTTAATAACGTTCTATGTAACCTTTCCCAGACACATCGATCAACATGTGTATATGTCCGATAAATCAGCATCATTCAGGTGCACGAGTGGACAGCCTCGATTATTTCTCGCCGGTGACTCAGGCTCAGACCCAACATTAATGTTTCTGCCTAAAGGCTTTACGCATAAATTTCATAATTGCAGACGCGTAGACAATGCAGGAACAAGTGAGCCAGTCAGGCAGTCGTCCCATGAATAAAACATGAAGGTACCACAAAAAGCGGGCGATACCTCCAGCAGATAAAGGGCACAAAGCCACGATAGGCTACGACACGACTTATTTTATTCAAGCATTACATTTCAGCGCGCATTTCCAGATGATAAGGAATAAAATGAAAATTCCCTTATTGTTCGTGGCCATCTTCTTATGGTAATACGTCTATTTACCATTTTTTTAAAGTTTAAATAGACGCATACACTTATATGTGTATGTGTGTAAAATGAAGTACTTTTTTATACCTACCTTGGCATAAGAAAAGCAAAGTCACGTTTATAACACACCGCAAAGTGAGAAATAAAACTTATAGGCAGCGCTTTACCATGCACCACACTTAATACAAAATCAGTCTGAAAGAATTCATAAGAGACGAGTAATCCCCGAGTTATTCGATTCAGTAATTAAAAATAAACTCTAGGGAGAATGATCGTAGTTCGTAGTAAAGTATTTGAATACAGTGATGGCTAAATATACACGTAATTCGGTTTGCGTGAATCACTGTTCATTCAGTTTTGCGATGACGCAGCTTTATAACTGTTATCGTTGTGATAGAGTGTTTCTATGAAATAGTTGTTTCAGCTAAAGTTTAGGTAATATTATGAAATAAACCCGCTATTTTGTTTTTGTTGTCTGATTTGCTATAGGTAGGTATTTATATTGTTTTATAATGGTTGTTCTCTATTAATTAGTATGATAGTAACGGCCGATGTCATACTTAATTTAAATAAATAAAATAAAATAAATTAGTAAACTTGACTAAAATAAACAATAATAATAATGTGCTTTTGAGAAACGTAAGCTCTACTTATTTGAGTAGCTCAATTTGTTTTCTAAGCGACAAAGAAAGAAATACAAAGAAAAGACAAATCTTCCTTGTCTTGTGTGTACGATTTCTTTTTGTCACACAAATCGAGCAATCTTTTATTTAACATCAACATCATTGTCATTTTCAAATTAATTTACCTTTCCATCAAAAATGGAACTGCAGTTTTTACAAGTCGAAAATCCCCCAATTCACGAAATATAAAATTGACAAAATAAAGTTCGGAACATGATTCCAATCTAGTGTCGATGTTATAAATAATCACAAATGGTATTCTCCTCAACTGACAACAACGCGAAAATGCGAACATATTAAAATGAAGATTAAAATGTGATCGAAATTTGCACGCATAAAAAGAATCATCAATTCTTTCAAAGGTTATCCGGGAATTTTGGCTACAATTTTAGCATAATAAAAGAGTCTCTATTCACTCTCCCCAATGATATCACTATCTTATTGTCGCCATGAATCGAAAGTAGACTAAATTGTTATTATGAGGGAGCAGAATACAAATTCTCAGTCAATTTCAGTATGGTTTTAAAATAAATACAAGAATTGACCTTCTGTACGAAGGCCATATAGAATACGGTCGGTATAAACAACAAGAATATTAGGTTTTACCGAGTCGTTCTGGATTTGAGTGGATTCACATACGTTTTGTATTAATATTGTTCTCCATTCCTTATAGTCATTCCAAAAATTATGATTCCTTCGAATCCTTGTAGTTACTTAGGTATACCTTTGGCACAATAAAGTTACTGTAAAGTTTTAACCATAAAACTTTTATTCTGTGGGTACTGTTGTATGCCTCTGTTTTGATCTACCTACTAAAATAATCGAATGTGTATGCATTTCAATGTGAGCTCAACGTTTACAAAACGCAAATACGATATTACACGTTTTTATAAGTACTTGGATAAGTAATTTTCTACTATGTAGTTACTAATTGAGTTGCATTGATCGCCAACAGAGAGTGCAGGGGAATGGCAGCAAGCCGAGAAAGTTAACCTTGAGACTTAAGTGCACCGAGAGATTAACAGTGCGAGCAGCTTGCAGCTTTCGCGTGAAATATGCACTTATTCGTTACTGTAGTACCAGTCGCCTGGAGAATTTGCTTTAGAATTTAAGTAACCAAATACAGGTTTACACCCAAAATTAACAGCTACATTTTGCATCTTTCTTTAAAGTACAAAGTACTACATAGAAACAAAAAGATAAATACAAAGTGCTTGAAACATTCCGTGCATACAACGCATCAAAAACCCCTTACACTCAAAACACCATAATCATAACGGCGGACGTCGCGTCAGCACAGTATAAGAACTATACGCGCTGGGAATTGGAATACTAAAGTTGTTAAGGTGATATTGGTCAGTTTGAGTGTAAAACTGTCTTTGGTCATTTAATATGTTCTAAAGCTGCTTTTGCTGGCAACTGAGCTCATATCCTGTGACCTGCTCGTATAACCATCCTCTACAGAATAAAGCGTAAACATAACATCAAAATGACTCACGTGTCTGTCATAAATATTTTTAGAACATTGCTAAGTAGGTTCCAGGTAGGTATGAATGAATTACTTCAAGAGATACTTACCTAATTGGTATTCATTACAAGTTAATAGCGTTTACATGTGTTTTCACCATTGACTATATAACTTAATTTAAAATAGTATTATTGAAGGCACTTTGTATAAAACCATTTGCACTACTAGGTGGTCTTGCATGAGATCAAATGAAAACTTCCAAATACAATTTATTCGACAAACTTGATACATCGGGATCGGTGTCAATTTACAGAATAACAGTAAACGCCACCGGGTAAAAGTATAAAGTAAAGCTTATTATGAATTGTGATCCGGCAATAGAGAGATTTATTGCGTGTCGCCAACTGAGGTCTCTCGTAAATCGATAACGCTCCAATCGATACAGTAGGGTGCTATCGGTGCCGAGGAACCGCTATCGATGGAGCTCGATAATGCTTGTGAAAGCTGGTAGACGACATGATCAAATTGAGTCAACATTCACCGTGAAATGAATGACAATGATTGATCTTGACTGATTGATGCAGCTGCGCCTGATTCGTGCAGATGGTTGCGTAGGTCTTTTGATCGTAGAAACAGATGCGGTTTTCGATGTAGGTACCTATATGGTAGTGCGGCGCCATTGCTCCGGGCTATATTATTTGTAGGGCTGGTTAGAGGTTTGTGGAAGCGTTTTCGCGTGTGGGCGGTCAAGTTCGCTGTTGTAATCATCGTAAGGGCCGCAGCGGGGTCAGCGGTTCAACATCGCATAGAATAAAAGAGCCGCACTGATTCACGCGGAAACAATTGTATTATTAGATGAACGTACCTACCTATAAGCTGTTTGTTTGTTCATACTTCTAGGTAATTCACCGTATTGTTTTAGAATGTGGTTAAGCTGAAGATAAACTGCAACGAAAGCACTATATAGTGGCAAAATTAACGAGCTATGAGTAATTATAAACTGAAACAGCTGAGAACGCGGACGGCTTGGCGTGTAAATATTTGTTGGCTGTTAATAAACAATATACGGATCAACGCTTCACCTTACCTTTGAAGTGTTCATACATTTAGTGTTACAAGAATTACATTTTGTTGCTCTACAATAATTTGCGTCTGAGAGAATCGGCAATTATTAGTGTTTCAAAACTCTCATATCGCAACAGTTTTTTTTTGTTTCTTCTTTATTGTGAGTTACAAAAACAAGTCGAGGACATCGTTGGGAGATTTGGAGAGTGACCCACATCCAGAGTACGTGAGTTGGCCCCATACCAAATACTGTTTTTCCTTCTACGTGTCTTAGCATTATGCGTATTGCTTATACAACAAAGTTTGAAACAATGTTATGAAAGTTCAGTAAACAGTATAAATACATAACGATGCTGAGCATCGTGGTCCTTATTTGTAGCTCAAGGGTACGAGAGGAAGAAATGGCAAGATTCAATTCTCGCAATGAATTGTGCGAGTATAGTCCGGCAATCTAGCCCACATTCCAAACAGAAGCATCGTACCAGATTTAAATATCAAAGAAAATGTTAAAATTCAATTTTATTTCTTTATATATTTTTTATAATCTAACCAAGTTCTCGTAACAAACCCAACCAACAAAATTAAACACAAACAATCTTTGGGAAAATATCTCAGACATTTTACCAATTGAAGCATTTTACGTCTAGTTCATAAAGGTCTAGCGGAGGCAACACACAACAATAGGAAATTATTACTTAAACGTACCCCTATAATAGTTTTATCTTATAAGGCGATAAGAAATAAAAATGATTGAACCATCAGTGCACTCCCACGCGACAATTACACACCATTTACAGGTAAATAAACAGTGCATTCAAACATAAACGCGCTTTGTAGTGTGGCGGCAACAATACTCGATAAAATACGATGAATTTAAAACTAATAAATGGTTTCCAAAGCGGCTATTAAGAAAAATAAGGTAATCTCTTTCGTTTATAATGTGGTGCTGATTCAGAATAAAGGATATTTTATTAGTGGATTTGGGTGGTCGTTTAAGTATGTCTCCAAACGTGCTAATACAAGAAAAGGATAACGACGTAGGAATAATATTTTAAACACATAGGTATAAGGCTGCGTTTCCACCAGAGATGAGCGAGGATGCGTAGCGAGGGATGTGTTTGTTAAGAACCAGTAGAATCACTTCATTTACCTAGCCACGCTTAGCGCATCTCTGGTGGAAACGGGTTAGTGAGCGAGGTTTTTATACGTACAAAACAAGCGAGGTGCGTGCGAGGGATGTGTTGCGAGTAATGTGTTGCGAGGAATGACGACCTCTGTGGCGCGGCAGGCGACGGTTCGCCTGCGACGCAGGAGGTTGCGGGTTCGATTCCCGCCTCGGAACAAGTATGATCTGCAGATAATTGCTCCGGGTGTTCTGGGTATTTTTCTACATATATATTTTCTACATAGATATTTTTTATTATACATATATACTATATGTATAATAAAAAATATCTATCTATGTAATGTATTGTATTAAATCTATCAGTTATCTAGTTGCCATAACACAAGCTCTGCTTAGCTTGGAGCTAGATAATGTTGTGTGAAATGTCCAGCATTTATTTATTTATTGTGTTGCAAGGAATGTGTTGCGAGGAATGTGTTACGAGGGATGTGTTGCGAGAAATGTGCGCGAAGGATGTGTGCAAAGGACGGACACGAGCAAGAAACTATCTAGCAGTCAGTCTGAAAAGAGCACGCTACCGCTACATCCCCACTGCTCAACTAGATTGCTCAACTGCATCAAGTTGAGCAGTGGGTAATACCAATGATAGTTGAGTAGCGGGTAATACCCTCTGATCAAATAAAACTGCACAACTACCTTAACATATCCTCGCACCGCTCATCTACGCACCGTTTCACAGCCTCGTTACGCATCCTCGCACCGCTCATCTACCTCGCACATTTCTGGTGGAAACACTCACATTGTCCCACAGCCTCGCTACGCATCCTCGCACCGCTCATCTACTTCGCATATCTTTGGTGGAAACGCAGCCTAATGGTGTCTTATTTCATTTTAAAACAAGAAACTGCAACTGAAGTTCTTCTTATTACAAGTCGGTACCGAGCGATCAAGTACTCTATCTATGTAGTGCATATTGGTCAGCTGAACGTATGTTTACTCACAACTTGTATGGCTTATCATAATCGATTCCAATCTAGTATAAACACTCGTCAAATTACACGGTATCTGCATAAATATGTTTGTTATTATGTGTCGTAGTTTTCTAGAATGTAACTTGTATTGCACTGAAACTAACTTTAAGAAGGTACTTACATACATTTAGTTATAGAATGAATACCTTATACATACAGTATATATACATAAAATCACGCCTGTTTCTTGGAGGGGTACGCAGAAACCACGGATTTCCACAATACAATTAGTATACAATATACAAATCAAACAGTTGAGCTATCTTATGACCCCAGAAAAAAAGAAAAGAGCTGGAAAGAGCTGGAGGAGGCTTTTACCGCTGAAAGCGGTCCTTGCACACATAAATAGATAACATTTCATACATAAGATACATGAATAAGATATAGATTTAGTTACATTTAAGTATAAATTATGTATAGCATTTAAGTTAATCCTGTTGTGCAAGGTACGAATAAAGCTTATATTATTATTATTATTTATGACCCCAAATACTACTTATCGTGTTCTGCCCAGCCTAAGAATAGACCCCTCTGTCTACTCCCGTGAATGTGGTAAAAGCCGACGAAGGGGTTACACCAGAGGATGGGCAGCAGCGTTCACCTGAGTACTCAAACCCAATACTGTAATCACTAATCCGCCTGCCAAGCGTCATGATTATAGCAAATCCCGCCCCTGTATGGCAGAGGCCTCGTTCAACATTTTATGGCTGTCGCTGATACCAAGCGGATTTGGTACATTAATTTTGGATATTTTGAAGACAGTAAATAAAGATAAAAAAGCTGATATAATCTGAAAATGAATATTCTTCGTCCTAATTTAATGAAAATTAATAAAATGTTTAGCTTTAGCAACTCTTTAAAATGGTGCAAAATATCGTAAATTAACGTTTACATTCACCTGAACACTTTAGAATGCAGACAACATTTAATAGAGTTTGTAAAACAAATTGGTACTAATCAAAAATTAATCGAAGTAGGAAAGATTATATACAGATTATATCGAACGAATAATGATAGCTCGTCATAAGCTAAATACCTCTTCTTCTTCCTCAGACGTCCACTGTTGGACGAGGGGTCATATGGGAGGATTTGCATTTTTCCTTCCACAGTGGGTGGATTAAAGTTTTTAATAAATAAGAATAGAATCCTCCATCTCTTCCCGTGGATGTCGTAAAAGCCGACTAAGGGATTACATCATGGGATGGGCAGCAGCATCCACTTGAGTACTACAACATGTATACTGCGATCACCAATCCGCCTGACAGGCGTGGTGATTATGGCAATTTGTATTTTATGAGGGAGGCTTCCTCCAGCAATGGATATTGAATGGATTATGATGATGAACAAAACAATTTCTTTAAAGGTACTTATTTAAAAAAAAACTTTTACATATTACAGCAATTAATTGATTCAAGCGTGACTTTGCGGAAATCCATTCTACAATATAAAATAGACGAACAAATATATAGTAACAATTCCGCTCCTCTCCAACGAAAACTCTGAAAGAATTAGATACGTGTTTCGCCTCTCAACGAAGCATCCTCAGGAAACAGTAGGCTCACTGCGTGCTAGAACGAAAAAGACACACTACTGCAAAAACTCCGCAGCCATGTTGCCTCTTCGAACGCCTTCTTCTTCTTCTTTCTTTCTTTCTTGTCTTTCTGTTCGGCGTTCAAGGATGCTTCGTTGAGAGGCGAAACACGTGTCGAATTCTTTCAGAGTTTTCGTTGGAGAGGAGCGGAATTGTTACTATATGTATATTTGTTCGTCTATTTTATATTGTATATTTCAGCAACATGAGACCATAATATCGAAGTTCTTATACAAATTTAAGCACGTTTACTAAATTGACGTTAACGTCCGGATCGTGAAAGCAATTGGAAAAACCTGTAGGTAGCTATCGATAAATACAAAATATCGATGAACGGATCAAAGTAGAGATTGATTGGCATGTTGACTAGTTTAATGGACATGTCACGAATCTGCTAAGGATGAATAGATTTATGTAGTTTGTCTGTTTTGTGACATTCGGCGACGGCAGGTGGTCGTTTGAGGGAAACAGGCGGTAATCAGCAGCGATTGATGGTAAAGTATTCGTTTCGCAGTTGCCTTAATAAATTATAGGCATTTGTTGTAACGAAAAAGGGGCTACTAATTATATTTTAATATTTTAGAAGGTCTCCTACACACCTTAAATCTTGAAAAATTAATCTTTGCTTGAGAAAAAAATAACAAAAGTAAACCTTTAAATTTAAAAGGAATGACACAAAATCTTCTTTACCTACGTAATGTAATTATTGGGTAGTAAGTAAATAAAAAATTATAAAGTTTATCCTCACAAAGACTGAAACTTATTTACCTAATACCCATTGACATGGAAAACCGCAATTCGGACCGCCAAATACCTTGAACAACCATAAAATGTTGATGGAACATGTTGAGTAGCATTAGGGATGTTGCGCCATTATTCGATATTCGACATTATTCGTCGAATAGCGAATAATAGCATCTATTATTAGGCAATGACGATCTGACATAATTTTTTATAAATTTTCAGAATATATTTTTTCTGCAGAATTGGGGTCCAGCCTATTGTGATCTCCTTTATATATAAGGAATGTGGAACAAAAAAAATGCCTATAAAAAATTGGGAAAATATCCTTGTATTCTCAGATGTCGTAGATAAATCTTTAGGTTTCGGTATTTCGGTAGACAAGTCGCCATTATTTTTTAAGTATTTATTTATTTATATTAAAATTTTGTATCGTTTTTGATGTCGACTAATTATGGCTACTAGGTATTCGATGCCGCATAATCAATAACCGATTATTCGCCATAACCACTATTCGCGGCATCTCTAATAAATATAACATGTGCAAATATAATCCACCGTTGCTCTTCTTCATAAAAAAGGAATAAGTACTACATCTAATCGGAAAATTCCTTAAAAAATACTATAATTTAAGCTGCATTGAAAATTATTTTCAACAAAGTGGTCTCTCGGTGCTCTAGACTGCTCTTAGCTAGCTAATTATCCATCTTGAAAAGGCGTACATTTTAATTACCAACCCGAGAATGATGAATATGCATTTCACTTTTTTGGAATCACAATTTATTTCTCATAATTATTTTGAATCTTCTCGTTGTGAATCATCTACAACCACGTTTCAAAAGGACGAGTCAAAAACTTTGTTGGTTTTGAAGTAATGTCTGAAAACGTGACTGATTTCAGTAAAATCTTGAAGAATCTCGTCACATTCGGGTCAGGACGTGTTTCAATTAAGCGTTAGTATTCATATTACAAAAACACTGTTGCTACTGAAAATGATAAACGATACAAACATGCTATGTTCTTGTAACAGTCTTAGTTCACAGTTCTTGTGTAGTCATCTTTTGGCAAACTTTAGCTGTCGTAACTAATGGTGCAAGTTACGTAGAAAACCTTGAAACCTTGTGAATGGATGGATGTGCGATCTACTTTCTTAACCATATTAAACGACTTCAAAAAACATTTAAATAAAAAAATTACGGGATCGATGAAAACCCCATTTAATTGGACCAACCAACGGGTCCTAAATACTGCATACCAAATGACTGCCGAATTTTATTAGTAACTTTAATTTACAGAACGAATAATACATACCTACATACAAGTACACACAAGATTTAAAAAATACAAATGAAACAGTTTATCTGTCAGAAAAATGAATTAATAATGAAGATAGTTAACAACTGAAAATAATTTAGCAAGTGTCAATATTTCAGAACAACTATAAGAAAAATTGTAAAGTTTTGTGTAGGTACCGGAGAAATTAGTGCCAACCTAACTGAACTACGTCATTCAAATTCTAACAAATGGGAGCCCAACAATATTGGTTTTTCATTTAATATGGTAAAAATTACGAAATTCCTTGGTTTTGAGTTTTTCCCTGGATTTTTGTCACAAAAGCTATTAACATGGCAAATTTCAGCAATGTGGAATAACTGGAAGTATGTACACCGGAGGTTTTATTTTACTTGTTTGCCTAAATGTTTAAAATAACAAAGCGAAAAACAAGAATTAAAAGTAATTTTGAAATTTCAAAATCCTTTTAAGTATATGAAACCCCAATATGACCAGATTGTTCTCGCTTTTTTTACCCCCTTCTGGACCCTAATATCTCAACAACTTGACATGGGCAAAACAGAAATGGGCTTAAACTAAGTTAAAAAGTTTTTTTAGAGTTTTTTTCTATGTTTAGGTACAATCGCTGATTTGTCCAAGTTACCTCAGAGCACTCGCTTCACTCGTTCAAAAACATTATTATTCAATAATTTATCACATATAATTACTTAAAATACCATCACACACAATCTCTGTGGATCTTATTAGCAAAACAGTTGGGTTAAACTTTGCATAATCCTGCAATACTCAATTTAAGAACCCTTGTTGGGTTTTATTTGCTTTGCTGGTTATGAATACAAAATTTTACATTACAGAACGTGATCACAGCATACGAATGCATAATAAATACTCGTAAACAGAGTATAAAAGTATTATGAGCGTCAATATTTCTGTCGAACCCTGACGAACGAGGTATTGTTGCGAACTGCACTCTACCGACACGAGGTCACGACTATGGGAATGCACTCATTAAATTTCCGCATTGTGATTTTTATCCGAAAACCTCTAGTTCCATGGCGCCGACGCCGCGCCGCCAGCCGAGTCATTCCGTACTCATGTACTCATACATCGGGTACAAAAGGACCGTGGATCATTCACAATTATGTACTTGAGAGGAGGCTTTGTGAATAGCGTGATGTGACTCTGCAAGTACGGGAATTTTGTAAGTTATTTTAGCATCACGTTTTCCTCTTCCACAACATTAAATGTATAAGCACTTACCTACCCATCATCCATATCTGCATAGTAATCACAAGACTGTATGTTGATCAGTTGAGCACAATCTGTCCGTGAAACAAAGCACCGGGATAATGATATGATATTATCATTGCTATGTATTTATAAATTACCTCAGTAAGTTACGGATATTATGATCTACTAATTACGATAGATTTGAATATTACCGCATATTAGCACATAAAGTATAATTTATAAAAGAACACGACCTTTTTCCAATTAGCGACCTGTCATCTAAAAGCCTCGTAGCATGCTGTTAACTCATTTCCATAAAAATAATTAAGCATTATTATTAGGTTTTATAACCTGCCTGTTTCTTTTTAAATCAGAATATTTATTTGCTATAAACGTCCTCAAAAACGGGCAATATACGGGGATGTATAATTTACTCATTATAACTTGATATAGGTAAGTTTAATAAAGACATTTTGGTAGTTCATATTCTCCTGTGCCTCCCACACTCTTCATTCTTAACTTGGTTATTGTTTGCTAACTACAAAACATTGTTATGCTAATCCAATTTTAAGCAGCTCGTATTCTAAGACCATATAAGTTGATAGTATTAATACCTTAACATACCGCTATTCGTAAGTACCGATTTATCTTTCTAAAGGTTTTTTTTAAATTTCAGATAGATAGGATCTATTGTTATTACTACCTATTATTCTAAGAATTTGAACAGTAGCTAACTCTGTCGATTCGATAAAGCTAATACACAGATCTTCTTAGTGATTTTTTTTCTATATAAAAAAAACCCGGATTTGTTGGGGAATTTTCGTTAGTATAAGTTTTGTTTTGGCTGCTGGCTTTGTTAGGAGTGTGTTATTACTGGAAGAAAGTGTTAGCTGAGTTAGTCGTGGAAAGCAATGGCGGCTATGAGCTCACCACTTGTCACGTCTATATTCCTACAATTGTGCAACCCACATTGAAAAGAGGCCCTTTGAGGCTCTGATACCCCTTAAAACTTATCTACAAAAAGTTTTGTATGATTTTACCTCAATAAAACTCGATTTCTCAAAGCATTGTTCAAAAATCAATATACCTTTCACCAACATAATCTTTTCGACCATCATATTTACACGAATCCATTATTATAATTAGTTCTCATAGTGCTCTGGCTCAAAAGGCCAACCGTGGGATTATACTAGTAAATCGGATTAACGCCAACACCAACAAAAGAACGCTACAGTTTCTTTTTACGGTTTAGTTGACAGGATAGGTACTAAAAATTCCTCTTACAAAGAAGATTATTAAAATACAATCATACCTGTATACAACATGACACACTATTTAAGTCTAAAATAAGCTTTATTTTGTTGACATTAGAATTCAGCCTAAAATTAATAAATCTTGACAACCACGGATTATAAGTTCATGTCCTTACTCTATGACGGTAACATGAAAATGAGTAAGACAAACAACAAAATATAATATCCTGTTATTTTTAAACAATCAGCCAGATTCAGAATTGTTTACTCTCAATCAGAATACTGTATTTAACTTCTGGGGGCCAATTCTCGGATTGTTTACACGATATGTCGAAAAAATGGAAGAGGTACAGTAAAGAATATCATAAGCATTTTATCACCTTTTACAGCGCCCCGTGCAAATACATTACTTGATTCAAGAAGAGCTTACAACCATATCTTCTAATACAAAGATTTAGTCGTAAGCTCACCGCATAGGGTCACCTTCAAATGAGGTCGGTGCCCAATGGAATACCTTGTCCTTTTCTCGCAGATGTAACAAAAGATTGCTTTATTGTTACTGGTCTGAAAATAAGATACACAGCGGTAGCGGTCAATACAAAGTTACCGTCTTGTTATTTAAGCACAATGTCAGGGCAAACAAGGTTAAAGAGATATTCTTAAATAGGTCACAAAATCTACCCCACCATCTTGTACCCAGAGGTTAAGCTAATAAATTATCTGTAATACGTTTCTCACTTCAGTAAGTCTGTAGTAATTAAAGGGAAGTAATAAAGTTAATTAGTTTTAAACTTGATGGCTTATTAAAAATATGATATCGTTGTTTTTAGTTTTTACCTACTAGTAATTCGTCAGCACTGGCATGGGCACTGAATAGAAAGATAATTCATTAATGATCACCACACCGGCAAAATGCAAAAAATATTTGTTACTAATAAGAAATACAATTGGTGGCCTTATCGCTAACAGCGATCTCTGCAGCAACCGTTGGATAGACCAAGCAAAAAAAGGAAAAGGGGCTTACGAAGTTACGAACAACATGTAGAGAATCTCAGTGTGAGATAGTGGGTATACATATGCTACAGGTACATAGTAAATATAGAAGGAGGCTATCAATTCTGGTGGCCTTATTGTTATATTATTGTTGTAATACTTATTTAATTGTATGCACCTGCACGCTCACCAAAATTAGCTATTACATTTAGTTTTTTAGTTTCTCATATAAGTGAAATGTATTTCTTATGAGGAATAAATATATTGCCTGTGGCAAACTCAAGCAGGGTTGCCATTACGTAGCTTTCCTGCAATCGGTTTCAATCGGTGTCAATGCTATGTCTATTTGAAATTAAGTTTTTGCAAACCTAATTTACGCAGTATATAGTTGCAATCAAGCTTTGTAGACAAACTGCCTTAACAGGGAAATCACAAGAGCTTCATTCTACATTAAAAATTATAGCAACAGTGTTACAAAACCCGCAATCAGGCCTACATGGCAGTGACGTTGCAAAATGCCAATAAAAATACTGTTTTTTTTAATAAACTCTGAATGTTCGCTCTGGACCTTCGGGTTTTCCCTTAATGCCAGTAATTAAGGCACAGTTATGTTCATTGTGTTTATTTTGATCAAGCAATTAATGTTCACCTTCAGGAATACAGATACAGTCAAAATGAATTAAATGTACACTGAGCACGAAGGACCATTGGCTTTGGTACAATCGTGCACTATTTAGATAAAGGACCACGACACCCTTCGCCCAAATTATGGGCATATCGTCCCGATTTATCAATGATTGCCATTGGGACGTATTTCTTGAACTAAATGCCTACATCCTTTTTTTTATAAGCTTACTTGACCTTCTGAATACTGTTAGCTCATTGTCACTTTATTAACTTTTTGAATGAAGGACAGTATGTATCTTGTGGCTCCTTGCCAATGCCCTAACTTGTTCTTATTTTTAAGGTTACTGATGTAAAATATACGGGCGGTTTTTTTTTGTAGCATAAAATTAATGGAATGTTTGCTTGTTTTTGTTGCAGATTTGAAATATAGCATGCTGACGAGGTGGCTGGCGCTAGCGCTGGTGGCGGCGAGCTGTCGCGTCGCCGTTGCCTGCTCATGCAGCCTCCAACATCCACAGTCGCACTTTTGTAACAGTGATTTTGGTAAGTAGCATCTCTAAGTGTGTCACACACGTAGCAGATGCGGTAAGATATCTGTATCTGAGTGCGTATCTGTCCATATCGCTCTCTATACTAAACTCAAGGAGCAACGCACACGTAGCAGATCACTTATATTTTACCGTCAAGCATCTGTAGGCACCGACATATGTGTATACAAATTGAAATACAATACAGTTTGAAGGTCTCCGCATGAATGTATCATTTTCGTATATTATCGTATCTGCTACGTGTGTGATACCTTCAGATGCGATAAGTTTTTATACGCATATCAAATATTACCACATCTGCTACGTGTGTAATGCACTTTAAGATAGGACGTACGATAGTATTATTGTATTATATATTATTATCATAGGTTAATTTTACATACAAACGCTATTTCATGTTTAGTCCTTGGTTTAGTTAGAGTTTAGTTAACCTAGAGACTCAAAAATCCACCTGTTCCTTTTTCAGTTATAGTGGGAAGAGTACAAAAAACGTTCAGGGGAAAGGACAACTTCACCAACGCATACAAATTGAAAATTCGAAACGTTTTCAAAGTGAGTAACAATAAAATTGCTTTACTACGCATACGTTTTATAGTGGTATAACAATATGCAATATTGTTCGGTATGCAGAAACGACATAAATATGAGGATTTCGATCGTTAAATTGCAGTCATGAGATTTAAATATACTGTTAGCAAACAAGGTTTATCAAGGTCCTTATTTTTATTGATTCTGCTGTCATTGTGCCTTAATATAATCGATTAAAAGGTTTTTTACTTTCAGTCAACGCCGAAAGCCACGGTCGCACTGAAATCAGGACGTATTCTGACGCCCGCTGACGAAGCTATGTGTGGAATCACCCTCAAACCACGGGAGACCTACGTTATCACCGGTATGAATCCCTTCATCCTCGTCATAACTAGTTTTAATTTTAACTTTTGCATGCTATGCTATCTATTATAAATTTTAACACCAATGTATTAAATTTCCATTTCTGTAGTCTGTATTTGCTATTTCAAGCAAATATGGATGTATACTTGTCTGTAATATATTAAAAATAAAATGATGTATAAAAAAAAGTGCGTGCTGGACCACGCACACTGAAGGATTCCGTAGTCGAAATCAACCGTTCATGGTAGGTCACCAAGAATGTTCCATAAAACTACACAATCATTATAATCAATAAACTTATTCAAACTAAAAAACAAACTAGTCAAACTAAGTTCTACTTTTAATACCCCATAGCTGAAAAGTTAGAGGGGGGGACACTTTCTACGACTTTAGAAGTGCATGTCTCACTAACTACTAACTATTGAATTTAATAAGATAGTCCTTAGTTAGTAGAATTTGAATCCTCTACATCATTTTGAAGACCTATCCAAAGATACCTCACAAACTTATGTGCATAGTGTTTTTTTTGAGATTAAACATTGGCAATTTTTCAAAAAGCCAGGGAAGGTTTCTGACTAGGCGCTGTCTACACGCGAACAACGCGCGGACGAAGTCGCGAGCAGGTCAACTAGTATTCTATAATACTATATATTCTTGTTTATATGAATATTATAGCCAAAATAGTAGTCATCTACGTGTGTTTGTACAAACAACAAAGGATCACGACAGCGCCCACACAAGTTATAATAAGATTTATGACAGTTTGTAAACACAAACAGTGAATTCGGTTTGTTTTAATTATCACCTCCAATGCAAATAAGAGGTGTTAAGGCCAGTTCGGTCGTAAAATTTTAGTCATAATAGTATAGGTAGGTACTACCGGGTATCTATCTATAATATAATCAGTCCACCTTCACCTACTGATAAACTTAGGGTTACAATCGCGCCATTAGTAGAAGGAGAAGGCTGGCGCGTAGTCTGCCATTTATACTTCATTTGATATAAATGAATAAATAAATTTTCAATTACGGAACGATACAGTACATCATACAAAATTTTAAAATACAAATGAAACATTTGAACTTAACAAAATCCAACAGTTGGGGAATTAAGCTGTGGCGACCACAAACCGGACAACATGGTAGAGGAAGGCCCTCCACTCGATGTACTAAAGCCATTATAAACGTCACAGGAAGTCAGTGGATGGAGGCGGCTCAAGACCGTTCATCGTGGCATTCTAAGGGGGAGGCCTATTTCCAGCAGTGGACTTCTGCAGGCTGATGATGATGATGAAATCCAATAGTCACATACATATACTATCTGAAGACCGTTGCAAACAATCTACGGAAGGATAGTTCTAAGGATAGCTTTACTGATCCAAATCACTACCAGATGGAAGTGTCCCTAAAATGCTGCATGCATTGCCACACTGAATGGCAATAACAAAGCGTTGAGCCAGATAAGAGACAGCTCTTGGGTCTTACGTCGCTTCGACTGAAAGGCCCGAAATACTGACTTCAACCATGAAATAATTTTGAAAACGCGATTGTGCTGATAGTCCATTTGAGCGAGAATTTTGTCGTTTTATAATCATCAAGATAAATAATTTCATTATATTTTTTTCCAGGTGGAATAATGCATCTTGAGGCACATGTCAACCTCTGCGGGTTTGTCAGCCGGTGGAGAGACGTAACGCCCCGGCAAAGGAAAGGATTCCGGCTGCTCTACAAACAGGGTTGCACTTGCAAGGTCATTCATTTTTCTATCTATTCTACATCCAACTGTATAAGTTGGATTATATAAATATGTATATTACATTGTATATAATATATTTCGGGTTATCAAACTTTGAAGCACCTAGTAAAATGGTAAAACATGCGTGTGCATATCAAATAGACACACTATTTAATATGCAATGCAGCTTGATTTCATCAACAGCCTTTGGGGGACTAATGGATGAGCCCTCCCCCATAAAATAAATGGGAATTGCCATAATTACCACGCGTGGCAGGTGGATTGGTCATCGTAGTATTTGTATTGAGGTCTCAGGCGGATGCCCCCATCCCCTGGTGTAATCCCTTAGTCAGCTTTTATGACATCCACGAGAGGAGATGGAAGGGTCTATTCTTAGACAGTACACACCACAGCCATAAAAGCACGATTTAATCAAAGAAAAATGACTGGATGAATGCGCACCAAGCTTATGAGCTAGACTAAATGCTCCAATTCATCTCTAAATGGGGAGATTTGCCATAATCTAATTTGCAATATCTGTACTTACCTATTAACATGTTTTTATTAGATTATTATTTATAAGTATAACAAGCGTAGCGTGTGCTGTCTTGCATATTTTTTTTTGCTGATGTTTATTTACTTTTGACTACCTTCCTAAGGTTTTTAAGTTCTCATTTACTGTGTATCAGCAACTCCTTGCTCCGAGGCACCGTTCCGACGGACCATTTTTGTAAGCCAAGCCGTGTTTGTTGCCTGATTCTTCTAGGCTTGGTCGCGTTGGAACAGAAGCAATTTTAGTTTATAAGACAATTCAAAATGATCCTTGTGATTTCAATGAATAAAGTTCTTTTTGACTTTGACTTTGACTTTGAATCTACATGCTTAGCATGCGGATCGGTGTTGTGTACTCAAGTGGATGCTGCTGCCCATCCCTTAGTGTAATCCCTTAGTCGACTTTTACGGGCGGATACACCACGGTATACAAACAGTCCTGGTGTTGTTTTTTCTTGATGAATGGTTTATATAATAATGATGTCATTAGTGTAGGTAGGAGGCAGCTAGTAGTTGGGAGTTGAAAAACATTCATAATAAAACGAACGATGAGTCAAAGTTTTTAGCGTTACTCTACTATACGAGTAGTTTAATTTTAATAAATGAACAACTCACTGAGCTTTCAAAAGAGTGTTCAAACTTTAGCGAAACTTATTCAATTTAAGTTTTAAAGAGAAATTGCTCTTTGTGGAGTTAGCAATAGTTCAAGACAATATACTTATAGAGATTCGACAAACTTGTACCTGGTTCCAAACAAATTTGCACATCCAAACAGCGTAATCATATTTTGCTTGAAAACGATCGTTGAACTACATACAGAAATATTAAGACTCGTAGACCCTCTACGCTGTAGCGATTCTATGTGCGCTATTAAAATTATTCTTTAACTTTTCACAAAGTAGTTAAGACCGATGTTTAGAGTTGATACGAGTTCGTAGACTCCTGCATTTCTGTAGAGTAGAACTTGTACTACGTGACCCGCAATCTCGTTAGTACAGGGTACAAAACTTTTTTTTTGATACAGCGGGAACTTTTCACTTCTAACTGAAATTTTTATGTTTTAATACAATTTTTTTTCTAGGTTCATGAAACCCGCCGCCGCACTAAGTCACCAAATACTTGCGTGACGAACTACGACGAATGCTACGAGCGACACGGCATCTGTCTACACGATCGCGAACGACGCTGCCGGTGGACTAGGTAATATATGTATTATTACTTTTATTAGATAAGGCCCACCACGCGGTTCGACTCACGTAGAGATGTTACTTATTAGTACTTAGCTCACCATTGTTACATATTGATGAAAATAAAATGTTCCTACAAACTTCACCATCGCATTTAAAGGGGGGGGGGGGGCGGGAAGGGTGAAATTCCTAAATTTTAGACTTTTTCCTTTATTTTTGACACAAAGCCTCCTAGCATTAAAAATGTTAGAATTGTGAGGTTACTAGAAGAACCCTAGAGCTTTTTCATTTTCGCGATTTCTGTACAAAAATACGACATAAATTGCTATACTTTTTGAATGCATCGAGTTAGAAGCTTCATTATTTCGAAAGTTCTATAAACTCACAGATCAGACAAAATGATTCCTTCAGAAGGTTTTGAGAACTAGAGACTTGACAGACAGACTAACAAACGGATAACAAAGTGATCCTATAGGATCCCTTTATAAGGGTCCCTTTTTTCTTGTTGAGGTACGGAACCCTGAAAACCAGGATAAATATCAATAGTTTTATTATATTTCAAGTTTCTTGTTTTAACATCCAAGGAGATACAAAACTACCTACACCCATGTTAGATTTCCTGTGTTAATCAAACAAAATCGTAAAATAAATAAAGCGAGCCCTCATTTCAAAAGGAGTTTCGCGTTTCAAATAAAACACCACCTACGAGATCTTTAATGCGGTAGAAATCCACAAAGCTTTCGCAATCGCTACGTAAACAATCCCTTTGATGTATTTTACTGCTATCAAGTACTTAACTGGAATGAAAAACAAATGGCAGCTTCAGCTGGTGGAATAAGCTTTTGAAGCAAATTAAAAGAAAGTATCAAGCTCGTCATACTTTTGTTTTGAACTATACCAGCCGTCATCATGAATTGGCATTAGCTAAATGGAGCACCACATTTATTCCTGACAACTGTGTAACTAGATAATCGATCTGAAGTACAAGATAAAACGCATTCTTCAACTTTTTCATGTTTGTTTCAGGGCCCCAGCTTTGACGAGATGCCTGCAAACGACACTAAACCACAACAGCACCATGACTTGATTCACAAACGACTCGACGCATGTTTTATTACCTATGTGTACCTATTATTCATGATGCGTCCTCGAGAAATTACAAAACCATTTCCATTTAAGTACTAAAATAATGCAGCTGTGTCACACTTAGCCAGATAAATCTAACTTTTTCATAAAACCATTAACATAAAAATAGAAAAAAAAAACTTTTTTGGAATTATGTATTCATTTGTTATAGTTTGTAATGGTTTCGTTGGACGGTCCAAAATTGTTGTTTTGTCTTCTATGACGAAATTGATTTTAACGTTATTTTTGTATTATTTATTTGTAAGTTAATTATTGTAAATTAATATTTAGGTTTAATTAATAAAAATATAAGTAAACTACTGAAGTATTTTACTCCAACTCCGTTCGTCCGTCTTAATTGAAGTAAATTATTCTGCCGCAATGTTAATAGGCGTGGAAACAAAGTGGTATAACGAATAAGGTATGCAGGAATAACGCCTGTGAAAATAATAGCGGCAACATTCTTCAGGGTAAAACATCAGCACATTTGTAACCTTGCTGCGACACGAGAGAAAGTCATTTATTTAATTTGAATAGCTATTATTCGTCAGCCGTGGCTTCTTTGTAGTCTGTACATATTCATTATTTTGTATTAAGTAAAAAAAAAAACCTAAAGTACCTGTGCCTTTACAAATTTGTAAAGGCACAGGTACTTTAGGTTTTTTTTTTTTAAATTTATTTACCATTTAACATTGTATTAAACTATTATATATAAATAGCACTTCAAAAACCACCAAGGTTTGTAGGGATAGTGCTATTGGTGAGTCTTAGCTGATACATAAACGTTAGGAATGTAGGTATGATTAGATACAGTTAAAAATAAAGTAGATACCTGCTTAAACAGAGACTTATTCGTCATACCTACTTGGAACTAGGTAAGTGCGTTATTATTGTTGGTATCTTCCCATGTTAGCAAGAAAATATGATTTTAATTTATGCTTGAGGTTTTTTTGTGTAATGCTATCGAGTAAGTCAGTAGGTAGTTCATTAATCAACCGTGGAATCCAATAAGCAGCTGTCCTCTCGCCGTACGCATTGCTTGCGTGCGACGTGCACAACCGGTACACGTAGTGTCCACCAATAAATAGAGAGAATTGGAAAGATATCGTGAGGCAAGCGACGACCGCAACCACTCATTATGGCGTATTGATAGACTTTGGGACTATTAATTAGTATGTGACTCTACAATCACGCTGACTTTCAACAGTTTATCTTCACTAAGGTAATATAAAAAAAATATATATAAAAAAATATAGATAAATGAAATATGAAGCTAATTACTCACCATATCAGTGTGGTTGTGATAATAGGTCTGTTCGATGAGTGGGAAGTTCTCTCTCCCGAGGCGACGCTGCAATTGCAGAAGATGACCGAACACCCAGGGCCGATCCTGTTTGGGCAAAAAAAATCGGTTAAAAAATAGAATGTCGATAGCCAAGTTATACTTTTCAAAAACGAATACTGATCAAATGGTGCGACTTTGAATTCGCATATACACATGTAGGGGGGTTTTTTTGAATTTACTATAGAATCCTGAGTTTTCAATAAAAGAGACAACAACAAAAACCGCTCTATTTTACGGAAAATTTATCTAAAACATACCAATAACTCTTCAACGGCGAAAAGATCTTTTCTTAGGCCAGACACACCAATAACTACACCCCGGATAATCATAGTCACCCGATTTCACATACTTTTCTAATAGGCTGGAAGTACGATTACATAATCATGGTAAAAATTTCAAATCCATTTCAATTTATTTATTACCACACTTATCATAACAGTTGAAGCTTGCTAAAGTCAACAGTCAAGTGAAGTGTGGTCTATCCATCGTGTCCCTCCCTACTAATAGGACGATTAAGTAGGGACACGAGAAACAACACTTTCAAAGGGTTCAGATCCGTGCATCGATGCAATCATATAAAACCTGGGCGTCATGGGCGTAGCCAGAGGAGTTTTGGGGGTTCAACCCGCCCCAAAATATTCAAAATGTTGACAAAACCTGATACTTTTTGAAGAAACACCAGTGTGGTGAATGTGTTTTTTATCACATCAATATTAATGTAATTTCGTGTACATTTTTGTTAGTCGTCGTAACACAGTTTATATCATCAAACATACATCTATCATTATCGTGTCTGCATAGTTGTAATGTTTTACCTGGAAATGATAGATAGAATTGAGGCTGTTGATGGAGGGGACTCCGCCGAACTTCAGGCCCAGAAGTAGCGCACGGTTGTCAGAACCCGCATCGCGGACGTTTTGCCGAACCAGCACAAAGTCAGGTCTGTTACAAAAAATACTTATCATCTTATGTACATGGGAATAAGGCATATTTTTATTGTATCTACTTACTTGAAGCATCGAGTGACTTTGGTTCCACCGCGGTACACAGCCATTGATACATTTGATCCATCAGAATTAGCCGTAACCGATATCTCCTGTTCAAAAATAAATAAATCAGCATCATCATCATCATCATCATCATCAGCCTGTAGAAGTCCACTGCTGGGCCTCCCCCTTAGAATGCCACGATGGACGGTCTTGAGCCACCTCCACCCACTGACTTCCTGCGATGTTTATAATGTCATTAGTCCATCGAGTGGAGGGCCTTCCTCTACCGCATCGTCTGGTTTGTGGTCCCCATTCGAGAACCTTTATTCCCAATGGTTATCAGTTCTTCGAGCTATATGACCTGCCTATTGTCACTTTAACTTGCTAATTCTGAGAGCTATGTGATTGTATTGTACTGTGTGTTGTGATTCTTCTACGGATTTCCTAATTTCGGATTCTATCACGTAGTGAAACTCCTAGCATAGCTCTCTCCATAGCCCACTGCGCGGCTTTGAGCTTGTGTATAAGGCAATAAAAAATAATTAAAAGCAAGTTTTTGAATAGCTTTCTCGTTTTCTGATGACGATAATTTAAGCGGAGATGGCACTTTGTATTGTTTACTAATACAACTCCCTCTAATTTGCTATAGTAATGGCTGCCATATCCATAAAGTTATTGATATCCCCAGGGTTGTAAACCAAACTTGACACAGCCAGGTGTTGAATATTAGAATAGTTATACAACACCTAGTTTGTGGACTTTGTAGCATAATCAGCTTAAATTGATAGGGGCTGTTTTAGCTTGCATTGACCTTCCTGACCGTGCCTGATTTACGAAGGGCGCATTATTTATGCATGCTCTGCCGAGTTGTTTACAAACAACGCTCAAAGTTTAGCTACTGACCATGCTTTGACTAGAAAAGTTAGAACCGAAGAAGGTAAACTTTGTATTAGGTACCTGCTTTTTAGTTAATTAAAACTTGTCATTAAGGCAAAACTTTCATAAAAACTGTTTACAAACTCATTTTTATCTCAAATCCAAGGTAAGTTTAAATTTATTTTTTAAAGTTTTTAAGCTTTACATATTAAATCACACTAGGCAGCTAGTATATAATATAACTATAAAATATAATACCACTTACCCTAAACTCAGCTTGTTCGACACGGATGTCCCATTCGCCCGGAAGACGCTTTCCACGGAAATACTTAGACCAGTCGGTGTTCTGGTCATCCACCACGAGGAGAGTCACGCAACGGTCGCGGTTGTAGCCACGACCAACCGATGCCACAGATGTTACACTGCCTGTTTGAAAAAAAAACAATGAGCTTTTGTGCTTCTAAAAATCTTCCTATTGTAAAGCTTACTAGCAAGGCTTACAACAAGGCTTGAAGACTTGACTAGACTTCAAAACCTCTAAAAGTGAATAGGTTCATGAAAAGGAATCACGTGAAGAGCTTTGCCACG
This sequence comes from Epirrita christyi, assembly GCA_951392215.1. Taxonomy (NCBI): domain Eukaryota; kingdom Metazoa; phylum Arthropoda; class Insecta; order Lepidoptera; family Geometridae; genus Epirrita; species Epirrita christyi. Next base: position 7,063,085 of record OX595839.1, on the reverse strand, counting down.
TTTAGCGTTTGAATTACTCTTATGACTGTGGATTAAGGGTGGATGGTCGTATTGAGGTTAATATTTACATAATAGTAGACAGTCATTAGCTTAAACTCGGCTATTTTAGCCATGTGGCACCACAGAGTAGTCTTAATCTGGTCTGGTACCCCACAAAATACTCGTTGCCAACCGGTAAACATTTATAGGCGTGCCATCATTCTACACAAGTACTCTAGAAAGGCAAATTTACTCAGATAATGCCCTGATCACGCCAATGAATGATTAACACTTTTCTGCAGCTTGAATGGAGCCGTTGGAGCCGAGAAATCATGCTTGTTCTGCACAGATTCAGCAGCAGTAGGACTAAAATGACATCACGGTATAGCACTTTTTTCTGTTACTTTTCTATCCGCATAGCAAATGAAAGAAAGACAGCGCTATACCGAAGTGTATTACTTATAAGGGAAATTAAGTTAACGGTGAGCCATAGAGAGCCAGAGGTGCTACTAACGAACTCACCTAGAAGATTAGCCCCTTGATCACGAGCAGCGCCGGTGAGTGACTGTACACGTTGCAGCAGTGACTCGCGAGACTTGGCTGGAGACGACGGGGCTGAAGTCCCACGGGAGCCTCCACGTAGATTTAGGGACAGATCTCCTCCTCCTGAAGTAGAGGCAGACGTCGTGGCTGATGGCACCGGAGGAGGGCCAGAGGCGCTGCTGACACTGGTGATGCTCCCCCCAGTCGCTGGATATACATTAGAAAAGGTTACAGACATATAAAAAGGTGCCCTAATTTTGGCAAAGGAAAGTTGTGTGTTTATTATGAAACGAGTAGAATATAAGAAATGCAAGATTTTTAGTAAGGTGTGAAGAATATCTGACAGATTGTACTAAGCAAAAGAGTAAGCCTCTACCACATAGTCACGCGGTCGTAAACAGAAATAAACAAAGAGATCGAAAGTGGCACTTGTGAGGTAGAGACCTACAGTAATGTCCTAAAGGATGACAGACAGTAAGAGAGACTCACTCTGGGAGGTCGGCCTCTGGTTTTGTGGCTTCGGCTGGCTGGTGGTCGCCGGCTTTCCAGTGTAGGGGTCCACCTCGCCCTCATCGCACTCCGACTGCAAGTCCCCGGAGCTGAATCTGCGCAACGCCTCCGCTGAGCTACTCGCACCGCCACCGCCAACCGCACCCGCACGGGAGACACAGGGACAAAACCGATACTATGTAGCCACTCAACTCTTCCTACACCCAATTATCTGCCTTCGCTTTTTACGTATATAAATCACAATCGAGCTGAATTAACTCGTAAAGGAATAAGTACACAATATAATAGTCTAATCACGAAAGTATTTTATCCCTTTTTATAAAAATTCAATTCACTTGGGTATTTCAGACATTTCCCTAACTCATGTTATTCGAACCCAAACTAAGCTAATAATTTAGATTGTAAAAGTCCCTCGAAACTTAATTTGGAAAGGGTTCAAAAACGATATGCAATAGTAAAATTGGGCTCAGAAAAGCGACAACATCGAATCACGGCGATTAAATCGAAAAAGCGCCATGCATAAAATGAACGTTGGCTGCGATTGTCATTCGGTGACGAAGGCGGGAACTGCTTCATCAAACAAGAACACTTTTGCGATCACGATTATTACGACATTTGAGCTAATGAGTGGTGGTACACGGTATGCGATGTGTAGGAGCCAGGGAGTCAGGCGAGAGACAGGCAGGGCAGGGGGGGAGGCAGGTGGCTGGTAGGTATACTCGGTGCGGGCACGGGGTGGAAGCAGCGCGGTGTAGCGGCTTTTTACGGTGCCATAATTGGTTTTAAAATCCAAGCTTAAAATTACACTTTACGTCATAATTAATTAAGGTGCTTGGACCCTTTACCCTATCGTGTTTAAAATGCGTGGTGTGCTTTGCTAAAATCAGATTAGTGTGATTAAAAGATTAAACACATTTTTTTATAAAAACAACGTTTTATAAAGGATGTTAATTTCAAGATAATGTAATATTACAAAGAACTTTACTGGATTTGACCAACATAAAGAAATATTGAAGAGAGTAAAGCAAGGAAACGGTCATGCAAATAAATAATTGAGACAGTTAAATCAAGCAAAAGTAACACTTACGAATACCTTCGTTTCAGGTAATTGACATTGCTGGTGAATGAGGTTCGGAAGCTTGAGAAAGACAGGGTTGATGTGGTCGCGGCCTGCGGGCCACAGATCCCAGGACACCCTGACCGGTCTATTTTGACGTCCCTATTTTAACATAACAAAAGCATCTGAATGTGCCTATTTCCTCTCTATGATTTTATAATCTCAAAGTTTCAGCCGGTGGTCATTCACTGCTGAATGAGGCCGCCCCATTGCATGCATAGCGTGCAATGGGGGGATTTGCCATAATCAACACGCTTGGCAGGGGGATTGGTGATCGCAGTTTGGTGCTAAGTACCCAGGTGGATACTGCTGCCCATCCTCTGGCGCGATCCCTTAGTCACCTTACAGGATCCACAGGAGGAGTCGTAGAAGTCCTATTCTTAGACTACCACGGCTCTCACAGTTCCCATGAATACAAATCCTAAATTAAGAGTCTGTTTCTTATTATTGTCGCCTAAAATAATCACCAATTGTTGTTTACAACCTTTCTTTTTGATGATTTTATCAGAAACTTATATAGACTTTACCCAGAAACCTTTGGAATACTTCTAAAGGGATCTTTATCCGATTTATGAAAAAGTCTATGTATCTGCCAATTTGTGTATAGCTCAGCCGGCTTTAACGGCCTTAATCTTAAATCTGTGTAATTTGGTTTAAAGGATCTTAATAAAGAAATCCTAGCAACGGCTTCAGTTTCTTTTCGTTTTACAGCGAGTATCTCTGGGAACATTTTATACGGCTTATAACTTCAATAAGTAGTATAGGATCTCCTGATAATGACATCAAAGTGCGTAAAATAGCATCGAACTTTTATTTTTTATTTTTTCTTTTACTTTTAGATACCTGAGTACGTTTTGCCAAAGATCTATATAAACATTAAAAGTAATCTCATTACAAATTCAATAGACGTTCTCAAGGTTATTAAGGAGAATTGAGATTATTAGATAGACTGAATGGAGTATAAAACGAATAAATTAAACGAATACCTACCTACTGAAAAATTTAACCTATGTTATTTTACTCTTCTAAAATCAATTATGTAAAAAAATACTTACCTTGGAAAATCTAGACGCAAGTAAAGCAGCTATTACTGATTTTGGGAAGCTTGTGACGCGATAGTTTCAAGACAGGAACTATATCTGCAGAAAAATTTGGATATTAGAATAAATAGCACTCTTAAAATTAAAACTTGATTACTTAAGCTAACCTAAGATCAAAGTCCAGAAAGCCATTCCATTTGAAACTGATTGCTCATTCATATTAATCAGGCGAATCTTATCGTAGGATTTATTTTGGTGTTTTCAAATAAACATTTACGTTAAGCTCGTAAAATGATTTTTCTTTTGTTTTCTGAAACAATATGGGACCGGGTCTTTGCCTATTGGATTTATCCCTTATCTTTTGCTGAAACCGCTTTCTGCGCTCTAATTTGGCAAGCTATTAGGGTACACGATGACATCTGGTGTTCATTTTAAGGGTGAACCATCTGTATTTCGATCAGGATGTTAAACGAAGACGTGACAAGAAAATTTATCGTCTATCCTTGGAGAGTTGACGTCCCTTATCTGGCTCCAACACTCATAGTTAATTTAAAAACCTTTTTTTCACCCCATCAACCTACGCTTGTCGCTTGATTTAATATAGACCAAAAAATTATATTGTATAGGGTCTTAAGAGCGTGTGATGTCTAACTACAGGCACAAATTTCTTGATTCAGTTTACAAATTTTACAAAGAATTATCCTGTACGGCCTATAAATTCATAGTGTGATTCATTCGACGGAATACACGATCGATCGGGCGTTATCCCGTGGACCTACTTTTTTGTCCGATTAGTTGGTCAACAAAGGTATCTTATTTCTCGCATCCTATACTGTTAGCCGTAGTATTCGCATTGTCCTCATATCACGGGGTAGGGGTATAGATAGTCCATCGGTAGGTTGTTAGGTTTTATTTTTAACTATTTTTGAGTCATTCTACACAAAAACCCAAGAACACAAGACAACAGCTATAAATTATTATTACCACGGCTAGCAGTAGGATGACGAGTCATAAGATACCCTCGTGGATCTACTGATAGGACAAAAAAATAGGTCCACGAGAATACACCTGATCGATCATGCTACATGATTACAAATTTCACGTTCATGGATATTTAATCATAGTTTTACGGGTTCGTAAATTGTAAGGTAAGTTCACAGCTGATACATATAATAATTGATATTATTATATGTATTATATTGATATATATATATATTTATATTATTATATTGATATCTTGTCTTTATTTATGGGCAGAAGTTAGCTAATAAATCTCTGTAATGTTAGTTACTTGATTATTGCAACGAAGATTCTGAAACTACAGGGCTAAATTAAAGCTCAATCATATTAAAATAATATTCTAAATTCTCACAAACTCTTCCTACTAATCAAATCTACTGCAGTGACTGCAGTCTCGAAACATATTTTTACGGAATAATCTGTGATCCTGTAGATGACAGCTCATAATTAAATGCTAAGTTAACTTTGCAATAACTTAGTCGGCCACGTAATGTTTTCAGTAAAATAGTTGCTGGCTTCAAGCCAAACTACCGAGCCACCCTGTCTCGTCTGTTTTCTAAATTACGCAACCACCAAGGGTGATCTACTATAGCCATTGACTTATTTGCATGTTATTTCACAAAAGATCCAATTTTCCAACAGCGTAAAAAAAAGACTGTTCAAAAGTTGGAAGATTTTTCGCAGTAAAATGTTTTTGGCAAAATGTGCCTGCTACTGAAACGTCGATACTGGCACAATAATAGTCACTTGAATACTTAATTATATATGCGATAGAGCCTTTTATGTGTAGCGCTAAATGAGAAAATGGTATAGCAAAAAATTTTACTTTTCAAAAAGGAAAACAATGTAGGTAAGCTAACCATAAAGAGAGACCAAAATACGATTTCATAATTTGCCAGTCACTAATTTATTTCACAACCCTTGGAAAGGTCGCTGGCTGAAACGGTACGGATGAAAAATTCACTCACATGTAATGGCCCTGAAAAGTGCCTCCGTCAGGTTCAAAATTATTTTTGTTGTTACGTAATTATTTTTGTTTTCCTTAATACAATTTTGACTTCAATACAATTGCTAGAGTCTGTTCAGGAAGAGACCTGTTGTGGGATTTGATGGCACTGCTGTGCCCAATTACCTTTTTTGTTTAGCGGGCAATACAATAGCGCGTCTGTTCCATTTTGTTCCTATTACAACTATAACTATTTTTTTAGTTTATGTTTCAAAATGCCGACAGAAAGTAACAAGCTCCTAATTAGGGTTGTAATAACGTAGTTCACAACGTTAGTTCACAATTTAGCCACGACGGCGCTCTTGCTGAACAGAATCTACATGCTGGACTCCTCGTAGTTCCAAACTTAGAAATTATCTACCAAAGCTCTTCGCATGATCAACAAATTGTTCGATTAGGGATTATCAATCTGTTATTTAGGGTTAGGTTCATAAATCTCAAGATTACTCTAATATCCCGAAATATATTACCAAATAGTTTCAATGCACCAAATCAATGCCGGTACTGTAGTGATACTCATAAATACTATATTACTTTTCGCGGGATGAATATGGCCTACATCTTGGGTAGAATCCGGAAATAAATATTCATGGGATGAATTCACGAGACAAATACGGACGTACTCAAAAAAATTCGAGTACTGTTGAGAAAAACTGTAACACGTACCTACTTAAAAGTAAAAAGTGTCGTATCTGATTTAAATGTATCTTAGTAAATAGGCTTACATATTATAAAATGTTACTTTTGTTTAGCAATTTGCAATGTCGATTTTTTATATTATGATATTGTAGAAAACATGAGTTTTTGTTGAAAAATGTTTCATATAATGTTCTACTGACCAGCAATGATGATGAAATCAGTACTTAATCAGAATTGTGAGCTGATCACAATGAGCCTAAACACGTCCAGTCTCCTACTTTCCGTCAAGGAGTTCCATTGTCTACCATCATCAAATCAGCACCATAATATTGTATTGTAGTAAAGTTATTATTATTAAGTAGGTATGCAGCTTAATCGGTTGGTTGGTACTGGTTTCAAATTCAGTTGCAAGATTTGACCCACACATTGTCCACCTTCTGTCTCCATCATCAAATCAGCTCGTTGTCACCACAGTATGTATTGCTATCAAAATTTGACAGCCATGCAAAATTTCAGCTCAATCGGTTGGGTAGAACCATGGTAGAATTGGTTTAAAATTCAGTTGCAAGATTTGACCCACACCTTGTCACTTAGAGCATTTAACTAAATCTAAGCATTATCTACATTATCAAATCAGTTTGTTGCCACCATAATATTGTATTGTTATCGTAATTTGACATTAATGCAAAATTTCAGAAGAAATGGTTGGGTAGAACTGTGTAAAACTGGTTTAAAATTGAGTTGCAAGATTTAATCAACACACCACATGTAACATGAAAGTTCACAGAATCATAACCACAGGATCTATCAGAAACTACTCCGTTTGACTTTGACAACTTTGACATTTGACCAAGTTGGTTTGTGTAGAGGTCATACATAAATCTTCAAAATTATGATCCTATTTGATTTGACCTGGTTTATTATAGTCATACCTACATAATCACAAAACATCATTTAACCCGAAATTTGCTAGGATCTAAAGCAAATGAATCCCTGCTTGGGTAAACCACGCAACGTATTTCTGGCTACTAGCCAAGTCTACGTGACGTTGGTATTAAGCAAGGTCGATCCCTGGGGAATGAACCCCGAATGTAGACTCATTCTCACTACTAAACTATACTAGTAGTTCAGCTGAACTGAAACCTTGTTATGTTTCGGTATTCATCCCTATATCGAATATAACGAATCCATTACCAATACTCGATACGAACTTGCCAATTGTATTGGCATCAGCAATACTACCTATCAAAATTTCATGGCGATTGGATCACTTGTTTGTAAGTTCACGTCGAACAAACTTCCAACAAACATGCAAGCCGATCCCTTGGGTAGTCTCGCTTCGCTCGTTCTTCTGTTTCGATAACATTTGGAAACAATCAAACTCAACAGCTGAACTCTACAATACTATATTTTAAAATCACATATTGGCAACAAATCAATATCACCTAGACTTTCTACGATAAACTAGTAGAGTATATTATTACAATCATGTGTTCCTATTATTTACCATTTACCTGAATACGACTCTATCCTTAGCTGATTCCAGTTTATTATTTGATGATTATACTAAGAGACTATTTGAATAAGTATCATTAAGCTGGGGTTTTTGTATGATCTAGGTTGACTGTTCCATAATGAATTCAAAAGTTCCTTCAAATTACTTCTTTCCAAAAAGATTTTAGAACGTATTGTATTACTCTTTATTTGCGTTTGTTCTATCAATAAGAAGGAGTGCAAACATACTGAATAGCTTTCTGAGCTCCTTATTCTGAATAAGTACTTATTTGCCTTTCTGAGCCTCTCTTGAACGACTTCCAATGGATGTTTTTCATGCTAGGTCAAAACTATTTTCAATGTTATCGTCTATTTATTCGAATAAACTTTAAGTACCTGGGTGACCATGGTTTGCTTGGAAAACTCGGTATCACGCGTTTTCTCAGAGATGAGACCTAGCTAGATCAATTTTTCGCCCCAAAAAACTCCTATATAGGAAATTTCATCGAAATTATTAGTGCCGTTTTCGAGATCAAATACAAATACAAATACAAATATTACTCGTTTAATAGTATTAGATTAGATACCTAGATAGATTTAATTGAGTTGTGAAAGTTTACTAAGCTGTCGCAGTACGGTTATTTTGTTTACTATAAAAACAACAGCTCTATTCTTAGTTTTTTGTTTCCTCTGCAGGAATTACATTTTTCCGCTTAGTTCCCTAATTTTCTGCCGAATATTCTGTTTTTACTTAACTACTACCTACCTGGACTAATTGTGTTATATCCCTCATATTATTGATGATAATCATGATATCTTTACTCTATTATCGCAAAAACGCACAACGAGATTGATTTTGACAGAAGACACTGATTTATGTTTTCAATAAGGGTTTTTGTTCAACCCTAATTAACTGTATAGGGGTATAAAATATTTCACATGATTTGAAGCCTCGTTAGGTTTATATTGTTTTTAAACTATAGGCCGTAAACGGTTTATTATTTTCCAATACGGCAATAAATCGGTCGGCTTGTCCTGAAAGCCATCATTGCTTTACCGATCGGGCACTAATAAAATGTTACAGCCGATCGGGTCACCGAATAATTGTTTAGTAAACACTGAACCAACAACATAATAACCCAAACGAAACCATTTTTAAACGTTATTGATAGTTTTACTAAAGTAACTTTCGTGAATTATATAATTCATTTTGTAAAAACGGGAAATTTTTACGTACCGATTTGTTGGTGGAAACACCAACAGGTTTCGACTTTTCACGTACCGATACGTGAAAATTTCTCGTTTTTACAAAATGAATGTCATTGATAGTCTTTACACATGGTTTAATGAGGTAACTCCTAAAAACTGAAGGCGATTAATTCATGGTCTAAACGACCCGTTTCAGGAGTAGGGAGTTCTTTTACACCCTGTATGTCGTTATGATTATTAAAAAAGATGACATAAAACCTTGTGATATGAATAAGATTTTTTTAACTTTTTACTGTCTTATGTGCCGTGGTGTGTCCGGCCTAAGAATATACCACTTCTTCCCCTCCCGTGGATGTAGTAAAAACCTTACTAAGGGATTACTACAGGGAATGGGCAGCAGCATCCATGTGAGTACTTATCAACAACTGCGATCACCAATCCGCCTGCCAAGGTGATTATGGCAAACCCCCCATGGTATTCAATCGATTTATACGCGACGATTTTTTATGAAAGTAAATAAGTTTATGAAGGTAACGTGTAATGTCAAGAAATAATAATACACTCGACCGAGAACAATCCCATGTGGCTATAAAATAACTTTTGCTTTCTTTATAACGTATATCCCAAGGGCAATTTATACGTGGACCGTTTTTCTGAGGACTTGGCGTGAAATATGGGAGGAAAAGCAATTTCCATTCAATTCACGGACAAATGGTTCCAGAAAGTTAGAAATTGTATTTGAATTGGTTCGATACTTGCGATATTCCGTTCATGTGGTATAGTGTGGTAATGTTCCTTTTACACAGTTGTGGGAAAACTATAGACCTACCTATAATATTCCAAATTGATCCAGTTATTGAAATAGTAGAGTTCATCAATGGGTTAGGACTAATAAGTAAAAGAAGGAAGAAATACAAATAACCATTGCTGGATGAGGCCTCCCCATAGAATAGGGAGGATTACCACGCTAGGCAGGCGGATTGGAAATCGCATTATGAGTACTCAGGTGGATGATGCTGACCCCCCCCCCCCCTCCCGGTAATCCCTTAGTCAGCTTTTACGATATTTACCTGAAGAGACCGTGGAGTCTATTTTTAGGCTGGACACACCACGGCAAGATCAAGATCACTAAATAGTAGGCAATTATTAGTTTTCGGGAAAAACCCGAAAATTAAAATCATAATAATCGAACCACTGATTTTTTTTATGTTAATAGCATAGCTATTGCTCTTGTCGACAATAATAGATGTTAAATTATACAGTAAAATATTCATTATAGCGAACATCCGCAGTTAAAAAAATTAAATATACGAGTTTTGATCCTGTATAAAATTGTGTTATAAAACCAGGGTTTCGGCCGTCATTTTGCGCAGCTCGTGATTTTCAACCATTTTTGATAATTGTTATTATTACGTACCTTCATAAATAATAGTTGGATAGATAATCCCATAAATACCTACATAATTATAATATTCAATAGAAACCCTTGGAAACACAAAACGCAATAAGTGAAAAACGACTAAGAAAATATTTCATTCACAGAAAAAAAATTGCACGCGGCGATCCATACTTGAAGGATCTTAGAAATTAATGTAGTCTTTGTTTAGTCTTTGGACCTGTACTTTTGTTAATAAATGTTAACGATATTTTATGATGTCTATTAAATATATACTTTAGTTTAGATAACTACAAAAAAAACTCAGCTTGAGTTGTAATGCAGCTAAAATTACTAAACCAATTTGCTTAGTGTTTGATAGTGAAAAAGTGGTTATACAAGTCATATCTGCCCTCCGAGGTCATTCCCATCCCCATACCATTTACTGAACCCGCGATATTTCAACTAGCCATTTTGAAGGTAACGTTGTTCTTATACCAACGTTTTATGAATGGACCCACTTCCAATATTCCTTAAAAATATATTGTAATTTTATTAAAAATTAGTAGTTAAAGATTACTTACTGAATTGTTGAGGTTTTTTGGGTCTATGAATCCTTTAGGACACTGGTCGCGCGACCGAGGAATGAAATGAGCAGTAATGCAGGGTGCCTACTGAAACACTGATGAGAAAATGGAGATACCGCGCACGCCGGCCAGGTTATCGATTTTGGGCGGCAACGTGCCCGCGGCGACTGTGGCGCTAACGGCAATAACTGAAAACTCTGTTGCACCACCAGTACCTACTCTATGTGTGTTATATTGTACTTGTTACTTCCTGGCAGATGGCGCAGTAACGTCACTTGCTAGGAAAGTACATGTTTAAAAATTATAATAGGAATAATAGGAGTATTCTTGAAATGTTTGTTGACACACAACTGCATTAAAAACGCTGGTTAAATTGGTTTCTGAAAACTCGTAAAAAAAATTAGTAGAAATTAAACTAAGATAGGTACGCTACTTACGTACGATGTGATGATAGGTAAAGTTCTAAGTCATATTAAACAGACATCGCATTGTTTTACCTAATAGTAGGGAAGAAGCGCGTTGAAATCTAATACATTGAAATCATATCGTGTTTGAGAACTTTTGAGATGTTTTTCGTTTTTGCCTGCTACATATTTCCAAAAATTACAAGACCTCTACGATATACTAAGAAAAAAGTTGTTTCTGTAGCGATATAAAAGTTGAAGAAATAAGAAGTGTTATCGTTAGGAACGGAGCTTTACGTTATTATGTAAAAAGTATCAATTTAATTCAGTTTTTTTTAAATCTCACCACTTTGCTATGGATGCCTGTTATTTAGTATATAGCATGTAGGTAATCTGAAACCGAAATAATTATGTCTGAGTTGAATTAATTTTCTAATAACACATTAAAATAATAATATACAGGTTTTCCAGTGACCTAAAGTTGGTCACAGTAAAAACGAGGTCACTCAAAACCCTTCAGAAAATATTATTTATTTTCTTAGACAAGCCGATAACATCAGAGGGTCTCGCGTCGAGCTCTGTGGTGTGTGGCATAGGTACCTGTATCTGGTACATCGTGTGAATTTGTGTGCGTGTGTAGCACATGTGGTTGGCTGTGGGCGTGTAGCGTTACGATGCCTGCGACTGCGACTCTACGAATATTGCGTAGGGATAGAGCAGCGGTTATACTAGAGTCAACTTACTTGATATCCAAATCCCTAAAAATCTATATCTATATATATATAGATTTTTAATTCAATTTAATTTCTAATTCTGGATTTTTTTTCTATGTCCGTCTGCTGGTTTTGATGGACTCCCCACCAATTCAGCCAAATCGGTTCAGCCGTTCTTGGGTTACAAATAGTATAACTAACATGACTTTCTTTTATATGTGTAATATATAGATATATATATATAATATAATATATATATAATATAATATATATATAATATAATATATATATAATAGAAATAAAAAAAAAACAGAATTAGAAATTCACATCTATAACGTATATCTAATAAAAAAAATAACTTAATAAAATAAAAAATCGCCTTATTTATTGCCTCTAAGGCGGAAGAGAGTTCGCAGGGTAAGGTATAATTTTATAACTGCGACAGTTTGTGAGTAAGTATGTATTTTTACTTCTTCACGCTCAAACCTCTGAACGGATTTGAGTGAAATTTGGAATGAAGATACCTTATACACTGGATTAACACATAAACTACTTTTCAGAATCATTTTCATCAATTTTTATCATTGTTCACGCAGGTGAAACCGCGAGACAGCTAGTATCTGATAAAGAAACATTGCCTGTGAGGGTCTTTGTTTGTCGGTCCTTAACGTCTGTTGTGTTGTAATTGGTGTTGTAATATTACGGTCACCATACTTATGACACTACCTGCTTTAGCCCATTACCAAAGAACTTATGCATTATAGAAGGCCCATAACGATATCAATTATCTGCATTATTCCAAAGGGTACCTAACTGACAACATCCAACTGACTAACTGAGGGAATTTAATAGATGCAATAAAAATTAAAGCAAGCATATCCGAACGGTCGTCGTTGTGAACGCGGCCGCTCACGGAAAGTAAAGTTTGTCTGGTGAGTCGGCCGTGCTCAGCGCTTCAGCAGTGTTGCTCCGAACCGCGCACCGACCGGTCCGCCATGCGCTGATATCCCGCGCTTACTCCCGTCAAATTTGACAGTTTTGTGACAGATCAAAAAATAAAAACAGATTAATATGTGGCCGGTGTGGTGTCTTCTCGCCGCCTGCTCGCTGCTGGCAGCGGCGCAAGCACAGGTAATGGCAGCGATACTTATCTGATCCTACCTTGTACTGTGGACTTGTTTTGTTGTATAGCCTCCTGCTTTTGTTGTTTCTTGCTAATCAATTTCGTCATCGGTAGACACCTTCACCTCAAACCAACGTAGGTGGAAGGCATTTTGGATTTCTAACTTGATATTATTAAGTTGTTTGTGATATGAAGCAAGTTATGCCTTTTTTGTGTAGGTAGGTATCATTACGGTCAAGGAAGCACTAGTTTCTATGATATTCACTATAATCATGATCTTATCAGATGCTTTAATGGTATCCGGCAAATACATTTTTGAAGGTCTATGAGAACTACTTATTTGGTCAAGTACTCTATTTTCATATTATTTTCGTTCTGCTTAGTCTTCATTTTTTAATCTTAAATTTTTATAAGAACTTTTAGTCGCTTTGCGACTATGTCAGCAGCTTAGTCTAAGGTGAACAAAAATCTGTCAATAGATAAGTACTTCCTTAAAATGTTTTTACTTTATCGCCTAGAATGTATTTAGTTGATGATAAGTAGTTAAATATATTTACTACAAAGATAATATTATACCTACTAAGGCTAATAAAAACCTTTTCTAACATATTAGGGTGTCAATTAAAACATGATACATACAGGAAATTTTATCAACAATTGTTATCTAATAGCATCAATAAATATTATACCACCAAACACAGATTTATAGTCTACCGAAGGCCGTTATGCACTTATGCATAAGGTTGTAGGGCATAAAACGATCAGTCTATGCAGTTGATGAATAAAAACATCGTTCTGTCTTACGTATAATGAACTGTTGTAATACAAATGTTATGTATGAACGCATAACTAAGCGTAACCCAGTTTTAGCGCATCGGAGAGTTCTCACCACACTATGGGTTAGATGTGAACCTTGGAGTAATAATCAGCTAAATATAGATTGCATCTTTGAAGATAATTTATGAACTATAAACATAAGTATTATGACATAACACTATCATAAGAATTATACTTGTTAACCAGATTCAAAACAATGTGTCGGTTTTAGTAAGGCCACCGATATAAAAAGCAAAACGTTTTGCTTGCAGCATAGACTCTTTATTTGTTTTCGTTACTCCACGGTTACATAGAAGGTACATATTTACTATAGGTATAGTACCTACCTACATACATGGCATGTACTTTTTGAGTTATTCATTTTGAATATTGTATGAGGATTTTATGTAAATGTGCGAGTAAGGCTGATCAGACGCGCAGCTGTATAAATAGAGTTTTAATTCTATACGCCTTCGCTAAGGCATTGTTGTACTTATCCTGCTGTAACGTCCTTTTATGGGTATCTATCTTGCCCTTGGGTTCATGTTTAAGACTTTGAAGAATCAACACTATCCTCTAGCTAAATCGTTATGTAATTCACTTTATCTTAGTAGATAAGTTAGCCCTTTGTTATTCTAAAGCGAAAGTTGTTTAAATAGAACATATACTTCATTGGAGATTAAGAAAGTTCAGTTGAATTTTAAAGTCCAAATAGGATATTCAAGATTATTTTATAACACATCACATTCCAAAGAAGGTCTTCGTTGGAATGACGATATAGCTCGTATAGAATTGTGAAAGTATCTTGGGAAGTATCCTGGGAATCATATTGGAAAAATAAATATAGTTTCAAAGGGTTAATAAAGCAATTAAAAGTTAATATAAATTGTAGACATAAAAGGTAGGTACGCAAGTTTGCGTTGGCGCATGCAAGGTTACAGCATCTAAGGCACCTACGCATCCCACAACATGCTGTTTGCCAAATATGAAACCTCGTATGTTTGATTCATTCATAATTTATTGCAAAGCTTACAAAGCCACCTAAATATAACCATGTAGGAGTTTCACTCCGAGTGAACATATGGATGAAAATTGATAATTTGTAATAAGATAATGGGTTACATTTAATTGTGCTTCAGTATTAAATAAAAGTTAATAAGGCTCTACAACTCTGCAAAATATTCAAAAATACTTTAAAATTTGTATTCCAAGCATGTGCAATGAGTCGACCCAATCAATAACAATTCATAGAAAAATGAAATATATGTATTTACTGGTGACTCAATAAGCCCATGATGTGTTATTGAGTCACACACATAATGTATATTCCTTATGTAAAGACCAGTATTGTATATTGCAGTACCAGTACTACACCACTGTTTTCTTAATGAATCATTTACTCGTAAAATAATAACACGAAAAAACCACTCACCTAGTCCGAAAATACTTGTTTCGAATTGAATTCAGAATCGATATATGTATAAACTGAATATATCACTAAAGTCATTAAGAACCCTTTTTCTGAAGGTCAGCTCTAGAAATATTTAATTTCCATAAAGCAATAAAATTGTACCGAGTGAAGAACAAAAACTAGTTTCAATGTTGGCCTTAATTTGTTTCTTTGCTCAATTTCAAAGAAGCCTATATAAACAGTTACTTACAGACGCCTTCTGTAAAGATAATAATTATTTGTATTAAATATAAAAGTGCTTTGTGTAATGAATTAATTGCTTAATAAGTTACAGAACTCTTCTTATAAGATATAAACTATGAGCGTTTAACGTTCAGTGTTGTATGAACATATACCTACTATTGGATGGCGATCGCATTATAGAAAATGAAATAATGCTGACGCTTGATATAAAAACTAAATTAATGTTAGATTTCATTCCGGACCCAAGGTACCCCTGGATTACATACACCCCTTTGATTTAGATTTACAAAACTCATTTCATCTACATCTATCTATAGGTACTAACATAAGAAGTAAATTTATTTGTTTGTGTTTTTGTACGGGGAACTACTAAACCGATTCTAAAAATATTTCACTAATAGAAAGCAACACTATCCTTAATAGGCTATTGAAATATTTATTTATTTAAAGATGGACCATCGACGTCACTATATATATTTATATATAAGTATATATATATATATATATACTTAGGCCGAGATAAATAGAGGGTACGTAGTCTTACTAATGCATAGAACTATCCCTGTCACTAAAAAATAAAATTAAATGTTAAAACACGCGTGCTAAAGAGTGACAGGGACATAATGCTAAGCAATAGTACATGCTAAGTAACGTCTATTTATCTCGGTCTTAGTATACCATAAAATACGTCACATACGTTATTATACGTTAGTATTTGGAAGATAATTAAATATACGCTCTGCGCAGCCCAATAATTTCATGGACGACATGACATCACATGCTTACGGAACATGCAATATGCCATACTGACTCGTGCATCGCATAAATATGTGATTTTCAAGGCAAATTCGTCCACAGAACAAAGCATTTTAAACTACTACTGCAAACTCCTCATTCAAGCCATTCGGACTTTCTCTGAGAAAGAAAAAAATTTTGTTTAATGCGAATTGCTTAAAGTGGCCTTTGTGGTCAGTTCAAGGGTATGAATATGGGGAGACAGCAATGGAGCCTGTAGTAGTAGGCTCATTTGATTTGTATGAGACGACCTCACAACATAACATAACAGCCAACAATCACATACATAGTCCTGACTTCACACTGATTCCCTGTGTCATATCAGCAAACACGAGTGCCATGGTACCACACAACCCAGACCCGGAACAAATATTTCCAGATGATCTGCAAATATTTGTACGGGCAAGCAATTATCCCGCAGTGGGAATCGAACCCACACCTCCCTCATCTCAGCCGCCGCGCCAAGGAGGTCATCAATAGTTATTATAAGTTATTCAACTACTTAACTAGTAACGTTTTAAGTCTCCCCTATTTTGTGATTTGGTAGTTTACCTTTCTGCCGATCAAGTTGGCAGGTAGAAACTTTTTGTACAATTTTTTTTTGTTGTTTGTTCAACACAGCAGTGAATAAATAAACAAAGGTTGAACGGAAAGAATTCGCTGTTGAGAAATCACTAATGATCCCTGTATTCAAAACTTGTTTCCCCTACATGATGATAATGTTAACTCCCATCAAAAAGGAAATGCTTGTTTATTTGCTTCTTCCACAGAATTGAATTATCGAGAAAGTAAAAATATGGCCGTAATGACATATTCGTTAGCACTTTAAAAGGCATTAAGTTCGCGTGATTGAGCTAAGTGATTCGGCCTGCGCGGGCGCACGCGGCCTCAGGTAGAGGCCACATCTTCCTCTTTCATTACCTTGTTTAATTTATAAGACGGTTAATTTCATAGCAGCTGGGTGCATTATCTTGAACGATCTCTGTGGTGCGGCCGGCCGAAACGCGAGAGGTGCTGGTTCGATTGCACACGACATAGGGAGTCCTAGTAAGGGGTCAGGACTATTCATGTGACTGTTGGGTTTTATTTAGGTTAAGTATATGTACGGTTAAGTGTATGTTATCATCATGAGAATTGATTGATTGATTGATGACCTGAAAACTGGATTCAGTCAAAATGGTGAAAATTAACATTTAAGTTTGTAGTATTTTTCCTAGGCCAATACATCGAAGGCATTTCAAGAGGGCACGCGCATTATCAAAATCGAAATGGTTATACGATGGAGCAGGCTGGTGGAGGAGTAGATTGTGATGGCGATAAACGATAGGCATACTGTATGAACCTATTAGCCGTAGGGTACAAAAACAAGAATATATTATGATTTTGGTGTTTAGATATTCGCCACGCATGCGCAGTGCATGCAACGCTCTGATTGCCGCTGGCTGATCGTGCTTCGATAACGCTCGTGGAAGTGTCTATACTCCTCGGCAACCTTCTTTAACCATACATTATGGACCTTTGTTTTTCCATTTGGGTACTTATAATATTGTTTATTTAAATATCAACTGCCTTTGGTGAGCTCGGTTTCCTTTACCAAAAATTTTACTCTTCACCTCCGAGTTTGTATCTTTATTTAAGTTTGTACATACATGGACATCTAATTGAATCCTATTCATGAAAAACTTTGCCTTGCCAAGGCCTCTAATTACCGAAGATGAATGTGATTTTCAAAGTTTCTCATTTCCATAAACAATACCTCTAAATCTACTAACGCGAACGTCGCGCACTATTCTAATAATTTAGCATGATATTGGTAAGATAACATGACAAATCTTGTTTAATGTGTAAATAGATCTACCTATAGTTTACGCTTATTTAGTCACGATTGGACTATTACGTCATGTGGTATAGAATACCAAGTCAGACTTGTTTTTTTTTCGACAACCTTACTTATCTGATTTGCGAGCGTGTCTTTAGCACATTGTGTCAGTTTGTCGAAGTTATTTCAAAAGCCTTGTCGAATCCTCGAAGTATACAAACACATCTTTATTATGATGGAAACAAGAACACTGTTTTTCATATCTCTGAAATTCAAATGTCGTTGAAAGGATGTGGAAATGACAATTGTTTGTTTCAAAACCATTAAGTACCGCAAAAACTGCGCAATACGATGATTCCTAGGTACCTTACATGGGCGGGGAACGAGAAACAAATGACTTGTCATTATTTACGCTGATACGCTGGTCCCTGTAATCATCATTGACCACATCCCACTCGCCAAATGTGTTCCGGGGCTTACAATGCTGTACTGTGTGTTCCGTGGGAATTCAAAGTGATAGAAAACACAGAAAACCGTTATCGGGTGTTAATTGCTTGAGATTGAAGATACATTGTTTGGCAACAGAGCTTCGAAAGGTGAGGAACCTCAACTTCACAATATTTTATGCAAGCATCTGGCAGATGGTTACTAGTATTGCACCAAGAGTCGGGTTTGTGTCAAAATCCCCTTTCAAAGGGGATTTTGAGACTTTTAGTCTCAGCTAACTTGATAGTCTCTGACCTTGATCCTTAGGGTTCTTCCACACAGATCAAAAACACCAGGCGGAATTTTCAAATTGCTTTTCTATTTTGAGAACAATTTCTATGATACCGCATGCTATCTTAGACATAGTTACGAAATACCGGTCGGTAGGTATTATTGCAACATGACAGTAATATGCATTACGTCCTGCGCCGCTGTACCAGCTATTTCTATGGTATTTCGCTGACAGTATTTCGTATGGTTTTAATCTCAGATTATTCTGAGGTTTTAATTTGATTTGTATGTCAGCTTACTGTCACATGATTCGATTTGTGCAAAGTATCTGTGTATAAAATTTATTTTTATTCATGGAAGTAATAAGTACTACGTACGAAGTACTTATTACTTCCATGTTTTTATTTTATTTCATTTCATCTTTTGTACACCAGGCAATACTGAATAAATCGTTGTTAGACTGCATTGTTGCCACTTTGAGGACATTTGCCCTTTTTAAGATGAAATTACCAATATTGTGTCAAGTGGCTTGCCAGTTTTATTTTATCACAGCCCAGTGTGGTAAAATCAAACCAAAGCAAAGACGATAACGCCATTTTCACCAGAATTTCGAGGTTTATTCCTCTAATCTGCAAGTATAATAGTAGGTACAATAAACTTAGGTTTACCGATTTTACCCTATTTAGTTTGAATCAATCAGAGTTTCGGTCAGAATTTCGCAGATGAAGAGAGTGTCGCAGCCCACAACAAGAACTGATCAGTTACATAGCTAGTATTATCGGCCGGAATTTCATAACCTGTGTGCATTTAAATATGACTTGTGATTAATCATCTTCATTTCTACCGTTAGACGTCCATTGCTGGGTCATAGGTCTCCTAATAAAAAGCTACTTGACCCTCCTCGATCCACCTCCTTCCCGCGACCGTGACAACGTCATCGGTCCATTAAGTGAGCCGTCCGGATTTACCCGAGATTAATACATTGTACTTTTTTATCTATGTCTATTTAATTTTGTTCATATGGTTACAGTGACCGTTCTAATTAAAATAAATAAATAGTACACTAGCTAGCCAGTCTAGTTATCAACTATAATCCATTATAAAATCCCGCCCACAGAGGTAAGTGGTGACGTAGTAGGCAGAAATATTGGGGCCAGCCGAACCGGTCCGCGCTTATTGCATCAAAGTCGATATATATGGGAGTGAGCCCACAAATGTTCTTATATAATACATTTACGTTACGTCAATACAGCTTATAAATTATAGAATTACTTGAAAACTTATAACTTGCAGGGGTTTTTTTGAGGTCACGCCACTCAAGAAGACCTGAAAAAGCAAGTTCGAATCAACCAATTTGCCCAATTTGATCGCGCTTATTCAACGACACTGACGCAGCTTGAACTGTAGTGACCTAATAAGTCACCAATTCAAGGCAAAGACAGTCAAATCCCACTGGGTTGGAATTTTGAGTTTAGGTTTTAAATTGTAATAGAGCAATAATACTTAATCAGTGTTTATAGTTCCACGAAAACATTAGATTAAATCCGACGGAACAGAACATTCCATTTTCCGGTAGACTTAATTGCGTAAGGTTCTATCTATACGGGTGAAGGATGCAGAATAATTCTGATAATGGTAACACTTACAACATACGTGCTATCTCCTTGTATAATGGCAAATAGCGATTTCAGACTCTTTCCTGGTAAAGAGGGAAGACTGGTAAAGTTTTTGAATGTAACTTTCGAGACAACAGCCGACATGTTTACGAGGACATAACTTTAATTGGTCATAGCCAGTTGCAGTTGTGTTTCTTTTCTAGAAAACGACTACAACAGAGGTACCTATACAAACTTTAACTTGCTTAATCACTGTCCTACCTTACACTTTTGCGAAAACAGAAAAAAGGGGCAGTCACATTGAAAAGCTTAAAAAATTAGATCCACATGAACAACTCTATTAGCTTAGAAGAATTACGACTGTACACCACGAACTTTACTATTCTCCTGTTGACGTTTCGTTGAGCATGTTCCACGACCACCCCCATGTTCCACGACCTTTGAGCGTGGTCGTGGTCGGTGCTCATGAGGATAGACCTCTAAATGGTCAACGAAACGTCAGCAGGAGAATAGTACGTGATGTATAGTCGTAATTTTTCTAAAATGATACCAAGCCACGATAATTTCAATTCTAACTCCATTAGCAGTGCGTTCAATTATTGTAACGGTGAAATATCGCAAACATATAAATTATATTTGATAGTTACCTTGGAAAAGTGTTCTAGTCATGCTAATGCCCACCAACCATAGAAGCCATAGATTTGTTCCAAACGGTTCAGTACCGTTTGGTGCGTTAGTTAGATTATAATGTAAGTGATTATACCAATTTACAAATCATACCCATATAATTCGTAAAATAAGTACTCACATACCTAATCCAATATCCGCTCTCTTTAGAAATAGGTAGGTATTAAATAATTAAAGGTAGCGGTTCTATCACAATAAGATATTTAAAAGAATAGTACATATGACTGAACTTACTCATAATCATAATAAGTTTTCACAGACAATCCTTTTGTATGACTCTACATAAGTTTAATTTTACACAAAGCTAACCAACCGCTACATAGTAAATGATTTCATAGTTCATAACATTTTGCCAAACAAAATTACTTAGGCCTCTTTCATAGAAAAACTATACAACTACAGTACGGCTAAAATAAACTAAGTCAATAGCAGTTTTCTACGAGATGAGGCCACTAATAAATAAACAGATATAAAAATATTCGTGGTACGACTGCTGCCTGGTAGCATAGTTGCAGTGACCTTCGCGGTTTCGACAGACTATTGTGCTCATAACGGGTTCCAGTCCTCATATAGGAATCGAAGTGGAATTTTGTTTCTTTTAGTATTATTATATTCCTCCGAAAAACGACACAAACAACTTGTATCTTCTTTAAACGATAACAAACAATACTTATTTTGTTAAAGGTAAGATTTCAGAATATCTTTAATACAATATGTGAGCTGAATATACAGAAGAGAAGAGTCATTCACACAATCATAAACATTACACACTCGGAACTCTGTATAGAAGACTTGCATAAACTATTGATTGTTTCCCCAACTTGAAGAACACGATGAGTACTGTGAAGAATCCAGCGTCCCGGTGGCCGGCGGTCAGTATGGTACAATGACCTTAGCCAGAGGGCACCACACCATCAACATTGACAATAGCCCACGACTTATTTTACGACCACTTTGCAAGTAGGAAGGTACTTGGAGGAAATGTACTCGCTTACTGCATTCGTTTTAGTGCCAGTTGGGATTTTACCGACTTTTTTTTAAGGAAAAACTTTTAAGTATAGTTTGCTATCCAGGATCAATGCATAAGCATATGCCTGTGGAATGTCGTCGCCATACAAATGACTCAGCTTTCTTGGCCCGAACTCCTAGAAAATGACGCACAGGCTGTTGCGCATTGCCTTCATACCTCATTATTCCACAAATAAGGTATATGTACTGTGAATATTTAGGTCCTCAAAGAATGAATTGAAACACAGATCATCATAGATGTTTATCTACTCTGAATACATTGTTTCTTAAATTTTCTGAATAGTGCTTTGGAGTGTGAAACATTTAGGCATTTTAATCTCTTTGGATTTTAATTTGCCTTCATACCTCATTATTCCACATATAAGGTAATGTACTGTGAATATTTAGGTCCTCACAGAATGAATTGAAACACAGATCATCATAGATGTCTCATAGATGATAGATGATTCATAGATCTATGATGATCTGTGTTTCAATTCATTCTGTGAGGAGCTAAATATTCACAGTACATTACCTTATATGTGGAATAATGAGGAATGAAGGCAAATTAAAATCCAAAGAGATCAAAATGCCTAAATGTTTTACACTCCAAAGCACTATTCAGCAAATTCAAGAAACAATGTATTCATAGTGCCAACGGTTTTTAGAGAAACTGCTTCGTAATTTAGATAGGTACATACAAAGACACAAGCCTTTTTCCCCGGAAGGGCAGGCAGAGCCTTAATAGGCCAATTTTCACTTATGGTCGCACAATCATAGGAATATAGATAGACGTGACCTGTGGTGAGCTCATCGCCGCCATTTCTTTCCCACGATTAACCCAGAAAGAGTTTTCTTCCAGTAACAACACATTTAAAACTAATACATGCGAAAACATGTTAATGGTAATTAATATTTGAATCTGTGTTTTCCTAGTTATACATACTATATGTTTTCCGAATAAAATAAAATAAATAAATAAGTCAGCAGTCAGGACAAATCTTATGATGTTAATGAATTCCAAAAATACCTACTAATAAGTTTACCAAACTCCTTACATTGATAGATATAAGTAATTTATTAGTAGGTAGGCAAAATTAATGCTATTTAGACAAAGCTTTCAACTTATCTTTGTAGGAAAAAAAATTAAACCATTCTCTACCATTCGGTTAACATTTCAAAGATAAACTGCAAATTGTTATTTAAATTACAACATAATGTACACTGGCAAAAAATACAAAAATGTTTTGAGGTAATTTTACGGCTGTTCCTCATAATTAAGTTAAACGACAAGCAATGTTATTCTAAACTTCTTGACCTTCGCTATTCAGTAATATCTATTCGTTGTATATTGCAGCACCACCTATTGGCGATAAAAAAAATTACTATGAACCTACTCAACAGTGAATCTGGGGTAATTTCCAGTGAAATTTGTTTTATCATTCTATCTATGTAGATATAAAACTTACTAGGAACATGCTCTGAAGAGAAAATATTTGAAGATAAGTGTTTACTAAGTAGTTTTTTCACCAGCAGCCTTTAGACGTCCACTGCTGGACAAGGTCTCTCCCATAAAATACAATGGGAGATTTGCCATAATCATCTCGCTTGGCAGGCGGATTGTTGCTTGCAGTATTTGTGTTGATCCCCTGGTGTAATACCTTAGTCAGCTTTTATGAGATCCACGGGAGGAGACGGAGGGGTATATTCTCAGGCAGAACACACCACGGCACAGTTACTCACTCACAGACATACAAATAACCATTCTTTAACAATAACCAACTAACTAACAACAACTAATAACCCCTAAATGTAGAGCGGTATCTTATGGAGGCATTGTAAAGGAAACCGACAGCCATTCCGTGAAAACAAAGAACCATTTTGCCCTGTTACTTGGAACCGTCAATGTAATCTATCCAAGATTGGAACAGATAATGCTAGGAAGCTATCAGTCGGGTCGTGTGGATCGTGAGCTCTCGTCACCCGCCTCAGGGCTTGACCCTACATTATGGAGCCCTGAACCAGTCTCTGGGAGATTAAATTCAATGTTTACGTAAATTTATATTCTAAAACATGCACACACCATAATATAACCTTTGAGTTATGAGGTTCATTTACTCATTTCATGGGTAACATAAAATAAATAAAATAAAAATAGAGCGTATTATTTATATTAATCTAAACCCATGGTCTTGCTTTTCGATGCCTCTCCGAGTAAATACATATTTGATTTTTGTTTGCTCACAACTTTTTCAGTAGTATAATTATATGTACTAGCTGCGCCCGCGGTTCCACCCGCATAAATCTCAATTCGCTAAGAATATCGAAATAAAAGGTAGTTTATATGTTAATCCAGAGTATAAGCTATTTTCATTCTAAATTTCAACGAAATCGCTCCAGCTATTTCAGTGTGAAGGAGTAAAAAACATAATCGCAAACTTTCACATTTATAATATAAGTGAGATGAGATGAGATATTACCTCTAATAGTCTCGGCCTAAGAATAGGACGCCTCTAACTCCTCCTGTGGATGTAACTAAAGACGACTAAAGAATTACGCTAGGATATGGGCAGCAGCATCCACCTGAGTAGGTAACACCAAACAGCGATCACCAATCCGCCTGCCAAGCGTGGTGATTATGGCAAATCCCCCATTGCTCGGTATAAATCTATATATATATCTATATAAATCTTAATTTCCGTGGATTTTTTTATCTTAAAGTTTTCTAAAAAAATGTTTAACGTTTTTTAAAGTTTTCGATAATGTATGTATTCCTGCTCTATCTAGCAGATATCTTAAAAAACTAAAGAGATACACAAGATTAAAAATTTCGTGCCACGGCGATGAAACATGCTTGCACGGCAATGAAACAAGCGGCCACGGCAGTGAAAGAACTGTGCCACGGTAATGCACGAGTCAATCTACGAAAATGATAATCCATATTAAACATAATATTTCATACAGGGTGTTTTTTTGAAATGGGACTGTATGGGCATATCTGAATCCTTAAGAGATACGGGAAAACTGTCTTTGGAACCATTTACTCACTTTGTACTTGTAGTTGTTGTACTTGTTATTAAATAATAATTGTGATAAATGTTGACTAATAATAATTAATGTATCTAATGAAATGAATTACTAAGTAAATATATTATGATAAATTTATCTTCACATAAATACAATACAATACAATATGATACATATAATAATAAAATTTTGTTCGTTACTTTTAAATATAATAACTGTTATTTCTAAAATGACGAGAGACTGATGTCACATTAGCCTAATTAATTAACTTTAATTGTTAATGTGTTATTCTTTTTCAAAAAATAATATTATATTCTCATTTTGTATTAAAACGATTTTGGCATAGTTATTTTTTTTGGTCAAGCGTGAGTTCTCAATAGAAATGAGAATTTTGATAAAAAAAAAATAATGCGTATCGTCTCAATTTCATGTAAGGATTGTTTCATTGTATGGCAAGAAAAAAATCTGAGCAGTAGAAGTAAGTTTAATAAAATGTTTTCTCATACAGTTTGTAAGCAATCTGGTACCTACGTTAGTAAAAATATCGCAATAATTTTTTAGAATGGCCTCCGGCTTGCTGTTTCCAGGTACGGGCACGTTTCAGAACACCTCTAGTGGCCTTAGACAAAGATGTTCTTATTAAAATTTGACTAACTTCTACAGCTCTGATTTTTCTCATTTCACGAGACCATCAGACCAGTAGAACAACATTCATCACACATCTTTTTCTAAGGCCACTAGAGGTGTTCTGAAACGTGCCCGTACCTACAGCAAGCGGGAGGCCATTTTGAAAATTTATTGCGATAGTTTTATTAACGTAGTTACTGGATTGCTTACAAATTGTATGAGAAAACATTTGATTAAATTTGACTAACTTTTACTGCTCGGATTTTTTTCTTCCCATACAATGAAACAATACTTACATGAAACTGAGTCGATACGCATTAAAAAATATTTCATCATAACAAATCATTTTTATGGAGAAGTCACGCTTGACCAAAAAGAAACCAAAAAAATAATATGCCAAAATCGTTTTCATATAAAATGAGTAACTGGTTCCAAAAACAATTTTCCCGTATCTCTTATGGATTCGGATATCCCCATACTGTCCCATTTCAAAAAAACACCCTGTATACTAACCTGAGTATTATACTTACATACTATAGACACACGCCTGTCTCCGAGAGGGAAAGGCATACCCAGACTATGTCTCTCCATCAGATCCTATGAATTCCTCCCATACCACAAACAATGGCTTAGTTCCACCCCTATCCTTAAGTCTTTTATTGTATTGCAGAGAGTTAACATGATAGGTCCTATAATGTCAGTATTCGGTACTACCTGTATTACAGGTAAAGATGTTTTCTTTGCCTAATCATACCATGGCGATGAAAACCTAAACCACGGAAATGAAACACCAGGCCACGGCAATGAAACTACAAGGCTTGGCAATGATTTTTTTATCATTGCCGTGTTTTTTTTTATCATCGCCATAGCAAATTTAGCCCACGGAAACCATGGCATTGAAAGCACGGCGATGAAAAACAAGGCAAAAATATAAAATAACAAAAAAACTATTAATTATTTAAAGTAATAAACACTTCACGAATAAACATAAGAAAAATGGCGTTCTATCGAATGCTTAATCAAGAGGACCAACTTATTCAAATAGAAGTTATATTTATCCACAGCGATTAAAGAAAAAATGTCCAGTGTCAAAAAAATGGAATACTTAAATTTATGGCGCGAAAACGCAGGCACGTGTGGACGTCCTTCCACGTCGGTTGCTTGGCCGGCACAAATGTGCAACGTTTTGAGCACAGAGGGGGAGACGCAAGTCGTTTGTTAAGACAATATTCTTATAAATGTTTAGGACACGGCGATTAAAGGGACAAATAAATTTTTAGTAACCATTTGTTGTATTGTTTAAATATTTGAATAAATGTATTCCGTAACAATACTTTATCTATTCACGTATCAAATAAAATAACCAATAGATTTTTATCAATGAGGTATAATACACATCAAGGTGACGTGTGGACAAACACGGCAATGAAAGATTTCGAGGTTCAAATATTTTTGGTACCTATTAATCCTATTAATCAAATATTTATTGCTCCACATAGATAACTATTTCATGTAACCAGAAAAAAATGTTAGAAAATTATAACCATGTTTTTTAGTACCGATTTCATCGATGCCACGCAATTTTTGGTCCCGGGAAATTCACCCATATATAATTATAACGATGTCTTTTTGAGAAACATTTTCAAGTTTTTATATTTTGTCTACAAATCTATCATTTGCGACTTGCGAGAATTGTCAAAGAAATTTAATTCAAAGTGATTTAATTCAATATAAATATGGCACTTTGCATGATCTTCCAAAATAAATGCACCATTCTATTATGTGGAGATTGTAGGGCCAGCACTACTACGGGTTAACAACGAGAACTTTCTGCGATACAAAGAGCGGTGATTTGCTTTTGAGCAGAGATATGTACCTACACTGTGGTCCCTTCCACGTATCGTAACGGTCCGGTTGTATGCAGAGAAATAAGAAATAGACTCGCGTCTTTTCTTAGACCGATCTTATCTTTTAATGTTATTTTTCAATTACACAGCAACAGTATCTTCTACGTGAATTGGACATAATGAATTCGAACATTTTAACTTGAATCAGTTTTTAGGATGGTAGAGAACTATCCAACTTATTTTTAGCCAACAAACTATAGAACTATTATTTATTGAATAAATTGTATACTTATATAATATTTATGTAATTTAGACGTCCACTGCTGGAAGCCTCCCCCATAAATACAACGGGGAAATTGCCATAATCACCACGCCTGGAAGGCGGATTGATGATTGCAGTATTAGTGTTGAGTACTCAGGTGGATGCTGCTGCACATCTCCTGGTGTACTCCCTTAGTCGGCTTTTATGACATTGCAAGTGAGGAGATGGAAGGGTCTTTTTCAGGTCGGACACACCACGGCATATATATAATGTATATATAGCTTTTTATATACACACAATACCACCAGGTAAATTCTACATGTCATGCATAATGTGAGCCTACATGCAGCCCGCACGCAATCGCCATGAATGGAAAGACTATCGACAACACAGGAAGTCCTTGTACATACCGTTCCTTATGAGTAGGCCGAACAAATTGAACGAATAAAACTGAATTAATTGTTTGCGATGTTATAAAAAACCAATAGATGTTCACTTTCCTTTCAGGGAGTCATGCGGTAGAATAAATATAGTTCGCAGTTGAATTATTCAATAAAAAATATTTATAGTTAGGAACTTCAGGAAGGTATGACCTTGTGAAGTCTTGATACCTGTCTGTAATTGACTCAGCCACAATAACGTGAACAGTGGTCTGATATAGAGGCCTCTAGATGTTTTTGACAGAATTGTAAATGATGATAGTCTCATCATCATCACCATCAGCCTGTAGAAGTCCACTGCTAGATTTAGGCCTACCCCATAAAATGCCTCGACGGACAGTTTCAATCCACCTCCAACCACCGACTTCCTGCTACCTTTACAATGTACTTGGTTCATCGAGAAGGTGGCCTTTACTACGCCGTCCAGTAATAATGATGGCATGGATGTCGGCATTTGTAACTTTGTTAGAATATCTAAGTTTTCATAGGAATTATTGAAGTGTTGGTACTTCAAAAAGTATGACAGTGTGACGGTGGTTGGAAGCGATTGAAGACCGTTCGTCAAGAGTGGAAATTTTATGATTGATATACCTATATTTGTGTTTTTTTATGTTTAAATTTTATTCCAGACTGACGGAACTGGTGACTTCTCACCGGTAGTGACGGCAACATGCAAGACCGGAGTAATGTCGATCAAAATCAACTTCAACCAGCCCTTCAATGGTGTCGTACATGCCAGGGAGTTCAGGTAAAGAGTTCAGCTATTAATTTAACAGGAAAATTACGACTATACATCACGTACTTTACTATTCTCCGGCTGACGTTCAATTCCCGTCTCATGACCTTCGAGCGTGGTCACGCTCATGAGGAAGGACCAGTAAAATGGTCAACGAAACGTCAGCAGGAAAATAGTAAAATACGTATTGTATCGTAATTTAAAAAAAATTATACCATGCCAAGATCATTTAAATTCTATGATTTCTATAGATTGAACAGAAAACAGCTTCGTATAGTTTCGATTACAAGGTGCCCAAAATATGTACGCTATACCAAAAAAGAACGATTATACTGAAATTTCAGCCGGTGAAGTTACATATGAAACTTTTCATCTTTACGTCTCAGGATGATGTACGCAGTGAAATGCCACGTAAGGCGCGTCTTAGGTGAAGGTTACCTAAGAGATATTGCATTTGTAATGGGCTGGCATTACCGCTTAATATCAGGTGGGCCACATACTAGTCACGTCATAAATTAAAACAAAAAGCGCTCACGGAAATTAGCAAATTTGCTTCAATAAAGAGTGGAATATCAGTTTTTTCCTGTAAAAACAAACCAGCTGATTTTTAGCCGTATAGCTATCTTAAAACTGGTATCAAATTTACAATAAATTTGATTTCAGGATTTGTATTTTAAACCGTTGATAAAATATAACTAAAATGAAAATGATTGAAACTTTCGTGGTTGGGAATCATTTTAAATTGAAAAAAAAAGTGACTAAAAACAATGGTATTAGCCGTTTTTTTTTTCAATTTAAAATAAAATGTTTTTTAAAACAGATAATTTCTGTTGTGTCCCATTACGTGTAGGGTAACATTACCTCCTTTTTTTGGCATTGCCTACATATTCTGGGAAACCATTTATTTGTGGCTCTTTTTATGATGATGGCTAAAGTCTTGGAAACAAATAAGAGACATGGTAGAAGTCAATAGAACAAAATTATTATAAGAATTATTATGTGTATGGTCGCCAGGTAAACGTGTAAAATCTGTCGATTTATATCATTGATGTATAATTATATTACCAAATACGTGGTGGTGTTTCCGGTCTAGGAATAGACCCGTCCATGTCCTCCCGTGGACGTCGTAAATAACAACTGGCAACAGTATCCACCTGAGTACTCAACTCCATACTGCGATCACAAATATTCCAAACCAACATCAATAGCCTCGTCCAGTAATGGACGCAAACAGGCTGGTGATGATAATAATGATGATCTATAACCAAAAATATAATTAAAACAATGCAACCTTGGACGATCTAAAGAGGTATTTGATTCCAGCTTACACCTACTTTCTGTCTTTGTAGCTATTAAAAGTGTAGTTTCATTACCTCCTTGCTAAATGTTTCAGGACTCCAGCATGCATGGCTCTGGGCAATGGCACGGAGGCCCTCACGTACGACATCAACCTGGTAGCACCACATGGTTCCCCAGACTACTGTGGAGTCTTCTGGAATAATGTAAGTTCAGGGTAAACTTCATTATCACCCGCCACATATATCCATCATCATCATTATCAGCCGTTAGGTGTCCACTGCTTGACGAAGCCTTTCCTAAAAATGCAATATTTATTTATTGAAAATATGGGTGGATTTGCCATAAAAACCACGCTTGGCAGGCGGATTGGTGTTAAGTACTGGTGTATGCTGCTGCCCATCTCTTAGAACACATTATTAGCACATTTATTACTTTAATGAAAATATGCTGTCCTGTAAATCTTACACTAGAGTAGATCGGGGGTAATACATATTCGAGTACTCTCTTAGATTAGGTCAGGTACAGGATCACAGCAGTGTGGACCCTATTCTGCCACAGTTGCAGGGAGAGTTTTTGGTTGGCCTTTTAACCAACCACGGGATGGAGCCGTATGAGCGCTGCGTGAGATGGGCACCGGTGCATTTCGTAGGAGATCCCGGAGCCCATCGACATGCGCAGAGAATGGCCACAGGGGGGTTTTTGTTTGTCGTTGGAGTCCCGGCAATCTCATATAACCCTACCACACCCTAAATGTGATAGGATATATTGTTGAAGATATCCCGCTAGACGATAAAAAAAATAAAAGGTAGGTACAGAAAGTTTTTTCAGTAGGCTTAGCCAAGCCGATACATTTCTAACCAAAACATCTGGAATATTAACTTTTATATGTTTTTTTGTCGTTTCAGCGCACTGACGAAAGATCCCTTCCACTAGCAGTCCGTGTGCATCGGACCCTTGAGTTGGCAGAGGACAAGTTCTACGTCATCACGTGTGGCAAGGCCGGCTTCAGGAACGCGAGGTAATCATCACTCCTACACACTTACCTTATATAATAGCTAGCAACATTGGTCACGCCTCGGTTAGCTCAGTGATTGCGATTTTATTGAAATAACATGCACAGAATTTTTTGTTTTTAACTGCTTTGTATTGAAAACAAAAGACGTTTTTTCTTACTTACTTCAAAATATATTTGTGAAGTTGGTGGCATTGAACCTGATCACTATATTTTACATTATCACGTAAGGTTCAATGTGAAGTTTCAACCCGCACTGCCATATTTGTAGAAGAAAGACCGACAAACTTTCTTAGTGCATAGTGCGTGGTTCATTAAATTAACAGAACTTTTCTTCTTTCAGAAACGAAACTTCACTCGTATCACTACGAATGTTGAACGACCAGGGACGAAAGGTGCTAAATGCAGCATTTGGACTACCCTATACGCTTAAAGCTGAAATGAGCAAGTCTGATGGAACACACGGAATCAGAATGAAGAATTGTTTCGCTTTTAATATGCGTAACAATACTGTGGACCTTTTAGATAGCAGAGGGTGAGTAGTGAAATGATGATTTAAGATTTGGTCACCGCTCTTAGAATTAGCAAGGCGAAATGGGTAGGCCACACTACTCGCAGAACCGACAACCACGGGTCATCATCATCATCAGCAGCCTTTAGATGTCCACTGCTGGACGAGGCCTCTCCCATAAAATACAATGGGGGGAATTGCCATAATCACCACGTTTGGCTTGCGGATTGCAGTATTCATGTTGAGTACTTAGGCTGCTGCCTATTCCCTGGTGTAATCCCTGAGTTGACTTTTACGACATCCATGAGAGGATATGGAGGAGTCTATTCAGGCTGGCTACACCACGGCACCACTGGGTACTAAAGGTTAAAAGTAAAACGATGGACCGACTATATGGTAAAGGTCATATAGATGAAAAGTCTCATATGTCTGTAATTTCACCGTACATATCTAGTATAAAATGACATATCATTTTCCAGGAACTTTGTAACAATTAATAGTATTTCTTGAAGTGGAACGAACTGTTTATAAATATTAAACGTTTGAAAACAGCCAGCTATAACAGGAAATGAGGTAAATTGTAACTCTTTTAGTCATCATCATCACCAGCCTTTTTACGTCCACTGCTGGACGAGGCCACCTCGATAAAATACAATGGAGTGAACTGCCATAATCACCGCGCTTGCCAGACAGTTTGGTGTTGAGTACTCAGGTGGATACTGCTGCCCATCGTCTGGTGTAATCCCTTAGTCAGCTTTTACGCTATCCGCGGGAGGAGATTGAGGGGTCTATTAGGCCAGACACAACACGGCACTCTTTTAGTACATGTACTTAATTCGATACTAATGTTTAAATACAATCTAGAGGGGTAGCTGCGAAGAAATGGGGGTCAATAAGTCAAATAACCTTTTGAACGACTATGACGGACGATGCCCTGTGCAAACATTTTTATTCTTATAGTCCACTACAAATAGACTGCTATTTGATCGATTTGTACTACAAATATTTAATATTACATTTCCAGCTGCCCAGTGAAACAACAATCCGTAATAGTCCGGTCCGGAAGCGGGTCCGCGGAGTTGGCGATAGCGTCTCTCTTCCGGTTTCCGGACTCATCGCAAGTGAATTTCCAGTGCGATATCGCCATTTGCAGGTGTAAGTTATTGTATTCCATTTCCGTATTAGTTTTGTGTCAAAACTAGCTTGTTGTGTACGAAAGTACTAAGTTATGTACATAATATTTAATAGGGGTGCACGTTAGTTATTCCGAAAAAGGGGTATTTCTGAACATTAAATTAACTTTCAAAAACAACTTTGGGCTTGTAGTATTTGAATTTGAATTGTTAAAAAAGAAAGAAGTGGAGAAATCATAATTTAAAAAAATACCATCTCTTTTGTAGAAATGGGAACTGTTCACGTATACCGTTATACCAGCGTAGGCACCGACAAGTTTCATTTCAAATTTCAAGAGTCTTCATCGGGGTGATTAAACGTGATGTGCTCCCTTCACGTCCCGTTTAGCACTAGCATTGCTCCGCTATTGCAGACCTATAATATTAATGTCTACATTTTTCACGGCTCATATATGCTCCTGAAGCCTGGTAGAGACATTCCTCTTTGTCTCGCCAATATAACATTTACCGCAGTCACAAGGAATTGCGTAGACACCGGGGACACCCAATGGTTTTTTATAGTTATATACCGTTCCCTTTGAATTCAAAATTATGGTAAGGAATGCGCTTACGAGGTTTTAATGAATGGATTTTTTTGTGATGTTCTTTTGTTCGAGTGTGCCTAGTTAGTATGACTCGTTTGTTAAAAACATGCATTGATGTATTCTCGTACGTATATAACTAAAAGGTTACTATGAGTTGTATCCATTCTCATCGCTGGTATTTTTTTTTCAGCAAGCACATGTCTGGACGTAGACTGCGCAGAAGAAGGTAAACCTGAAACCGGTGATGAAGAGGGAGTGGTCACCGCCTCTACCGGCATTTTCGTTCTCGACCCTAACGACGCGACTGGTAAATATTGAATTAGTACTCGAAAATAACTGTAACCCAACTACAGTGAACTATACAAATCCATCACTATGAATCCTAGACAAGAACTCTTCTTTGATAATTAGGTATATTCCATATATTATAACGGTTCAAGATTGCAATTCTGGGACAAGATGCCTACCTATTAACATAATACAGATAAACAAATTTAATTACCCCACAAATACCAAAATGTGTCCGGACTGATAAGTCCGAAATATCTAAATCAAAAAGTAATACATCTGCGTAGGGGTTGGCAGTAGACATTACCTACCTTAAATAACTTAAAACTACGACCCATATTGAAAAGGCCCAATGATGGTTTGCCTACGCCTTCGAGAAAAAGATGTCTATAGGCGTATATGTGTTTGTGTATACTTGCAAATTCCATTCCCAAAACTTGGGCACACGGAGCCAGCGTCAATCTAAAACTCAATATACTATCTCCTAAAAGTTTTTCTTTATGATATCGTTTCTTATTTTCAGTGGTAGCACTATCGTGTATGGAAGGCAACATTCGTCCACTGTGGCTGCTATACCTGGCCATCGCACTTGGTGTTATGTTCCTTGTGATGCTGCTCATCAACTGCTTCCTATGCACGGCTATGACTTGCTCCTGTGCTCGGACTGACGTGAGTATTAACAAAACTTCTATTTATGAAATAAAATGTTAATTGTATTTGCTAGGTATGCCTAGCATAGGATAGTAGAATTGGATATACTCTAAACGGGGATCATATCCTACTCCTACTAATATTATAAACGCGACAGTTTGTGAGTATGGATGTTTGTTACTCTTTCACGTAAAAACTACTGAATGGATTTGAGTGAAATTTGGAATGGAGATACTTTACGCGCTGGATTAACACATAGGCTACTTTTCACCATCATCATCATCATCAATTTTCATCATTATTCACGAGGGTGAAACCGCGGGGCGCAACTAGTCACAAATAAAAAGATAAAAAGATAAAAGATAATTTATTTGTTTTGAATATGGTAATTTTACATTGGTGGTCATAATTCAATAATTTAGTTCCCATAAGTAGGTACAAGGTAGATACATCAATTCCATGTCATTATAATAGTAATAGTAAATTAATATGCAATAATAATAATTCATCGTAATATTGAATGTCACAAAACTTATAACTACCTACATTTTATGATCAAAAAATTATTTTATGTTGTAAAAACATTGTTTTACTAACCAACTGTATAATTCACTTGGGTATCTCCGCTCAGGGAGTTCTGTAATATTATTAGGTACGTGGTTATACACTTTTATTTTTATTTTAATATACTCCAAATGATGGGGATGAATTTAAAAATGAACTATCTACTGTAGTTGGATGTTTAATTTATGTTGATACCTTTATTTCTAGGTGATTGAAAAGGATCCGTCTGTGGTGGAAGACTACGATCCGTATCGCAGCTGGCATGGAAGCCAGTACGGTAGCAGGTACCCATCTTCTACCATACATTCAGCGAGGTAATGTTTCTCATCAAATCCAGTAGCGGGCATGCATTTAATGATTTTGGATGTACGCATAATGGATTACGTGAAAATTTAATCAAATACTCGCACTAAGGTTGGGATGTTCTTTTTTGTTTTTACTTTCATACATTCACAAGCAGATAATTCGCATCTATTAAGGAGATCTTACTAGGATGTAGTTAGTGGTATATTAGTTGCAATTCTGTGAATCATTCTCTGAATTTTAACCGAGCTAAAATACTCGCGGTACCTTTCATTTCAGTCTATTAGAAAGGGTGCGCTATTATTTTAGTGCACTTTCAATTTAGATAATTCTAAACAGAATCGCTACCACATAATGCCAGTAAGTTTCATGTTTTTATAAGGAGGAATATGAATTGATCGCGGGTTTGGATTAGAATCATTTTTTATTGGTATAATAGGAATTTATTTGTAATTTAACAATGTACGTTTCTCCTCAGGTCAGTCTCGGACAACAGTGACCACTACGCAATCGTGCAGTCAAGGCCGGGTAGCCGACACTCGGGCGTACACCGCGGCAGGCATTAAAAAGGTAACTGTCCCAACATAACCAAGAAAAATATAACTAGGAGCAGTGTCCTTTCTACAAAAAAGGAAATCACTTATTTTATACAATGGGCTATCGCTAAGAGTGATCTCTTTTAGACAACCTTAGAATGGACTGAATAGTAAAGAACGTGAGAGGACGTTGCGACGGCTTAATAACATCACATCAGCCTGTAGAAGCCCACTGCTGGGCACAGGCTTCCTCCATAGAATGCCATGACGAATGGTCTTGAGCCTCCTCCATCCACCGTCTTCCTTTGACACGGTCCTTGTTCAATCGAGAGCGGAGCCTTCATTTACTGGGTCGTCTGGTTTCACCGTTAATGAGTTCGATTCCAATGATTTTTTCGATGCTTCTAAGGGAATGATTTTGAGGTGGTCTCGTGAAAATTGAAGCTAAATGTTATTTAAGTAGAAAGGTAAAGAAAGTAGGTTGACACCTACATGACGTACACGTACTAAGTACATGACGTGTAATAGTGAGGTCTCAGTTCGGGGTGAAAAAATTAAGTGGTAAATTATAGTTAATAATTGTTTTATTTTCAGGAAGGCAGTCTGGGCAATAGATGTGGACTATGAATAAATTATTAAGCCACAATTAAAAAAATAAAAAACCGATCGAAGCGATTGTTATGAAAATTTAATTAGAAAATTATAAAACGGTGCTTTCACGGTGTAAAAATAAGTACTTTACGAATAACGTGAATAACATTTACGAATAACGTTTGAGAATAACGTTCGTTACCCTTAAAGAATAAAACGATGGTAATTATTCTGTGCATTAATAGGGACCGCGATATTTTTAGCGCAGTTTAAATTTAGTAAATGATGTACAGAATCGCTACCACTGTTTGAACAATTCTTCTACAACACCACCTAAGTGCCATTATTTGCATGTAACTTGTGTTCTAACGGAACTTAGTTAAGGATTACTGTATACCTCTTAATTTGTATGTCATTAAAAAACCTGAAGGCAACGAATCCGTCCAGTTTTATAGAATTTAATAAGTTTGTATAATAAGTTGGTTTTAATAAAAATAATCTAAGAATGAGATAATAAAAAGTGTAGGTTACTACTATTGACTTTTGTTTATATATGTGTGTAGTAAAATCTTGTTGAATCTCGTGCAATTTAAAAAAAAAAGTCTCAAAGACTACGTACCGTAAACGCTACGTCCTCTACCTATTCTACCTATTTATATACACCTTTTATTTTCAACCCCTTAATCATAATCATTTGTTAAACCTATTTTAGCTAAAATAGCTTTTGTCTTGTTTTGACGTATGACATTTTATATCAGAGAGAACAAGACAAAAGCTATTTTAACTAAAATAGGTTTTGAAAATGATTATGAATAAGGCCCTTAGATTATAATTGTCTAGGTATGTTCACCTATAATGCAACAGTTTGAGTGTTTGAAGCATCGAGACAAACTTTATGAGGTTTTACAGAGTGTTAGAAACAAAGATTGTAACTTTTTGTTCAAAATATATATCATCATCATCATCATCATCAACCTATAGAAGTCCACTGCTGGACATATTATGACTCCCCCTAGAATGCCACGACGAACGGTATTGAGCCGCCTCCATCCATTTCACTGTGGGTCGCACAATCGCAGAAATAAAGATATGAGCTCATCGCCACCTTTACTTTCCCACGACCAACTTGGCTAACATTTTCTTCCATATATTGTTAATAATACTCCAATATATTGTTAATTATACAGTAGATACAGTGAAGCACACTTTTATTACTTGTGTATATCCCAAGCCTTATTGTGTAATTTGATGTTTTATAACCATTTAAATACTAGATTCAACAAAGACTAAATTAAGACACACACACAGATATAATATTATATTTTTACTGCAAATTTTTGTCACGCTGATTCACTTCGACAACATAATATGTAGGTATGTAAAGGTGTATTTTAAATCGGCAGAAAATCATATTTTTTGAGTTAGATCTCTGTCCAGTTTTGATTTCATGTATTTATGTAATATTTCTTTTATGTCAATGTATTTTTTTTTTGTATGTCAGTGTATTTAGTTTCACATCACATGAACGGGCTGTTAGCTGCAACCATTTGTTATTTTCTCATAATAAAAAACCATCTGTCAAAAAGATTTGGTAAGGCTAAACAGCCGTTTAACCACTAATGTAATGGTGAACTTTAGGCTTAAGGTATTAAATTTAAAATGATATACCACATCATCACTGTGAGTTAGTATTAATTCAGTAGTAAATATATAAACGTGTATAGTTACAGTAAGTAGAACATGCAATTATAAGTTGGTTTTTAATTTTAGATAATATTGTATCTAGTTACTTATAAGTGCTCAGCATAACTTTTATAAGACTTCTTTGTAAATAAATAAGTTATCAAACCAGTGTTGGTAAACAGAAGTCGTATAGAATTTGGGAGGGAATGTATATATGAGGTATATTTTTATATATACACGAGCTCATAGTGTGTTAAGATACTTCGTGCGAATAAATACATTTTTAACACATACTACAAAAAGTGTTTTATTTTAATGTTACCTACGAGTCAATAGTGGGCTAGCTATCAACTAAACGAAGTAGAATATTAATTTGTCTTCGTACAATACTATCAATTTACTAAACTATTAATTTACGAAAATATAAACAGTTTACTTGTACCGAATAACTTTTCAGGGGGCTTAGTATGGGTTTTGATAGTTTACGAAACTGTATGAAGTTTCGTTTCCATACAATACATTTACTGACAGCGTCCTTAGTTTTCTTCTCGTTTTCGCTATGGGCAGATTCTCGGTAGACTTCAACGAGCACTACGTGCTACGCTGTCGTAGCGTCAGCCCTACGCTTACCAATTTAATTTTGAAAGTATAGTGCAATTTTTTTTTCTAAATTTTTTGTTTCGTCTCATAATGTCTTGGGAAATTTACTTGATAGAAATAAAAATAACAGTTTTAATTTTGCACACCAACAATATAATTTTATTTAAGTGTTTTACACTGATTTTTACTACATAAAGAAATTGTACAGAATGTTGAATACATATTATAAGATAAAATGAAACATGTTATAAATTCTTAGTTATCTTACATTTTGGGCTCTATGTGGCAAGATACATATTTTTCTTGGTAACTAGTAATGGCTATTATTAATACGTAATTTTTATACTACAATTACATCTACATAAAATTAATTATAGGTACATTGGTATAATTTTTATGTTAATTAAAAGTACATTTTTATATCGGACTAGAAAAAGAATTTATTGCAATATTAATAAAAAAATAATGCTAAAACAATCTAAAAGGAAAAAGGTATCTGTGTAGATATTTATAAATTGAATTGTATTTAATTTCATTGCGTTACCTCCTATGGCACTTATCGAATTGTATGTCCTGTGATACTTGGCTTATCACTGTGTTTTATAAGTACAGATTTTCTATAAATATATTCGCAGTAATTGCATTTCATTGTTAATAATACTCATGTAAAAGTTGGTTCTTCATAAAAGTGTGTAATAAATACCAGTCAAGATTAATCTTATATAATAACGCTGAAATAAATTGAAGCTTCGATATTTGATAAAATGCTTTGCTTAATTCTATCAAACATTATTTTTTATAATTTTCAAATGACAACACTGAGTCACTGACGTTGAGATAAATAGACGTTACTTACCACGTACTTATGCTTAGCATTGTCCCTGTCACTCTTTAACACGCGTGTTCACACATTTGTGTGTCAGTGACAAGGGCAGTTCTAAGCATTAGTACGGACTAAGTAACGTCTATTTATCTCGACCTGCAACCATGTGATTGTGTAATTGTTGTTACGGTTAAAGGGGAAAACACTCCATTCACATTAACATTGATATATAAGCAACATTTAAATTGCTATTTTGCAATTTATTCTAAAAAAACCGTTATAGCGAAAAATGTAGGTGAAGTGAAGATTAAATAACAACTAGTTCAGCTTGACAGTTTCATAATCAATTAAAATACGTATTTCACATCGAGATCAAAAACAAGCCTACAGCCATAACGTATTGCCAAATTTAAATAGCGGATGTAGCATCAATTCTGATATTTTGGACATTGGAAAGAATGTACCTGATAAATACTTTCAAGGCTCACCTATAAGTTATTCTTTAGTTGCTATGTTCATTTTCAGCATATGATTAGTTACTTTTTCGTAGAGAGATCTCTTGTAGATCCGAGGTTGGCTTCTCGACAGGCTGAGAGGGTCCATGCTGTATTTGTTGTCATCATCGAACCAATTTGACGCGCGCTGATAAATGAAAAATGTTATATTACTATTTGCCCCCACAATGCGTCTTACCAACATTATAACAAGGCTTAAATCAATTCAATCAAGAAATTTATGATACATAATTTTAAAAAACTGCAGCTAAGCAGTAGTTCTCGCAGTGCTGTGTTCCAGTTCGAAGGGTAAGGGTGCTGTTGAAATTACTATCTACAATCCAACTATCTATACCCTGATTTTTAATTTCAGTCAATTTTTGTAAACAAACAAATGTCAAGATATGCCACTGTGTGAATAAGTGTCATGTATGTGTGTCATATGTGAATTTACACGTATGCTACACAATCATGACACTTATACTCACAGTGGCATATCTTGACATTTGTTTGTTTACAAAAATTGTCTGAAATTAAAAATCAGAGTATACAATCAATCATTGTGTTTGACGTGATAATTTTAATAAAATTATTTTTGATATCTTTAATATCTACAAGCCAACAGTCGCAAATAAACTTAAAGGTCAAAAAAAAAAGCAAAGGTGGTCTTAATCATTATTTTGAATAGATACCTGTCTACAAATTATTTGACAACTAGTTGCTAAACAGCTTGTGATACAATTGTAAAAAGATTTACTTGTACATAATCATCATCAATAATCATCATCATCATCACCTGCCTGTTTATGTCCACTGCTGGACGAGGCCTCCCGCATTGAATACAATGGGAAGATTTGCCATAATCACCACGCTTGGCAGGCGGATTGGTGATTGCAGTTGTACTCAGGTGTAACTGTACAGCTTACAATAAATCGAAACATTTTACGACGTTCTTTGTTTAGATAACATCAACATATATTAAATCATTGTGTGATGACGGACTGATTATCAACGTACAGCCTAAGCCGTAAGTCTTAGAGACCTGAAATTTGGAAGGTACATTCCTTTTTAACCGACTTCCCAAAAAAGGAGGAGATTCTCAACTCGGTAGTATTTTTTTTTTTTTTTATGTTTGTTACCGCATATCTCCGTCGTTTATGAACCGATTTGGAAAATTCTTTTTTTATTTGAATAGATATAGTTCCAGATTGGTCCCATTTCAGAATCCAGTTCTGATGATGGAATCCATGAGGAATTGAGGGAACTCCTCAAATATTGTAGGCATACATATTGCGATTTTGATATTTTCAGCAACAAACCAAGCATTTGCATTCAAAAAGTATCATAATCTTTTCACCACTATGGTTGTTTCATAATTTTTTTTTCATCCAAATATTTAGTCGAATACAATGGCGGAAGTCGGTTTTTTAAATGAAAAGTTATGTGGTTGAACGATGCACTATGAAAGGAATTTTTGAAATTCACCCCCTAAGAGGGTGCAGCGGCGTGTTGAAGTTGTATGGAAAAAACTCCACGCGGACGAAGCCACGGGCGTTCACCAGTAGTAAATTGCTTTCACTGTTATATTGCGAGCGTCATTAGCGGTGCCCGCTATTGTACGAAGCCATGACTTAAATCTGAAGTATGCCGTAATGTGTTAACAATTTGACATTTTGCTCTCAAGAAACGATTTCCGGCTTCGTATCATAAGAACTGAGACCTTGAAAAAGTGTGTAGGTAGGCTTTTTATATTAACTTTCAATAGTAAGTTAATCAGGAAGTATTCTGATTGTCCAAACCATCGTATTAATAAACTGTGGTAGATCCTACTAATATTATAAACGCGAAAGTTTGTGAGTATGGATGTTTGTTACTCTTTCACTTAAAAACTACTGAATGGATTTGAGTGAAATTTGGATGGAGATACTTTACGCCCTGGATTAACGCATAGGCTACTTTTCATCATCATCATCATCATCAATTTTCATCATTATTCACGCGGGTGAAACCGCGGGGTGCAACTAGTGGATTATATATCTGTAAGAGTAATCAACCGTATGCATCCGCCTGAGGTGTTAACACCAAACTGTGGTCACCAATTTGCCTGCCAAGCGTGGTGATTATGGCAAATCCGCTCATTGAATACAATAGGGGAGGCCTCGTCCAGCAGTGGACGTAATCCGGCTGGTCAATATGATGAACCAACCATAATAAATAATTATAACTACATTATAACCATTTTTGACTTTTGAATGCTGTGTTGTAACACATAAATAAGTACTACCTATACAGCAATGTAATGTGCTCTTTAAGCTTTAAAAACCTGCTTAATAAAAGTGATAAAATTGACATTTAGTGTTTTGTTACAAGAATGGTTGTCAGGGGCTTTCACTAGGTATGTCTTTAGTTCGACCTGATAGACCTAGAAACATAAATTTACAAATAATCTCGATTAAATTATAAAATAGATGAGGAAAGAGTCTATAATCAAAGTGTGTTGTCAGTGATGACAGACGGCACTGAGACCTGGTAATTTACTATTATCCTCATACATAAGCTCAAAATCGCACAGTGGAGTATGGAAAGAGCTATGCTTAGTTTCCCTACGT
The DNA here is from genome assembly GCA_951392215.1 of Epirrita christyi. Classification (NCBI taxonomy): domain Eukaryota; kingdom Metazoa; phylum Arthropoda; class Insecta; order Lepidoptera; family Geometridae; genus Epirrita; species Epirrita christyi. The sequence goes on along the minus strand of OX595839.1, from coordinate 7,020,594 downwards.
GACAGAGTCTGAAATGAGGAAATCCGTAGAAGAACCAAGATACAGAGAGACATAGAGAGGTAGAGGGCATAGCTCTCCGAATTAGCAAGTTGAAGTGGCAATGAGCAGATCATATAATAAAGGTTCTCGAGTGGCAACCATGAACCGGACAACAAGAGGTAACAAGTAGAGGAAGGCTCCCATTCAATTGACTAAAGACATTATAAAGGTCGCAGGAAATCAGTGGATGAAGGTGGCTCAAGACCGTTTGCCATGGCATTATATGGGGGAGGCCTATGTGCAGCAGTGGACTTCAAAATGCTGATGATGATGATGATGATGATGATGAGGAAGGAATAGGTAGCAATCAAAACAGCTATAAAATTTTACAGAGTACGAAATTCTGCCCAAGTTATAAACGACACACTACATAGTACCTTACCGTAAGATAGAAAATCTCAAATGTAAATAAAAAATTGCAGTATCATATTATTATTATTATTTTTACATTAGAACCAGTTTATAATATTGATTGGCGATTAATCAGACCATCCAACTGATAAGAACGCCCATCACACTTGACTTTCTTGCGTCACTACTTTCAAAAGCAATTTAACTGACGCGTGGAATTTAGTAGTGACGTCAGTCGAATACGGGTACAGGTTTGAGGGCCTAAAGATAGATTGACGAAAATAGAAGTTATAAATAAGTTTATTGTGCAAACATCTAAACCTATATTTTCCAAGAAAAGCTTTTATATAATGTGTCTTTCGGATTTGAAAAATTTGTATTCCTAATGAGATGATTAAAATAAGCCCAAACACGACCAGTCCAGTTATTTAGATATTATCTATCGAGCCGTTCTATTGTCAACCATCTTCAGTCATCATTATCGGATCAGCTCATTTATTATATTATATTATATATATATTATTATATTTTTCGGTCCACATGATCTCCATATCATGATAAACTCGCAATAGACTTTAAAAGCTGTATGACAGAAATCGATGACGAGTTTACCCATTAAATCCTATACAATTAAAGGGGTAATATTTGTGTATATATGTTTTGAGATCTCGAAAATGGCTCTAACGATTTCGATGAAATTTGCTATATGGGGGTTTTTGGGGAGAAAAAAACGATCTAGCTAGGTTTCATCTTTGGGAAAACGCATTTTCTGAGTTTTCCGAGTAACTATTGAATTTATTTGACTTGTGACGAATTTACCCTATATTTATCGATGACGAAAGACCCCTATTCCTCCAAAATCATTCAATAATCCATTTTATTATGATATAATCTGTCCGATCTGTAAATTAGCTCGGGTTTTCCCACGATGTGCACTAAATAGCCTCAAAATGTGTAACATGCCGAAAGCATTATTAATAAATTATTTAATTAAATATGCTTTTTATAGCCGTCTCGAAGGACGGTGGGACGTTACAACAGTTTATGATACGATGAATTCGTCCATTTCGAAAGTTTAATTAAGTACAAATTGAACATAAAGATGTGTAAGCAATGCCTTGGTAAGATACAATCTATGTCATCCAAAAGTAAAATGCAAAACGTCAGGCCATATCCGTTAAATTGTGTAGATATATGTATAGTTAGATGTCCATTATTAGGTATCCATTCTGTATAATCAAAATCCTATTTTTACTCCAGTTACTAACAGCATTTAAGTACCTAATTGGGGTTTTCATTCTCTCAGAACAATGAATTGGTTTTTATTGACATTGTTTTTATTTTGTGTATGGCCTATTTAATCGTTTTATATATATGAGTATTTTTGTTTTCTGACTCGCTTGTCACCTGCATATTAGCTATGCCTAGTTTGTAAGGACATCTTAAATTTTGCACGCTTGACGGCAGAATGCATTGGGGACTATAATTTATATTTATCATCTGTGTTATACTGTACCTACATTCTAAGTAAATAAATTATTCATTCATTCATTCATTCATTCATAACTACGTAAATGTTTATGGGCACAGATAATCTCCGACCTTTCAAAAACACTTCAAAAAATTACAATATCACACGACGATAATTTTAATACTATAATCAAAATACTAAACTGGCGTGCAATAAAATAGGGTCACTTACCTCAATTGCTTATGCTTACCTCCCAAACTATGCAAGTTATCGAATTTAAATAAAAACGATAGCCAGTAAAATATATTTCATACGGCATTAAATACAAATAAATTTGTCATTTAATAATTTTTGTACAAAATTACTCAACATTTATTGAATAAATAAACAAAAAATTCGTTTTTAGGGATCCTGTTTTTTGATATTGGATAGTGTCCCTATTTCATTGCTCGCCAGATTAAATTATTTCATGAGTATTTTTTTCCAAGAGTTCTACGAAAAGTCTATTGCATCGTATCTTTGTACCATAACTTCATCTTTTCACACTAAAGTTTTCATCTCGAAGCCCGGCATTCTAAATTTTGTTATAAGTAAACAACAAATTCGCCAAAAGTTATCTGCCGATATACTCACCTCAAGCTTGAAATTGATGACAACAGCAGAAGTCTGATGGTAGGGCACGGTGACGACGTGGGAAGATGGGAAGTATCCGGGGAAGTTGGCAGTCACCTCGTAGTGGCCTGGGGTCAGCAGGCGGAAGAAGTCTCCGAACGGACCTGTGACGTAAGCAAACATGTCAAAAATCTACAACTGAGGAGTGACTTCTGGGTTAGCATTTGTTTCGGTTGTGGAGATAGCTGCAAGGAAAATTTGAAATGTAGATATGTTGTGTGTTTGTGTATTTTTGTGTGTGTGTGTATATTTCTTCCGGGTCTGGGTGTTATGGTACCATGGTACTCGTAGTTCCTGATACCCACGACACAGGGAATCCTAGTGTAGGATCAAGACTAGGAGTTATACAAGAAAGAATCCCACTTATAATAATATACAGGGTGATTCAGTAACCATGGATCAAACGAATCAAAGTATTAAAAGACCTCATGGCACATCCAATTCACGATGCATTTTGAAAAAATGCCCAATGTTTAAGGAAAGTAATCTTAGGATATTTTTTTATGATAAAACCGTTGAAGTATCGTATTGTATAACAAGCGACTTTTTTTTTGTTTTTCCTCAATCTCAACGAAAAACATTACATAACACCCAACAGTCACATACATAGTCCTGATCCCACACTAGGATTCACTGTGTCGTGGGTATCAAGGAACTACAACTACCATGGTACTACAACATCCAGACCCGGATCAAATATAATTGAACCCCCACCTCTTGCGTCTCAGCCAGCTACTAACCCACCACGCCACGGAAATCGTCAAAACGTTTAAACGATATAAGCGCTTGAATGAGACTACTCGTCCTAGGTATTGGTTCTCAAAGTTCAATCTCCGCCTACGCAACAGGATTCTTGACAGTGGCTCTCATCATCATCATCATCAGCCTGTAGAAGTCCACTGCTAGACATAGGCCTCCCCCTTAGAATGCCACGACGAATGGTCTTGAGTCGCCTCCATCCACCGACTTCCTGCGACGTTTATATTGTTGACGTTGTTTTTAGTCCATCGTTGGAGGGCCTTCCTCTACCGCGGCTCTCAAACTTATTTAATTGTTGTTAGATGACAAGATATTGTAGATTCATGTACACCAAAGTTTTTTTTCTTCCACATAAACTCACCTGTGTACTTCAATGATCCATACAGACAAATACCAATTAAGTAACATAACTCGCAAGTCAAATATCATTCTCAGTTTACTAAATTGAATGCAAGAAAAACTTTATTCAACGCAGTGGACAATGGATGTTTACATTGTACCACGGTTGGTATGAGGAAACAACTAGGAAAAAGGTGAGTGAACCAATAAATTTGGATCTGGTTTTAAGCACGCTAGAAAGGTATCAATGAAGCACTGAACTGATATAATAATAATAATAATAATAGTCATTTATTTCAGGCTACATGGGAATTGTACATTAAATTATACCTAAACAATAAGCCCATAGAAATATATACTTTAAAATGATAATAGGTTATAATAATATTTACTAAAACACATAGGTAACACAAGATAAGTACTTACATTAAAAAATATACCAACAAACAATGAAATTGTGCTACTATACAAATTTTAAGATACCTATTTTTTTTTTATACTTCTTGGCAAGCAAACAAGCATACGGCTCACCTGATGGAAAGCACTTACCGTAGCCTATGGACGCCTTTACATTATGACTAATTGTTGTGTAAAATACCTACTTATTAATTTGAATTTAAGTCCATGATATTCTTTTTCATTGCCGCAATAAAAATATTGTATTATAGGTATCACTAGCCTGGGGAAATGCATCACAGTCCAATAGGGTGTTTCTGTTGCAGAAGCGGGCGATACGGTTTATATTGCAAATTGGTAAATTAGAATCGTGTAGACTAAGGTTTAAGGAATTAGATATCATGACATTTACTGGTGAATATATTTTTCAAAATCTTATTTATACTAAATTACACAATGACGATTTAAAATTAAAAAGTGACATTCACAATTATAATACACGCAATAAAGACGATATAGTTGTTCCGAAGCACAGACTAGCTAAAGTAGCTAATAGTTTTTTATGCATAAGCATAAATCTTTTTAATAAATTACCTTTGGACATTAGAAATTTAAATTTTAAGGATTTTAGTGTTAACATTAGAAATTTTTTACTATTAAAATCTTATTATAACATTGACGAAGCTCTAGCTGATGACTTTAGTATGTAATAGTACTGGTATAGGTTAAAACCAGAATAGGTTTACCAGAAAGTTTTACGTCATAGGTAATACCGTATAATATGACTTATTGAAAAGCTAACAAACAGCTAAAATAATCAACACTTTATTTGGAAAGACCGTAGACCACGTCAACTGAACAACCCAACTATTTGAAAGTTTCGAAACCGCTTTTTGTGATTCAAATACCAAAAGATCGACAAAGACTAGGTGTGAATACATAATGATTGTCAACATCACATAAATAACCATGATAAATAACAATAAAGAGTCAGTGTGTCTGCCAACCACGAATATTCAATGCTATACATTTGATTCTTGCTTAATATACTTATACTGCAATATAGTAGTCATCTCACATAGTATTATAAATGTGAGCATGTTTGTTACTCCTTCACGCTGAAACAGCTGGAGTGATTTAGTTGAAATTTGGAATGAAAATAGTTTATATCCTGAATTAACATATAGGTTTCCTTTTATCCGAATATTCTCACCGGATCAAGACTTATCTATGCGGGTGGAACCACGAGGCGCAGCTAGTATTATATATTCGTTAGCGAATGTACCAAATAAATGCTTATAAGACATTGTATAGTTTTAGTATTTTAGGTAGAAATTGTTAATTATGAATTAATTCATCCGGGGAAGTACTACCATACCAATATCTGCCACAAAGCAGCAATGCTCGCATTACTGTGTGACTGTGAAATTATAGGCACAAGACTTTAAAACTATGTCCCATTGTGATGGAAGCAGTGCTATGCTACGTAGTATAATCCTATATTGACGTGACCAAAAGGTATCATCATCATCATCATCATCATCATCAGCCTGTAGAAGTCCGCAACTGGACATAGGCCTCCCCCTTACAGCGCATATAATTTATTCTTGATTTATTTTATGTATAATGGCATTAAATAATTTCAATCGGTGAAATTAATGAATTTTAGAAAAATTACGACTATACACCACGTACTTTACTATTCTCCTGCTGACGTTTCGTTGACCATTTTGAGGTCCTTCCTCATGAGCACCGACCGCGACCACCCTCAAAGGTCGTGAAACGGGAACTGAATATAGTCGTAATTTTTCTAAAATGATACCAAGCCACGATAACTTCAATTCTATGAAATTAATGAAGTACCTAGATAAGTAAAAATTAAATAGGTAGCTATAATAAGTTTGTAATAATAAATGGCGAGCCATAGTTCGTTACGCTTAGCATAGGTATACTATTATATGTCTTAATGTGTATCATCTGTGGCAATAAATGATTTCAATTTCAATTTCCTTAGAAAAATGAAAAAAAGTAAAAAAGTATATCATGATGATATAATACATACCTGCAGTAGTAACGTCATGACGTATAGGTCTAGGAACATTTCCAGTGATATTCACAACTGATATGACAGCATTCTCCAAATAGTTAGCCTCATCGCACACGGTTCCTTTGATTCCAATATGAGCCTGCCAGAGGTAAGCTATGAGAGCCTCTTTGTTTCTCTCCCATTCGTTCCGCAGTTCATTTGTGTGCGTGTACTTCTCGCATCCTAGCTCCAGAGTGATCTCGAAGGCATTTGTGGCCAGGTAGTTAAAGTCTTGCATACCTGAAATCATTTGAATTTGTGTTATGTTACTGCATTATATATATATATATATATACATATATATATATATATATATATATGTGTGTGTGTGTGTGTGTGTGTGTGTGTGTGTGTGTGTGTATATAAGTATATATAATATGTATACCTGATTAAGACTAGCTAATACAAAATATTTAATTTTATATGGTTTTTCTAAAATTGTTTATGATTGATATCCTTGGGCATTGGAGCCAGTTTTATTCAGATAAATAACTGAAACGAATTCTACACTAATACAAAATATTATAATTTTCTTTCCACAACCTTGCCTTTACATTATTTACGGCTGTGTTGTATGGGTACTTTTACATCCATAACGGCTACTTAAAATATTCATTGTTCATCAAGGCAACGATTGATTGTCTAGCAACACTTTGCTAGGAACCTTTTCAGACCTCTGACAATACGCTGATAAAACAATGCAAGTCAGATTAGTATGACTGAACCAGTCCAATCCTCATGGTCAACTCCGTAGTAAGTGTAAGTAAATGTCAAAGGAGCAATGATCAACAGCTAGCCTTCCTGCTTTACACACTTCCTATTCCATACCTGTCAGTACTAAAGGACTTGCAACTCGTAGTTACAATAGCTCGTTACTAATCCACTCAGGTAACTGATAGATCATTGCCTAAGTACTTCCCTACCATTCCAATATGCTATAATAGTTATGTGATCGTAAATCGATTCGTTTATGTAAAAAGCTGACATGTTTATAGGTATATGTATTTCTTATTCATAAATATTAATAAAATTCAAACATTTTTAAGATGAATCGACCTACGGCATCTATCTTATTGCGAAAACGAGATCTAAAATATACTAATCTGGGTCGAAATGACAAGCATTTTGTAAACGAATGAATACTAGAAAATCCTGTTCAAAAAGTAAATAACGATACTAAAATGATCGATATAATTTGTTTGATACTGTTTATGTGTTTTCTAGATTTTTAGTGTTATTCTGCCTACTACGTTCTGTACGGATTTTGAAAATTTTAGCTAAATATCTCGTTATACCATCATCATTATCATCAGCATGTAGAAGCTCACTGATGGACATAGGCCATAGAATGCCACGATGAATGGTCTTGAGCCGCCTCCATTCACCGACTTCCTACAACCTTTATAATGTCATCGGTCCATCGAAAGAGAGCGGGGGTGTTCCTACACTGCGTCTCCCAGTTCGTAGTCGCCACTCGAGAACTTTAATTCCCCAACGGTAATGTTTTTCTAATTGAAACAATCACAATTTTATTTCTCGCAGCGATTCGATTAGTTCCGCCTCGGTCGACAGATGTAGGTATCATGTCCAACTTGTTTGTTTTTACTTGCATTTGTTTTTATAATGGTCACACCGGGGTCACATCAATGTTGATTAATTAGGGCTAATTAAAATTCATTAATTCTAATAGAATGGATAATATTATGAAGGTTACGTACAGGGTAAACATTTCTATGTCATCCTATTTGTTGCTGATTCATTTGGTGTCAGACGCTATGCAACTCATCTTCTTGTAAGATATTCAATCTTTATATTCATACTTAAACACACGACCTTTCCCCGAAGGGGTAGGCAGAGCCTGTGGGTTACACAATCACAGGAATATATACTAGACAAGTTTAGTGGTGAGCTCATCGCCGCCATTGCTTTCCACGACCAACATGGCTAACGCTTTCTTCCAGTAATAACACTCTTCTTAATAAGCCAGTAGCCAGGACAAATATTATACCAACAAAATTGCCCAACAATTCCTATCGTATTTGTCATTAATGACCGGCGTAGGCACGATTGACTATTCTACTTATACTAAAATTGGAATGTGTAAGTAGTTAGTGGTGATATAACTGGTTCCGTATTAAAACATAGCTCAGACTAAACACTCGATCTATAGACTTCACGTTTGATTGTACTTACATTCACGTTATATTCACCATGGCTTCCTAAATTTTAGAATCCTGAACTTAATCACAGCAGAAAAGCTAGCAGGTATTTATTAAATATTCGAATGAATGCCAATGAAACCAGAAATATCATATTTTTGTGATACCTATCATAGTTGGTATTTCAACTACTTATCTACATAGTCCTTATTAGTCTTATTCAAACGAGCGATTTTTGATATTTACGTTAAATGCCGGATAATATCATAAGGACAAGTCTAGTTTAGTATTATGGAACACCTTAATCGTAAAGTACTATATCCTAAATTCCTAACACAGACAAAATTACCTATATTTTTTTAGGATTGGCATTTGTAAAATCAATTTGATTCCGTTGTAAATTTATATAAGTTGGAACCGTTTTCGTAAAATAAAATAGACCCTCTCTAAGAACTAACCTCCTTTTAAGCTGTACCAAGCAGCCCCGTTAGTAACCCCTCCTTGTTTGCCAAAGTTGTAGGTCATGGACTCCTCTGGGCTTATAGCGTTGCATCCTCTACGGTTAGTCGATGACATATCTGCATGATTTGAAGCGTAAGCCAAGGCTATCTCCCTAAAAACAAACAACATTATGCAAGACAGTGTGATAAATTGCTAACAGATGTGATAAATTCAAAAGAATAGCTAAATACCAATAAGTTCCTTTTCTTCCATCGTGTCAATAGTTCTGCGCTAAATGATTCTAGACCAGAGGCCGTAGACAAAGTAACATTCTAATAGCGATGACGCCAGTAGAAAGGTCCAAAATGTATGGGATTGACGTTAGCTATCGATATGTCACGTGGTCTTTTGTATTGAATTACGACTGTAGAAATGGAATCGCTTCGAAGCGAATGCCGTTTGTCTAGGCCCTCAGTACTCTGCCATGGCTAATACGGCTATAACAGTGGCTATTTCTAACCTTCCTTCTCCTCCCATAAATGTCGTAAAAGACGACTAAGGGATTACATCAGAGGATAGACAGCAGTATCCATTTGAATACTTAACACCAATACTACGATCACCAATCCACCTGCCAAGCGTGGTGATTATGGCGAATCCCCCCATAGTATTCAATGGGGGAGCCTTTGTCCAGCAGTGGACGTAAACAACAAGATAGAAGGCCCATTATTTGTGGTGAGACTCCGCAATTGCTGTCTCAACATCTTCTCTCACCAATAAATGTCAAATTATTTTAAGGAACACCGTTGTTATAATTGTTTTTTTTTTTAAATGCTTAAGATCTCATTAAGAAAGAAGACCAGATGCTGATTTACGACACGGGACTTGTTTGTTTTTTTGTTACAAAGGCGTTTTCAGTTCATTGCCGCTTGAAAAAGTATGTTATAGTAAGTACCTGAAAGTATCATCATCAGGGCTAGCAGAGTATTCAGAAACTGGCGCTCCACTGCGGCTCGCGTCATAAGGATAGTTAGCCACAAGATCCCCTCCATGCATCGCTGCGCTCAGAACGAAAGGAATAGACATGATCCATCTCATTATCGCCCTAGTTTCTGGCTCCAGCTAAAAATAACATTTTATTTCTGAAAACCGTAGCAGACATACCATCAAAAGTTTTGTATAGAATCAAAATTTTATATTGATAATTTAAGTTGGTATTACGACTGGCACTTATCACGTACACGCCTGCCAAGTGTGGTGATTGGCAAATCCCCCCATTGAATACAATCTCGTCTCGCAGTGGACGTAAACAGGCTGATGATGATGATGATACGTACGTACGTATCATCAGTCCTACGTACTGCCAGTCGTAATCACACCTAGGCATATTTCAAATAACATTTATAGCTGTGGATAGAACTGTTTAAGATTTACACATTTAACATTATAACTTACAGGTTCACCAAGTCTAGTCAGATCCTTCAGCAAATGGTTATTGTGATTAATTCCTTGACGTTCATACTCGAACGTAATCGCATCCAAGTCCGGGAAATTACGATTCAAATCCACGGAGTGATTGTTGTTGCGACCAATCAGGTAATGTAAACCACCCTAAAAAAATAAGTACATAATTAAAACTGATGTCAAATCCAAGACAAAGTATTTTTTTATCGAGTTACTTACAGTCTCGTTGGACAGCTGCCAACCATCAGGGTTCATGGAAGGTAACAAATGGATCCTAGAACCTTGAATAAGGTTTCTGATGCCTCGGTCATGTTTCAAATACTGATCGCACAAATAGTCGGCCAAGCCCAGGAGCAGCTCACGACCTAGTACTTCATTCCCGTGGATATTACTCACATATTTTACTTCGGGTATGTCTGGACATAAAAATATTTTGTTAATAAAAAAAAATAATAGATACTTAGATACCCACAGAAAGTAATAAAATAGTTTTTACTTACATGGCTGGTGAAAACCAGGAGTTTCGGCAAACTCGATCACATACAAAGGTACGCCCCGAACAGATGGCTCACTTAAAGTGTACACTCGCGTTATTGAAGGACATTTCTGATGCACTTCTTCCAAAACTAAGGGTAGTTCTTCATTATTGTGATGTTTCCACTCAAAAGCTGACGACGCTGCTATGGTCAGAGCCAGGCACAACACCAGATATGAAACCATGGTAGATTTTATAATATTTTTCTAATAATTTTACCTAATCATTTTATAGTGAGCACAAACAAACTGCGATACGAAACCCGTGGCTCTTCTCTTCTCAATAAAAGTATTGATCGATTTTCCCGCCCGTCCAACTCGGCCGCGTACGTACGTCACGCAAGTCAATGCATCACTCCCTTTCACACATCCTCTCACTCTTTCCCTCTCCCCTTTTATTTGAACACGCACACACCCACTACTTTTGTAGTGTTGGGGTCACTCACTATTATCATGAATAGATATCGATTGATTTATATACTTAACAAAATAATATTCAGATCTACGAGGAGCGTCTAATCACAATTTGCGAAACATTTATTTTTTATCGCTTAGGTAGGTGCTCATTTCTTTTCATTTACCTACGTAGGTAAGTTAAGTATTTTGTTAAAATAATATCTATATGGTTTTTTTATTTTAAATTTTTGTAATTTCTTTATAACAAAATCTAAAATATTTTATATTGACCAACCAGTTTTTGTTGGTACCAGCTTTTGATACATTATAGTTAAGGTAAATTATAAACGTGAAAAACTGAAGTGGAAACGTATACTATGTAGGTAGCTGTATTGTCTAGGTATACGTTTTTGTTTGCAACCTTTGCGTTGTGATAAGCAGAGATAAGTTTTTTTTTATATATAGTAACTTATTTCTACATAGGTCTAAAAACTTCAGTTAGAACATACATTTTCTATCTTGATTTTATATACATTTTCGACCAATAGGTAGGTGCGAACTGCTGTTAAAACTAGGTGCAATGCTCATCGACGATCAAGTTATTGCACAACACTATCATTGACGTCTACGACGTCATTTCCTTCAACCATTGCTTGATTGAGTTGATACGCTGTTTGACAGCACCATGACAGCACTAATGAACGTAATGAACCACAGGAACTATGAAGTGGGCGCCAAAGTTTAGTTCATTAGGTACTTAAAATAGCTTTATGTATTAGCATTAGGATTCATTTCAGATTTTTTCCCAGTTTTATACTTTTTTTTGGAGTCCATAGACCTGTAGTATATGCCTAAATTAATGCATGTACCTATCAAAACCCACCAATCACCTTAATACCTCTAAACTAATACTAATACTAACTATAATCACCTCTAAACTAGATTTTGATTGAAGAAACACGCCTTTTTACCCGAAGCAGTAGGCATAGCCTCAATGGGTCTAAGCTTATCTAAAATCAAAGTAGGTAATAGGCGAATAAATTCTTGAGGCTCGTCCGCTCTAGGGCACAAGTCGTAATACATTGTATTGCGACTTGGTACCCACATGTATCAAAATCATTTTTGTATACACCTTTGATACATGCCGTGAAACTTGTATATGCGTATCTGGATACACGGTTCTTCAAAATTATATTAGGGCGCTGTTGTGAAACTGTTTCACATTCGTTTTTTTAACTTGTAGATTGTTTCGACCATTTTGCTGCAAAATGTATCGCCACAATGTTGCAGATGCAACAAAGCAGAAGTGATTGAAAACATGTCTCGATACGTAATACGACATACATGTATCTGCACATTGAATTTGTGCCGAAACCATTTTGGGATAGAATTGTGCCCAACGGACGAACCTTAAACAAATTCAATAATTTAATCTTATACTTCCTCTGGTTATTTCAACAGTTAAACATTCTCCTAGAAAGATCAGAATAGCAAGACCCACGCCTGAAAAATATAAAATGTAAATTCCCTGAAAAATAAGAAAACTTAATTAATCGAAATTTAGTTACCTATAAATGAAGACCAGGTAAAAAATAATTAAAATAACTTACAACGACGTGACGTAAACTTAGAGCCGTGGTAAATCCTGTGTCGGTATTCAAACGTGATAACTTTACTTCCTGTTGAACTTCGAAATTCAAATATTTTAACGCAACCTAAAACAAAAGCGTAATACATACATAAATAAGTAAATATGAACTAGTAGCAGGAGCTAGTTTAGTTTAGGACCTACAAAATCGTTTGTCTGCTTTTTATGAAATGTTAAAAAAATACTAACTATCTTGTTGATTCAATCGAACGACTGTTGTTACGTTCTCAATGCGACCATAAAGCTCATCAACATCATCATCAGCGTTTAGACGTCCACTGTTGGACGAGGCCTCTTAAGGGATTTGCCATAATCACCACGCTTGGCAAGCGGATTGGTGAACGCAGTATTAGTGTTGAGTACTCAGGTGGATGCTGCTGCCCAACCCTGGTGTAAGCCCTATGTCGGCTTTTATGACATCCACGGGAGGAGAGGGAGGGGTTCTATTCTTATCTTAGGCTGGACACATGCCGGCCTAAAGCTTAAACACCATAAAGCTTACAGGCTAGAAAATAAAAATTATAAGCCACTCTGTATGTGTCTAGGTACGTATAGGTACAGTCAGCAGCACGAATTGGTTACCCCCTCTGTTTATAGATTAAACTACAAATGAAAAGCATAACTATTTTCCAATATTTGTGGTTTGATTTAATGTTTAATTCATAAGGAATATATATATTTTTTTTATTATATGATCAATACCTAGGATCAATAATTAGGTCACGTCCACTTAGGCCCCTACGCCAGTGTCCGTCATCCTGAGACATAGATGAAAAGTCCCATGCACTTGTATTTTCACTAGCACCCACACCTTCAAATAGGAACACAGCAATACGAGCACTATTACTGCTTTGCGGCAAAATTAGCTAGTACTTCCCCGGATGAACTCTTTGACAAGGAGCTACTACTTTCTTGCGTGTTTATAGTTCAATCCTAGAACACACTGGGGTTAACAAATTAGTGCTGCTATCTGTACTATAGAAAGAATAATTATTGACCTGTGTTTCCCAAGCAAGTAAAAGCCCAGACTGTTGAAGTCTTCCAATAAGTTCACTCATTTTCTCCGTATAAACTGAGCTTTTCCTCATCATCACCACACACTGTTCGTAGTAGAAATCATCCAACATCAATGTAAGATCCAGCAAAGCCTCTTTTGTTATGTAGTCGCCAATAGCAAAGTAACCTGTGAATTAAAAAGTTATTTTGATGAAAAATATGTTTTTCAAAACAAGCTTTTATTAAACTAGTGATCGAAACCTGTGGTGACTGATTAATTGTTGAGGAGTTTCGTTGTCTATCTTTCATCTTAAACATCAGAGGGTCTAGCCAAACGGCATTCGCTTCGAAGTGATTCCATTTCTACAGTCTTAATTCAATACAAAAGACCACGTGACATATCGATAGCTAACGTCAATCCCATACATTTTGGACTTTTCTACTGGCGTCATCGCTAATAGAATGTTACTTTGTCTACGGCCTCTGATCAGCTTGTTGTTTCCATAATATTCTATTATCATCAGTACTTGACAAGTGAAGTTAAATTAAGCTTTTAACATAACACCCAACAGTCACATACATAATCTAGATCCCACACTAAGATTCCCTAGGTATCTATCCCTGTTGCAGATCATGGAAACATTTTCCCCGCAGCGGGAATCAAACCCGCACCTCTTGCGTCTCAGCCAGCAACTCGCCTATTGCACCACGGAGGTTTAAAAATGTAGATTTTTTTATTTATTTTATTAAACAAAAGAATAAAGGAAAGAAAAAGTAAACAAGCACATTGGACACCTAGTAAACAAACCCGCAAAAAACATTACCTGCTGGTAGCTTTTCAATACTAAAAGCCATGTTTCTTGTAAAGCTTTTTCTCTTCAACTCCTCAGCAGAATAAATTCGGAATTGGCTGACTAACTGCTTCACTAATGGCTGCAACATACACCTAAGTAAAATATCCTACAGTTTCAATCATAACTAAACTAGCGTGCAATGAAATAGGGCCCCTAAGAAAAACCACAATACCGCACAAACTCATATTGTTATTGAAATGTAAAGTAATTTTTACTAATAAAACATTAAACATTTTTTGTAATTTTTTTATGATTTTAATTGTATTTTTATGGACTAAATATATAAACGTCGAAGGAAGTCGACGGCTGGAGGCGGCTCTAGACCGTTTGTCATGGCATTCTAGGGGGAGGCCTATATCCAGGCTGATGATGATGATATTTTTTCTTTCGTTATTTTGCTCTAGTCCTGTGAGTAGTAGACAGTTGATCACTTGTGGCCTAAATATTTTGTGATAAATTGACACAAGTCTGTGCACCTCTGGCCTAAGGGATCCAAACTGGTGAACTCGGTAAAAACCAATGTGGCAAGGTAAAAATTAAGTGTGAATTAAGTAATTATGTACGACTCAATATTGAGTCTTTTTGAAGGAATTGATTTCAAAAATAAAAAAAGTAAAATTTAATTGATTAGCCTGCAAAAGATCACTACTGGACGCAGGCCTATAGAATGCCACGACGACTGGTCTTGAGCCATTACCGACTTCCTGTGAACTGTATAATATCAGCGATCCATCAAGGAGAGCCCCTCTCTCCTACACTGCACCGTACGGTGCATGGTCGCCACTCAAGAACCCCTATTCCCTAATGGTTGTCAGTTCTGAGATCTACACGGCCTGTTCATTGCCACTTCAAATTGCTAATTCTGGGAGCAATGATCTTGGTTTTTCTACTGATTTCCTCGTTACTAAAACTAACCTCATTTGAAAGAGTAAGCGAAAATATCCATGCATCGTGCGTCGCTCCCCATTCCATATCTCTGTCAACCAAGTCCTGCACAGTGTCGATAGAAGCTTCATACTTAGGCACGGTGAAGGTTGAAGCCAGACCAGCACCGTAGGCACTGACTAGGATCAAACTAGCTCCTAGCAACCAACCTGTTATACCTCGGATTCGCCATGATTTTCCGTCATCATTCTGCGACTAAAATAAAGTATTGCAATTACTGATGATTGAAAAAAAACAAAAAAAAAATGTTTATTAATTAAATGTAATTGTAATTTTAAAAATGTAAATTTACAAAATAACTGACTCCCGATTATGAATTACTGAGGAAGGCCCTCCACTCGATGGACTAAAGACATTATAAACGTCGCAGGAAGTCGGTGGATGGAAGTGGCTCAAGACCGTCATGGCATTCTAAGGGGAATGCCTATGTCCAGATGTCCAGCAGTAGACTTCTACAGGCAGCGCGCGTGTGATGCCTCTGGTGTTGCAGGCGTCCATATATAGGCTACGGTAACTAATTTCCATCAGGTGGACCGTAAGCCTGTGTTTGCTTGCCAAGAAGTATAAAAAAAAAACAAAAGCCAATAGAAATAAACGGACAAGTGCGAGTGACACTCACACCTTGAAGGTTCCAATCCGTAAATTATTTCGTAATTATTGTCAAAACTCTACGAATTTCAGCCACTTTTTAACTTACCTGTGATAGCATCATTCCAAAGACGGTTAAAAAAACTTTATCAGTTGAACGTTTTGCTACTGTAAGACCTATAGAAGCAAAGATGAAAGCTACCACCACAGCACACCACATGTACCTACTAAAAGGCATAAGAGGCATCCCCCAACTTCCTAAAAGCCTAAAACAGAAAACAAAACATTTTATTTATCAGTAGTGTCCGCCCACGGCTTCCTTGGCTTTTTACCAAGATAAAAAGAAGCCAACGTACTAAACGTGCGTAAATTGGGTAATCGCAAGAGCATCATTTCGGATAGAAACAGCATTGAAATCGATTGAAACCAATAGCAACAGAATTACGTAATCGCGGCACAGGTCATAATTTATTTATGTAGGTACTTCATTGAAATAGGTACAATAGTTATGGCGTGCTTAAGAACAAACAAACAAAAACTTTCGCATTATTAAATCAGCTAAAACATTCTTTAAAGAATCACGGCATGACAAGTGCAGTTTTCGTCGGCACCAACTGCAAGCGGTTGCTGTGGGATTGATGCCACATTTTTATGCAGCTATACAACCATTGGACAGTGTGCCTTATAC
The DNA here is from genome assembly GCA_951392215.1 of Epirrita christyi. NCBI lineage: Eukaryota > Metazoa > Arthropoda > Insecta > Lepidoptera > Geometridae > Epirrita > Epirrita christyi. Next base: position 7,003,768 of record OX595839.1, on the reverse strand, counting down.
AAACGCGATTGAATATCAATTCACTTGCCTAGGTGATGGTGCTATACAGGTTACAGCTGCTCTTATAACTGCTGCTGAAAAATCCAGGTGTTTATATTCTTCAAACCAGGAAAATACAGCAGCTTGAACAGAAGTTAAATGCTGAGGTTATTTTTAGTTTCTTCTTACTTCTTCGTTATATGTTATTAAAATTAAAAAGACTTACAGATTCCCATATCGGCCCGGTCCAAAACGACACCACCCATTACACCAATACCTCCAGTTCCATTCTCGAATATTTCTCCCCACTGATCTTCAGTCTCATCAACAATTTCGATAGTACAGTTAACCCATCTGTTGACCAATAGCAAAGTCATTCAACGAAACTGCAGGATAAATGTTCCTCCGCGATAATAAGTATAAAGTCCCCTTGTGTACGAAGGTACAACGGACTAGTTCGGTCGACCGAGAGTGCTTGTATAGTACTGGGAAAAAAGGTTCTGAATGATTCAGAACCCATCGAGCCTTGCTCAAAGAAAGGGGGGTCTGAGGTACGTGGCACTTCAGGGCTCCTGGCATAGGCCGAATGGAAGTACCTCTGGAGGGGTGCTACACCGTGGTGTATCCACGAGGGCTTGTTTGCCCTAAAGGCGTGGTCGACCTTTGAGAGGAAGCGGTGGTTGCTCGAGTGGGGATGGAAGGAGAGAGCACTTGGTATTTAATACCGAGCCCTGATCCGGTTGCCTTCGGGGCTAGAAATCAGGGCACAATCGGTGGGCGCTTAGATGATCCTTGCGTGATTGTGCAATTGTGGGACCAGGGTACATCACGGGGTCTGTTATCTGCGACAGATCCCCGGCCTTCAGCCAGCTTAGGGTTGTAAATTCATTTGCGAAGCTGTTTATAAAAAGGTTAGTGGTTGACCCATAATCTCACCCCTTTATTATTTTGTCGCAAGGGAAGTTCACCATTTGTGATAACCCTGGCATAACATTATTAAAAGACGCGACAAAGGCACTATTACGCCTTTTGGTACGTGAATGAAATTTGTTTCTATTTTGGCTATTTTTTCTTCAAACTCCATGATAATTTGTACACATGATCAGTACACTTATTAGTACAGGCAAATTAGCAAAAAGTGTGGATCTAAGTCGTGTAGTCGTGGAATCCAATGGAAACGTTAGATGACACGAAAAGAAGCTTATCCTAAGTTTGCACCGTTTCTGGCGCATACGGAACCCTTTTAAATATTAGGTACAAACTAAAAAAGGCCGTAAAATTAAAAATAGAAAGAAATTACTTGATGCAAGTTAAATTACGTATATAGAGACTGTCTTAGTGCATTATGATTTTAATAAAAACCACGTGCATGAAGGGAACACAGTGTTGAACAAATGCATCTTCCTTAAATTAATACCAGTATAAAACTTCCGGCGGATATAGTACTAATTAAATGAATAAGTTTAAGTCAATTTCCAGAACTACATTAATTTTCCTCGAAGTAGAGCGACAATAAAATATGGAAAAGTGCCTTCCGTGAGACGCACCAAGGTGCAAACCTGGTAATGTATTTCGATCATTTTTCTGATAAGTCTATCAATTTGCACAGACTAAATTAATTTTCCCGGAGCCGCAATACCCACAAAAAGTTTTTTTTGTAAGTGTTTTTTTTTTGTATGTTCCGTATGTCGGATTTAAAAAATACTTGGTGTAAATGTAGATCATAACGGTTCAAAGTCTATGCCAAATTGCACAGACTACTTCTATTTCCCCCATAAAGTTTCGGATATTATAAGGTTTTCACCCTATTTCACCCTGTTCCGGAGGGTGAAATTACTGATGCTTATTATTAGAGGTGATTTTTAAGCCATACAAAACAATTAGAAAAGTTTTCATGACTACATCTAATTAGTTCCACACTTTTGCAAAAAATCACCTAATTTGACTGTACTATATATACAAAACCGTGGTACGTCATTTTTTTTATTTTAGATTTAGTAACCTTATAATTTTAAAAGAAACTAACGCACCACGGATTCCTAGATATTAGTATACAAAGTGTAATGAAGAAATAATAGCGAAATTAGGAGTGAACTTCGTTTGCGTGCTACCGGTGACCTCTTCTTTAACAACTCACCTGCAAAACTCATCAACGATCCTAATTTCAATGCCATCTCTTTGGGAAGCCACCAGAGCAGTATCTAAATCAAGTAAAGAATACGGCTTGTAAGTGAAACAAGCTACTCTTACTGTCCTTCCATTTAGGTTCTTCAAATCATGAGGAAATAGATTTTCATTTTTGACAAACTTTTGTGTGCACGAATTCCATTGATCTAAATACAAAGGCCCATCACTATCTAAGCTTACAAACTTGTGACTGACCATATCATACAGTTCACAATTTGTTTTCGCTTGTTGGGCTGGTAAAACTACCAGCATATTAGCTACAAAAGTGCTTTCCTTCATAGAAAACACACCCAATAATTGATTTACATAATTTTCATCTGTAGAATAAGGCAAAATTATTATCTTCCTGTTGCTTCTTCGAGTGTTTCCCAAACGACTGACTTGATCAAATGCAGCCATAAACTTTTGCGGATCACTCATATACACTATGTAGTCTGAACAGCCTTTTTCAGAGACTTCGAGCAACTGATCCATTATGTCATCCACTGTTCCATTATTTGGAGTTACATGTGTAAAACTAACATTGATCTTAAAATCGATAGGTTTGTCTAAAACCAACGTTAGACAGTAGGAATCAGCTAGGTACTGATTGACCAAGGCATGCAAAATAATGCTTATCGACGGTGTACTTAGCAATGGTGAAATTATGTTAAAGAACGACATTTCTACTGTTGATACTTGACTGATAATGAACCACTGGCAGCATTTATTTCATGCTTGCCTATTATGTAGTGGGTACGTACATTCACAGTATAAACTGACTTAAAATAAGGATCCACAAAAAAAATACAAAACCCTTATTTAAATGTAGAGCATCGATGATGTGGTGATAAGCTCTTATGATTTTATTTTATTTCTCTCTTTCTTCGTGTCAGTGGTACTTTTTATTTCTTGGTCACACTGCTTTAAAAGGTAAAATGATATTATTCATGACTTTTTAGATGACACGTTCTAATTGTAGGGCAACTTAAGATTTTAATTTTAATTTCATGATTTGTCTTTAATTATGACAATACGTTGTACTATTTTAAAATGTTCATGCTAGATAAGGTAAAACATAATTGAAACTTACCTGCGTATTTAAGACCTATCATATAACATTATGTTCAAGTAAATAAATGTATCTTTATCCATATGATTATTACATATTTTATACTTATCAGAAACTAGTATCTGCCTGCGACTTCGATCGCTTAGTGTGGCAGTCATCATAGCCTAGATGATTACTTTAACAAAAGCCACGCTTCGTTGCTAATTAACAAATAAAAATATCCAAACTTTTGCATTTATAATAATATACGTATCACGGGAACTATTTTAAATTAGTTGTAGGTACTTGTAGGTACATCACAGGGTTCTTTGTTTGACAAAGGAAAAATAAACTACAAACTTTACCTCTTCTACAGGGAATAGCAATTCACACTGTTAATACTGTTGTTGGTACGGAACCAATATTTTGTATTCCTATCGCCGTACCTGCATAACATATTCAGAAAGGCATTTCATATAATGATTATTACTGATATAAAATGTTAATACGTTTGTTTCAAAAAAAAATAGTAACAAAGGTAAATAATCGGTTTGGTGTTATTAACTACGGTTAATAACACCAAACCGATTACTTACCTTTGATAGATGTGGAGTAAGTATAAAGACTGCCACAACAGTAAAACTATCATATCTACGTACTATAACTGTGATGAGTCCAACCTGATAAGTACTTTGTGTAGCTTGGTTTTAGTAACTTCGTAGCAGTGCTACGTGCGTTTGTGCATTTTCTATGCTTTGACCTCTAAGTATTTAAACTATTTAGTCATCACCAGCCTGTTTGCTGTTGTTTTTATTGATAACGAAACCGGTTACAATTTACAATATATTGGTGGTATAATGTCAAAATAATAATAAATATTCACATTATTTTAAATACCTTGAAGTTGATAGATCGTCTGACCCATAAGCCATATTTTTAATTTTAAAGATTGCATCGATCTCGGCGCCACTATAAGGTAGTACGTTGCCTTCCAGGCAGTACCGCATGTAGATAATGTAGATTCAGGTGGTTTGTGATATATGCTAGAGGTCGCATGTGTTGTCTGTCCGTATAACCGCGATTATGGCAAATCCCTCAATTGTATTCAATGGAGAAGGTCTCGTCCAGCAGTGAACGTAAACAGACTGATTATGAACATTTCATTTAATTTCATTTATTCATATCCGTTGACAAATCAATTCGATTCGAGTTTACTAATTATAATGCGGTTTATAAATTTGAATTTGCATTGTCAATTATATCATTAGCTGCATCTGAATCTTAAAACCAAACCCCAGTAAATACTCGAATCTTTAAGCTACTTTTTCTATTTTGGGACAGATTTTAGGGATTGCGATCAATCTAAAGTCGGCCGCCACTTAAAAGACAGGATGATATAAAAATGATGTTTAATTTGTAATGCTTTATTATCATATCACATTTGTAAGACTTTTACTGGCTGTTTCAGATAATAATTGGTACAAATGTTCTGTTTTACTTTATATAGAGCACCTGTACCCGGCCGACATTAGGAAAGTATGCGGTCGAGGTTAGGGCTAAAACGGCCAACTTTAGGGTTTTTCACCCTTCCTGCATTTAAACGTTTCCTGTGTCATGAATATACAGATGCAAACGATTTGTTGTTTTTGAAAAATAGATTAAATTATCTTCCGAAAAGTTTATTTGAAATAATCCAAACGTTGAAATTGTCAAAGTTACATAGGCTCAAAGTGCAAAAACCTTTGGGGGACCCGACATTTGGCGTATTTACCGTACCAGTTTTTGTTACACCTAAAATATTATATAGCCTCAATGGGTCTCCGCTTATCTATAAAAATCTAAGTAGTTAATAGGCAAATAAATTTTTATGGATCGTCCGCTCTAGGGCACAAGTCGCTATACATGATATTGGTATCGCGACTTGGTACATGTATCTGAAACATTTTTGTATACACCTTTGATACATTTCGTGCGTTAAACCTATTGAACGAGCGAATCGAGTTCTCTGAGTCAAGTTGGAAGAATCGGCGTTTGTATGTCTGTATGTATGTATGTTTGTCCGATGAAAACTTCGAAACCGTTAATCCGATCTTCATGAAATTTGGTATGGGGGTAGATAGTATTGGTACAATTTGTAGGTAAGGTTATGAGCTATATCGGGCAGGGGGTTGCTGAGATATTGGGGTCCAAGAGAGGGTAAACAAAAAAAAAGTGAGACAGTCAGATCAAGTGTCTAATGAAAGCGCTTTAGTTGGACATTTCAAAACTGTTTTTAATAAGTATTTAAACTTAGTAGTTTCCGAGATATTAGGGAAAATAAAAAACGCAAAAATCAAAAATTCTAGGGTATTTCCAGCAGTCACACAATGCTGAAATTTGGTATACTTGTGGCTTTTGTGTCACAACTACAGAGAAAAGTCTGAAATTGAAGAAATTAGAAACCTGAACCATAAAAAACCAAAACCAATATAACAAACATTGTTGACCCCCCTATTCCTAGGAATTTCTATGTTTTCGTCAAAAGGACGTTATCAATTAATTCGTCAAGTACTTTAAATACTAACAGGTATGTGGTATTTACGCCCTGTTGCTTAGTCCTATTCAAAGGCTATTTCGATGATGTGTAGAAAAATTACCTATAGAGGTTAAATTTTTTCTCAGTAAATGTTTTTAGAAATCGGTTAGAAGCGTAAAGAAAGTAAAATATGCAAAAAAATATCTCGAAGAAACTTCAAGTTCTCTGGTAATGCTGAAATTTATTATTTAAGTATATTTTGTTCTACGGGAAGAAGTCGAAAATTGAGGATTTTTTCTTTGTTATAACTTAAATCTTTAAAAATTAGGTAGCACAACTACAACTAGATGGCACTGCTTAATTAAAAAACTTTTTTTTTTGCTTCACAAAATCTCTCTCATATTAGAGAAATTGACTCGGTAGTTTTAGATTTCAGGGGGCTTAGTACGGGTTTTGATAGTTTACGAAACTATATGAAGTTTCGTTTCCTTCCATACATTTACTTGCAGCGCCCCTAGCGAAAACGAGAAGAAAACTAAGGACGCTGTCAGTCAATGTATGGAAGGAAACGAAACTTCGTATAGTTTTCGAAAACTATCAAAACCAGTACTAGACGTACTGACTGATGTATCATCCATACAATCCAGTGTCTGGGTAAACGTTTCTCCAGAATTTGATTGAGGCACATGTTGTGAAACTGATTTAGTCTTGTTTTTTGTTGAACTTGTAGATTATTGCGACCATTTTTGCTGCAAAATGTATCGCCACAATGTTGCAGATGCAACAAAGTAGAAGTGATTGAAAACATTTCTCGATACGTAATACGACATACATGTATCTGCACATTGAATTTGTGCCTAAACCATTTTGGGATACAATTGTGCCCAGTACGGACGAACCTTAAACAAATTCAATAATTTAATGTCGCACTTCTTTTGGATATTTTAACAGTAAACCGTTCTCCTAGGAAGATCAGAGTAGCAAGCCCCACGCCTGATAAATATAATATGTAAATTCCCTGAAAAAAAAGAAAACTTTATAAATCTAGTTAGTTCTCGAGTACCTAATAATGGAGGCAAGGTAAAAAATAATTCAAATAACTTACAACGACGTGACGTAAACTTAGAGCCGTGGTAAATCCTGTGTCGGTATTCAAACGTGATAACTTTACTTCCTGTTGAACTTCGAAATTCAAATATTTTAACGCAACCTAAAACAAAAGAGTAATACTTACATAAATAAGTAAATATATGGACTAGTAGCAGGAGCTAGTTTGTCTTTGTTGCTCCCCAGCAACAAAGACACACACACACTGGACTGGACAGTAGTCCAGTGTAGTGTCTGCTTTTTATCAAACTAAAAACTTCACACAGCTTAAGCGAGTCGACACGTATATCGTCAAAAAAACACTACCTTGTTCATCCAATCGAAGGACTGTCGTCGTTGCGTTCTCAATGTGACCATAAAACCCATCATGAGCATTTAGCACCTCCTCGACGATTTGATGACCTCTGTGGCGTGGCGGGCGAAGGTTCGCCTGTGACGCAGGAGGTTGCGGTTTCAATTCCTGCCTCGGAACAAATATTTGTACGATCTACAGATATTTGTTCAGGGTGTTCTGGGTATTTTTCTATGTATAATAAAAAATATCTATCTATGTAATGTATTGTATTAAGTATATCAGTTATCTAGTACATCCATAACACAAGCTCTGCTTAGCTTGGGACTAAATAATGTTGTGTGAAATGTCCAGCATTTATTTATTTATTTAGACGTCCACTGTTGGACTAGGCCTCTTAGGGGATTTACCATAATCACCACGCTTGGCAGATGGATCGCAGTATTGGTTCACCAATTCGTGCTGCTATCTGTACTATAGAAAGAATAATTATTGACCTGTGTTTCCCAAGCAAGTAACAGCCCAGACTGGTGGAGTCTTCCAATAAGTTCACTCATTTTCTCCGTATAAACTGAGCTTTTCCTCATCATCACCACACACTGTCCGTAGTAGAAATCATGCAACATCAATGTAAGATCCAGCAAAGCCTCCTTTGTTATATAGTCGCCAATAGCAAAGTAACCTGTGAATTAAGAAGTTTTGTGAAAAAGGTTATTCTGAAAGCTTTTATGAAAATAGTGAACGAAACCGTGAGATGAATGAGCCAAAACACTGCGAGGCTGCTAGTAATCATTGAGGAGTTCCGTTGTCTATATTTCATCTTAATCATCAGATCAGCTTGTTTTTACCATAATATTCTATTGTCATCAGAACTTGACAGGTATGCAACAGCTCAATCGGTTGGGTGAAACCAGTTTTAGTGTCACGCCACACCTGCGTAACGTACCGCGACCGAACGTTCAGCGGCTGAAGTTTATTACTGACGTAATTTCGGCTGATGTGTCATAGGGAACTTGAAAAATACTGCGGGCGTATTGAACCGAACGTTCGTTCGCAGTACGTTCCGCAGGTGTGGCGCTATACTAAAATTCAGTTCCAAGATTTTACTAGTTTTTTATGCGTATTGTTTTTGTTTTCTGAGAGCTGTTATAAGTTTGAGGCCATAGTATGTTTGTATGTCATTTATCTGTGTCCTCAAAGCTCCGAAACGGGTGCTCTGATTTCAATGCGGTTTTTTTGTAAGAAATAGTATGTTGTTTGCGAAATGGTTCTTAGCTATGTTTGCTCATGATGAAGAGGCTTCTGAACTCAGTCTCGAAACGTCAGCAAAAGTGACGGAAAACAGTGGTAATTAGCCGTTTTTTCAATTTTAAAATATAAGAAAATGCAGTATTTTTTTTATAAAACAAAATAATAAAGGAAACAAAAAGTAAACAAGCAAATTCGACACCTAGCAAAACAAACCCGCAAAAAAATTACCTGCTGGTAGCTTTTCAATACTAAAAGCCATGTTTCTTGTAAAACTTTTTTTCTTCAACTCGTCAGCAGAATAAATTCGGAATTGGCTAACTAACTGCTTCACTAATGGCTGCAACATACAACGAAGTAAAATATCCTACAGTTTCAATCGTAACTAAACTGGCGTGCAATCAAACAAGGCCACTTAGAAAAACCACAATACCTCACAAACTCATTTTGTTGTTTATTTATTATAATATTTAATAATTTTAAAGTAATTTTTTTTTTATTGATTTTTTATGGAATAAAGTCATTTTAAACATTGCACGAATTCGTCGGATGGAGGCGGCTCTAGACCGTTCGTCGTGGCATTCTAGGGGGGGAGGCTTATATCCAGGCAATTATATAATTTATGATGATAATTATATTTTTTCTTCCTTAGTCCTGTGAGTAGTTGACTAGACAGTTGATCACTAATCGACTAAATATTTTGTGGTAAACGACACTTAAGTCTGAGCACCCCCGGCCTGAAGGATCTGGTGGGCAATATAGCTAAAACAAATGTGGCATGGTTAAAATTAAGTGCGAATTAAGTAGTAAACACAGTGTACTTCCATAAGCTACTCTTAGACCTAAGCTATAAATATTATAAATTAGTAATTTTGAATGCTGTTGATTTAATAAATAAAAAAGTGAAATTTGATTGGCAATATTTATTTAAATAAATCTTCATGATCACCACAGGACGCAGGCCTCCACCATAGAATGCCACGATGACTGGTCTTGAGCCATCACCAACTTTCTGCTACCTTTAAAATATCAGCGGTCCATCAAGAGGGGCTCTCCTACACTGCGTAGTCCAGTTCATGGTAGCCACTCGAGAACCCTTATAAATGACCCTTATTGATTTTGGTTCTGCGAGCTACACGGCCTGCTAATTGCTTATTCTGAGAGCTACTTATATACCTTGGTTTTTCTACTGATTTCCTCGTTAATAAAACTAACCTCATTTGAAAGAGTAAGCGAAAATATCCATGCATCGTGCGTCGCTCCCCATTCCATATCTCTATCAACCAAGTCCTGCACAGTGTCGATAGAAGCTTCATACTTAGGCACGGTGAAGGTTGAAGCCAGACCAGCACCGTAAGCACTGACAAGGATCAAACTAGCTCCTAGCAACCAACCTGTTATACCTCGGATTCGCCATGATTTTCCGTGATCATCCTGCGACTAAAATAAAATATTGCAATAACTGATAATTAAAAAAGCAACTTTTTTTATTCTACTTGGCAAGCAAACTAGCATACGGCCCACCTGATGGAAAGCAGTTACCGTAGCCTATGGACGCCTGCAACACCAAAGGCATAACACGCGCGCTGCCGACCCTGAGACATAAAGATGAAAAGTCTCATGTTCCTGTAATTTCACCGGCACCCGTACCCTTCAAACCGAAACACAGCAATGCGAGCACTCCTGCTCGGCGGCAGAAATAGGTACGGTGGTAGTACTTCCCCGGACGAACTCTTTCACAAGAAGTTCTACTACTAACACTCCCTCCACTCGATGGACTAAAGACGTTATAAACGTTGCAGGTAGTCGGTGAATGGAGGCGGCTCAAGACCATTCGTCGTGGCATTCTAAGGAGGAGGCCTATGTCCAGCAGTGGACTTCTACAGGCTGATGATGATGATGATTGGACGAAACTTTTGTCCAGCCGTGGATGTCGACCGGCTGTTGATTATGACAAGGATGAGTTTTCTGTTTGTTTATGGTAGTATCAATTGTTTGTGCAGAATATGAGACAAACAACAGTAAATTATTTCATAATTATTGTCAGAGCTCTTTTCGAATTTAAGCCACTTTTCAACTTACCTGTGATAGCATCATTCCAAAGACGGTTAAAAAAACTTTATCAGTTGAACGTTTAGCTACTATAAGACCTATAGAAGCAAAGATGAAAGCTACCACCACAGCACACCACATGTACCTACTAAAAGGCATAAGAGGCATCTCCCAACTTGCTAAAAGCCTAAAACAGAAAACAAAACATTTTATTTATCAGTAGTGTCTGCCTGCGGCTTCTTTCGCTTTATACCAAGATAAAAAGAAGCCAACTTATTAAGCCAGAGTGGCGATTACGTAATTCTGTTGCTATTGATTTCAATCGAATTCAATGTTGTTTTTATTTGAAATTACGTTTATGTGATTACCTAATTTGCGCAGACTTGTACCTTTGTAATAAAAAACAGCATTGAAATCGATTGAAACCAATAGCAACACAACAATGTAATTGCGCCACAGGTCATAATTTATTCATGTAGGTACTTCATTGAAACAGGTTCAGTAGTTATGGCGTGATTAAGAACAAACAAACATAAAAACTTTCGTATTATTGAATCGGATAAAACATACTACATACATACAACATGGCACGTTTCCGACCGCGGCACCAAATACAAGCGGTTGCTGTGGGATTGATGACACATTGTTATGCAGCTATGTACCTAACCATTGGACAGTGTGTTAGACAAACGCGATTGAATATCAATTCACTTGCCTAGGTGATGGTGCTATACAGGTCACAGCTGATCTTATAGCTGCTGCCGAAAAATCCAAATGTTCATATTCTTCAAACCAGGAATATAGAGCAGCTTGAACAGAAATGAAATTCTTAGGTTTTGTTTTTACAGTTTCTTCCAACATCTTCGTTATATGTTATTAAGATTAAAAAGACTTACAGATTCCCATATCGGCCCGGTCCACAACGACACCACCTATTACACCAATACCTCCAGTTCCATTCTCGAATATTTCTCCCCACTGATCTTTCACCTCATTAACAATTTCTATAGTACAGTTCACCCATCTGTTGGCCAATAACAGATATTCAACAAAACTGCAAGATGAAATGAACCGGTGGGACGCCTTTTTGTATGCGAACAAAATTTGCTTCTATTTTGGCTATTATTTCTTCAAACTCCATGAAATTTTGTACATATAATCAGTGCACTAATATCTAGACCTCTGGTACGTTAGTTTTTTTATATTTATTATTCGGTAACCATATATTTATTTATTTATTTATTGGGAAACCAACAGCGATACATTATGAAAAAACTTAAGGCTAAGATTGCAGAAAGTACGGCCAATAACAGGCTTCCACTTTAAATGCACAAGGTAATAGTAAACGGATAACATTACATATAGGGACACGCCAACAACGGCTTAGATTAAACAAATCAAATACATAGAAGAAACTACAAGTATCTTGGAAACAGAATGAAGGCAGATATAAAATATGCGAGAATAACCCAATAAATGATACAATTATTAAAGTAATTGAACAAATTAGACAGTAGTAACTATCATAGATACCCAATCAAAAGGTCCTACAATATAATTTTAAAAGAAACTAACGCACCACGTGTTACTAGATATTAGTGTACAAAGTGTAATGAAGAAATAATAGCCAAATTTGAAGCGAACTTCGTTTGCGTGCTACCGGTGACCTCTTCTTTAACAACTCACTTGCAAAACTCATCAACGATCCTAATTTCAATGCCATCTCTTTGGGAAGCCACCAGAGCAGTATCTAAATCAAGTAAAGAATACGGCTTGTAAGTGAAACAAGCTACTCTTACTGTCCTTCCATTTAGGTTCTTCAAATCATGAGGAAATAGATTTTCATTTTTGACAAACTTTTGTGTGCACGAATTCCATTGATCTAAATACAAAGGCCCATCACTATCTAAGCTTACAAACTTGTGACTGACCATATCGTACAGTTCACAATTTGTTTTCGCTTGTTGGGCTGGTAAAACTACCAGCATATTAGCTACAAAAGTGCTTTCCTTCATAGAAAACACACCCAATAATTGATTTACATAATTTTCATCTGCAGAATAAGGCAAAATTATTATCTTCCTGTTGCTTCTTCGAGTGTTTCCCAAACGACTGACTTGATCAAATGCAGCCATAAACTTTTGCGGATCACTCATATACACTATGTAGTCTGAACAGCCTTTTTCAGAGACTTCGAGCAACTGATCCATTATGTCATCCACTGTTCCATTATTTGGAGTTACATGTGTAAAACTAACATTGATCTTAAAATCGATAGGTTTGTCTAAAACCAACGTTAGACAGTAGGAATCAGCTAGGTACTGATTGACCAAGGCATGCAAAATAATGCTTATCGACGGTGTACTTAGCAATGGTGAAATTATGTTAAAGAACGACATTTCTACTGTTGATACTTGACTGATAATGAACCACTGGCAGCATTTATTTCATGTTTGCCTCTTATGTAGTGGGTACGTACATTCACAGTATAAACTGACTTAAAATAAGGATCCACAAAAAAAATACAAAACCCTTATTTAAATGTAGAGCATCGATGATGTGGTGATAAGCTCTTATGATTTTATTTTATTTCTCTCTTTCTTCGTGTCAGTGGTACTTTTTATTTCTTGGTCACCCTGCTTTAAAAGGTAAAATGATATTATTCATGACTTTTTAGATGACACGTTCTAATTGTAGGGCAACTTAAGATTTTAATTTTAATTTCATGATTTGTCTTTAATTATGACAATACGTTGTACTATTTTAAAATGTTCATGCTAGATAAGGTAAAACATAATTGAAACTTACCTGCGTATTTAAGACCTATCATATAACATTATGTTCAAGTAAATAAATGTATCTTTATCCATATGATTATTACATATTTTATACTTATCAGAAACTAGTATCTGCCTGCGACTTCGATCGCTTAGTGTGGCAGTCATCATAGCCTAGATGTTTACTTTAACAAAAGCCACGCTTCGTTGCTAATTACCAAATAAAAATATCCAAACTTATGCATTTATAATAATATATCTATCACGGGGACTATTTCAAACAGTTGTAGGTACTCGTAGGTACATCACAGGGTTCTTTGTTTGACAAAGGAAAAATATACTACAAACTTTACCTCTTCTACAGGGAATAGCAATTCACACTGTTAATACTGTTGTTGGTACGGAACCAATATTTTGTATTCCTATCGCCGTACCTGCATTACATATTCAGAAAGGCATTTCATATAATGATTATTACTGATATTAAAAGTTATTACGTTTGTTTCAAAAAAAAATATTAGCCGTAGTTAATAACACCAAACCGATTATTTACCTTTGATAGATGTGGAGTAAGTATAAAGACTGCCACAACAGTAAAACTATCATATCTACGTACTAAAACTGTGATGAGTCCAACCTGATAAGTACTTTGTGTAGCTTGGTTTTAATAACTTCTTAGCAGTGCTACGTGCGTTTGTGCATTTTCTATGCTTTGACCTCTAAGTATTTAAACTATTTAGTCATCACCAGCCTGTTTGCTGTTGTTTTTATTGATAACGAAACCGGTTACAATTTACAATATATTGGTGGTATAATGTCAAAATAATAATAAATATTCACATTATTTTAAATACCTTGAAGTTGATAGATCGTCTGACCCATAAGCCATATTTTTAATTTTAAAGATTGCATCGATCTCGGCGCCACTATAAGGTAGTACGTTGCCTTCCAGGCAGTACCGCATGTAGATAATGTAGATTCAGGTGGTTTGTGATATATGCTAGAGTTCGCATGTGTTGTCTGTCCGTATAACCGCGATTATGGCAAATCCCTCAATTGTATTCAATGGAGAAGGTCTCGTCCAGCAGTGAGCGTAAACAGACTGATTATGAACATTTCATTTAATTTCATTTATTCATATCCGTTGACAAATCAATTCGATTCGAGTTTACTAATTATAATGCGGTTTATAAATTTGAATTTGCATTGTCAATTATATCATTAACTGCATCTGAATCTTAAAACCAAACCCCAGTAAATACTCGAATCTTTAAGCTACTTTTTCTATTTTGGGACAGATTTTAGGGATTGCGATCAATCTAAAGTCGGCCGCCACTTAAAAGACAGGATGATATAAAAATTATGTTTAATTTGTAATGCTTTATTATCATATCACATTTGTTAGACTTTTACTGGCTGTTTCAGATAATAATTGGCACAAATGTTCTGTTTTACTTTATATAGAGCACCTGTACCCGGCCGACATTAGGAAAGTATGCGGTCGAGGTTAGGGCTAAAACGGCCAACTTTAGGGTTTTTCACCCTTCCTGCATTTAAACGTTTTCTGTGTCATGAATATACAGATGCAAACGATTTGTTGTTTTTGAAAAATAGATTAAATTATCTTCCGAAAAGTTTATTTGAAATAATCCAAACGTTGAAATTGTCAAAGTTACATAGGCTCAAAGTGCAAAAACCTTTGGGGGACCCGACATTTGGCGTATTTACCGTACCAGTTTTTGTTACACCTAAAATATTATATAGCCTCAATGGGTCTCCGCTTATCTATAAAAATCTAAGTAGTTAATAGGCAAATAAATTTTTATGGATCGTCCGCTCTAGGGCACAAGTCGCTATACATGATATTGGTATCGCGACTTGGTACATGTATCTGAAACATTTTTGTATACACCTTTGATACATTTCGTGCGTTAAACTTATTGAACGAGCGAAGCGATTTCTCTGAGTCAAGTTGGAAGAATCGGCGTTTGTATGTATGTATGTATGTATGTATGTTTGACCGATGAAAACTTCCAAACTGTTAATCCGATCTTCATGAAATTTGGTATGGGGGTAGATAGTATTGGTACAATTTGTAGGTAAGGTTATGAGCTATATCGGGCAGGGGGTTGCTGAGATATTGGGGTCCAAGAGGGGGTAAAAAAAATAAAAGTGAGACAGTCAGATCAAGTGGGGTGTTTAATGAAAGCGCTTTAGTTGGACATTTCAAAACTGTTTTTGTGTTTATTGGAGTTCTATGTTTTCGTCAAAAGGACGTTATCAATTAATTCGTCAAGTACTTTAAATACTAACAGGTATGTGGTATTTACGCCCTGTTGCTTAGTTCTATTCAAAGGCTATTTCGATGATGTGTAGAAAAATTACCCATAGAGGTTAAATTTTTTCTCAGTAAATGTTTTTAGAAATCGGTTAGAAGCGTAAGATAGTAAAATATGCAAAAAAATATCTCGAAGAAACTTCAAGTTCTCTGGTAATGCTGAAATTTATTATTTAAGTATATTTTGTTCTACGGGGAGAAGTCGAAAATTGAGGATTTTTTCTTTGTAATATCCATTTTTAGAGCAGATAACTTAAATCTTTAAAAATTAGGTAGCAAAACTACAACTAGATGGCACTGCTTAATTAAAAAACCTTATTAAAAAATCTCTCTCATGTTAGAGAAATTGACTCGGTAGTTTTAGATTTCAGGGGGCTTAGTACGGGTTTTGATAGTTTACGAAACTATATGAAGTTTCGTTTCCTTCCATACATTTACTTGCAGCGCCCCTAGCGAAAACGAGAAGAAAACTAAGGACGCTGTCAGTAAATGTATGGAAGGAAACGAAACTTCGTTTAGTTTTCGAAAACTATCAAAACCAGTACTAGACGTACTGACTGATGTATCATCCATACAAACATACTTACATAGCCGTTAAATACAAAACCCTTTCTTCCCCTCTTAAATTAGTCGGGCTGATAATGGTGTCATCGCGAGGTCTCAGTTCGGGGCGAAACACTAGTATATATATGAAACGTAAACGTTTCTCCAGAATTTGATTGAGGCACAAGTTGTGAAACTGATTTAGTCTTGTTTTTTGTTGAACTTGTAGATTATTGCGACCATTTTTGCTGCAAAATGTATCGTTACAATGTTGCAGATGCAACAAAGTAGAAGTGATTGAAAACATTTCTCGATACGTAATACGACATACATGTATCTGCACATTGAATTTGTGCCTAAACCATTTTGGGATACAATTGTGCCCAGTACGGACGAACCTTAAACAAATTCAATAATTTAATGTAGCACTTCTTTTGGATATTTTAACAGTAAACCGTTCTCCTAGGAAGATCAGAGTAGCAAGCCCCACGCCTGATAAATATAATATGTAAATTCCCTGGAAAAAAAAGAAAACTTTATAAATCTAGTTAGTTCTCGAGTACCTATTAATGAAGGCAAGGTAAAAAATAATTCAAATGACTTACAACGACGTGACGTAAACTTAGAGCCGTGGTAAATCCTGTGTCGGTATTCAAACGTGATAACTTTACTTCCTGTTGAACTTCGAAATTCAAATATTTTAACGCAACCTAAAACAAAAGAGTAATACTTACATAAATAAGTAAATATATGGACTAGTAGCAGGAGTTAGTTTGTCTTTGTTGCTAGGGTGTCCTGCTTTTAATCAAACTAAAAACTTCACACAGATTAAGCGAGTCGATACGTATATCGTTAAAAAACACTATCTTGTTCATCCAATCGAACGACTGTCGTCCTTGCGTTCTCAATGTGACCATAAAATCCATCATCATCATCTTCATCATTTTTTCCTTGACGATTTGACGACCTCTGTGGCGCAGCGGGTGAAGGTTCGCCTGCGACGCAGGAGGTTCAATTCTCGCCTCGGAACAAATATTTGTACGATCTGCAGAGTGTTCTGGAAATTTTTCTATGTGTAATAAAAAAGATCTATCTATGTAATGTATTTTGTATTAAGTATATCAGTTATCTAGTACTCCCATAACACAAGCTCTGCTTAGCTTGGGGCTAGATAATGCTGTGTGAAATGTCCAGCATTTATTTATTTATTTAGACGTCCACTGTTGGACTAGGCCTCTTAGGGGATTTACCATAATCACCACGCTTGGCACATGGATCGCAGTATTGGTTCACCAATTCGTGCTGCTATCTGTACTATAGAAAGAATAATTATTGACCTGTGTTTCCCAAGCAAGTAACAGCCCAGACTGGTGAAGTCTTCCAATAAGTTCACTCATTTTCTCCGTATAAACTGAGCTTTTTCTCATCATCACCACACACTGTTCGTAGTAGAAATCATCCAACATCAATGTAAGATCCAGCAAAGCCTCCTTTGTTATGTAGTCGCCAATAGCAAAGTAACCTGTGAATGAAGAAGTTAATTTGTTAAAAAAGGTTTTTATGAAAATACTGAACGAAACCGTGAAGTGAATGAGCCAAAGCCCTGCGAGGCTACTAGTTATCATTGAGGAGTTTCGTTGTCTATATTTCATCTTACTTATCAGATTAGCTTGTTATTACCATAATATTCTATAGCCATCAGAACTTGACAGGTATGCAACCACTCAATCGGTTGGGTGAAACCAGTTTTAGTGTCGCGCCACACCTGCGTAACGTACCGCGACCGAACGTTCAGCGGCTGAAGGTTATTACTAACGTAATTTCGGCTGATGTGTCATAGGGAACTTGAAAAACACTGCGAGCGTATTGAACTGAACGTTTGGTCGCACGTACGTTCCGCAGGTTTGGCGCTATACTAAAATTCAGTTCCAAGATTTTACCATTTTTTTATGCGTATTGTTTTTGTTTTTGTTTTCTGAGGGATGTTATTAGTTTGAGGCCATGGTATGTTTGTATGTATGTTTGTCATTTATCTGTGTCCTCAAAGCTCGGAAATGGGTACTCTGATTTCAATGCGGTTTTTTGTAAGATATATGTTTGTTGCGAAATAGTTCTTAGCTATGTTTGGTGGAAATTGGTGCAGCTAAGTGTCCATGATCAGCAGTCCGGTACAACACTTTTATGTAAGCATAGCTTTTTTGCAGCTAGAACCTTCAAATTGAGCTTAAATTTTTATTTTTTGATGACATCAGTATCCAGTATGTCATATGATGACCAGCACAGGATGAATAGAATCTACAATACAACGATGTGTTAAGTGTTTATGTTATTATTAAGTGTTCCATTTTACTAATTGTAATTAGACACTGAATAACAGTAGGCGTGTTTTTAATTTTTATTAAATTAACTGGTTTTACTACATACCTAAATAATATATATAATAATACATATACATACTAACAAGTAAGTTACATACATAATCCTGATCCCACATTAGGATTCCCTGACCAGACCCGGAATAAGTATTTGCAGATCATGCAAATACTTTTCCCGAAGCGGGAATCGAACCCACACCTTTTACGTCTCAGCTGGCTACTCGCCTACTGGGCCACGGAGGTCGTTTAAAATATATAAAAAAATATAGAAATATAAGAAAATGTAGCATTTTTTTTTATTTAACAAAACAATAAATTAAACTGAAAGTAAACAAGGAAATTGGACACCTAGCAAAACAAATCCGCAAAAAAATTACCTGCTGGTAGCTTTTCAATACTAAAAGCCATGTTTCTTGTAAAACTTTTTTTCTTCAACTCGTCAGCAGAATAAATTCGGAATTGGCTAACTAACTGCTTCACTAATGGCTGCAACATACAACGAAGTAAAATATTCTACAGTTTCAATCGTAACTAAACTGGCGTGCAATCAAACAAGGCCACTTAGAAAAACCACAATACCTCACAAACTCATTTTGTTGTTTATTTATTATAATACACTCGAGAGCAATGAATCCGGGTCACTTAAAGAATCCTAAAAATCTCGGAAACTAAAAATGCTATGTTAATGCAATAAATTGTATTTAATAGACAATGTAATACTCCTTAAATGAAGGTATTAAAACTTCTTAGTTATTGTAAAGTAATATCATAAAAAAATCAAATTTGAAAAAGGGCCACTTTCGAAGATGGAACTACGAAATTACAGCATTTGGTTTTGCTTTTGTTTGTAATCTGTCATTTATCATTGTTTGATTTCTGTTTTTTTGTTGTTTTTTTTCTGCGTAAACGCAGTAATGGAAGCACGAGGAGGCAATACGAAGTATTAAAATTCAAGAAAATCGTAATAAAGTTCAAAAATTTCATGTTTTCTATTTTTGTTTTAAGGAGAGATCAGCAGTTTTTTTCTTTATGTAATTTTGTGTTAATAAAATGTATGGTGACTCATATTTTTTTTACCTTCATTTAAGGAGTATTACATTGTCTATTAAATACAATTTATTGCATTAATCTATCATTTTTAGTTTCCGAGATTTTTAACATTCTTTAAGTGACCCGGATTCATTGCTCTCGAGTGTATTTAATAATTTTAAAGTAATTTTTTTTTTAAATCTTCATGATCACCACAGGATGCCTCCACCATAGAATGCCACGATGACTGGTCTTGAGCCATCACCAACTTTCTGCTACCTTTAAAATATCAGCGGTCCATCAAGAGGGGCTCTCCTACACTGCGTAGTCCAGTCCATGGTAGCCACTCGAGAACAAGGGTTCTCGATAAGGATAAATGACCCTTATTAATGGATTTTGGTTCTGCGACCTACACGGCCTGCTAATTGCTTATTCTGAGAGCTACTTATATACCTTGGTTTTTCTACTGATTTCCTCGTTAATAAAACTAACCTCATTTGAAAGAGTAAGCGAAAATATCCATGCATCGTGCGTCGCTCCCCATTCCATATCTCTATCAACCAAGTCCTGCACAGTGTCGATAGAAGCTTCATACTTAGGCACGGTGAAGGTTGAAGCCAGACCAGCACCGTAAGCACTGACAAGGATCAAACTAGCTCCTAGCAACCAACCTGTTATACCTCGGATTCGCCATGATTTTCCGTGATCATCCTGCGACTAAAATAAAATATTGCAATAACTGATAATTAAAAAAGCAACTTTTTTTATTCTACTTGGCAAGCAAACTAGCATACGGCCCACCTGATGGAAAGCAGTTACCGTAGCCTATGGACGCCTGCAACACCAAAGGCATAACACGCGCGCTGCCGACCCTGAGACATAAAGATGAAAAGTCTCATGTTCCTGTAATTTCACCGGCACCCGTACCCTTCAAACCGAAACACAGCAATGCGAGCACTCCTGCTCGGCGGCAGAAATAGGTACGGTGGTAGTACTTCCCCGGACGAACTCTTTCACAAGAAGTTCTACTACTAACACTCCCTCCACTCGATGGACTAAAGACGTTATAAACGTTGCAGGTAGTCGGTGAATGGAGGCGGCTCAAGACCATTCGTCGTGGCATTCTAAGGAGGAGGCCTATGTCCAGCAGTGGACTTCTACAGGCTGATGATGATGATGATTGGACGAAACTTTTGTCCAGCCGTGGATGTCGACCGGCTGTTGATTATGACAAGGATGAGTTTTCTGTTTGTTTATGGTAGTATCAATTGTTTGTGCAGAATATGAGACAAACAACAGTAAATTATTTCATAATTATTGTCAGAGCTCTTTTCGAATTTAAGCCACTTTTCAACTTACCTGTGATAGCATCATTCCAAAGACGGTTAAAAAAACTTTATCAGTTGAACGTTTAGCTACTATAAGACCTATAGAAGCAAAGATGAAAGCTACCACCACAGCACACCACATGTACCTACTAAAAGGCATAAGAGGCATCTCCCAACTTGCTAAAAGCCTAAAACAGAAAACAAAACATTTTATTTATCAGTAGTGTCTGCCTGCGGCTTCTTTCGCTTTATACCAAGATAAAAAGAAGCCAACTTATTAAGCCAGAGTGGCGATTACGTAATTCTGTTGCTATTGATTTCAATCGAATTCAATGTTGTTTTTATTTGAAATTACGTTTATGTGGTTACCTAATTTACGCAGACTTGTACCTTTGTAATAAAAAACAGCATTGAAATCGATTGAAACCAATAGCAACAGAGCAATGTAATTGCGCCACAGGTCATAATTTATTCATGTAGGTACTTCATTGAAACAGGTTCAGTAGTTATGGCGTGATTAAGAACAAACAAACATAAAAACTTTCGTATTATTGAATCGGATAAAACATACTACATACATACAACATGGCACGTTTCCGACCGCGGCACCAAATACAAGCGGTTGCTGTGGGATTGATGACACTTTTGTTATGCAGCTATGTACCTAACCATTGGACAGTGTGTTAGACAAACGCGATTGAATATCAATTCACTTGCCTAGGTGATGGTGCTATACAGGTCACAGCTGATCTTATAGCTGCTGCCGAAAAATCCAAATGTTCATATTCTTCAAACCAGGAATATAGAGCAGCTTGAACAGAAATTAAATGCTTAGGTTTTGTTTTTACAGTTTCTTCCAACATCTTCGTTCTATGTTATTAAGATTAAAAAGACTTACAGATTCCCATATCGGCCCGGTCCACAACGACACCACCTATTACACCAATACCTCCAGTTCCATTCTCGAATATTTCTCCCCACTGATCTTTTACCTCATTAACAATTTCTATAGTACAGTTCACCCATCTGTTGGCCAATAACAAAGTCACTATTCAACAAAACTGCAAGATGAAATGAACCGGTGGGACGCCTTTTTGTATGCGAACAAAATTTGCTTCTATTTTGGCTATTATTTCTTCAAACTCCATGAAATTTTGTACATATGATCAGTGCACTAATATCTAGACCTCTGGTACGTTAGTTTTTTTATATTTATTATTTGGTAACCATATAATTTTAAAAGAAACTAACGCACCACGTGTTACTAGATATTAGTGTACAAAGTGTAATGAAGAAATAATAGCCAAATTTGAAGCGAACTTCGTTTGCGTGCTACCGGTGACCTCTTCTTTAACAACTCACTTGCAAAACTCATCAACGATCCTAATTTCAATGCCATCTCTTTGGGAAGCCACCAGAGCAGTATCTAAATCAAGTAAAGAATACGGCTTGTAAGTGAAACAAGCTACTCTTACTGTCCTTCCATTTAGGTTCTTCAAATCATGAGGAAATATATTTTCATTTTTGACAAACTTTTGTGTGCACGAATTCCATTGATCTAAATACAAAGGCCCATCACTATCTAAGCTTACAAACTTGTGACTGACCATATCATACAGTTCACAATTTGTTTTCGCTTGTTGGGCTGGTAAAACTACCAGCATATTAGCTACAAAAGTGCTTTCCTTCATAGAAAACACACCCAATAATTGATTTACATAATTTTCATCTGTAGAATAAGGCAATATTATTATCTTCCTGTTGCTTCTCCGAGTGTTTCCCAAACGACTGACTTGATCAAATGCAGCCATAAACTTTTGCGGATCACTCATATACACTATGTAGTCTGAACAGCCTTTTTCAGAGACTTCGAGCAACTGATCCATTATGTCATCCACTGTTCCATTATTTGGAGTTATATGTGTAAAACTAACATTGATCTTAAAATCGATAGGTTTGTCTAAAACCAACGTTAGACAGTAGGAATCAGCTAGGTACTGATTGACCAAAGCATGCAAAATAATGCTTATCGACGGTGTCCCTAGCAGTGGTGAAATTATGTTAAAGAACGACATTTTTTGTTGATACTCGACTAATGATGAACCACAGGCAGCATTTATATCATGCTTGCCTATTTTATTATGTATTAGCTAGGGTATAGTCACAGTATAAACTGACTTAAAATTAGGATCCACAAAAAAAACACAAAACCCTTATTTCAATGTAGAGCATCGACGATGTAGTGATAAGCTCTTGTGATTTTATTTTATTTATCTCTCTCTTTCCTTGTGTTAGTGATGCTATTTATTTTTTGGTCACTCTACTCAAGTTAGTAAAAATGTTGAGTAAATTTTATTATTGTACTCATGACTTTTTAGATAACACGTTGAAATTGTACAACAACTAAAATTGAAAAATTGGGCAACTTATGATTTTTGGGGTTCCGTACCCAAAGGGTAAAACGGACCCTATTACTAAGGCTCCGCTGTCCATCCGTCCGTCCGTCCGTCTGTCTTTCCGTCCGTCCGTCCGTCCGTCTGTCACCAGGCTTTATCTCATAAACCGTGATAGTTAAACAGTTGAAATTTTCACAGATGATGTATTTCTGTGGCCGCTATAACAACAAATACTAAAAAAAGAATAAAATAAATATTTCAATAAAACAAACGTGATTTTTCTACAGGGAATAGCAAATTCACACTATAAATGAACAGTACGGAACCTATATTTTGTATTTATATCGCCGTATCTGCATAACATATTCAAAAAGACATTTCATATAATGATTGTCACTGATGTTTACTGTTATTACGTTTGTTTCAAAGAAAATTTATTAGCCGTAGTTAATAACACCAAACCGATTATTTACCTTTGATAGATGTGGAGTAAGTATAAAGACTGCCACAACAGTAAAACTATCATAACTAAGTACCAAAACTCTGATGAGTCCAATCCAACCATAAGTACATTAGGTGTAGTCAAGTTTTAGTAAATTCGTAGCATTTCGTAGCAGTGCTACGTGCGTCTGTAAGTGCATTTTCTATGGTTTGACCTCTAGGTATTCAAAATATCCAGTCATCACCAGCCTGTGTGTGCTAGATGTGGTGATTATGGCAAATCCCCCCATTGTATTCAATTGGGTAGGTCTCGCAGTAGACGTAAACAGGTTAGTGATGATGAACATAACTGTTTTAAAAAACCAAAGCGTCTATTTTACTTATGGAAGAATAGACATACATAGATGAACAATCGACATATGATACTGCACCTTCACTACCGTTATTATACATAGGACATAATGTGTGTGGTTATACCGCTTATTAAATAAACATGAAATAAAAATCATTTGATGTTTTGAATACTCAACTGCAAGGAATGGAATCCACTAAAGCTAATGGATATTTTGTTATTGTAAACGACAAGACACACGCGGTTTAGCGCCACCGTACATATTGTAGACTGGTTGGTCTTGATACTTCCGGGCAGTTGATAGCCGGGAGTGCTGCCATCAACCCAGAGTCCTTCTCCGTTATTTTAAGGAGTTGGGCTGGCTGGGGTAGGGTTAGCAGGGGGACAATGCACAATACACCCCAATGCGGGAAGTCAGTGCAGATCTTATCTCCCCCATTTTCAATTAGAATTAGAATTAGCCGGGAACGCTAGTTCGTAAGCAAAGCTTTGTACGCTCTCAAAGGCACAAAACCATCCTCTAAAACAAGCATGCCAAAAATGTGGCCCGCGGGCCACATGCGGCCCTTTACAATGTTGACTGCGGTTCGATTCAATTTTCATAATATGAACCCCTACCTAACTGAAAGTCACTCGGTCAACGTTTGACAAGTAAAAATTATGACCATCAATTGGTCAAAATTATCATATAGAAGTGTCAATTGATAGTCACTTTACTTGTCAAACGTTAGTCACCGAGTGATTTTCAGTTAGGGAACAGAGGGGCAGTACTTACAGGTATATCTATGCAATGACTTTGTTTTCCCTAGGGTTGGATTTTGCGGCCCTCTGATTCTACGGTCTTTAAGCATTTGGCCCACCAATGACTTTGAGTTTGACATGCATGCTCTAAAATAACAAAGTATACATAACATAATACCTAATAGTCATATACATAGTCCTGATCCCACGCTAGGATTCCCTGTGTCGTGGGTATCAGGAACTACGAGTACCATGGTACCACAACACCCAGACCCGGAACAAATATTTACAGATCATGCAAACGTTTATCCTGCAGCGGGAATCGAACCTGCACCTCTTGCGTCTCAGCCGGCTACTCGCCCACAACACCACGGAGGTTGTCAATACCCAATAATGCATTTCTGCAATGACTAAGAATGTTTGGTTCACATATTCGGAAGAAGCGTGTGTGGTCGGGAGTTCGGGAGTCGGCAGTCACTACAAACGGCTAATTAAGGAGCACACAAAAAATAACTCGATTTACATCCACAAGAATATGACACAGCATGTGCGACACGTTACTTTGTGAAACGTTGCACAAGTAGGTACACTCGAGTTTTAATGGACTGGCATCAACAACATTGTTGTTTTAGCATATAATTTTTTGGAATAGTGCTCTTTTTATTTTTTTTTTTCAATTTAATCATTTTGTATCTATGTGATCCTCCACCTACAGTTATCTATGGTACGTGCACCCAAGCCAAGGCTTGCTACACCACCGTTACATCCAGTTAACCCCCACCCCATATCTTGCTCATGGATTGAAGTAGAAACCTGAAATTTTTGTTTTCGAGAGAATTCGAGATACTTAACTAATCCAATAAATTACAAGCCTCCTAATAGTATTACATATAGTTAACAAAATATTTACTATTAGGCAATTTTCGTTGGTATAACATTTGTAATGACTGCTGGCTTATTTAGGAGTGTGTCTGGAAGAAAGCGTTAGCCAAGTTGGTCATGGAAAGCAATGTTGGCGATGAGCTCACCACTTACCGCGTGTATATTACTGCAACTGTGCAACCCACGGTGAAAAGAGACCCTTTGAGACTCTACCTACCCTTTTGGGGATAAAGGCTCGTGTTTATGTGTGTGTGTAACTGTAGGTTTTTTTAATTGAATTAATTAGATTTGTAATGCACTAGAATTATGCTATTTTAAAATCTCTTAAAATAGTAGATCATTATCAGCTGATGATAGGATCCACTGCTATACATAGGTCTTCCCCATAGAATGCTACAACGAACCAGTCGCTTCCATCTATCGACTTCTTGTGACTTGTCAATATCATCGGTCTTTAGAGAGAGGCGTATACTGCGTCTATCTTTTTAATCTAGAGGTTATTCTAAAGTTATAATCGACTTTTAAAACTTAATCGAACAAAATTCATCACAACTGTCGAGGACGGTTCATTGATTCCGTGTACATTTTCATTTTGATTCTTGGTTCTTACGAAATAGAATACAAATCGGCTTGTTGCAGAAACCAAAAGTCCCTATCAATGTTCATAATGTGCAGGTTGTGTAAACAGTAACATTAGTCGGAGCGGTGACAAGCGGC
This sequence comes from Epirrita christyi, assembly GCA_951392215.1. NCBI lineage: Eukaryota > Metazoa > Arthropoda > Insecta > Lepidoptera > Geometridae > Epirrita > Epirrita christyi. The sequence goes on along the minus strand of OX595839.1, from coordinate 6,977,439 downwards.
AGAGTGCTGCCAATGCGTAATACGATACTGTAGTTTGTTTTGCTTGTACTTTTTACATTTGGTAAAACGGATCTAATGCGTTTTTACGTTTTTACTTTAAACTTATTTCTGGTACCTTTCTACGGAATGTCCAATACTCTCAGGCATCGTCCTAATAGAACGCGACTACGCGATTATCGCGCGAGTAAGCGATGCGACCATCGTTTGGTCGCGCGATAGTAAAAACTAGGTGTCCTAACACGAAATAAACACGAATACGCGATCATCACGCGGATAACGACGCGATCGGCCCGCGCAGCCCGCTTCGCAGTTTGCATGGCATCGGGCTAACAATGGACGTCGAAGACGCCCAGATTGTACTTTCGGTAAATATGTGGATGACCCCTTGACCCCTGCCCCTCGCCAACCTTTTCTTGATCGCGCATTCGTACGAACTCGCGATCAAACATTCTAGTCGCACGACCGCATCGCGCGAAAGCCGGTTAGGACACCTATTCCATATCAGAATGTTTGATCGTGGATTCGTACGATTGAAAATCGCGTGAACTTGCGATGATGGCTTAGTCGCGTTCTATTAGGACGATGCCAGATTATTATGCCTTATATAGCTGCCGATTGTTTGTTTTTTTTTGTCTGGTTCAAAGAATTACTTAGTGCGACCAATATACAATTTACACCAAAGTAAATCTGTAAAGTTATGTTTTATATGCCTTGTTGTGTCTGGCCTAAGAATAGATCCCAACGTGTACTCCCGTGGATGTCGTAAAAGACGACTCAGGGATTATGTCGGAGGAAGGGCAGCAGCATCCACCTGAGTAATCAATACCAATACTGCAATCATCAATCGCAATTGCCATAATCACCACGCTTGGTGCCTGCCAAATCCCCCCATTGCATTTTTAATTTAATCTTCTGGGAGGTCTTATCCAACAGTGACGTCTATAGGCTGTGGATGGTGATGTAATTTGTTTAATAAATAATAGGTAAGTATGGTCCTAAGTTAATCATGGGCTTTATCATATGATATCAAGGAATACCACTAAGTCTGCCTTGACTGAAAACTGACTTGAAACAAGGTCAAGGCTTGTTAAAGTATTCCTAGGTAATACCTCAATTTCTAATAAAAGGCTATTATAATATCCAAAACCTTTAGTACATTAAGTATAAATTTAACAGACATGATAAGTTACTTATTCAACCTAGTCCTCTTTCCTAAGCTTAGCACTAGAAACTTCGATAGACTGCAACCAGAACTTAATTTCCTCTGGACATTCAGGCTTGGTGTTGGCTCCAGGGATGCCTTGGAAGAGCCTCTCAGCGTCTACGTTAATGAGGTTCTGGCGAGACAGCACGATCGCTCGGACGAAGCCGTCATTGAGAGTGATAAATTTCTGCTCGATAAAAAGTGTCTTGTCTTCCCAGTACGCCAACTGAAATTAAAATGTTTAAATGTTTAATAACCATTATCATCATGGGCTGCGATTTTTTAATGTTATAACAACCTCTGATATGATAACCTCTGTGGCGCGGCGGGCGAATGTTCGTCTGCGACGCAGGAGGTTGCGCGTTCGATTCCCGCCTCGGAACAAATATTTGTACGATCTGCAGATATTTGTTCAGGGTGTTCTGGGTATTTTTCTATGTATAATAAAAAATGTATTGTATTAAGTATATCAGTTATCTAGTGCCCATAACACAAGCTCTGCTTAGCTTGGGGCTAGATAATGTTGTGTGAAATGTCCAGCATTATTTATTTATTACTTATTTATTTATTTATTGAGTGAGTAAACGTCAGTAAAATTGCTGTTAAAGGAAACACGTTTACATTTTTTTTGTTATAACAAAATTATAATATATATTCTATAGGATAACTTAATACTTCCAAATGGTGCCTACTTTTAAATTTGACGGTTTTTAAAATGTTTTCAGTTATTTTTAAATGCAGTTTCTTTTTATATTCAAAAACGAGCCTGGGGTTTATAAGAGCATTTTCCCTTAGCATAATAGTTTTGATTGTTCTAAACATCCCTCGATAGTTTTCGTTTAATTCTTCATCGTATTCTCAATATTTTCAAGATTGTTTTACGTTACATTGGAGATAAGGTTAAAGATATAGCTACTTTGAAGCACGGGTTTTCAGCTAGTCAAAGTACTTATATAAAAAGTCACGTGACTTACTGACTGACTGCCTATAAACGCACAGTCTAAACAGTTAGTCCTAGAGACCTGAAATTTGGAGGGTATATTCCTTTTATGGTCTAAAGGTGCACTATGAAATAAATCTCTGAAATTTACTATCTAAAAGGGTGCAGCGAAGTATTGAAGATTTTATGGAAAAAACTCTACGCCGGTGAAGCCGTGGCCATTACTTTCTGTATATTTTCTGTATTAAATTGTTTGCTAAAACAAGATTTTACAGACTAGTAGGTAGCTATTTAATACACAGCATTATTCAAATACCAAGACGGTATCATTAATGCCAAGCGTTGAATTGACCTTTTGGCTTTTGAATGTTTTTATATTACTTTGTATTTTCTATGGTACCTTAGTATTTAAGTAGGTATAAAGTACCAATCCTCTTATAATTCAACAGATATTACGCTGTCTATAGTCTAAAGTCTAAAGACTTCAGTCTTTTACGGCTCTGCCCAATGCTATTTCCAATAGATACTCAAGTTTAATAGGCTCAACAGTAATAAGTAATAACAAAAGTATAAAATTTTTTGCATGATCAACCAATAACTCTATGTTAATAACCAAAATGTATGAGAAAATTTTATGAATTAACTCATCATAAAATATCTTAATTATTTATAGCTCTAAATTTTGTCATTTTTATTTATTTGAGTTACTATTATTATTATTAGCTATGAAATCTATCTAGCGGACGTGATACTGATATTGCATGTGTGTAAAGACTTTGACTGCTCACCTTAGTCTCGACTTTGTACGCCGTGAATATGGGGATGGTTCTTCTATACCGGATGCTGGAAGCTCCCTGTAACGCATGTCCATCTACAGCTTTAATGTTGGTATAGATGCCAGTGCGGTCGTAGAAGTGGAACCTGGCAAAGTCTAGCTCTCTTACGTAGCGGGCATTGTTCATATGACGAAGGAAGATATCAACATCTTGGGTTGTACAGAACCCTGAAATATAAGACAGATTAAATTAGTTTTATAATAGTTATATGTTATGAAAGACTGCAAAGTTGTTATTTGGCGCGAGTGCTTGTATTGAAACCTGAGGAAGCATAAAATTCTAGGATTGAACCACGAGCAAAGCGAACCTTTAAAAAAACACTTGATAAAATAGAAAGGTTCAAATTTTAAAAACCTTTTCTATGCTATATAAAAAGCACTTTATCCGGACTTGTGGGGTAATTTTCGTTGGTATTAAATTTGTCTTGGCTGCTGATTTATTTAGGAGTGTGTGACTGGAAGAAAGCGTTAACCGAGTTGGTCGTGGACAGCAATGGCGGCGATGAGCTCACCACTTGTCACGTGTATGTGATTGTGCAACCCACGGTGAAAAAAGGCCCTTTGACCTTTTTTCACCTGCCTACAACTTCGGGGAAAAACGTGTGTTTATGTATGTATCCACGCAGATTTCAAATGATAAACAAAACCTTTCCGGGCTTGTGTGACGAAAAAGTTATTTTTAAGTGCTTAGATAATTATGTAGCTAAGTTACCTAATCACCTAATTCATGTGTCATTAGAACACATTGTTTGCCGATAAGTAATTATTAAATCGAAATCAGTCATATAGTGTATACTTTCATGCATTCTTTAGCAATCATTAATACTGTCAAATACTACGCTGACAATCATTTCGTCGTCATCAGCCGTTAATCGTCCACTGCTGGACGAGATTTACGTACTCCATAGAATGCAATGGGGGAGATTTGCCATAATCACTACTAGAGCAGATAGAGGGGTCTATTCTTAGGTCGAGCACACCACGGTACATGGACATCCATTTACTTACAGAAATAAATACAAAGTGAAACTTACCATAAATTGTTGTAGTATCATTGATGCCACATTTCTTTTGAAACAGCCTACCAATTCCTATCGTGAAAGCAATCCGAAGGAAGTAGTTGACATCCCAGAAAATGTACGCGAGTGCTACCACTGTTGCTATAATGCAGTACATTTTTATTACTTACATTCACTTAAACAATTTTAACACAAACTAGCGCGTCGCAGCGAACACTGGAACTAAACAATATGTGCTGTTCTAACACCAAAGGTGAAGTAGATACTTATGCAATCAATGTTTTTTTCTTCAATGACGTGTAGTTATGCGTTGATGTTCAGTCATATAGTGACGAGTAAAGATTTTGCGTAGGCACTTGTGCGTTGCTCATGCACTGCACTTATGAAGTCAATGAACACGGACTGACCATAGTACCGTAAAGTACCGTTAAAAGAACCCGTTCCGGTTGAACCAGTACCTTTTATGTATTCTATGTCTAATTTTAACGATGCACAAAAATGTTATGGTGCTGTTACACTTACCACATATGTTTTTTTTTAGTATGGCACCTAAGTAAAATGGGCAAGTGCGAGCGAGACTCACGCCCTGAGGGTTCTGATGCGATTATTTCAAAATGTTTATTTTTGAGTTTCAGCCATGTTTTCCTGCAAACTTCACTATCGTAGGGGTAAAAAAAGTGAAATTTCTCGATTTTTGATTTTATACTTTATTGTGTCATAAAACTTCCTAGCATTCCAAATTTCAGATTTTTGAGGTTGCTAGAAGGAAACTAGAAATTATTCATTTTTCAAAAATTAGACAGTTATTGCCCTATCTTTTTAGTGCATTATGTTAGAAGCTTGAATTTTTACAGCACTAAGCTCACATACCTTTATTTTTGGTATAAATTTCACACCCTTATCCTTAGAGAATTTATATATCTCTAAGCCTTTAGCTGTTCCTGTGAAAACAGACAGACAGACGGATAACAAAGTGATCCTATTATAATGGTCCCATTTTTTCCTGTTAAGGTACGGAACCCTACAAATAATAGGTTTGCATGTTATTAAGAAATAATAGGTATAGACAACATAAATGTTACTAGATTTATTTTGAAAGAAAGCATAACATTTAATTTCCCTACATCTTCATACAAAAGACTTCAACGCGCTCCTTTAAATTGTACAAAATCTCACATAATTCTCAACTTGGAACTCGATATCTCCATAGTGCGCAACCATTCCTTGATATACTCCGGGCAGACTGGCACCGTTTTAAAGCCAGTCATTTCTTTTATAAGGGTTTCCGAAGACTGGCCGTGAGGAGCAATAACATGTTGTCTCGATACTAGAAGACAGCGTCGTTTACCATCGCAGATGGTCACCACCTCGTGCTCCATAAATAGGGAACGATCGTCCCAGTATACAAGCTGAAACATTATTTTAATTATGAGTGCGTGGCTTGGATGGTCCTATGGTATTTCAAGGCATTAAATACCACTCAAACGTTAATGTTATTCTGGTATGCTTGGATTTAGCTCTAAGTATATTTTACTAACTTACTTTAGCAACGAGAGTAAGAACTTCCATATTACAAACTCTTATTATTAACTACTTATTATTTAACTTAGCCTGTTAATGTTATATAGGACAAATCTTGAAACTAAATTTTGAACTGATTGAGTTTTTTCATACCTGTCAAGTTCAGATATAGTCCAGTCAGTGAGGGGGTTTGACCCTGACAATAATTCCTCTGTCGCTGAAACTTTGCAGTGTGATAAAGTAAAGTTCATAAATTACGGTTGACAAGTTATCCATGATTTTTTTTATTTTTAAATGTTGTATTTCTACCTAAACATGAAAATCACTAATAACTTTTGGTGGAAAATTGCTCTGTCCAAAATTCCTTCGGTATATGTCAGTATACATTAATAAGTATACATATGTAACGGTATCCAGAAATATTTCGATTTCAGTGAGACAGAAATTTAAGAATATCTGTATTTTTATCACAACTTTTTCAGAAAAATTGCTCCGTCAGTTTTAATTTTTTTGTACTTGTAAGGTTGTTTAAACTAATCGCCTTGCAGAGTTATCCAAAAGATTTGCCTTTTTGTTCATAGTTTTATGGATTTTTGGAAATAACTTACGGCGGAAAATTGCTCCGTCCATTTTTATTAATTTGTTAGTTACAGTATACTTTATTATAATAGAATTTTAAGTTATCCAATAAAATTTCGCCAAAACACATAAACACATAAACTTTTAAATATCAACATTTCATACTTAGTCAATTTTCGTACCGCGCAGAGTTCTGTGGGCTCAGCACGAACAATTAATGTTACCGAGACGCAATCGAGACGATCTCAAACGTCAAATATTGGCCAGTGACACAGGAGTGACTTGAAATTTTCAATATTTGTGAGTAGATATTTGAAGTTTACTATCGTGTCTTCGTAACTTTAGATGTTCGTGTTTGGGCCTCTGATAATACAGCGGGGCACCGCACCACGCATGCGCTCCGCGCAAGGGCTGCCAGATATACCGCTTTTCCTTTTTTGACACAGCTTTTTTGCTTAGGGATCCGCATTCCGTTTTTGGTTATCGAGGTTCTGTTTTTTTTGGATGATACTATGAGCAACTTTTTTATCACTTTTACACCGAAAAAAAACGCCTAAAAGTAGCTGTCCTTAAACTTATCTCCAAAATAAATAGGCTGTGCGCGTAATGTTGATAGTCTAAAATGCGTATGCTACGCCGAAATTTTATTGGATACTTTAAAATGCTGTTGTATTTAAGTGTACTTTAACTAATAAATGAATAAAAAAGGACGGAGCAATTTTCCGCCGAAAGTTATTTCCAAAAAACCATAAAGCTATGAACGAAACGGCAAATCTTTTAGATAACTCTGCAAGGCGATACGTTTAAACAACCTTACGCGTACAAAAAAATAAAAACTGACTGAGCAATTTTCCTGAAAAAGTTGTGATAAAAAAACAGATATTCTTTAATTTCTGCCTCACCGAAATCGAAATATTCCTGGATACCATTACATATCTATACTTATTAATGTATACTAACATACACCGAAGAAATTTCAGACTGAGCAATTTTCCACCGAATGTTATAAGTGATTTCCATGTTAAGGTAGGAATACCTAATTTAAAAATAAAAAAAATCCTAGATAACCTGTCAACCGTAATCTATAAACCTTACTTTATCACACAGCAAAGTTTCAGCGACAGAGGAATTATTGTTAGGGTGTGCATACAAAGAATTGCCTCGTTCATCGGACTAATACAATACAATATTATGGTGACGGCGAGCTACTCTGATGATGGAGATGGAAGGTGGACAACGGAACTTTTCGATGGCAGTGATTAGGCTCATTTTGATCAGCTCACGGTTTACTAATTAAACAAGAGCTTGTCTTGAAAACTGAATGATTTATTTTCTATTTCTTTTTTCTATGAATGTCAGGAAAACATATTTTACAAATCCTACTAATATTATCAATGCGTAATGCGCAAGTTTGGATGTCTGTTAAGCCATTGCGCCGTAATGTCTGGAACGATTCCGATGGGTAGGTACATAGTTTATACGATCTAGATCATGCATGTCAAACATGCGGCCCTTTACAACTTTGATTGCGGCCCGATTCAATTTTAAGAACAAAGTATATTTTTCTGTCATTTTACTAATAAGTAGATAGATAGACTAATAATTAATTATTAAATAAATGATTAGCTTGTCAAACGTTAGTCACCGAGTGACTTTCAGTTAGGGAATAGGGAGGAAGTACTACTAGGTATATCTATGCAATGAGTTTGTTTTCCCTAAGGTTGGGTTTTGCGGCCCACTTATTCTACGGTCTTTAGGCATTTGGCCCATCAATGACTTTGAGTTTGACATGCATGATCTAGATTGACAGACCTTTATATTACTTTACTGCTATATACTGTGCCGTGGTGTTTCTGCCCTAAGACCCCTCTTACTCCTCCCGTGGATGTAGTAAAAGCCTTACTAAGGGATTACAAAAGGGGATGGGCAGCAGCATCCATCTCAGTACTTATCACCAACTGTGATCACCGATCCACCTACCCAGTATTGTTATTATGGCAAATACATTGAAAACAATGGGGCAGGCCTCGTCCAGCACTGGACGTGAACAGGCTGGTGATGATGAACATAACAGTTGATGATGACTATATAATTAGCTAATTTTTATAGAGGTACACGAGAGAAGTCACGGGTGGATTCTAGTTTCAAATAAATAAGGACAAGTGCGACACTTTCATACAAACTTCAAGGTTGAAGTATTTGGAAAGCAAAGTCAATGTTTTTCAAACTGACTTGCCAGCGCCAAGCATGTAAAATGGGGTTACCGGATGTAACCTTAAATATTTAAATTTAGGTAAATTTTATACCTACAAACGAATAACTTGCTTACCTAAATTCAACTAAGTTTTTAGGGTTCCGTACCTCAATATTAGGCCCTATAGGATCACTTCGTTGTCTGTCAGTCAAGCAAGACCCTTTTTCTCCGGAACGGCTAAAGGTATCAGCTTGAAATTTATGCTAAACTAGTTGCGCCCCGCGGTTTTACCCGCGTGAATAATGATGAAAATTGATGATGATGATGAAAAGTAGCCTATGTGTTAATCCAGGGCGTAAAATTATTAAATTATTAAAATTATTAAATTATTATTAAATTATTAACAAACATCCATACTCACAAACTTTCGCGTTTATAATATTAGTAGGATATAAAGGTCTATAAGCTTATATAGTGCCGTAAAAAAGCTTCTAACTCAATGCAATTAATGGCATTTTTTCATAGAAGATGTGAAAATTCAAATCCTCTATTCCAAATATCAGAATTATAAGGTACTAGCTGCCCGCGCGCGACTTCCTTCGCGTGATCCCGGTGTTTTGCCTAATTGATATATCTTTGAAAAAATTAAGACAACTTTTTGGCGTAGGAATCCACTTTCTACTATGCCATGATCGCTCGGTATTATGAGCATTAAAACTATCTGTCCATGCATTCTTTGTTCTTTCTTTCTTTTATGAGATCCTAGTACATATATTATTATAATTTTCTTTCGCATGCTCCCTATATTCCCGGTGTTCCCGATTGTCCCGGTGGTCCCGGTACATATACTGTATTTGTCCTAATTGACTTTTTTTTAACAAATTTTCACTTTTTCGCGTATGCATCCACTTTCTACCCTGCCATGAGCGCCTGGTATTCTCAGCATCAAAAAATGTATTATTATAATCTTCTTTCACTTTGTCCCAATGTTCGGAAATATGAATTTCTAATTTAGGATTTTTAATTAATTTTTTTTCCTATGTCCTTCTCCTGGTTTTAAGCTACCACTCCACCAATTTTCAGCCGAATCGGTTCAGCCGTTCTTGAGTTATAAATAGTTACACTATTACTTATTACTAACACGACTTTCTTTTATATATACATATATCTTCTATCTTCTCTATATAGAGATAGATAGAAGATAGATGTAATTCTTGAAGCTATCATGATTATGAACATAATTATCACTAGAAACGGAATATTTACCATGTTTTTTTTCAATTGCCTTATAGTTCTGAAATTTGAAATTTTTCGTGACACAACTAAAAGAAAAGACTAAAGGAATTATGACTTTTTACCCTCAAAATGGAATGGCGAAATTTGTAGGACGTTGAAACTCAAATATGGTAAATTCTCAATCTGAAGATTTTGAAATAGTTTACCCTCAGGGCGCGAGTTTCACTCACACTTGTCTGTTTTATTTTCATTAGGTTCTATTAGAATTAGAAATTTTATTTTCTTAATACGGACAATGGAGTGGTATGTGTGCTGTTACCTGTTGAGGCACGTTTTTCCAAAATAAATTCGATTCATTCATTCAAAAGTTACCTTCGTGTTAATTTTATAAAAATGTAATATAGGCACGGGTTCCATAGTAACAGTCAAGGTGCAACCTTGTAAAGCGGTTATGTTCCGTTCTTGACTCCATTGGTACACGCCTGTGATTTCGTAGAAGTGGTACCGAGCCATGTCTAACTCACGCACCAACCTGGCTTCACGAACATGTTTAAGATGGATGTCACAATCTTGAAAAGTGCCGAAACCTGAAGAAATTAAGTTTTGTTTAGGTAGGTACACTTCATTATCATCATCGTTAACCTTAAGCTATTCAGTGTCCACTAGAGGACATTTTTATTCTCAATTAAGGCATACCACTAAGCCCTATTACTCTGCTCCTCTTTAATATTACCTAGTGGTACCAACTATGTACATAGGTGCAATACTAAAAACGAAACAAAAATGTTTGCCATGGTTTGCCCGGCCTTAGAATAGACCCCTTCATCTACTCCTGTGGATATCGTAAAAGGGATAACGCCAGGGGATGGTCATCCACCTAAGTACTCAACATCGAACTGCGATCACCGATCTGCCTGCCAAGTGCGGTGATTATGGTAATTCCCCCCATTGCATTTTATGGTGGACAGAAATAAGCTAAACAGAAACAAATGGCATTGCACAAAGTTAAAAACAAAGTACTTAGGTAGGTTAATAAAATAGGCTTAATTTTGTAAATCCGAATTCTTACTTATAATAATTTAATAAAATAAATTAATAAATTATTTTCAATAATGCTAGTATATTAAATGCTACACAAACAAATAAACGTAGACACATAACAAGCTAGACAGATATTAGGTAAAGGTGTCCGTCTAATTTCGACTGGCAAAACGTTCCACAAATGTACAGTTTGTTGTGAAATTTTTTCGTTTTTATATATTTATATTTGTAGGAAGGCCGATGAACCAAAGACATTACAAAAGTCGCAGGAAGTCAGTGGATGGAGGCGGCCCGATACCGTGCATCATGGCATTCTATGTGGGAAGCCCATCTAGCAGTGTACTTCTATAGGCTGATGATAATTATGATGATGAACCAATACTTTTAATAGTTATACTTATTAATATACAAATTGACTTACCATAAATTGTGGTAATATCATTCAAAGAAAGTCTCTTTTGATTAAAACGACTAGTCACTACTACAAAGAGGGATCTAACAAAGTAGTTGATGTCACAAATAACGTTTACGAAGATGAATAACAAAACTATACTCAGGTACAACATGATTTAGTTTTTGACAAAAACTAATTCTTTGCAGAGGTATAGTTACTGCAATGTGCGCTCTTGCAGACACACAAACCCATTGTATGGAAATTATAACTGTTTTTAATTAGGATTTTAACCTTCGGACCACTGCACAGCGAAATTTTATTTCATTGTCTTCTTTAAAATTTGTTAATCAGAACCTTATCATCAAAAAACTCTACAACTCTACTGGTTTCAATAAGCAGCTTTTGTTTCAGTGGATGAATTAAAAAAGTGAGTTGTGTCTATTTTGAACACAAAAAATATATCAAAATAAAATATAAACTAAGACACCTCTATAAAGGATTAAAATGAGTAGCTATAAACACCCAACGTGACTGTTGGGTGTTTATAAATAGTTCTGTTCCCACACTAGGATTTCCTGTGTCGTAGGTATCAAGAAACTACGAGTACTATGGTAACACAACACCAAACCCGGAATAAAAATTTAAAGATCATGTAAACATTTGTCACGCAATGGGAATCGAATCCGCAGTTCTTTCTGGAAAACTGCGGATGATTCCTCTGGAACGTTTATCACAGTAGCCAGAATGCATTCTTTGTTTTAAGTGAATGAATAACCTCATCTACATCTAAATAGATATAACATTTTGCTCTTGCTCCGCCCGTTAATGCATAGTTATTTTATCTACAGTTCAGAGACACGATACAAAGACTATTTGCAAAAAATATTAAGCGGTAATTGAGCTTCCTCTTTATTTCTATTTGTTGGATGTATTAGGGTTGTCAGAGATTTGTTATTGTCAGGGATAATAGCTGGCGGCAAAGAGGGGCTGCAAAGGGATGCGTGTTTGCCTTGGTCATTTGATTAGGCAAATATACTATCAACTACGTTTCGATCTCAAAAAGTATTTCTTATACTGTCACTAAGTAGCAACTTACAGACAATACTAGAGTCGAGGTTTTTGCTCTACATAATGATTATTTGGATGGAGTCAGACATGAAATGATGGTGCTTAGCCTGTTATAAAATAAAAACAATTAAATTTGAAATTATGATTTATTAACATCAATAACACATTGCGAAAGTTAAATTATTCTTTGGCGTTAATATTTATTATTATTATAATATCATGAAGCGAACACTTGACAGTTTACATCCCTACTAAGTAAACCTCATGGGTAAACCTAGCATAGATTTCAATGGCGGCTACATTGCCTGCAGTCTGGCGCACACGGGTGTAGCGGGGGAGCGTGAGGATGCTGGAATGGTAGTAGCAAAGGACCAGACAGAGCAGGGAGTGCAGGCAGAGGAACCAGCCAATCAGAACCACAGACTCTGCCCATCACCAGGGCTGGTAGGAGTGGCGCGCGAGGTCCGACGGGACGGAAGGCAGACCATCGTGTTTCCACCTCTTCGGAACTGGAGACTGAACCTTCGAAGTTTGATCTTGCATTTGGTAATTTGTCTCTTTGATCCTGGAATCAAGAGCAGAGTTTAATTCTTTAACAACATCGTTTAGGATCACTCCAATGCAACCAAAACATTATTTCGCATCAACATTCACGACTCGAGAATAAGATATTTTCACAGTAACTAAACTTTTGCTGTGATCTCAATCACCATCTTTTCAAGACAGGTTCCCCTGATAGATGGACATTACGGCTATCTACATAAAGAAAGAGGTAATAATAATATTTTGTTAGTAGTAGAACTTCTTGTGAAAGAGTTCGTCCGGGGAAGTACTACCACCGTACCTATTTCTGCCGCCAAGCAGTAGTGTTCGCATTGCTGTGTTTCGGTTTGAAGGGTACGGGTGCCGGTGAAATTACAGGCACATGAGACTTTTCATCTTTATGTCTCAGGGTCGGCAGCGCGCGTGTGATGCCTCTGGTGTTACAAGCGTTCATAGGCTGCGGTAACTGCTTTCCATCTGTTGGCCCGTAAGCTTGTCTGCTTGCCAAGTAGCATAAAAATATATCTCAATCTATTACTTCTTTAATAATAACAGCAACATTACGAATGCTTAACATGGTTTTCCAGCTATGCCATGGCTGGGGTTGGGCAGGGAGGTCAGGTGGACCAACCATGTAAAACACTCCAATGCGGAACTTCATAATAGGTCTTGTGAGATTTGGGTAACAGACGCAATGCAATGCCAATGTTAGACGGACGTACCCTACAGTCATCATCACCCGTTAGACATCCACTGTTGGACGAGGCCTGCACCATAGAAAGCAATGGGGGGATTTGCCATAATCACAACGCTTGGCCGGCGGATTGATGATCGCAGTATTAATGTTGAATACCCAGGTGGATGCTGCTGCCCTTCCACTGATGTAATCCTTGTACGACATCCACGGAAAGAGATGGAGTGGTCTATTTTCAGGCCAAACAATCCAGAAACCCTACGACGTATGTTGGTATTATTGTTGTTGTAATAAGCAGAGCCAACTGACAGCTCCGTCAATTTCATAAACAAAAAAACTAGTTGGTGATTGACATGCTTTATTTTTTACTAGTTGCGCCCCGCGGTTTCACCCGCGTGAATAATGATGAAAATTGATGATGATGATGATGATGAAATATATAGCTAATATATATGATAGCCTATGTGTTAATCCAGGGTATAAGGTATCTCCACTCCAAATTTCACTCAAATTCGTTCACACACACATCACATACATCGATATAGGCCATTTTGGAACATGTCCTTTCGCGTTTATAATATTATACACATTTTGGCTATAATAGCTCACACATAAGATATAGATATATGTATACTGTGGCAGGCTTTTTTGTAGGACTATTTAAGATAAACATTTCCATCATACATTACATATGTGTAACTCTAGCGGTTTTGGCAGCGCACGCCAGAATAGCTCGCAGATGGTAGATTTTTCTTACTTACTTGACACTTATCGTCATACTAAGGACAATTCACACAATATCTTTATAAATTGTAGCCTATGTGTTATTCTGATGTATAAGCTATATTATTGTAAAGTTTCATTAAAATCCATTCAGTAGTTTTTACGTGAAAGAGTAACAAACATCCATCCCTCCATCCATCCATCCATACTTACAAACTTTCGCGTTTATAATATGATTTCGACAACCTCCCTGGCGCAGAGGGCGTGTAGCCGGCTGAGATGCAAGAGGTTGCGGGTTCGATTTCCGCTGCGGGACAAATGTTTGCATGATCTGCAAATATTTATTCCGGGTCTGGGTGCTGTGGTACCATGGTACTCGTAGTCCTGATACTCACGACAGAGGAAATCCTAGTGTGGGATCAGGACTATGTATGCGACTGTTGGGTGTTATGTTATGTTATCCGATTGTTTATATATTTTTTACTAACACGTGTAGCATTGAAGTGCTCGACAGCTCGTAGTAGGTCGTGGTTACATCTTCGTAGAACTAACTCGAGGACAGAACGCTTCTTGCCAGGGAACAGCTTTCGCAGCATCTCCAGTCCCGCTGTGCTGACGGTACCTTCGCTGTCCGCCCCCATTTCCGTACCCGCTCTGTTAAAAGGACAAAATAACTTAAGGTGGAACGTTAGCAAAGTGACACGAAATTCAAATTTTATTTATTGCTGACTCATCAACTTTACTTAAACTTTTAATTTAAGAATTGACTGGAATTATAATACTTAGTTTTAATTCATAGTATCTCATAAATATCATTAGTTTAGCTACGAATGTCTATTAATGATATGTGTTGTTTTGGTTCATTGACATTCGTAGCTAAACCTTGATATTTATGAGATACTATCAATTAAAACGTGTTTTAGGTCTTCTAATTCCTGCAAAATCAAAAGTGTTTGCTATCTCAAGAACTGTTGATAAGCTGTAATCAACAAAAAACCTCATAAAAGAATTTCGTGTCACTTTGGTAACGTTCGACCTTAAACAGGCGAAAAACAATGTTACCATCATCACCCAAACGATTCAGTTCCATTGGCTGGACGTACCTAAAGATTATCAACTATTCAGCTCTATACCCAATTACCCAGGTTCTATCTCAGATTTCTTCTATATAGGGCCTAAAAAGAGTGCAAAGTTCTTGCCTATTTCTGCTACCAACCAGCATTAGTGCTTGTATTGTTCTGGTTTGAAGAAGTAAGACGTGAATCGTGCTAGAATAGAACAGAATAGAAAACACTTTATTGCACACCACATAAAAAATTAAAATATTATAACAATCATAATTAAAATTATACGAATGGAAGTACAATGGGAGGTCTTATCGCTGAGAGCGATCTCTTCCAGACAACCTCGGGATGGGCTGGAATTGATGAAAACGATAAAGGAAGTTGGTATAAAACCAATAAAAGTACATATACGCATACATACAGTGTACTCAATAATATATAAATACCTATATACCTTAACTAAACATACAATACATAAAAATACAAATAAAAAAAAATATATATAACATAGATCTGATCATATTAATAGAGCTAACTTAACAGCTTTGCGACTCGGGCATAAGTGATTGAATAATAACCTTTTGAAGACAGGAAGAGATTTGGCGGTTCTGATAACAAGAGGGAGAGCATTCCATAGACGGACAGCTTGTACCGTAAAGGAATATTCGTAGGAAGTGGAATTGTGCTCGAGTGTTTTAAGTGCTAGGTAGAAGACGCATATCTTAATGTAAAATAGTATTACCGTAAAGCTGACGCAGAGTTTCCTGCTGAATCAGGTGAAGTGCTGCAGCAGTCGGGCATCGAATCGCTTGACTCGCTGTCAATGTGAATCGGCTGTTGAAAAAACACATTACATTTTATATATCCAAACATCAGAATCCTTGTGTATTATACTTTGTAATCATTCTTGGGCCTCTCGGTACATCTCCCACACTTAGCAGTTGAGGTCGATGCTACACTTTAGAAATATTTGGCTACTACCGACTCAGGCAAGGATGCTTACAGTATGATCATCAGCAGCGGAATCTGGTTCAGGTCCGGGACTGGGGCAGGGCTCCGTAACCCTCATGCCATAGATGCGTCCTGGGGGCAAAGTCTCCAGTGCCGCCCCACTCTCTACAGAAGCAAGATGCAGTGCTATCTTGTCTTCAGCCGCTTGCTGTCGCTTTAGGGCTACCTGTACATAAAGTAACAAGTCTATAACATAATTGGATCTAGGATGCAAGTAAGTAAAAGGTTTGTGCAATCTACTTGCGTATGGACAGGTTCAGGATTTCTGATGGTTGAGACTACCAAACCTCAGAAAGTAACTTAGCCCAAACTCATAATAATCACCATCCACTTACGCTTATATTGCGTCGCCTTCGCTACCATTGGCTTTCAGAACACACAAGGATCTTTTAAAGATTCTGTGTGGACACGTAACATAATCTTGACAAATTAATTTAGCGGAAAATCAGTGATAGACAGTTTGTTTGCTGTGGTCACCCTCGGGACGAAGCGACGAACCGTAGCTCTACTAACCGTAGCCCCCGGCCAGCGCTTCATTGGAAAACTAAACAAAACTCAATCTCGGGAAATCAAATTACAACTGGACCCCGGTAGAATACACATTAGTGGGATTCAATTTCAGATGGCGCGACTTATTCGAGGAAAATTCTTCCTTGTAGGTATGTAATTATTAACTATGGATCATTATCATAATCTCTTTATGCAACTAACTCACATCCGTATAAAATACAAAGGTAAAGTGCTGGACCTACGTAAAAATTCTAGAAGGAATGTAAGTTAGGACTGGAATAATAGATAGTTAGGTACTTACCTACTAACCTAGTTCGAGAATTTAAGCAATTAAAAGTGATAGAGCTTATAGAGAATACGAAATCAACAATGAAAACCTGCAATCGTCATGGGCAGCCTGAACCCCTCGCTTCATTCAGGACTCTACATAACTCCTAGAGTCCTTCGTTACGCTCAGGGTTCGTGCCGCCCGTGACGGCATATTGAAATAAATAACTAGTGGTTCGCCCCGAACTGAGACCTCGCGATAACACCTTTATCAGCCCCAAGTAATTTCCATTTTTAACCGACTTCCCAAAAAAGGAGGAGGTTCTCAATTCGGTTGTATTATTTTTATTTTTTTTTATGTTTGTTACCGCATATCTCCGGCGTTCATGAACCGATTTAGAAAATTCTTTTTTTATTTGAATAGATATACTTCTAGATTGGTCCCATTATTTTCTGAATCCAGTTCTGATGATGGAATCCATGAGGAATTGAGGGAACTCCTCAAATATTGTAGGCATACGTACATATAGCGATTTTGATATTTTAAGCAACAAACCAAGCATTTGCACTCAAAAAGTATCATAATCCTTTCACCACTATGGTTCTTTCATCATTTTTTTTCATCCAAATATTTAGTCGATTACTATGGCGGAAGTCGGTTTTTTAAATGAAAAGTTATACTATTCATATTTTTGAAAATTTTCACCTCCAGGTCTATCAATACAGTACAGGATCTATCAGTAACAACTCTAATTTCCTTCACATCATCGAAATAACCTTTGAATAGGGCTAAGCAACGGGGCGTAATACTATATACCTTACAGCTAGCACAAGCTAATTAACGTCAGTAACGATAGCGAGTCGCTAGTAAGACGATAGTAAATGTCAAATATTAACCAATCAAATTAGAATGATTTCAAACTACCCCGATGTCATTGGCCAATATTACCATTTGCGGTTGTCTCGCTAGCGTCTGTCAGCCTGTGCTAGGCGTTTAGTACCTATATCGAGTACCTGACGAATTAATTGATAACGTTCTTATGACGAAACCATAGAACTCCAGCGTCATTCAAATTCCTAGAAATGGGAGGTCAACAATGGATGTTATATTGGTTTTGTTTTATGGAGTACAAGTTTCTAAATTCTTCAGTTTCAGACTTTTCCCTGTAGTTGTGACACAAAAGCCACAAGCATGCCAAATTTCAGCATTGTAGGATTGCTGGAAGTACCCTAGAATTTTGGGTTTTTACGTTTTTTATTTTCCCTAATATCTCAAAAACTACTTAGGCTAAATACTTATTCAAAACAGTTTTCAAATGTCCAACCAAAGCGCTTTCATTAGACACCCAACTTGATCAGACTGTCTCACTTTTTTTTTTTTTACCCCCTCTTGGACCCTAATATCTCAGCAACCCCCTGACCGATATAGCTCATAACCTTACTTACAAATTGTACCAATACTATCTACCCCAAAACCAAATTTCATGAAGATCGGATTAACGGTTTGGAAGTTTTCATCGGACAAACATACATACATACATACATACAAACGCCGATTCTTCCAACTTGACTCAGAGAACTCGCTTCGCTCGTTCAATTAATTGCACACTACTTTATCGCCTTAGTGCATAATCTACTATCGGGTTTAGTCCATATACTTATATAAGTATATGGACTAAACCCGATAGTATGTTTTTGTCCTCATGTTTTAGCAGGCACTCACTCAATACTCATGGGTCTTATTGCGAAAGATGGTAAAAAATTACAAAACTTCGGACTATCCCTGGTTTTTTTCAAACCAGTTTATTTTGATTGCTTGGTCGAAGTTAGAATTCTGACATCTCGATTTTGATTTGAGACTTTCATTCAAAATACATCGGCTTCATTGGAAATTTGTGTATTAACATGGGAATTCATTTTGAAAAACAAACCATCTTCTTTTGTATTAAAGACGTATATAGGTAACAAAGGTCGATATTTAAGCCTAGAGTGGTAGGTCTGCTGGTTTAAACTCAGGTTCAACCATCTTCTGTATTGAAATAGCATTAGTTTGCCTATTCTGCTGACTTCTGTAGACGGTATGGTTCTTTAGCTCGACTGCTAAATCAATTCGCAGTCCACACAAAAGATTTTTCAATAACCGAAACCAGATCACACCACTATCCCTTAAAATAAATTACCAGCGGATCAGCTGCAAGTGGCGAGACATCGACAGATGCATTACTGTATAAACCGAT
This sequence comes from Epirrita christyi, assembly GCA_951392215.1. Taxonomy (NCBI): domain Eukaryota; kingdom Metazoa; phylum Arthropoda; class Insecta; order Lepidoptera; family Geometridae; genus Epirrita; species Epirrita christyi. Next base: position 6,958,359 of record OX595839.1, on the reverse strand, counting down.
CGATGGCTCATCCGGCGTCTCCGTAAACACGTGCCACTTGTTTAAATAAACTTAGACTGCATTAGCTGATCTCGATTTCACTACATTAAAACACATTAACGCCTTCAAATTGGGTGTTATTTCTGTACTCGATAAGGTTTTACGTTTCCTTCTTCGCTTTGTGAGATGATTAAAGGAATATTTACATGCATTGACGCGGCGATGCGACGGAAGCCACCGCAGGCTATTAAATACTTACTTATCATCAATCATAATTTTATATCATGATCAGCCTGAAGAAGTCCACTGCTGGGCATAGGCCTTCCCCTAGAATGCCTCGATGAACGGTCACGAGCCGCCTCCATCCACCGACTTCCTGCGACGTTTATTATGTATTTAGTCCATCGAGAGGAGGGCCTGGCTCTTCCGCAAAATAATAGGTAGGTAATAATACTTACTTACAACGGCATTAATTCAAGGTTGCTGGTCTCTGTTATATGCTATGCAGGCAACGAATAGAAAACAAACCAAGGCGGTGTAGTGACGGACAGCTTCTAAATGGCATTATGTTCTTCAGAAATTGTGAACCTTTCTTGCAGTGCAGCGCAGTTTTGATAACGGACGTAGGTACGTTGTCACAGTTTTACAAAGGGGGTAGCCCCTTTGTAAAACTGTGACAACTTGCAATGATGCAGCCATAATGTGCAGTTTCTCCTCGATGAGCCCACGTTTGAGACACAGCAGTGCTGGTATGTCCAGGATTATTTTTATCCTTGAAGACAAAATCAAACCGTGTCAAGATCAAGCCGTGGTCCAGCGGCCGCACAAAACCATCACTCTCTTGCTTTTATTCTTGAGAAATTGAGAAATCTTGCCTGCGCTGTCCTTTGTCTAGGCTCTCCTTGAAGTCAATGGTAGTTACGGTATGAGGAATTGCTTGATCCTCCAATGCGAGCGTATTTTTAATATCGGGTACATTTTGGCACCCTGATATGGATCATAGCGGTCATTTTAGCTAAAGTATTAGCTAAAAGGACCGCTCTATGGATATTCTTGAAAATGTATGATACCTACCTGCGCAGCCATGATCCGCTGTCTCTCCTTAATGAGTCCGCATTTAGGACATTGGCAGTGTCGGTACGCACAGGCCTTCTTGTGTCCTCTAAGGCTGGAGATCAGGCCGTGGTTTCGACAGCGTGCGCATTTCGGTACCCTTGCTCTACCACTGTTCATGTTCACGCCGGCTTTTTTATAAAAGTTTTGTGATTTTCATTAAACTTATCCTGGACCTTATCTTATCTTATCTTATACCTGGAAAAGAGTTAATTTTGTAGTGGTAAGTAATTTTAGAAGGTAGCCCACCGATGGGATATTTTTGAGGACGCGTTGTAACTGCGACGGTCTGACACTATGAACCGATTACATTGTTTCTAAAAGTTACCAAAGAAGTCGGTGGATGAGAGTGACTCAAGACCATTTGTCTTAGCATTCTGTGGGGGAGGTCTTCGCCCAGCAGTGGACACGTCTAACGGCTTTTTCGACTAAGTGAGAATATTTTTCCACTATAGCCTCATTCATTTAAGGGTTTCATCCTTTCACCTACTAGGTAAAATAGGAAAACTATTCATTCCCAGTAGTCATCATCATCAGTGCATTTTCTCTTCACGAATATTTTCCGTTTTCCGTGGGAATTTAAAGACTTGGAATTTTTGTTTAGGTTTTACTGTAAACTATGAAAGAAGAACAAAGTTCCATATTTTTTATTTTATTTTAGTCTCAATTGTTTTGGAGATACTTAGGGGGGATTAAACGCTCGATTTTGTTTTCTTTAAATACATTTTAAAATTATAAAAACAATTCCCATACGAGCTCTTTTTTTTGATATGACGCACTAGATTTTTTTTTTTTAATTTTCTAGTTTGCCCCCCTAAATCAGAATTCGTTTATTTACGTTATACCTACGTCTGTGGTTGAGTAAACTAACTCTGTAGGTACATGTATCTTTTATAGTTCAGTATATTCGGAAAATATAATAGGCTGCAGATAATGTCATGGAAAAACCTGACCTGAGTAATTAGGTAGGTATCTATCTTCATCAGCCGGTAGACGTCCACTGCTGGGACGTCCTTCATAGAATAAGGGGATTTGCCATAGGTAATCACCACGCTTAGCAGGTGGATTGGTGATCGGGTAGATGCTGCTGCCTATACCCTGGTGTAATCAGCTTTTTCGACATCCACGGGAGGAGGACGGTATATTCTAGGCACACGGTATTTATATTCGATACAATAATCTATCTGTAAGTTATAGATAAATGCATTGGTAGACTTACCTTGGACCGAATAACTGAAACCACCAATGATACTTAGTTGGAAATAACACACTGAATACTTGTCACAATTTTCTTATTTTCATAATGAAACACTCGTGTAAATGACACTGTTGCACTCAACACTGATTTAACCGAATTTCAGACTGCGGAGCAAATCCTGAAACCAATGACGCTACAGGACTGAAAGATAGATAAATCACAAGAGGCGTTACATTTTCCACAGGAGTAGCAAACGAACATAAACTCCATTATCTAAGAAACAAATGTCATGTTAGATGAGAGTAGCATCTCTGCATCCCGGCTATCCCAGTCCGCCCACACCGGGATCAGCCAATCGGGACAGGCTTCATCCCGGATTGGTTACAATGTTATAAAAACAACGGAAAGTGATCCTTTGTTATTGTGTTTCATTTGAACACGCAACATCATACATTTATTATGTAGCTACGAAATTGAGTTTTCTTTTCTTCTCCAGCTAGTGCAGGTATATGTACTTAGATACATTTAGCTGTACCGACCTAGATTCATAAGAAGGTACCTACCTAATGTAGGTTCGTGGAGCCTGGAGGTATTAAGGCAGATACCAACCTACTTAAGTAGGTGGGTAGATATATCTAAGAGATTCTTCTGTGGCCTGCCTCCTTACTTAAACCACAAAATAAATAAATACCATTCTCCTTCTAGACGCGTTCTTACCCCTGAAAGTTGGAACACCGACAGTTTACTTATTAGGTAGGTAGTATAACTTTTTATCCCACCAATTATTAAACTTAGTGCAATAAGTAGATCATTATTTCACTAGGTAGGTACCTACCCTTTTAGTTTGGTACAAATTGTAGCTCTATGAAAAGGCCCCCATCAAGGCATCTTTGGTCACTATAGATATTATTAGGTAATTCCTTACCTAGATCGTTTATTTGGTCAATGGTTCTTTCTTGGTCAGTCAGTAACCAGCTCGAGATACATTTATGAAGAGAGTGACCGATGTTGACAGGGTTATTCAACTCAGTGCACCTCACCCTCACTGAGGTTCGTTTTCATGCACAATGTAGATAGGCAATATTTTTTTGTTTTTTTTTTGTAGGACTAAGGTACCTAGTAAATTGCACGCATTTCATTTTTTGGAAAGTCGAGGTTTTATTGATATAGGTACCTAGGTGGGTAGGTATCTGTTTTAGATCACCATGATTCATGATACCGCCGAAAGTAAACCAAAAACATTCCCATATTTTAAAATTCCAATATCTTACATTACTTAGGTATGTAGTATACATATCTTTGTACTGATTTTTTATTTGGATTTGTGTTATGGCTCCTGAAAGTACGAGACGATAGTAGGCAACAAATCGTCTTCTTTCAAGCGACTTTGTTTTTAGCTAGGACCTAGCAGGGATAGAAGTGGGCATTGTCCCGTTTTCAAGAGCTGTCTTTTCACACTTATGTATTGTATACCTAATATATTAACTGATTTGCAGCCAGCCAGCTGAAACATTACTGTTTTTTTCATCTATAAATACAAGAACTTACATAAATAAGCAGGTTCCAACAAAATAATAACACAGTTATATTGTAATTTGTAACCTTTATTTTTTCAAAATCAAATGGTATGGTTAAAGTTCCTAAAGATTCACAAAAAAAAAACAAATACCTACATACTTTTTGTCTACAATATTTAAGAAGTTAGTACAGTTCTGCCGGTGCATTAAGGCCAAGCCAAACACTTCAATTAAATTAATTAAATGTGTAACAAATTAGGTCCAAAAACATTGATTGCGCAGCTAAAAAGCTTCCTTCAACCCAGGCAAGATCCATCAGCAGAACTGTAGGTACATGTAACTGACTGATCAACAATATTACAAATAACAAAACTATGTATGTACAGCATGTTGCCTGTAACTAGGCAACATGCTGTATATACATAGTTATGAAGCAGCATAATGCATTAAGTTACATTATTCAGACTGTTTGCCTGTATCTACAGTGCATAACCAAACCTTGTTGACCTTATATTACTTCTTATTAATATTTTATTCTGAGTAGCATACAAGATGTATTCCAGTATTTTTAATCTTAATTTAAATTTCTAACCAGCACTAAAGTTATTGAACACTTATCACTGTTTCTAGAAGCCAGTTCAACACGGTTGGGCAGAATATACTTTCTTGGACTGCTAGTACCTGGCCGGCTCTTCAGCAAGTGTCCTCTCAGATTCCTGTTATTGTTCATAGTAATAGCCTGATAGGCCCAGTACATGGTAGTGATTGTTGAGTATTTTGTATGTTTTGATTGAGGCTCCACGTTTTCTGTTCTGTTCCAATGTTCAAATTTTGACTTTGACTTTGACTTCGAGAGTTTTACCCAGCTGGCTCAAGTTTTACTTAGAACTTTTCCTGCCTTTCTCATGCTGTTTAGCTGCCTTTTTCTTCATAATCTGTAGCCTTTTGTCAGGCGTTATAACATTGATATTTGGAGTAATAACTTTAGACGGTGATGATGATGCGGAACTGCTTGAGGATATCTTCACCGGTGTTGTGGACCCAGAGACATGTGAGGGTGATTTGGATGAGGATGATACTTTGCTGGAGAACGCAGATGGGAATCCTTGTGTAGGGAGACATGAGGCACAGAGCCAGCCAGACATCTCACTATCGCTTATGCATGGTTTGTGGCAATCCTGTAAAAATAAATAAGTAACTATTAATTCTTCCTCATTTCTTGCACCAAGCAGTAATTTCTTGCATTGCAGTCCTGAACTAGGATTCCGCGTCATAGATAACAGAAACTTTGAATACCATGGTACCATTACCACTGGTGGTACTGGAGGAATTACAGGCCGATGAATCTTTTAATCTTTATCGGATGTCCTAGGAGTATGTGACTATACAGGTATTGCAATTATGTTGCCGCTTAACATCAGGTGGGCAGGTTTATCACTACGGTAAGTATACAAATACAAAAACCTAGTCATGTAAATTGTATAAAACACTGAATAATATTATAAAAGTTGTTAGTTTACCTGGTGAAAAAGCGCACGACAGCCAACACACTCCACCAAGCGGTTACCCGCTTGCACAGCAATCTGCCTGCACACCGTACAAGTCAAATCTTCCTCCAGTAAATCAAAAGCTAACTCTCCGTCCATCACCAATCCATCATCGTCGTCTCTCTCCGGTATTTGAATCTGCTGCGGACTCGGTAGTGAGACCGGCACGGTCTTCGACTTATCAATTTTATGTTTAGATCGAGAAGATTCCATCTTCTCCTCATTCAAATATTTCTTCGGCAGCACATTGCCGAGGGTTTTCGAGCTCCCGTAGGCCTGCCGAATGTGTTCATCGAGGGTCAACCGCAATTGTTCAGTGGAATCTGATGCGCCAGAATGCAAATACTTCAGGCAAAGCTTTATAGATGGATCAAAATCGATTGAAGACATGATTCACTGATGAAACAGGCACTTTTCTAGAGTGATTATATGCTCAGTGGCACCACCTAACTAACGACAGACAATGAATGTTATTGTTATGATATCAATCAATATTACGCTCAGAATCTCAGATGAGCTCAGAACAGAAGAATAATTTGTAGAGGTTTTTTTTTTTTTTTTTTTTAATGTGGCATCTCAGGGTGTACTCAATTTTGCCAATGTCAAGTTACTGATATAATCAAACAATGTCCAGTCGTCAAAGTATGTCAAGTCATGTTCTAGTAAATTGATGGCAGTTTAAGTTTACTAGAATGTTTGTTAGAATAAAAAGAGTCTGTTTGATTTTGATATCGACCTTTTTGTTCTGTTTAAATTTATTTTTCTACATTTCAATTTATATTCCTATTGTCTGTCATCTTTATACCTTTGTACATTGTCAAAGAGAATAAAACGAAAATATAAGTTTTATCTAAGCTTTTATTTAAATCTACGTTTTAGCAATCGTTATTCATTGTCTCCTGCATTCCACGTTTTTAGAGATAACATAACAATGTTCCTGGACAATTTCCACCCCTTCGAAAATACACGCAATACACTTATTTTATTTTATTCACTACCATGTGCTCTTTATGAGCTACACCGGTTAAAATGCCACCAAAATTACACGATATAACTCAAAAAAACACTAGAAATTGTAATAAAATAAAAAAGGACGACGTCTCCGTTGAAAAGAGCAGAAAAAGTCCATAGATGAATGGATAGAAGGATTGGATTGGAACTCTGAGTCCTAATTATGGGGATTGGAATATTTGGAATCGAGTGTCAGTCAGTACTGTCAGTCAAGCAAGAGCAGAAAACATCATGTCAAGAGTTAGGCCTAGATTAATCCCTACGTAAGACAAGGTGGTATGGTCTTCCGACTTAGGGCAAAAAGACAAAAATAAAAAACACTTTGTCATTGCCAAAGTTCAAGGTGTCAATTTCAAAATCAGCTGATCAATTTGCTGTCAGTGTCAACAAACTATTATATTTGTTTGTCTGTGCAAGGGATAATAGGGACCAGCGTATCAAACTTTTTGTTTGTTTTCAAACATTTATTCTAATCGAATTCATACCATGTTCCTCTACAAGTTGTTTTCTATTTCAATCATTTGCATACACATCTTGCAAACCAACACCCAGTCCGGGCCAGACCCTTGGAATTATGAAAGTAAACCGCCTGATTCGATAGATGAGCATAACATTCCTCCCGACATACGAATGCCGCTAAAAAGAAAATCGCAATCGGAAAACAAACTCGGCATAGGAGAGTGGTTCTTTAAAAGAACCCTCGCTATAGTCCTAAAAGGAGGAAACACAAAGGTGAGGATGGGCGCTTTTAATAGGCCAGCCGTAAGAGACTTCTTCCCTTCAATGTTTGACCAACTTGTTTTACAGAAAAATGAAGACGGAAGTGTTTATATTTCACTACAAATGAAATTCGACCCCAAACAATGGGAAACACTAGATGAAGCCCTAAAATCTGATACTCCGCTCTCAGAGGACACACTCCGAAGATCTGTGGGTTATGTTGAGGAATCTATTTATAAACCATCAATCGCTGAAAGAATTGTTTTGACATGGAGTGAATATATTCAAGTTTACCTTGCTGAATATAAGGTTTGCACTCATATAATATTGTAAGACAGTTTAAGTTGTATAATACAAGCTTGATAATAGCACTACCTTTTTAAATTTTGCTAGACTTATTGGATTTACTTACTTAAAAAAATACCTTTTTCCTATGTGGAATGCTAGATTTTAGAAGGCATGTTTGGGTGTACTGTTACATATCAGGATTTAGGGAGCCATAAAATGGCTGGATTGCTGGATGTGCCAGTTTAGTGAAACAAATTAAACATATTCTTTTCTTTTTTTTCTGTGTTGCTCATAAAATAACTGTTTCAGACCTACATCACCTGGACACTATGCTTCCTAGCAGTTGCTGGTGGTGCCATGTGGCTATGGAGCCATATGTCTCACAAACATGCTATTGTAATATTGCTCTTGGCATTTTATGCATACGAAGTGGTGATATCATACAAGGTGAGGTCACTTTTTTATTCTTTTGTTTCACTGACTGAAGCAAACATATTTCATTGTTCTCCATCCATAGATACACATAAAATGATCATAAAACAAAAATTATAAAGAACCGGTCAAGTGTGAGGGGTAGAATTGTCAATTTTCGCCTATGTTCTCTAATATCTTCCAGCTAAATACTTTTTATATAAAACAATTTCTTTCATTTGATATCTCACATGATGTATTTGACACAAGTTTTATTTTTTAAATTACCCCCCAAAAATTATCATCCTAAATTAGAACCCATTGATTTACACTATACACTATAGAGCTAGGCATCTAGCACTATGTATGTACTAAATTTCAACTTTTTTAGTTCAGTAAATTCAGACAAAATAGTCTGTCTGTGACAGACAGACAGGGACCCAAGTGACCCTATAATGGTTCCGTTGGTATCTTTTGAAGTACGGAACCCTAAAATTAAGATGATTCCCACTCATCATCCAGTCCATCTATTTGTTCACCAAGATGAACAAGTGTGAATTTTCCCCACTACCAAAATGTACAAATTGTACAGTTGATCACATTTTCAAATGATGTTAAGTAGGTACCTACATACAAATGCTTCTGGCAGGGGTAGGTAGAGAACTTCAATTAGAATTAATTTTGTAATTACTGCCTGTACTGTTATATCGGTGTGGGCAGTGGGCAGGCACCAACATGTTTCAACTCAAATTTCAAGTCTCCATCAGGCTGAGTAAACTCGACTACCTACTCACTCCGCAACCCGTTTTGCACAACACAATATAAAAATCCCGCTTTTACAAAATGAAGGATATAGTAGTTCAAAAATGTTTTTATACTTTAAGGTGGATCATCTCTTATGGTGCGAAATTCAAATTTTATTGTGTTTTTTGCTCGTCACAGCTTGTCAACACTTTTTGAGATAGCTAAAACAGGTTTTGCGCAATCTAGGAGACCCAACACACATGTTTTAATTGACAGTATCTCATAAATATCATTAGTTAAGCTACGGATATCCCTAAACAAACAACACTGTAAAAATCATTGAATAATATTCGTAGCTAAACTAATTATCTTTACTACTACTTATACTACTAGAGATACTTTCAACTACTAAACCATGTGTGTTAGGTTTCCTAGTTTTCCCAAAATCAGTTTTCATAAATATCATTAGTTAAGCTACGGATATCCCTAAACAAACAACACTGTAAAAATCATTGAATAATATTCGTAGCTAAACTAATTATCTTTACTACTACTTATACTACTAGAGATACTTTCAACTACTAAACCATGTGTGTTAGGTTTCCTAGTTTTCCCAAAATCAGTTTTCGCTATCACAAGAAGTGTTGATGAGCTGTGTTGAACAAAAATTTAAATTTCGCGCCACATGCGAGACGATCCACCTTAATTAGAAAGTTGAATATTTCCTAGCTATTTTCTAAAAAAACCTAAATTCTAATTCACATCTGTGTTTAAAAATTGACCTGAATAAATTCTGTCTGACAGGAAGCTGAACAAAAAGAGCTGGACAAGTTTTTATCTGCAGTGCAAAAATGTAAATGGTTCTTCTGGACTTCAAGCTGTGAAGTTCCACCACCAGACCCACTTGTGTTCATGAAGCATATGAATCCATTGAAAATTGCCATCAGAATGTTTACCACTGCACTAGCCGAACCAATTGTCATTATCAGTGGTACTGTGGACACTATACTACATGGCATCACAGGTACTTATGTTCATAAAATTATGATGATAGCTTAAGAGGTTGGGGAAGGATGAACTGCCCATGCAAACGTAATACCAAAATCATTTGTAATTCGAGCATATTTCCACCATATTATGCTATATATATATATAGCATATATTATTCGGATTCGGATAGTATTTATCTAGGTTCCTAGATTTTTGTTTCAATTTACTTACCTAAAACGAAATTTAAGCGAATTCCATTTTGTATATTTTTAGACTTTTACGACATGTTTTCATCTTATTTGTTTCGTATTAAAAACAACGTACTTTCTAGTATTCTATGTTTAGGAACATAGCATATATTGTCAAGTTACAGAATAACAACAAGATATGGAAAAAAAATAAGTTTTTATTCATAATTTTTGGTATTACGGAACACGACGGATATACGGATTACGGATTTTGTTAGTAGTAGAACTTCTTGTGAAAGAGTTCGTCCGGGGAAGTACTACCACCGTACCTATTTCTGCCGCCAAGCAGTAGTGTTCGCATTGCTGTGTTTCGATTTGAAGGGTACGGGTGCCGGTGAAATTACAGGCACATGAGACTTTTCATCTTTATGTCTCAGGGTCGGCAGCGCGCGTGTGATGCCTCTGGTGTTACAGGCGTTCATAGGCTACGGTAACTGCTTTCCATCTGGTGGGCCGTAAGCTTGTCTGCTTGCCAAGTAGCATAAAAAAAAAAAAAAACGACCTAATTTGATACAAATTCCGAACGGCTCGTACACCCATCGCGCATGCAGAGAGGGGGGGAGAGCCCCCGGTGCCAAACAGGGATAGCCGATTTTGACACTCGCTTCAAATTGAATTTGCTTGCGGCCTTCGCAGGCCCCTTAAGAGTAATGAGACAATATTTTTTTTCTGTAATTTAGATCATCACAGTTTTTTCCTTTTCAGCTGAATTATGGTACCCGTTCGACAAGTTAATCTATGGAATACTAACAGTAACTACAAATATCTCTTTGATTTTCCTATTCGTCATGATATTATTCAATTGGCTACTTAACATTCCATTCAGCTTGAAACTTTTCGGAGTGGGAGTCAGCGTAAAAAATAAGAGATTTTACCACCAGAACTTAACAGAAATGCAGCCACGAAGTCGGATTGAACAAGCAGAAGGAATAAGCCAAGCTACTCTCGATAAAATTTTGAATGTATGTTCTCTGGCTCTTTCTAGTAATACACCAGTTAGTAGACAAAATACAAATTCAGCATCAACATCCGTAGATGTACCGAAAATACGCAGATCTGCCAGTACGGGTAGATTACCCAATAATTTATCTTTTGAGGGAGATGGTTTGTCTTTGGAAAATACTGTTAGACGAAGGTTGAAGATTGCTCCACGTGACGGCAGAGGAGATGGAAGTTAAAGGAGAGAAAAAAATATCATCTTGTGATCTTCATAAATGTGATTGAGTATGAATTATGCACAATTAAAAAAAAAATACAGGATAGATTCCCAATGGTTTCGCTAATTTGTTCACAGAGCTGAACAACTGGATTTTTTAATTAGTTCAGCCTCCTTCAAACACAAACAGTGACTAATCTAGTGCGAAACTACCAAGAAAAACTATTTTTAAATGTAAGATAACTGTGATAGTATTAAATAAAATCATGTTTTATATTATGTATTTGTGTTATTTTAAAGGATCGGAGTTTTAAGGTAACGCAAACATATGCTGATGCCATTACGCAACGCACAATGACATCAGCAGGACCCTTATGGCTGGGAGACAAGTTAGTTTTATAAAAATTTAAAATGCCTAGATTAATTTCAGTTTTCCATTAAAATTGGAGGAATACAAACATATCGTTGCACCCTAGATCCTATTCATGCTGTGCTAGTCTTCATCAGACCCTGGATTAAGCGAGAGAAAGACGTGTCGTATTCATTTGATGTATGATTGAACTCAGAAGATCAGCTCTCAGAGTGTACGCGCTCATCGGTGCTTTTTTTTTTTTTTTTCTGAAGGACAAGATGCAGTTGGCCTCAGATGGCCGATGCTGCGTTACCGGGTGAGCGCGGAGGGCGCTCAACCGTTAAAATTAGATTGGGGCAACTAGCGCAAGGGCACCACTTAGGTACGGACCTCGGCTTGGGCCGTTGCTAGATTGGGAGGAATAGGAAAACGCCCCGGAACATGCTTGTAACGGTTTAGGCGTGTGGTACAGAAGGTACTGAAAGCTCATCGGTGTTGCCATACAAAATTCGTGTTACACTACACCATAAAGACTCTGCCTCTGCAGAATTCTTTGAAAACAGTGCAAGAATCTTGTATGAAAATTCATATTTTCCCTGATCTAGACAGTAAGTTCCGATTCTTTTATAAAAAAAATTGCAGCGCCATCTAGTTCTAGCGAGGGATTCTTTAGTAGAATCCCGAACGTAGCGAGGGATTCAAAGTACGTCGCCCGAGCCAAAAATATATTTTGCGCCCGAGTGTTACACTCTACTTTTCATCACCCTCTATGAGAAAATAAAAGGCGCCTCATATTTTATTTCAAAACAAAACCATGAATTTCTAACAATCCGTGAATAACTTTTCATTTAAAAAAACTTCCGCCATTGTATTCGACTAAATATTTGGATGAAAAAAAAATATGAAAGAACCATAGTGGTGAAAGGATTATGATACTTTCTGAATGCAAATGCTTGGTTTCTTGCTGAAAATATCAAAATATTATGTATGCTTACAATATTTGAGGAGTTCCCTCAATTCCTCATGGATTCCATCATCAGAACTGGATTCTGAAAAAAATAGGACCAATCTGGAAGTATATTTATTCAAATAAAAAAGAATTTTCCAAATCGGTTCATAAACGCCGGAGATATGAGGTAAAAAATATTAAAAAAATAATACAACCGAATTGAGAACCTCCTCCTTTTTGTAAAGTCGGTTAGAAATGACGAAATCGCGGGCTGTAGTTCGCGCGTTTCTAATTTGTTTTTTTTATTCAGCCGGTGGCGTATATGGGCCGTCGCGTCGTACCAGCCAGTATTTATTTAAACAATATTTGCGTACGACTTCTTTGGCGCTGAACACTAAGATGTTCCAAATTTAAAAAGGGCGCGGCAAAGATAATTGCGGCGCACTTATTTGTGTTTGATTCTTTTCAAGATGTTCCAAATTCAAAAAGTGCGCGTAAAAGATAATTGCGGCGCACTTATTCGAGTTCGATATGTTCCAAATTTAAAAAGGGCGCGGCAAAGATTATTGCGGCGCACTTATAGAAGCTTCATACAGAAAACACCACCTTTGGGCGAACCAAGTCGTCCTTTTCGAATAGATGGGATGAAAATTTCAATTCCTATACCTACCACCGAAGTAGGTACTGGCCGAAAAGAAACATTAAAAATAGCACAGAATGGTGAATAGTTACTACGTAAGTCACGTTGAATGCTCACGTTTCGCATTCCGGTTTTTGCAATGCAAAACTCGTAATACGCCCTCTGGGCTAGGCATAAATGAATGAATATGTACATGACGTTTCTGTTTTTCCTTTTTATTTTAGTGATGCTTGAGAAGTGTCAAAAAGACTATAAATAAAAAGAAACATTTTACATAGGTAGTTCAATCGACGCCGACGAAGCGAAATATTGCAGTTTATCAAATTATAAGCACTTAACTATCCTTCAATGACGAAGCAAATTCTAGTTTGTAACTTTTAATGTTCTGTGTTCTTTACAGTTATTGGTCAACAATATTCGCAACTTCGGTATAATAACATTCAATAAAATAATTTAAATTATGTACAATACAACTAGAATTAACTCTCAATCAATCAATTGATTCGAGTAGGTTTGGCGACTAGGTAGATAGGTCGATTCGATCACCTAGTGACAGCTCCAATCAAAGTTTCTATAACAGCAATATCTCAAAGTACAAAAAAAACTCCTGCGCATCTGGTTAAAAGTAGTTCTGAGTTCTATGATTTGATTGCACTATTTCTCCAAAAGAGAATACTCGTACTTTAACACTATTCAAATATTAATAATAATAATAACATAAGAAAACAGTTAGGAAATATTTACACGATGAGCATACCTAATGTATCCTTCTGTGCTAAAGTTAACATGGAAATTAAGTCATTAATTTTAAAATGCTTGTCTAAGCCCTACTGATGCTAATTCGTTACTGGTCGATGGACGAAACTACTCTAAATTTCTTCTAACTTAACATTATGGGTAGGTACTTCATAGTTCAGACTACAGCATAATCGGTTGTACATAATTGAGTACCTATTTAAAAAGTTGAAAACTATAATTCCTTAATTACTATAATATTATTGCCGTAGTATGTGTTGTATGTTGCACATAATTTAGATAATTTTTATAAAGCTGATGATTAAATAATTTATAGAAAGATGGGTCCACTGCGTATGGAAATTACAGTAAAATGCTAGTGGTTCCCAAATAAAGGACAAATAACCAATAAAATCACAGACAATAAAAATATATGAAGTAGGTAGGTAGTTATAACATGAATATGAGCACAAGTAATCACATTATTAGATAACAAATAGATAGACATTGTGTAAATACAAATATGTAGTAAGAAAGTTCATAAGAAAAAAAGAAAAGACAAGTGCGAGTCGCGCCTTGAGGGTTCCTATCCGTAAATTATTTTAATAAATATTTTAAAATAATCTAATATATTTTAATCATATTTTGAAATCGTTAAAGCCCTTTTCTAGTTTCGGTAGAATCCGGTAAAAAACACAGCCCGTTATCCGGTGAAAAAAACGGACGTTTATAAGCGCTCCTATTTGAATACGTCACTATGAGCGCACAGATCTTTTTATTTGGTACTTTCAAGTTGAAACCTTTAGCCGTTCCTGAGAAAAAGAGCTTTGACAGACAGACTGACAGCAAAGTGATCCTATAAGATCCCGTTTCCTCCAGTTGAGGTACGGAACCTTAAAAAATAACAATAGAAAATTATTTTAAACAAACACTGACGCCAAATAAGTTTGACAAAGATTATTTAAAAGTCAAATAACACAATTTCTACACAGTAACTTACATCAATCAACACGAAACAACTTTGGTCCAGCTATAACAATTCAGTATTCAACAATCACTATCTCATAATACAATTCTGCCAATAAGCAAAAACAGTGCAAATATATTCGTCGTGCACTTTAATTAATTAGTTAATTATTGTAATAATTAGTAATTCAAATATTAATAAGACTTATAAATCTTCGATTAGGTGCTTCGGTAAAAGTTATAACTTAAGCTTGTCATAATTTTAACTTCACTCCCTTTATGCACATTTTATCACGAAAACTTATGCTATAACTTAGATGCAAAACTTGTACTTTAACATTGTTATAAACCAGGTTTTTAAAAGTTTCAAGTCTGTTACATCGTGTTACATCTTACGAAAGATCGGTCGTTTAATAGCAAGCAGCTCAAATACCACGAAATATTATTAAATTTTACAACAATTTTACTAAATTTTCAACTGTTAGATTGAACCGATGCCGACGAAGCTTTCGTCAGATGTGTCGCCCAGACTAAATCTCACAAGTATAGGTATATTCAAATTACATGAGTTATTTATGACATGGTGAAACAACTAGATAAACTTTATTAATATGGGAAAATCTAGTTGGATATGTGAATGATATCAAATAAAGTGCATTTATAAACTAGGGTCAGCTACTTATACAATAAATTACTAGAGTTATAATTATTAATAATCCATAACTGATTGGATTTTATATTTTTAATGGTACATAATAATAAATAACACTAATTTGACCTGGTTAAAATTGATAATGCCATTGCGAGATTTCCTAAATGCACAATTTTTGTATTGTCAAACAATAGATTAATTGGCTTTTATATCACATCTAATGAACGCTTTTTATTAAATCCATATTATAATGTAGCAATTTATCAACAAGGGCTAGTTAGTGTTCATCTTGGCAGATTCTCACTAGTTCACCCAGTTGTTCACAAAGGTGAGGAAAAAGTCTTGTTCACGAAAATGGGGAAAAGTCCCACTCGTTCACCATGATTAACAAATGGGTGAACTACTGGGAATAACTTGTTTGTGGGTTCCTCTTTTGTGGCTTTTAGCTGTTCCTACGTTTTGGCACTGATAATTTTCCCATTATGACATTACCTGCTTTTAATCTGCAATCAAATATGTTTGGACTCTGTACCTACTACTATTCTCTACATATAGAAATACTCAGGTATCTAGGTTCTTGGATATCGCATTATTTAGTTATAATTATAATTAATAACAACTTTGACAGTGCAGGTGCAGTTTCAAGTTTGAAAACTAAAGTATGTGAGGAGATTCCTCCTTGTTAATACTCAGACCTTGATATCTCCAATAGACATAACAAATTATTATCACATTATTGTAACCAACATAACTAACCACTATTGTTTTACATTATCGGCACATGCAATTGCAAGACTTAATTTCGTTGTATTTTTTCTAACAATATGGAATATTTTTTAAGAGTTTATGTCACATCAGTCATTGTTAAATTATCAATAACTTACTATTAGCAAAATATTTATTAGATGACTTCTAAGCTCCATCACAATAAAATTAACATTATTTAAAAGGCATTACATTACTATTCTACTTTGCTTTAAATGCGATATAATTCTTATACTAAGTCCGTGCCGTGCTTAACTCGTTCAGGACATGGGATTTAATGACTAGGATAAAAATGACTGAATTAATGTAAATTTGTAAATAAATCGGTGGTTTAGGTCTAAGCGGAATGTTTACCGTATTTACATGACGAGGCATTTCTCTCTGGCACCTGCAGACCCGCCTTCGCCGGCATCTTTCACCACTTTGTCTTTCTTTTTCTTACTCTTTCCGTCAATTTGTAGAGAGACATTTCTGTTCTTTTCCATGTTTAACAGCTCCTAGAATAACAAATACAATGGTGTTGATCCTGTTCAGCATTCTTTAAATTCAAACCACTCTAAAATGATCAGTCCTTTTCTAGTAGATTGAAATAAAATGTGATTCAACAATTTTAACAAAGTAGGTAGGTAGTTCAAATAAGTAAAAAAAGCTCGAGGTTGAGGGCTTGAGATTTTTTCAACCGTCGTGTCGTTAAATGATTAGACAGCCTCAGATATGGGGCAAGCAACTAGACCATGTAACGACAAAAGCCACAAATGTGATATGGCAGTGCACACGCGCTGTGGGTAAAGTCGGGATTAAAACCTAAGCTAATGCCTATGGATGTACAAAATCATGGTTCGACAGGTACTGACTTACAGCGCCGTGGTTTGGTGGCCAAGAATAAACCTAGTTACACCAATAAATGGGCTACAACAGGTAGCCAACTACAACTAGGCCTGACGCCGTTCCATAAACACACATAGCAGGCAGGAGGCAATGGCGGCAGCACTGAGAATAAAATCCACGGATCAGAGGAAAGGACACAACAGAATAACAAATCACTGTAACATACTGGAAAAGTTGACTAACATAATCCCGGAAGCCCTAAAGAGTACGAGGTGACGACTGAAGTCACGGAGTTGACTCTTCCTTCCGCCTCGCCCTTCCACCACTTATACACAGATGGGGCCAAACAGAGAAAAGGAGTGTGCTGCAGTTTCTACTGCCCTGAAACTGGACTCTCAAGGGTGCCTCTAAACAAAACCAACACCGCTTTTAAAGCAGAGACCCTGGGGCATCAGCTAGCGGCAACAGACATATCATCATCAATAGAGTCCACAAGTACGGAGACCATCGAGGGACAAATAAGACATATTTTCACAACAAACTATTCAACACTGGTAAATGTGCTGATTAGACCGGACGCCAGGTCAATATTGGTTGCAGAGTGTCACACTGCACTTCAAAGACCGTTACAATCAAATGGCCCCTGTCTAGGAAATGACAGACCCGACTCTCGAGCTAGGGAAGGAGCTAAACTTACCCCAACTCAAGCTGACATCAGCCTATCAAAACCACCAGCTGTGGAGATCAAAAACAAGCTGAGATTGCATTCGGAAGCAGAGCACCAAGCTATTGAGATATTTGGATCAAAGATTGGACTGTCAGCACACAAAATATATGCTCCCTAGACCTGACAAGAAAGTGACGAATATACTACTTAAAATGAAAAGGACCTTGTGAAGTTGTGACCCATTGTGGAAAACCAGTTTGATTCAAGGATGAATCATTGCACCTCGCAGTGCTTCCATTCAGATATGATGAGGTTAAACTTGTAAGAATGTATAATTTTAAACAATTGCATTGGGAAAAAAGCAAGCCTAGCCCGGTCAGGTCAATAGAGTTATTAAGAGACTCAATGGGTACACTTTATACTGTACACAATGGACTGCAAAGAACATTGACATACCTGAAAGAGCTCAGTGACATTATGGTTAGTTTTAGCAGATGTTTCCATAAACGAGACGCCCCAGGCTTGAGCCTGTGCTTGGCCTTCTGATGCGGAAACCTCACGGATCTCAGGGGTCTCATCGCATTTGTTGCCTGCCAGCATCACAGGAATACTTGGGAGTTCTGTGCCCTTTATCTCTTTTATTGTCTGCCATATTGGTTTGAGTTCCTCAAGGGACTGTCTACTGCTTACCGAGTAGACCAAAATGAAGGCATGCCCCTATAACAAAAGAATGAATCACTTATACTTAACACTGCCACAGTTTCAAGTCTGTAGAAAAGGAATTAAGACCATTATATTATAATACTGTTTCTGTGCCTATCATAGTTTATATGAAATCCCACGAAGGAAGGGTACATCAATTATCAATATCTTGGCAGTCTTATTTATTAGAATTAGTTGCCAAGCAATGCTGGTTAGTGGTTGATAAAGGCTGAACTTGGCTAGAGAAGGTTGATACCCAGGAAAGGCCTGGCCATGCCAAGGACTTGTATGAATGAGTTCATACAAAAAAATACAAACTAATATTGTTTCACAATGTGGACTGAGCATAGCCCGGCCACAGCCCAAATGTGTGTGGATAGTCCTTAATTTTTATTTTAAATATAGTCAAGATATGAATGATGAAAGATGTGAATGTTGATATTCAGAAATTACCTTGCTTATTGACAATCGCTGCATGGCTGGAAACTGATGGGATCCTGTTGTGTCCGTTATTTGTAAGGTGCATATAGTTTTATTGCTGCTTATCACCTGAAACATTACATTCTTTATTGTACACAAATAAACACAAACAAAACATGTATTATAATAATTGAAATCAGTGAAAAATGTAAAGGATTTTTTGATTGCTAGTAAAAGTGAGAGCACAAATGCCTAAAATTTATTTTACACTTGTAGGCACCCGTGGCATTGCCACCTGGGTTTTTCTTCACAGGTACCTGAATTTAGGGGTATAAGGTAACCTATGTCTTCCTTAAGGTATCTTTGTCTCTTTGGTATACATTTTTGGTACAATTACATTCAAAACGATCCTGCTGTTTTGACGAAAAAACCGACATAGAAACACTCAAAGAGACTTATATTTTATGTATTTTCAGAGATGCATAACTGTCCAATAACCTATATCATAGAAGGACATAAGAATTGTACCTTATAATGGCATATTCCCAAATCGTGGAGTCAAGGACTTGGCAAAAACTCAAGGTTTTTCAATCTTACTAGGTATGAGTTATTGCCTGCATTATACATGGTCCTGATTTTGGTAAACCCACATAAAAGCAAATCACACAAATAACATTAGCTTGATCTTCGACTAATCTTACCTGTCGGTAGGTGTCTTCTATAGTGGGTATGTAAGATTCTCTGAATGTGCCTTTTACGAATCGTAGTACGAGAGAACTTTTACCAACCCCACCCGCCCCAAAAACTACAACACGATAATCATTACTTTGCTCCGGCATAACTATTTTAAATCCTGACGAAGGATCTGCCAGTAGAGTTATGGTAGTAATGTTGTTATTTGGTGATGATACGAACAACCGCAAAAACTCAGCTTTACAGCATTTTAATCGCGTGACACCGGTATGTGTGTTTAACTATGCATTCATTGGTAATCAAAAGAATAATTAAATCTATTACATTTTTGTTGGAAACAGGATTTTTAGACAGATTTTTGATAATTACAACGCCCTTGTTGAAATTCATGAAATAACCAACCAACTTGAACCAACCATGCAATGCATGCATGACCAACCATTGACCAACCAAGTCAAGCAAAGTCAAGCTGTCATTGTCAACTCAACACAACCGCAGAGACCACAGAAGCCCCAGAGCAACAGAGACCGCAGCCTTGGAGCAAGGAACTTAAACCGCAGCAGATTCAATTATGTCAGTCCATGTTTTCACTGGCATTCTCAGAGGAAATATTTCCTCTGAGATGGCACTCCTAGCCTCGGATGGAGAATAGCTATTCTTCGTCCGAGCTCCTAGCCAATCGTAGCCATGGATACCTAGTATGATCGTAGCATTCCCAACGTCTCAGCCCAACATAGACAGACAGAGAAAGCATACCTACTACCACAGATTATCAAAGTTGCCAGTGGTCATAGAATAGCTTCTTTATGTATTAGATAAACTTTATAAGTAGCACATTACTTAAGCCTAGTTATTGCATAATTACACGATAATTACCATACAAATGTTGTTTAGTAAGCCGCGCTACCACGCGACAACGCAAATATGCGCGATGAAGTAGGTATTTGAATGCTACACTTGCGCCAGTGTCAGTTCTATTTGGTTTTATTAGCTATTCATATGCAGTAGGTAGGCCTGCGTTTCTGTGCAATGGGCAGACACATGCCCATTGCCTGACGACAGAAAGTGGGGTTTGATCAAGTTTGATGGTCTAAAAACACCCAAGTAAACTTAATCAATCAATCAAACAAACATGAAAGCAAAGCAAACCCTAGCCCTTTGCATTGCAAACCAAAACCAATAAAAAAAAAACGAAATTTACAAATGGCTTCCGTTTTCAGTTTCATCTTCTCACCGCTTTAATTATTTTCTGCTGGCATGGTATTTTACTAAGGTTTGTGTGTTTTTTAATAAATTTTCTATTGTTAAATTGTGCCTATCAAAATATATTACGGTATTCACAAATTTATAGCTACCACGTAGGAATGATTTCAACATATTTCGATAAGTAGGTACCTACCGGCAAATTTTATTGCGGTTTCGTGGATTTGTCAATAAATTGTTTTCATACCTACCAGCTGATTGCAATTCGATGTTTTGTTTTGTATAAAATTAGTATTCGGGAAGTACAAGTGTTTCTAGTAGTCTGTACCCCTGTACATACAAACCTAATAAACCTACCGTCCGTCCGGCGATTGTAATGGTATTTATCTCCTCCGGTGTGTAATTTCTGTTCCAGAACATTAGATTGTCGCTACGAACGTATTTGTTTGTATTGCAAGAGAAAATAGTTGCAGAACAATGGGTATTCAAGACATACAAACATTTTTAGAAAATGAGGGTGTGAGTGTAGATCTATTCCGAATTGCGAGGAACCACCCCGGCGGCTTCCGTCTTGTTCTAGACGCCGAAGGTTGCTTAGATCGATTATATGGAGGATATTTTTCTGGTAATTACACTATTCAGGTTATTTATCACAAACATAGCTCTCAGAATTACCAAGTTGAAGTGGAAACTGCTGGGAAATAAAGGTTCTTCGAGTGGTTACCACGAACCGGAAGTTGCAGTGAAGGATGGACCCCACACTAACTGGCGACATAGTAAAGATCACAGGAAGTCTGTGAAGCACAAGATCACTCACCGTTGCGTTCAATGGGAGAGGCTTATGTCCAATAGTAGACGTCTACTGTTTGATGATGATAATTAAATATCTGTCAAGTTATGTTCAGATCTAAAAGTTATGGCATGATTTTTGTATTCAGATTGGGCATGTGGAGGCCAGTGGGCACGCTGTGTCCAGTTCTTGACAACCCTAGCTCAAGCTCTTGCTGAGCACCAAGTGTCTCTATGCGTCTGCTTCAATGGAGCTCACCCGACCCCACCTGCCATGCCACAACATTGGTTGCAAACTCAAGCCACATATAGGCAGAGAGTCAATTCTGTAAGTCTGCTGAATCAAATCTATTTACAGTAAGTACAAGCTCTATAGTCCTCTATTGGAAAGCTAAAGATCCAAAGTGAATAAAACTCTAGATTTAAACAAAATATACAACTAATAATTGTTCAACACAACAATGTCAAAATAAGGTTATTGTAAAAATCAAACAAGTCATAAAGAGCCCTGAAGAGTTGTGTGACTGAAAATACGACTTGTTCGTCATCTCGCGGATCTGAAACTCGCTTGAATCCGCGAGTTGGCACACATGGCAACTAAATTATTACATTGTCATAAATAACATAACACCCCGCAGTGACACACATAGATATACATCACACATTGTTATGCGCTGAAGGAAAATAACATTGTCAGGATTGTTTCAATAGGACTAGGTTCACAGCCCAAGTTCATGCCTGATCCCATGCTGATAGGCAGTGCTTTCTTGACTCACTTTCCACCCTTATCTAGATGTTATAAAGCAAGTTTTAGCTCTGAAGATCAGACTCCTTAATCCTTGCATAGTAAGCAAAACACTAGATTCGCAAAATTTGTAACCACTCACGATTAAAACTAACTTTCAACCAGGTTTTGCGCCACATTCAATCCAAAGGCACCCCTCCTCCTAAAGTTTGGTGGGTGCCCCCAACTGGATTGCATTCCTGCTTGAGAACAGCTCTCAGATATCTGAATATCCAAATTGTAAGTATTACCTGAACTATAAAATACATTTATAATGGTTATTTTTTGGAGCCCCACATGATGAAGTAGGACCGTGGTCTAATAACATCAAAAAATAATATTTCTTTTCGGGTTATGGCTTAAAACCAACTTAATTACATAAATTATTTCAGATGGTTTCATCAGATGACCACTGCCAGGAGGTAGTTGGATTGTGCCGTGAGAAAAGTTATGCTGGACTAGTTGGAGGCTCCGGGGAATATTTAGTATTTCAGCCTCCAAAATACTACAGCTCTGCTCAGTTGAAGCTTACATACAGGGTATGTTTTTTTATTCATTGTACACTATAAGATGCTTGAATTAAGTTATAACTTGTCTAAATACACAGCTGATGCACTAATCAGAAACGGTACAATGCATTCGAGACTCTTCAGTATCCTTTAGCTGAACAATAAGTATATTCAAATTTAATCAAATCGAAAAGTATTTTATTTATTGAAATCACAAGGATCATTTTGAATCGTCTTATAAACTAAAATTACTCCTGCTCTAATACAACTAAGCCTAGAAGAATCAGGGCAACAAACACAGCTTGGCTTAATTTCATGATCCTTACTACTAGGTGGGAAGCGCGTCTGTGGTGCCTCGAAGCACTCGAAGATGACATATAGAAAACGAGAACTTAAAAACCTTAGGTAGGTAGTAAAAAATAAAAAGAATCTGCAAAAGTTAGCACACACTATGATTGATTATCT
This sequence comes from Epirrita christyi, assembly GCA_951392215.1. Classification (NCBI taxonomy): domain Eukaryota; kingdom Metazoa; phylum Arthropoda; class Insecta; order Lepidoptera; family Geometridae; genus Epirrita; species Epirrita christyi. Next base: position 6,935,318 of record OX595839.1, on the reverse strand, counting down.
TATTAATAACAACCTAATAAAATAATGTAAATAGGTAGGTACAGATATTGCAAATTTACATTTTAGCAGTCAAGGGGCAGATCGAGAAATCAGGCCACGCGGCTTTATCATTGTTGCTGCAGAGTCCTCTAACAAAAATCAAGGAATGTCTGATGTAACCTATTCACACAGCAGCATGAATCACACAGAATAGCCGAAGCCGTTTATTTATTTTGCACCCAAGTGTAACTGTAACTGACTTGCAGCTTATTGTACTGTGCTGTCGTCGTTGAGTAAGATCGTACATAACATAGATCGTAAGTTGATGCAATTGAACAATTTCAAAAAAAGTTTCTCAATTTGATAGGCACGTGTACCTATATCTCGTGAATATTTCGCATGAAGGTGGATGATAACTTTTCACTAAAATAACATTCGTGAATTACTTTATATCATTGACTTTACGTGAATCTGACCGTGGTGTGTTTGGCTTAAGAATATACCCCTCCGTCTCCTCCCGTGGATGTCGTAAAAGCCGACTTAGGGATTACACCAGGGGATGAGCAGCAGCATCCACCTGAGCACTCAACACCAATAACTGTAATCACCAATCCGCCTGCTAACCGGGGTGATTACGGCAAATTCCGCTATTGCATTCTACGGGGAAGTCTCTTTCAGTAGTGGACGTCTAAATGCGGGAAAATTTCCCGTGTTAGAAAATCAATGGTTTATACCTTTTTTTTCAGTCATCCCTTGAGACAAAGGAATACATGGTCCATGAGCTGCCGAATCTGCTTGAAGTCCCTCAAGATCGGCTTTGCCTTACCGCCGCCTTACTAGGAGGAACCATTCTGTCTGAGCAGAGCCTTACAGATTTCTATAAACGTTTAGGAATCAACCAAAAGAAGGTAAGGTAACCATTCAAATATGATACAAATTGAATTTGAAAATTATAGTCAAATAATTACATAACATCCATATAAATTTTATCTACTACCTCCAAAATGCTAAGGGATATGAGGAACTCTAATTCCTCATTCTATATTCTCAATTCTCTGAGAACTCTTTGTAAATATTGAATTAATTTATATTTTTCCAGTGGTGCGATTTTTTGAATGTCACTGAGTGACTAAATATCATCGAAACAACCGCAAATCACCATTTTCCAGGAGATTTATATAATAATTTTTGTCATCAATGTGTTTAAAAAATATAGGCAGGAAATCGGTGATTTACGGTAATTTTACTGACGTCACGTTAAGTCACTCTAAGACATTCTAAAATCGCACCCCTGTGCTATATCCCATTTAGGCAACAATATTTTTTACATACCTACAGTGCATGCCTTTACACAGTACAGCACCTTTAGTTACAAATAATTATGAACCTTCCCCTTCTTATATTATAATGCATACACTATGAAAGTAATGCGCAACAGCAATCTTAGTTTGTGACTGACTGATTGTCACTTTTCACTCGCTTGCAAACATATTTCTGTTTGAAAGACGAATATTGCCGAGGCGCATTCCTTTCGAATTACTTTCGTAGAGTAGTTACTGTACATATTATGCATAGGTCTTGTACATAGAATGGTGGCTCAGAAATGCCGAAACCCAGTGCCTATGTGTTTCAAGAAGAAACCGACTGCTCCTGCTTCTAAACTACAATATTTACGCGCGGCTCGCTCCGCTCGCCTGTGCCTCTATCTACTGCGGTTATTGATAATCTTGCATTTAAAAATGTGAAATTTTCGCGGCCTTCTTCTCTAATATTTTAATATACGTTTGTCTTTCTACAAGGGCCCCAAACTTTGTGTGCCCAAGAACTCTTGCATGGCCTGAGACAGCCCTGCATCCAATGCCAAAACTCTGACCCCCTTTTAAAAGCTATTTAAAATTTATACTATTTAATAGCTATAATATATAAATATTATAATTAAGCTCTTCTTAAAATTACATCTTATCCATCCAGTGGTAAATTATGGCAATACTTAAACTTAAGAACGGCTGTTAAAAAGCTTTTTGATCAATTTCAGGAACCAGTGGCCCCAGAAACTGTAGTAAAGACTGTGTGTCAATTTGTTCGCGGTTTACCGTCTTCTGACGTAGACGCCGCGTGTGTTGAAGTGTTTGGTGACTTGAACGATCTCCGCGCGGCCAAACTGAAGCAAGCCGTACAGTATTATTTGAACGGCACTAAGGATGGCTTCCTCAAGTACCGGACTGCTTCTGGTAAATGTCTTCACACATAAAAATAGTTTTAATTAATTAAACCCTGTTTATTTATGTGTTGGTTAGGATGGTAGATAATGCACAAAATATCTGTCATAAAGCTTCAGGCGAAACACCTGTTTATTTGTTTGTGAAATGTGCCTATGATACTGCAGAACTATTATCCTGTTTCTAAATAATATTGTGAATAATCGGGAGCGAGGAGAGAGAAGCGTCTCCTAGCCGACCATGTGTGGCCTATGTTCAGCAGTGGATTTAAATTTCCGTATTTTATCGTCTTATTGCTCACTGGTCAGACCGCGGTGAGTCCGGCCTAAGAGTAAACCCCTCAATCTCCTCCCGCGGATGTCGTAAAAGCAGACTAAGGTATTACACCAGGGGATGGGCAGCATCATCCGCCTGAGAACTCAACACGAATACTGCGATCACCAATCCGCCTGGCAAGCGTGGTGATTATGGCAATTCCCTCATTGTATTTTATGGGGGAGGCTTCGTCCAGCAGTGGACACCCAAAGGCTGTTTTCTTTGTCCTGTTAGATCAATGACCAGGTTGAGGTATGGTGGACATGAAAAAGGTCTTGTGACTGATAGTGAAAGAATGAGAGTGGTTAAAGGATAAATTATGCCTAGCAGAGGTTCCTTTGCTGCATAAACTGTCTTTGAATTTTTAGTTATGGGTCATGCCGATTCCTCTCTATATTTATGGTCCTTTACTGTTTGCATTGATTCATGAGTTCTGATGCTTTGATGCCGCAGACAGAAAGAAAATAGCGTATTTTGGATATAAATTCCAATAAATGTGTTAGGTGTGGTGTGTCTGGCCTAAGAATAGACCGCTCCATCTACTCCCATAGAAGTCGTAACAGCCGACTAAGGGTTAACACCAGGGGATGGGCAGCAGCATCCACCTCAACACCAAACTGCGATCACCAATCCGCCTGCCAAGTATGGTGATTATGATGGGAGGCCTCGTCCAGCAGTGGACATAAACAGACTGGTGATAAATGTGTTTTGTTCATCACATTGCCAACCAAAATATTGAATTCGACAGGACGTCGCCCGAAGAATAATAAAAAGAACCACAAATTTGACCAATCATCGGGTCAATCGAGCCCACCGTCCCAGTCATCGCCTCTAGATTTGGACACTTCCAAACTCGCCACAGAGTCAACAGAAAATGAGGTTCTTGTACTAACAAAATATTACTTCACAAACTCTTCCCGGATTGGCTGTAACACTACCGTGTGGCTAGCTGCAGTCAGTCATCCACGCCTTTTGCATCATCACAACTACCATTGGCATAAATTGGCATTTACATTGCATGTTGTTTCAAAATTGATGTCTAAGTGCAAAGTGATCTATTTTCCTATGTTATTTTTTATCTAACTTTCTATCATATTTGCGTCTTCCGTTTTTATCGCATAAGTTTGAATGTATATATATCGGTGTGTTCATGAACTGCTAATGATGTTGATTCAGCAGTATTCTCTAAAGCTAAACTGCCCTGATTTATTATTCCCCTGAGTGTTCTAATAGATTGTATCGCAGTCATACTCTAGTATACTGAAACGTACCGCAGTCCTTTTCTAATAGACTGGAATATATCGGAGTCCTTTTCTAAAAGACTGGTATGATAAAATATGTCTGGTTAATTACATATTAAATTATTTTATCTTTTGTGTTGCTTAGTTTTACAGTAAAAATGCGCGTACGTTATGATTTAACATCACCCCCCAGCCCCCCCCCCCCCCCCCCCCCCGACAGACGCGAATGTTATCTTATAATGATTCCGTTGGTACATTTGCGGTACGGAACCCTAAAATCAAAACGTACAGGGTCTAAGCTAAAAATATTAATAAATAAACATATATAAAACAGAGAGGAAATAGGCGAATACGTTTGTTGGAAAAACGCTAAGTTTTAAAGAATGCTGCGTAGAATCGACACCATACTTGCTTATTTTTTTTGAATGAAAGATTTATCAAGTTTAGTGGCTCATTTCCACGAGTTGATTTCGATGCACGTAACACCGGTCGGAAACGTCTTGTGAAGACGAGTCCTTAGAATAATAAAATAATAATTTCTTAATATAGTTAGATATCGCGGCTCATTTTTACATTTTAGTTTTTTACCATTTTATTTACACAAAGCACTTAGATAGTTCTAAATTATTACAGCAAAAAGGCTTGGAAGATTACAAATTGGCCACAGCTAATTCATCTATGAACGCTGACTTTTATATGGAAGATCGGACTGTGGACCTCCATCACGGACTAGCGGCTATGTCTCTGGAGTCCGGAGATGCACCAGCTCCTAAACAACAAGTCAGTGTAGATAAGTCCGGCAAACCGAAATCAAAGAAATCTTCTAAAGAGGTGTGCTTCAAAATGTTCTAATGATGTTCTCACAAAGATTCACAGTTTTTGTGTTGTTTTGGCTTATAACTTTATAGCGAGATGTATATTTTTACGTTGTAACTTACAAGATTAACAGTTTTGTTATTTTACCAAGGGTATATATTCTCTTGGAATATCATATAGCTATTCAAGCCTAGTTGATATACAGGATGTAAACTCTCTAAACAAAAGTCAATGTACTTTTGCTAAGAGTTCCACCATCATACATTTCTGTGTTCAACATATCTGTATACATTTACCTGTATTTTTTTGCTGTCTGTTGTTCTGTTTGTACTCATACATTCAAGCGTCCTCTTAAAGTGTTGTGTGTTGTAGGGTCGTCAAACCAAGTCATCAAGCGATGACAACTGCCAAGCGGCCCCGGCTGAGGTGCTCCGCACGTGCGCCGAGCGCCATACGCGCGGTCTGATGCACCCGGCTATGCTATCAATACTGACGCACCGTCAGATCACTCTCGGGATCGTCATGGAAGATGACAACCATCGCGAGATACCCTCAATCCACCACTTCTTCAGACCCATCCGGCAGAATGTGTACGCGATACTGTACAACATGCACCACCATCGCTTCATGGCGCAGAAGGCTAAAGGTATTGATCTATTTGATATTTGACTCGAGGCTCAGTTGGTTCAATCGTCATCGGTACGATGGTTGCGGACTAAGACCTCGGATGACTTTCATGGTGATTAAAATTTCAAAAAGCTAAATCGCTAGTAACAAAAAAAACCTGTGATGTAATGTAGTTATGCTATCCACCACTTAATAGGACATCATGAGAAACGCCTTAAGGGGCGCGAAGGCCGGAAGCAAATTCAATTCAATTCAATCGAGTGTCAAAATCGGCTATCTTTGTTTGCCACCGGCGCCTCTCTCCCTGCATGCGCGATGGGTGTACGAGGCGTTCGGAATTTGTATCAAATTAGGTCGTGTTCCGTAATACTAACAATTATTAATAAAAACTGTTGAATGTTTTTTTCATATCTTGTTGTTATTCTGTAACTTGACAATATATGCTATGTTCCTAAACACAGAATACTAGAAAGTACGTTGTTTTTAATACGAATCAAATAAGATGAAAACATGTCGTAAAAGTCGTAAAAATATACAAAATGGAATTCGCTTAAATTTTAGAATTAAATAAATTATTATTATTGGTCTTAATTTTTCGCTTAAATTTCGTTTAAGGTAAGTATTTAGAAAAAAAACTATCTAGAAACCTAGATAAATACTATCCGAATTCGAATAATAGCATAATGTGGTGGAAATATGCTCGAATTACAAATGATTTTGGTATTACGTTTGCATGGGCAGTTCATCCTTCCCCGACCCCTTAAGCCGTAGGTACCAGTGGTACCGTACCACACAATATTATAGTTTAACTAGAGATTCCAGTAGTAAAAATACGAATTTGCTTAACTTATTTCCAGAGGAGGGTGTCCCCAGCACTTCGATGTCGACCAGCGAGCGAGTGTGCACAGTTCACATCGCAGAGTGGATCTACTCCCGCGTTAACCCTGGCAAGAGTCCGGAGCTAGTGCCGGGCCAGGTGCTGGACTGGCCCGTACCCACTGTGCAGAGGCTTTGGTTCGGGTGAGCCCTCTACTAGTGTCGGTTATTATCTACGTTCCTTAGTAAATGGTTCCGTACCCAAAAGGGGTGCTAACGGGGTTTGAGGTGCTCAAAACAGTGAAGGCAAAAATCGTGACGATACCGGCATATTATGTGCCATCAATCTGCATTGGATCCGCGTACTGGATTATGATGTTAGGGACCGTCCATTAATCACGTGAGGCTTGAAAGGGGGGGAAGGGGGTTTAGAAAAAATCACGAAATCAAAAGAATCAAGGGGGAGGGGGGGTGTTGTAAGTTATCACGTGTATTTATTATTTCGTCAAACGCGTGATTTCTAAACCGAAAAGCCTTAATTTCGGAATAAAATTAGATTATACTTTATACCTGTATTTAAAGATAATATTAAAAAAAATTAAGGTTATTACACTAATTAATAATTAATTTAAAAAATACACGTACATTTTGTAGTCTTAAACCTCACCACGTATCACCAAGGGGGGGGGGGTTAAAAAATGCTAAAAAAAACACCACGAACCCTAGCGCGGATAAAAAGACAGTTATATTCCCTATTCAATAAATTGTAAATATAATATTTGCAGAACTGCTCAAGACGACAAGTGTCGGCGAATGCGGGCGTTCCTCACTTGCATGCGGTCCGATACTCCGCTCATGCTGAATACATCTTATGTGCCACAGCATCTGCTCATTCTGGCTACCGTGCTAAGGTAAATACACTTGAATTTTCATGTACCATGATCATTATCATCATCAGTCTAAAAGCAAATATGTGGTAAGCATAACAATCCATAGGGACACTTGTGGGAACTAAATTATTTGTATGTCATAATGTATGTCTGAGTATGTTGGACATGTAAATTATGACCACCAATGTAAAATTACCACATTAAAAACAAATAAAATTATCTTTATCTTTATCTCTCTCTAGGTAGGTAATCTAAAAGAATTTCTTAACAACGATTCCGTGCCGTAACCGGTGCCGTAGTGTGTCCGTTTGTTGTGGTGTGTCCAGCCTAAAGAATAGACCCCTCCTTATCCTCGCGTGGATGTCGTAAAAGCCGACTAGGGGATAACATCAGGGGAGGGGCAGCAGCATCCGCCTGAGTACTTAACACCAAACTGCGATCACCAATCCGCCTGTCAAACGTGGTGATTATGGTAAATCCCCCCATTGTACTTAATGAGGGAGGCCTCGCCCCTCATTGAGCACAATGGACAAAAAAAACAAAAAAAAAATGTGTGGTGAATGTCACAGCCTGTTTACGTCCACTGCTAGACCTCGAGACGAGGTCTAGCAGTGAATGTAAACAGGCTGTGACAAAAACGAAACGATGTAACGATGATGACCTAGGTTAAACCTACTTCATCAGCAGCCTTCCTCTGCTGAACGAGGCTTCCCCCATAAATACACTGAGGGGAATTACCATAATCACCATGCTTGGCAGGTGGAATGGTGATTGCAGCATTCATGTTGAGTACTCAGAGAGCTGATTCTAAGTATTTGCACACAATTGACACGGACGTCTCGTGTAGTGTAGTGTGGATTTTTGTATGGAGACACCGATGAGCGCCCCTAGCGTACACTCTGTGAACCTCATTTTCCATACAAAAATCCGTGTTACACTACACCAGATGTCCCTGTCAATTGCTTGTCAAAACGTAGAATCAGCTCTCTGGTGGATGCTGCTTCATCCCCTGGTGCAATCCCTTTGTTAGCTTTTTCAACATCCACGGTAGTGTCGGTTATTCTCAGACCGGATACACCACGGCATTGCCTTCTACGGCACCTACTTCTTATTACTATCAGCGACGTAAACAAGTGATTGGCGAGTAGTTGTTTTTATGGCGCTCTTTTAGGTAATAATTATTGTGTAGCTCATACTTAGACATTAAACAATTTCATATAGAAGTCCACTGCTAGACATAGGCCTCCCGCATAGAATGCCTCGATGAATCGTCTCGGGCCGCCTCCATCCACCGATTTCCTGCTACCTTTATAATGTATTTGGTCCATCGAAAGACCCAAATACATTATAAAGTGGGCCTTCGTACACTACCATGATCATTATAAAGCTTTCAGAACCGAAAAACGCTTGGGAATCAAGATTGTCGCGCGTTATATGCAGTGTAAGACGATGGACTTATGAAATTGTAACAGTCGTGGAAAGTCGGTGGATGGAAGCGACTCAAAGCGATTTGTCGAGGCATCCTATAAGGAAGACTAATGTCCAGCAGTCGACATCATCGATGATCAAAATAATCTTTTAAAGTCTTTAAAACAAAAATATGTTTTCAGGTTCATAATGACATCCCAAATTCAAATTCTGAGGCGCCAGGAATTGGATGCTTTCTTGGCGACGGCATTCTCAGGAGATCTCATGAATGCTCTTCATTTGCAGGAAATGAATGTAAGTTTCTACAAAGTCTTCAAAAATAACTCTCATGAATGATGAATGAATGATTATGTTTATGATATGTTTAAAAATATAATATTATATAATTATTTTAAAGTAGGTAATTAATTATGTAATTAACTTTTAATCTCGACCTTAAGTTTTTCATTATAGCACTACCAACTACTGTACATTACACAAAGGTTAGCTGAAAAAAATTGTAATTGAGCTTGTCCATGTACTTAATAAAAAAAATAAAAAAATTGCTGGACATTTCCCACAACGTTATCTAGCCCCAAGCTAAGCAGAGCTTGTGTTATGGGTACTAGATAACTGATATACTTAATACAATAACATTATATTGATATTTTTTTATTATACGTAGAAAAATACCCAGAACACCCTAAACAAATATCTGCACATTGTACAAATATTTGTTCCGAGGCGGGAATCGAACCCGCAACCTCCTGCGTCGCAAGTGAACCTTCGCCCGCCGGGCCACAGAGGTCGTAATAGGGCACTTTATGTGAATGAGATATGCAGTTTTCTAATTCGCAGGTAAATGGCGTGAGCTCCCGCGGTGTACAGCTCGCGGCGCTTGTAATGGCAGGCGCGGAGTCCGCCTCGCTGGCCAACGACGCGTGTGGCGCTCCGGTCCCGTGGCTGGTAGCTGCCCCGTGGCTCTACTTCGATGGGAAACTGCTGCAGCGCAACTTGCAACGCGCCGCGCACTGCAAGCACCTTGCCATGCTCTGCGATAACCATCTCGATACTGTCGTCAAGGTAAAGCCAGGTCGTTTACAAAAGTGATGTTGTTTCTAGGGTAAAGGCACAGAACCACTATAGGATCACTCTCCTGTCTGTCTATCTGTCACAGCCCATTTTCTCTGAATCTACTGGACGAAAAAAGTTGAAATCGTCGCAATCTTAAAAATGTAATGTAACAACTAGTTTATTGTACCAATCGATAGGGTTTATGATACGGGTGAATTCTTTATTTGAGAAAGAAAATCTCATTGTACATATACATCTGTATTCTGTATGTAGACATTTTAAGTCAAAAATAATTTTATTCATTGAAATCACAAGGATCATTTTGAATTGTCTTATAAACTAAAATTACTCCTGTTCCAACGCGACCAAGCCTAGAAGAATCAGGCAACAAACACGGCTTGGCTTACATAAATGGTCCGTCTTACCACTAAGTGAGAAGCGCCTGTGTGGTGCCTCGGAGCAAGGAGTTGCTGATACATAGTAAATGAGAACTTAAAAACTTTAGGAAGGTGGTCAAAATTATATAAACATCAGCAAAAATATGCAAGACAGCACACGCTACGCTTGTTATACTTATAGAAAATAATCTAATAGAAACATGTAAAGTAAGGAAGACTGCTTTTGTCAGTATGTCAGGTTTTATGTGTGCTGTTAGTCTTCTAATTAAAAATAATGTAACTTAGTACAAAGTGTGTGTTGTTTCAGGTGGAGCGCATGCGCAAGGCCATCCTCGAAGGGCTCGAGGTAGAGTTCGCCATGCCGCCCATCCCGCTGGTGGCCGGCGTGGTGGGCGGCGCCTTGGGTGGGTGGGGAGCGCGAGGGCGCGGGCGCGGCGCGCGGCTTGAGATCGCGGGCGTCGTGGTCGGCCAGTGGGGCGGTGGTAGTTACCCGGCGCGCGCGCAGCGCTACCCGCAGGTATACAATTTTTTTTAACCGACTTCAAAATATGGAGGAGGTTCTCAGTTCGACCCGTATGTTTTTTTTGTATGTATGTTACGCGATTACTACGTCAATTAGGCATTGATTTTGATGATTCTTTTTTTTGTTTGGTAGTTCATCAATCAGAGGTCCCGTTTAAATTTTATTGAAATTGATTCAGCACTTTTTGAACGTTTTGGTTTTTTGTTGCTCCCATAGAAAAAACCTATTATTATACTGTGCCACTCTTGGTTCTGTCAGCGCTAGATGATACTGCTAGACGTCAATAGATGGCGTTTATTCAAATATGAATTACCTACTATATTATAGGCACAGGCTTGAAGTCGGTTTATGTTTTTTCCAAAAATTTACTTTATTATTTCTCATTTTTATAACATACTATCATGACTGTTTTCAGTCGCATACATTTGAGCGACGCTCATTGTCCTGACGTTTTTTTAGCAACCATTAATTTGTTCCATGTTACCGTATCACTTCATTGCAGGTTAGCTACGTAGGGTACACACCTCCCACCCGCAACTCGTACGGCTCGCGTGGCGGGTACCGCGGGGTGCGGGGTGGACGAGGGGGCCGCGGGGGGCGTGGTCGTGGTGGGGCCGCCCAGGTGCCGCGCCTGCCGCGCCGTCCCCGCCGCGATAATGAGGATCAAATCGCCAAGCCAGCTACACTCACTGTGAATGGGTAAATATCTTCTTTTTTTACGTCGTCGCACTCGTTCATTTGCCTATACTATCTATGGTTGGTCCAAGAGTTAGGCGTACTACTTAAACTAGCAACCCGGATCGTGCACTAGCGGTCCAGGAGGTTGTAAGAGGGAAGGTGTAATATTTCAGCTCACCTATAATAGTGTAAATTTAGAACAAGTGAATCCGACACCTCGACTGAATTCGATTCGTGTTATCTGCGGCCAGTGTGGACGTAAATATTACGTCCATGGATTCATGCAGTAGGACTGCTGGTGAAGGCCTCTGGTATAAACTTTTTGCCCTGCGCCCTGACTTATGCTTGCCTGTAGCGTGTTAACTTCTCATGACTTTTTGTTGGCACTTTTGGACATAGCTCAACGAAATTTTCGTCTGCGACTACCAAATTGCTATTGAGAAAACTTATGACAATGTACAACCCCTGAGCTCTGACGTAAGCTCTTTCGGACCTCGGGTGACTATGCTCCTTTTCCTAGCTTGTGAGCGCTCTCTCGGGGCTCTTCATTAGCTGTTCTATTGTATTGCATAACTATCTTTGAACAACAGTATATTACTGTCGAGGCCTGAAATTAAGCAATTGGAAGTATTGGAAGAACGAGCCGCAGCCTAGTCCTGGCGAAGTGTTTTTAAATGGCTACGAAATAATAACCAAATTATTTAAAAAAATAAGTTTCCACTTATGCCAATTTGATCGTTTTTTTTTACTTTTGAAATTAAAGTGCATTCGGCCCTATAAAATTTATAACTATACTGGCACACCTATGAGACGCCAGCAATTTATATTCTTGGCGTGTTAGCGATTGATGGAGTGCTATTTCGTTCCATGCAAAAGAGCCAATTGGTGTATTCTTTTTTTTAAATAATGACAATATTTCCGAGCAAGGTGGAGAAAAACTATTGTTTCTATTTCAGTAAAACCGTGCGGTCTGAGGAGATCTCTCATCAAGACGAAGGAAGCCAGCATGAGGAGAACGCGACGGCCGAGCCTGACGTTGAAGGTATGCTTGTAAATTACCCATATAAAGTGTGACTGACAGACCATGTATGGCAGAGAGAGAACCACCCTACCTTTTTATTTCTAGTTTACATGAGGTTCACAGGAAATAATATTTTGCTTTATGCTAAAAAACGAAATGCATCAAACTCACATTCCCAAATGTAAAACATTATCCAACTAATATTAAAATAAATGGGACACTTGATCTTGTAAACTCTACTAATTTCTTAGGGCTTTATATATGGATGTGACTATGTATGTAACTGTTAGGTGTTATGTTATGATGCAGGGTTGCAGAGGGAACCACAAGTTGTAGCACTAGCTGGTAGACTTAGCAATATAACCTGTATTAACCTATTATATGACGACCTCTGTGGCGCGGCGGCCGAGTAGCTGGCTGAGATGCGAGAGGTTGCTGGTTCGATTCCTGCTGCGGGACAAATGTTTGTATGATTTGCAAATTCCCTGTTCCGGGTCCCGGTGCTATGGCACCATGGCACTCGAAGCTCCTGATACCCATGACACACAGGGAATCCCATTGCGGGATCATGACTACGCATGTGACTTAAGATTTGCAGTAAGCCCTCCATTCCTTCATAGTCCAATGGATTTAAGAACTCTTCTTTGATATAACCGCAAAAATATCTAGTGAAATCAAGGAACTACGAGTACCATGATACTACATTGTACTATTGTTATGTGTATAATGTCCTTTTACCTTTCCGACCTTACAGATGCCCAATTCTCTAAATTATTTTATAACTACACTGAAAGTTAACCAAATCGAGACTGAATTGTGAATTGCCAGAAAGTTGGTATTCTGTTCCCTCATAAATAACAATTTAGTCTACTTTCTATTCACGGTGACTACCACTAGAGTAGGATGGTTATATACATAATTGGAAAGAGTAAAGAGAGACTCCATCTACTTAAGCTAAAATTATCGAAAAAACTTTGAATCGTTCAAGTTTCGCTCACATTTCGATATAATCACATTACAGTGTTGTATTTTAAGTTAAGACAATACCATTTCTGACATTTAAGACATCGAAACATGATCCGAACTCTATTTTAACTATTTTTTTGTTAGAGAATTGGGCCTCTGATTATCATTCACATTCTAGGACTCATTACACCCTAAATAAATTATGTATTTCATGATGATGAGTGCATGTTTGTTTTTATGTTCCTTAGGAGTGGTACCGTCAAAGCGATCATCAAAAGGCTCCAAGAAGAATATTAAGGGCAAAAAGAAGAATTCCATTCAGAAATCCGACGTCGTCGTCGCGCAGACCTTGGACAACGGTCCGCTCGACAAAAACAAGGTTACAGCCGAATAATAACAATAACATAAGACAACATACATCAAGACAAGCTTTCCTTATTATATTACTTTAGTGCATGCTTAATTTTATCCTAAATATTTTAGGCGGAGGAGGAATTCCACAATTCTGAACCAGAACATATTGGTCAAGGGGATGCGCCTGTATAATTATTCGTTTATTATTTAAAGGTACTTTCATGTTATATTTTATTAACTTATATTGTTTTATCAATTTGGTGTAGTTAGTTTTCATGCTTTGTATGTATAATTATGTTGGTTGGTAGTTTTGTCAGATTTATTTCGATTTCAAGGAAAGCTTACTCATAAAACTAACAAGGAAATACGATAGTGATGGTCACAAAAATTATTGCAGCATAAGCAAAAGTGTAAACGTTGAATCTGTTGTGGTTGATCAATCTGCAAAAACCGATTGAGACATCAGATTTTTTTAGCGTGGGCATTCCTATGAGTTCGGCTTAAATTGCCTTGGCTGATTCCAAATTGGCAAGAGGCCTTATCATTTCCGTGCTAATTCACCAACTTCCTGACGCGAAAATTGATAGTTAAAATTTGTTTATGTGATCTTCACAAGCGTAAAAACACAATGATAACATTGTAATTTTGGAACAATACTTCTCGGGAATCCCATAACATCAAATGGTAATTAAGTAGCACGTACTTTAAGGTTGCATTATATTGTATTCGTAAACTCGTAAGCAATGTGATGGACGTTATAATGTATACGTGCCTGAAGATCTAAAAGACTTCCCTATTTGTGAGACTGATTTTGTATTACTGTAATTGAAACACTCGGTGTTCAATTATTAATAATATGACTAAAGACATGTGACTTGTTGAGGCTCATTTTCAAGCTTCAATAATCCCTGATAAGACGATTCTATTATGCCTCTGGTATTAGTTATGTGCTGACGTCGAGTTGTCTCTACTAATAGAGAATTTAAGCTAACCAAAGGATAGGTTCTTTGTGGTAGCACAATATCTTAGAAGGTAAGACCCAAAAGCACCCGTTTCTGACAAGTGATATTTTAAATATATATTACAAAATTTTTACCTATGATTGTTAAGTCATATTTTACTGAGAAGTGAGATAATGACTTTTGAGCATATAAAGTACTGAGTCGGCATTATTTATTTACACATAGTATATTTACAATTTACCAAATCATTATTTTACTTTAAGATGGTTTGGTCTATGTAATCTTCATTACATATATGCTTCCGATCGTCTCTAAAATATATATCTACCAGGATAAAATTATATTGTCTTACATAAATTCTAATTCATGATTACATAGATTAAACCATGTCGTTTTCAGACTTGTTTTTGGGACTTCTTGACGCATTAGGTATATTTAGGTATTTTTGATTTGTAGTTTGTGTGAGGATGTTAGTAGAATGTAAAACCCAACCCATACATACATACACACTGTTGTCATTAGAAACGTTGGCTACCTTGTTCTGCACTTCACGCTTGGCAAGTGTTTGCAACAGCGGGTGTGGGTTATCGTCCTATGATCGTGATAATATTTATATTGTTGAAATGGTCTCGTAAACTCTTTGTAAGTCAACCTTATGGTAGGATTGATAATGTTAAGATAGAACCTTTGGATGATTGTGGTGCTTCAAAATTAGTAGGACTGCCTGAAACGAGTCTGAAACTAATAGATTTAAGTCTAACGATAAACGTTTATTGAAACTGAATGAACATTCGCGTTTTGATATTCTTCACCTATAGGGTATTATTTCGATAGGGAAATCTTAGATTTGTTAGTGATATATTTATATGCATTTTTAAGGAACTCAAGACTGCGAATGTTTTTCAATTTATATGTATTTTTGTAAATTTGTTATATTGTTATACTTAAATTTAGCTGGAATGACTAACAAGGATGTTGAGTTGAGACAGTCTTGATGCTCGGTCGGTGTACAAACTGCTGTCTGCATATTAGTAACATTCCACTTGTAATACATGACCTACAAATATGCGCGGTTGACACTGACGGAGAATGGAACATAATGAAGACTTTACAATTTTGAATGCTTGTACCTTTGCCGGAACAAACACGAGATATGTTGCTAACTAAAACATAATGTTACATGTTATTGATTCCTGTAATCAAAACATGATCAGAACTAAAGTGCAATGCACATAAACAAACACAGCAGCCACAACGCTGTTCCAAGTGAGTTATTGCAAAACAAAGTATGATGCACCTGACTTGATGACGTGGACACCACGTGGGCGCAGGGGCCGAGAGGCTCGCCCGACCATCGAGAGCGTCCACTTTGCGTAGGGACCTCCAATTGCTAAGTAATTAAAGTATTCGCGAGCTGTCGAAAAGCGACATGCACATATTATACATTTAAACATATGCTTATAAACACAATTATAGCTTTTAGAATTTTAACTTCAATGTATTATTTTCTAAGAATTACGTGCATCGATATCGAGCATGTGAAAATAATATTATCTTTCATAGCATGAAAAGTGTTTATTCTCTCAATGTATCGAAGAGTTTTCGTATATTTATAAAAGCACTTTTAACTGAAAAAATATTGTTACATCTAATAGTGTGGCACATATGACCGAGGATTGATTGAGTAAAGCCCCAATTATATTCCTGATTATCATCAAAAACAGTTGTGTCGTTACTTGATCAATCGTCCGCCAATCGTGTTACGGCTGTAATTTGCAATATTCTTTCTACAGATTCAAGTTGAGATCTGGGACCTGCCTTAACAAGTGGCAAAAAAGCAGTATCTGTGGATAGAATATTGAACAAGCCTTCATGAAATTTCATGCTATTTCTCATTTACCTACGTAATGTTTTAAAACTTAGATTTGAGAAAGAAGTAGATTTTAATTTTCTCTTGAAATCGATTATTTGCTATAGTTTTAGATATAAAACAATATGATACATTTTAACTTGTTTGCTGACAAAGGTCATTCTGGTAACATCATAAATGATAATCGAAATATATTTTAGATTCTTGTCATATTGTAATACATACATAACTTTTACATAATTGAAGTAGCAAACGTGGAACTGTGGCTTTTTGAAAACACTTATAACTTAAAATAGGTATGTTAACCCGCATTGTGAAATTTTGAAATGTTCATCACTTCTACATTTAGTTTTATGAACACAGAAATATTTGATGAAAATTAAATTGTAAAGAGTTGTATTTGTCTTCAAATAAAACGTTCCAATAAATAAATTGTTTAATTTCAAGATTTTTCAAGGCTGCAGGTTCAGTCGTTGGTGTATTTCTGTGACTGTAGTACCTTCTATGTTCGCAATGTGGTCTATAACAATTTGTGTAGCATCCTTGACATCATTATACTGGTGTAATAATTGAACCTGAAGATGTTTTCCTTTATCTTCAAGAAATTTATCTATGTTCATTTCTATTTCTAAAAGCTTATCATATGTTTCTTTTTTACTTTTAGACATCTGTAATAAAATAGGATTCATATTGAATAGCAGTATATATATTATATATTAGGTATCTATACCTTATCAACAATGATATCCTAGAACAATCAGAAATGAGAAATTTAATGAAGATGTGGTGACAAAAATTGAGTAAAATGAGCAACATATGGTTTGGGCGCGAGAGAATGGATGAAACAAGGTACCTAGGTTCAGGAGTCTGTCAGTCTGGAAAAAGGCCAGACAAGAGTTATGCTTACCTACCCTAAACCGAAAAACGGTATTTTATGAAGAATGTGATGTTAGGATCTAACGTAGCACGAGGAAGGAAACCCATTCCTACCGATCTCTGCCTACCTCTCCGCAAACAAGCGTATGTATGTATCGGAAATCAGTCTCGCACATGGTTCGCACAATATCGCTTTGGAACTTTATGTAGATAATTCTAATCTAATTCTATATATCTAATTTATGTAGATACTACCGAAAACGAGAATAATACGGCTGTAGGAAGAAATCACGGAATAACTGGTGTGGTGAAGATGAGATTCAAAACAATGTAGGTACTGAACTTGTTATTAGACTAGGATAAAATGGTAGATAGATTTCCATCTGTTAGGTTGAAAAACGAGGTGACATACCTACCCTGATTATTTAGAGAACCATGTATTTAATTTATTTTTATAGTAGGGATAAGTGAACTTAGAATCCACCTATCACAACCGGTAGATCCAAGTGGTTTTTTTCCACTTATCCCTATCAGCAGGGATAGGTGTACCAGAAGGAAACTTCATGGTCCCATTAATGGTAAAGGGACCACGAGCAAACACCCAAACTATATACGAAAGGGACCGATTGCTCATCTCCTACAGAAAATTTTAGTAGACGGTTTGCTAAGTTGGCCATAAGCGAACAAATGAAAATGACGTGACTACCTACCTCGTAACTGCAGTCAATTCATAGTCAACAAAGATTTTGGAGGTCTACTATTGTTGTAATAACTCCATGTTATTAATATCAGTGTACATGAGCTCTAGGTTGTAGAGCTAGCTAGCACTTCAGTAAAGGAATTGTTAAAAAAAAACAAAAATAAGCCATTATTTATGTTAATTTTATTTTAAATCTTATTGTAAGTCAACTGGATCTCCAACACCCATGGCACAAGCTAACATGCTATTGATGTGTCTACCTTCATCTGCCTTAAACACATATCCATTTGTTTTGTCAATCAGATTTTTCACAGTAATTAGACTCTTCTCTGTATACATGTCTACAAGTTGGAATGTAACCAAACTGTAGTCTTCTATTATGGACACAAATGCACTGTTCAGATTTTTATATTTATTTGTAAACTTGCCTGTATCAAGGCAATCTAACAAGTAGTTCAAATCCAAAACCTCTGTGTAGAAATCAATTCCAAACTGCAGTTTATCTATATGTTTTTTTAGTAGATCTACTTTAGTTAGTAGGTTGATGTGAGGTAACCCAATTTTGAGCATTGCGCTCAAGGATAGCATTAGAGCGGATATGAACTTGCCTGCATCGGAGCAGTGATGTGAATCCACCAAGTGTACAACACACAGTTGCATATTTGAATTTTTTAATTGAGAGAAAATGTTGCACAAGCTCTGATGGTGGCAATACAACTCTACTTGACCCGGTAGATCAAATATGAAATTGGTATTATTTTCACCATTGATTTGATTCAAAAGCCAATCAATATTCTTTTCTAAATACTCCATACAATATAGAAGAGCACCATTCGGACCAAGGTTGTATTGCTCCATCACTTCTTCAAGTATAATCAGATTCCTTATATCAATATCAGGTTTGTATGACATCAAATCATTAGCAGGGTCCAAATTCACAAGAATTACATCTCTCCCTAGCTTCTTCAAAAGTTCTGACATTTGAGTGCAATATGTTGTCTTCCCGGCACCAGGAGGGCCAAGAACCAGTTGACCATAGTATCTATGTACAGGTTTAAATCGTTTTGCAGTTGCCAGAGCCATTTAGCTGCTTTCCTCCCTTTTCAAATCCAATATGATGTCTTTGCAGGCTTTCACTGTCTCTATGTCATATGATTTCAGGTTTATAAATATGACAAGAGGCTTTGTGATTTTGATTGCTTCGGCCAAGTACCGCGCTGCTGTTTGCTGCTCATCTCCTGAAGCACCAAAAATAACCTTTGTGGTATAAATGTCATTGGTGCCCAAAGGGCTGTGGATCTGGTCCTTTTGAATCATAAGCATGCTACCAATTTTTTGATACTGGCATACTATTAGCATAGTTTGGTCTGCAAAATCAGCCAATATTATCTCTGTGGGGACATCGTCAATATCTGCAGCGATAGACTTGAACAATTTTGGTTTACTGTCATTTTCAGTCAATGTTAAGTTTTTCATAACATTTAGAAGCTCCATGACCACAGATAGTTCACTAAAAATTATAATAGCTATGAAATTGCTTAGTCACAGTGTAACATTCAGGAGTATTTTTATATACTGAACTTATTACGGTACCTATGAAAAGTTCATACATTTTAAATATTAAAGCAAAGGAGGGCTAGGTATGTTATGTTAAAGCTAATTGTATAAGGTTGAGGGTTAATGAGGTACCGTGCAAGATGTTATTTCTGATTGTTCCAGGCATTGATAAAAATTATTTGATCGACTTACAGTTGGTCTATAACCTTTTCCAATTGTTTGTATTCTCTTAGGAAATTTTAGCTCAGTAATTGGTGGCTGAAATCTGATGTTATTACACAATTTTATCAAAATGCTATTCTTCTCTATCAAACAATCGTCCACCCACACAGAGTAGCACAGAGACAGACCACAGGCTCACCACAGACTAAGGAGAGTACTACGACGTAGTACTCTCCTTCTGAGTCTGTGTACGTAGTAACTACGTACACAGACACAGACTATAATAATATAAAGGATGCTAGCTAACCAACTTCCTTAGAGAATTTATAGTAGGGAGATGGCAAGCATACGCTTTCCCCTCTGCCGAAGTACATGAACGATCGTTCGTGTCAGTTTATAAAAACTAGTTTAGCCTCGATCGTTCGCCATTCTGCGTTCATACCTGTCGCTATACGGAGCTCCTAAAAATGGTTGGTTGTGCTGTGGTTTCGTGTTAATGGCGGTCGGAAACATCAAATTTAACAAAATATTGAGTTTCATATCACATTTAAGTGATTGACAACACAATTAAGCCATTAATTTCACCGTAAAATATATTTTCTTACTGCAAGCTTACGACAGAAATAACGATACGTAATTTCTTGGTACGGGGACAAGTGATGTGAAAACAACGAACGAATGAATGAACGAAAGAGGCTGCAACGATTTTTATGAAATTAACAGGATAGGGAGTTTTCAGGCCGAAAAAACGATCTTAAAGCTGTAAAAAAAACCTGATTCCAAAGAAAATATCAATACCTACGCCGCTCAATACTAGCCTAAAATAAAAGTTAAATGGGCTTGATTAGCTGTTTTTGGGGTTTAAAGGGGTTGTAAGGTTATTTTAGAGGTTTGTATTTCCGTTTTTTACGTT
This sequence comes from Epirrita christyi, assembly GCA_951392215.1. Taxonomy (NCBI): domain Eukaryota; kingdom Metazoa; phylum Arthropoda; class Insecta; order Lepidoptera; family Geometridae; genus Epirrita; species Epirrita christyi. The sequence goes on along the minus strand of OX595839.1, from coordinate 6,914,954 downwards.
TTTAGGGTTATTTCGTCAATCACAATATGAAAATTAGGAAGGTATGCAAAAGTATACTTATTGATAAGTTTATTCGTTATTCGAATCTCGTTTCGTATGAAAAAAGCAGATCCACGAAAATACATTTTCTTAACAATAAATTGATCCATTTTAAAACTAATAGCTTATATTTTCATTAAAAAAATACACTAGGATTCCATGTATCGTAGGTACCTATCAGGAACTACGAGTACCTGGTACCATAACACCCAGACCCGGAACAAATATTTGCAAATCATACATGCCTGAGGCCCAATCCTCTAATTTAAAAACATTCCAGTCACAATATAATCTCGTGTCAGTCGCACTGTCTCGTATAGTAACTATTACATATTCTTCGCAAGAAACGCGAAGATAAATTAATAGTAACATACGTGACAGTGCGACTGAAACGAGATTATACTGCGAATTGAATGTTTTTAAATTAGAAAATTGGGCCTCTGATGCGTGTGATTTGGAAATCATATAATTTTATAAGAAACCAACGCACCACGGGTCTAGATATTAGTGTACTGATCATGAATACAAAATTTCATGGAGTTTGAAGAAATAATAGCCAAAATAAAAGCAAACTTCGTTCCCATGCAAAAGGACGTACGTGTACTACCGGTGACCTCTTAAATCCTAAAAATCAATTTTTAACTGACTATGTTTTTTTTGTATGTTTGTTACGCGATTACTATTGATCAAAATTCACCTATTCAACCATAATGAACATACAGCCACAGACTAGATCCATAGACAATGGATAATCTTTATTTCATTCAATCTTTTACACCCCATCACTAGTTTTTGCGCTAGTGTGCAACTAACCAATAGTGTAATTACAGAAATTATTTATTTGTGTGCTTGTTTTATGTTTGTGTGACAGCTTTTATTTCCGTGTGCGTTTATAGAGACGCCTCAACTTTCTGCATGAGTGTGCGTGAGTAAGTAAATGTGTGCTGTACGTGTTTACCTCGCCTCCCGCAAAAAGTGGCAGAAATAATTTAGTACTGGAAGTTGAGCATGCCATCTCCCTACATAAATTCTCTAAGCCAACTTCTAACAAAACTTTTGTTCCTTGCTCCAAGTAGCTAACGCATAGAGTAGTCTGCTGAGGACATGGAAGTAATAAGTACTACGTACAACAGGAATGAGCTGTTGTCACAAAATTGAAGCCGAGCGAGAGCTGAGTAACTGTATCTCATATCCCTGTCTGGCGATGGTGACTATAGTGAAATATGATTTGAGGACAATAATTATAAAAAATAATTTGGGATCTGACGTCAGCAGAACATTGCTTCAGATGGATTTAAATCGAAGATACTAATGATAAACTTGCCCTTTGCGGCACTATACATTTGCTGTTTTTGCTTGCTTTTCACACTCGCGTCATATAGGTAGGTACTTACCTACTGGTCCTTGTGGGACACGACATGCAGCTGGACTGAGATAAAATTACGAAGCTACCTATATTACCTATATTTAATTAATAATTAATTTAGGATGGTACCTATATTTAATTAATTAGGTAAGAAAAAAAACAGTTAAGTTTACATTTAAGTTTAATTCTAAAACTGACATTGCTAAATAAAACAGTCTTGTGAAGTTTCTGCCGCAAATCCAGCTTATTCCTTATATGTTTCATTGATTCTAATTTTGCACAACGTAAATTGAGATATGAATTCGCTAACGCCTTCACCAATTGAATGTCATGTGGATCTTCAAATATAGATTGAGGAGGATGTGGGTAGAGCTCATGGGTATATAATATTTATCCATATTTCCCTAACATTAGGATCTTTAGGAAATCTGAAATTGAAACAAAGTTATTTTAATAGAGAAAGGAATAAAAAATGCATAGGTATTAAGTTATTTGTTCTTGAACTAGGATTGGATAGTCATGCATGGTCACCGTATTTCTTCACTAACAAATTATGTTTAAAACTATTACCTGTGAAAAGATAAACCACAATCAGGATAATACTCGCTTCCGCAAGCCTACACGACACAAATTCTCCCCATTTTAACAAAAATTCTTCAAAAATATCGCGAAATCAAAAAACACTCCGCCATTAACGTCCGAGTCGGCGATTTCATGTGGGGTTGTCAGGTCAGGTGTCCGTATTTCATACAAACATGGAAGTAATAAGTACTACGTACAGTACTAATGAGGGGTTTTCACGGCCGTTTCAAATCATGCTTTCAGCGTTGAAAATAGATGGCGCTGCTCTGTAACGTAGCAGTCAAGTGTCAAAATAAAGTGAAATGTCAACATCGCCAACGTAGAAATAATTTTCGTTTCGTGGTATTTACTTTTGCCTACTTCTAAAAACACTACGAAATCACTAGCGCACACTCAAGAAGCAAACACAAACAGAATATCATGACTAATAGCCACAGACTACTTAAATAATAGTTTTGTACGCGTGCACCACAGACAATCTTGATTGATACAGTTGAGTCAGCGCCATCTATCGAACCAATTTGAACTACTTTTTTTCTTTTTAATCGAAGATGAAAAGCCCTCATTACTTCCATGCATAAAAATAAAAGAAAACCTATACGCCAATCGCAAAATTAATGCGTAAATAAGGCTTTACACGTAGCAACAAATAATATTGCTTTAACATGTCGGTAATAAATTATTATTTATATTTAGAAACATTTTAGAAGTAAATGTTTTTACTTCATTACATTACATCAATCGCATATTTTTCTACAAACAACGAAAGGATTGAAATCAACTTAACTCTGGCAACTCTAAGTCACTGTTAGAACGGGACACAGCGTTCAGAGGTTGCCCTCTCACTCGGCTTCATTTTTATTTTGCGCGCAACAAGACTCGTACGACCTTAGCATAAGGTTGTATTTTCTTTATTTTAGCTGCAAGATGCACAGATAGAGCTCATTCCTGTTGTACGTAGTACTTATTACTTCCATGGCTGAGGATGAGGGAGGAGTGATCGGTTTTATCTATGCTCACTTCGCACCACAGAATATAATAATCTCTAACTTCGTAGCGAACGAAGCGATGCGCGAGTTGAGTTGTAAACTAGTAACTAACTACTTACTAGATATTCGAGTGAAATTGTAAACGAGTCAACTCGAGCTCAGTATTTTAAATCAGTCAGTCCATAAAAAACAACTCTTAAACGAAAGACGAAGCCCTACGGTACAAGGCGTTTTTGAAAGCATAGCAATTATTACATTATCTTGGCTGAAAAGGGCAAAGAGAAAAAAAAGTACCGATTAGATAATTAAATGTGGTTATAATTTTTCAATGTCGCACTGTAACGTTTTTTGCCTTCGCATCGGTATTTATCTCTCCTGTCGGATTTCACGCACGAGTTTGAGTTTCAAACTTGTTTGAACATAACAGAACACGCCAGTTTGATTTGTCTTCTGTGTTGCCAGACACTGTCACACATATTTATTTTATTTTGTACACATATATTTTTATTATTGTTTATTTATGTATTACACCTATGGGTAACGTATGTTTTTATTTTAGTTTTTTGACCTATATTATGTATAGCGGGTCCATCCGTGTTGTCGCTCTTTTTAAGGCTCTGCCTGAAAACCAGCGCTGCTCCATATGCTTAGGCTTGTGGAGCAGCAATAAGCTGAGACAGGGCCTTTTCGACTTCACACGCGCAGAGCGGGCTAATTATAGCTTTTGTGTTTTTATTATTTTAAATTATGTACTTATGTATAATTATAATGGTAGGTTTGTGTCATTGTTTGTAATTTTTATGTTTTCTTTTTATTCTACCTGTCTGTTCTGTGTATATCTGTGTGTTGTTGAATAAATGTTTTTCATTTCATTTTATTTTTTTCATTTCAATGTACCTATACGATGGACTTCGATATTTTTTGTAAACAAAGGTGATACCAGGGCAAAAAATATACGTTCAGGTAGTAGGTTACTAAATATGCCCAAAAAAAAAGTTAGGATTTTTTGATAGTCAAAACCCAATAGAATATAAAATCAGAATAATTTTAACGTATAATATTGCTGCGTAAATTGAGTTTCTGACAGCAAAGTTGTATGAAAAATAAATATTTTTCAGTAGTAGATATTTTACGATACTGTTAGCACACATGTATGCATATACATGACACATACACACACAGTGCCATATCTTGACATTTCTTTGTTTATAAAAAATATCTAAGAATAAAAATCAGAGTATACCTTACCTATTTCGCTATTATCTTCATTGCTTTTGTCAAGTCGTCTTGACAAAAGCAATGAAGATAATTGGGGTATTCCAACCGAGTTGGATTCGTCGGCTGACCTCATTTTCGAAATTGGACCTACTTAATTGATATCATTTAAAGGCTCCATAATACAGCTCCATACAACCCAGAATTCGTAGTTATACCACAGCAACTCGCTTTCATACGAATATTTTGCTTATATCTAACAATGAGCCATAATTATAAATGGTAGGTATATAAAAGACCCTTTCTTTATTTAAAAGAAGATTTCTTTCGGAAATTGTGTGAGTAGATCTCTGGCTATCGTTAAAAAAGCTCCATACAACCCAGAACTTATAGTTATACCATAACATCTCACATTCGTACGCATTTTATTTATAAAAATTGTTAGCGAACCGAAATAGATTCAACGGATAGAACTATTTACACAATAGGCAGGTAGGATGTAGAGCTCTCTTACTTATTATTAACAAATGAAACAACGACTCAGGACCATTTTTTCATTCTTGCCGCCCTAACTTTTGCCTTTTGCGGTTAAAAGAGGTTACCGGTAGGGCGCTTACGCCCTTTTGTATGCGAACGAAGTTTGATTCTATTTTGCCTATATTATTTCATTAAACCCTACGGCCTTATTACAGAACATGGACTAAAATCTGAATTTAGTCCAGGCGTACTAGTCTAGGCTTAAATATCGACATTAGGCATATACGACTTTAATACGAAAGCAGATGGTTTGTTTTCCGAAATAAATTCTCGCGCTACCTACTAACTACACAAATTTCCAAAGTATCAAACTGACGGATTGTGTCACATCACGAAATTCATACCTCCAACAAGCAATCAACTGTCAATTTCTAGACCATTGCTAAACTAGGGGGCTGCCTGGTTTTAGAAAAACCAGTGATAGTCCACGCTTATGTCATTTTTGGCATGAGCGCGGACTATCTAGCTCGAAAGTTGCTTCTGGAAAACAAACCATCTGCTTATTCTGATTTTGTATTACAATCGTTTATACCATAGGTCGATATTTAAACTTAGACTGGTAGTCCTGGTTTAAACTCATAGTAAGGGCATGTTTTGTAATAACACCCTATGATGTACACAATATCCCCGTGGTGCGTCAAATTTCAACACATCGATTAATTCATTCGATCGTTTTTTCTTCTGCTGTCTTGTGCTTCCCTCCCTACTTTGTCCTACCCTACTCTACTGTACAATTGTAATTTTTTTTCTTTTTCTCTTTGATTGTCAAAATCTGTCAAGATGGTAGCGTATTTTATTTTCTCTGTTTTATCCAAAATAATCGTGATTTAGAACAACTAAATTGATATAATGTTGGTGTTTCATATGTCTCGTTATAGCCACAAAGACGAATTTATGTGTATTTAGTGAGTTTCATTCAGGTGTTTGATCATAACCTCCCAATGTTTATTTCAGACGAAGGGTACGTCCAGCTTTGGTAAACGTCGGAATAAGACCCACACCTTATGTAGAAGGTGTGGTAGATCATCATACCATATTCAGAAATCACAGTGTGCTCAGTGTGGATACCCTGCAGCAAAGCTGCGTTCGTGTGAGTAAAACCTTATTTCGAACTGTAGACGGCCGGTTACTCAAAAAATTGTAGAGGAAAGATATCTAATACTTAAATTGGTGGCTTTATGCACTTTTCTTGTCCAAATTTTTCTTATACAGAGTTGTGCACTTGTTTTTCAAAATAAACAATCATTGAAACATAACCTCTCATTTGACTGCCATGGGTGGGAAGGACTTTCCTTTAATCATATGATGCGGAAGGGGGGCCCCTTCCCCATGAAGGGGGAAACGCGGAAAATTATAGCTTTCGAGTATAAAATAAAGAAAATTTTGAGGTTAAGTATGGAATACAAAAATTATCGTTTTTTTTGAATGGTCACTGTCATGTCAAGCTAAGGAACCTACCGTGTTCTATGTAGTAGTCGAGAGTTCGGTCGCCCAGAAGGGCTTCTGGGTGTTCATAAAAAACCTTAACCTACTTTTATCCGAGTAGTACTGTCACCGGAAGGGTTTCCCGTTGTTCTTATAAAAAAACCTTACCCTACTGCTATCTGATTCAGTTCTGCCTCTGTATTGGATCTGTCACTGATTTTGAGCCTAACCTACTAAATTTAGAGTGCCCTGTGTTGATTTTGGGAAAAAATAACACAACTAGTCCAACCTTTTCAAGTGACTATTTGTTTCCGCAGTACGCCATTTCATATTTAGGCTTGTTATGTAAATCTACATGTGATAAAAATATGAACCTCCTAACTTACAGTCGACATTGGAAAGTTGAGCTTTGTCCTTATTCATTTTGTCCCTAATCTCTAAAACTTTTTCTATGTAAATCCTACTCTGATTGAAGAGATATTCTCTTTCCATGAATATTTCTTTGTAAAATGTAGGGATATAAATAGAAAGGACCTAAATGTGGATGTAAAACCTGTGCATCTGTGTTGGGTACCTATTTCTAACATAAATTTAATTTAATTGAGGAGTTTCTACTTTTTACCCTCTATATGGGATGGTGAAGCTCGTAGGGAAACGTGGCTTAAACTCAAAAAGCAACGATTTAAAAATAGTTAACAGATCGGAACACTCATAAGTGCGAGTCTCACACTTGTTCATTTTATTTATACAGATGACGATATAACTATTTGGTCAACTTAAAACATCTGACTATTCAACTGACTCTAGCAGCAGATCAAGCCCTGGTCAAGCTAATATCACTTGGAAGTAGTGTGAATACGTGCACACACTGCCTGCCATGTACATTATAAATACTTTATACAAACATACATAAGCAGGATAGCAGATGTGACATGGATTGAGGATCCATGCCACACTTAGAGCATGTCGCTGTCTCTCCAATAAAACCCCATTTGCCTCCATGTGGCGCACCTCCAAACAGCAATACCCGGTAACGCAGGGTCTTTGCTGGCTAATCCTTCACCACGATTATACAAACCTACATACATCAAAAATACCTCTGAAACCAGAATATAAGCATTTAAGAAAACAAATAAATGAATTGGCATAAAACAGAACATATAACATAGAATAAAATAAAAAATAAACTACCAACTAAGATTAGGTAGTCATAGAACTAACTAGCTACATCTTTTAACAAAACAAAAGTTTTGTATATATTTGAATTGAATGAATTCAAGGGTATGAAACTTACTTGTGTTTTAAAACAATTAACTAGAAGCAAATAGAAAGTCTAAGCATATTTTATTGTGGAATTTCATGTTGCTTACTCCTTATGCCCAATAACCATGCATTCAAATTAGTGAAATGGCGAACTGTATCATTCTGCCCCCCAATTACAGTTACCTATCATTTTGGCAGCCTAAGCGCTACCTAAATCTTATGACACTTGAACAGAGGAAACTCATGACCTTAAATATTCCTCCTTTCAAGTTTCAGATTTCGACAACGCTAAGGCTGCCAAAATGATCACCATTGTTGAGGCAATTGGGGGGGGCTGGCGAGGCACATTCAATCGTATGACTTGGTTATTTTATCGGTGGTCGCAAGGCCCTTTTCAACCTCCCCTTGCCTCAACTTTAGGCTAGCCACTGGCATGGAGGCAAGAAAGAACCAGGGACGTAAAGAAGTCCCACCTAATTAGAATTGAAAACCTAAATGTTTGGTTTTATTTTCAGACCACTGGTCAGTGAAGGCCAAGCGCAGGAAGACCACCGGAACTGGCCGCATGCGTCATCTGAAAATCGTGAGGAGGCGTTTCCGCAACGGCTTCAAGGAAGGATTACCTACCCCTAAGAAAGCTGTCGCCTCTTCGTAGATTTATCGCCTAACTGAATAAAAGATTTAAAACTACCACAGTATTTTATTTTACTTGCTAGAGGCAGCTCATTGTTGCATTATATTCTTGAAGGAACAGACCACATATCTGTAGTAGGTAGGTAGGTACAGATGTCGGTCTGGTACATCAGCTAACCAGCTATAGCTACCAAGAAGAGTGAAAAACAAAATATAAAGGGTACGTGAGGTCGCATTAATTCTTCCTAGACGATTTATTTTAGGAAAAACATTGTGTTGGGGTGTAGCAAACAAAGTGATGCATTTTTTATTGGGATAAGGTCCTTACTGAAACTATCGTTCGGTGATGATGAGACCACGATAATTTCAGCGCTGTTTGAGAATGCGCTGCATGTTTTTAGGCACTACAAAATATAGTATAGGAGCCAGGTTCCTAGCTCATAGTTCCTGGCCCTGGGTCATGGGATGGGACATTCTGACATCAACAATGTTTATGGTTTTTTGGGAATGATGGATCACTATGTGAGGCTGAAAACGATAGGTCGAGAGTTCGACTCGCGCTTCATAAAACACGTTTCGAGTCTTGGTTGCCTTTATGTTGTGGAGCAGAAGAGAGCTGAGACTACTATAACTAATTTATACCTACACGATGGTAGGTATATTTAGTAACGCCTACTTGGTTGTATTCATGCAGGAGGGCAGAGACGACACATGCACATAGTCAAATCTCAGTCTGCACCCCTTGACTCAGCCAATGGCCAAGGAACATAATATACACTGGCCGCTAAAAAAATCGACCCACCCGCTAATTTTGAGTAACAAAGTTGTTATCTAAGTATGCGTTGACATATTGGTATGTTTTGCTTATGCTTTATAAATAAACATCTGAGTACCCACTTGACATTGTTTTAGACGAATACAAGTGCTATTGTGGGTATCTGTAACATTTTAAAAGCACTGATAAAAAATTAATGACTTTTGCATAGAGTGCAAGGTTAGTTTATTTCGAACTTTTGCCGCGGCATATTCATTCACCGTGCATCGTAGTGATTTAATCTTTTGTTAGAACAATCATATTTGTTGCTTTTAACCATAAAATATGGATACAACTGAAGCAGAAGCCGCTCAAGTGGTAGCTCTCGTTCGTGAAGGGCTAAGTCAGCGAAATGTGGCAAGAAGATTAAATTTGAGTCGATCAGCAGTGCGTCGAGTTTATAAACGATACTTAGAGACGGGAGAGTACCGCCGGAGACCAGGATCTGGAAGAGGACGTGTCACAAACACGACGGATGACCGTTTTATTGCCTTGACTTCCTTGAGAAATCGGCATCTTTCTGCTGTTGATGTGCAGGGCAGGCTGAGAGACACTCGTGGAGTGGCTGTAAGTGAGAATACGGTGAGAAGAAGACTTCGGGAGCAAAACCTGAAACCACACAAGCCTGCCACGGACCAAAACTCACTGCATCTCATCGGCAAGCAAGGTTAGAATTTGCTCGGCAACACATCCAATGGGATCTTGGTCAATGGGAGACAGTTCTGTTCAGTGATGAGAGCCGAATGTCCCTTGTAGGCTCTGACGGACGTCGTAACGTTATGAGAAGACCAGGAGAACGTTATGCTCAGTGCTGCATAAGAGAAACAGTCCGGTTTGGAGGAGGCTCTACAATGTTTTGGGGAGGCATCTCTTTGACCGGACGTACGGAGCTGGTTTTCTTTCGGAATCGTACGGTTAATGCTGAAAATTACATAACGGATATTCTGGAACCTCATGTAATGCCATACGCGGGATATATTGGCGAAAATTTCCAGCTCATGCATGATAACGCAAGACCACACGTCGCCAGAATTGTAACCGGATATCTTAGGGAGGTTGGCATACCAGTTATGCAGTGGCCAGCCAATAGTCCGGACCTAAATCCGATCGAACATCTCTGGGACCAGATAAAAAGGAAAGTTAGAGCCCGAAATCCAGTTCCAGAGACGATAGATCAGCTGGAAGCCGCATTAACGGAAGAATGGGAACAGATACCCCAAGAAGACATCAAAAAGCTGATCCGTTCGCTGAATCGGCGTATGGCAGCAGTCATTAAAGCAAGAGGAGGAAACATCCCATACTAAGGTGAAGCGAAAATGTTTTTAAATGTCAAAAAACATAAATTTTGCCACTTAAAGTAAAATCGTTAATTTTGCCAAATGTTATGGTTTCATTATCATAACACATTTTTATGTAAAATATACCGTACAATGTACCACGCGAGATTTTTAGGTTTTTTACAACCCCATAATTGCATTTTTTCATTATCAACATAAAAAATATCTATCGATTGCAGTAAAAACCCATGGGACACTTTTTTGCGAAAAAACGTATTTGGGTCGATTTTTTTGGAGGCCAGTGTAAGTACTCAATAAACTATACGTCTATATAACGAGAGCCAAGAAAAAAGTAATAACTGAGCACAAGCATGTCTTTGGAAGGTAGTAGTAGGTATAATAAAATAAGGCGGTAGGTACCTAGTTATGTGCCTAGGTAGCAAAATAATGACTTTCTGTGCTGCGTAAAAACCAGCTCGACAGCAAAACATCGGAATGCATCCTGCAACCGCAAATGTCGTGTCGCTGACTGGACCGGGCGCGGCGGCTGATTGATGTTCGATGACGCTAACGCGCCTTTAGTAGGTTAGGTAGGCAAGAGGCGCTGCCTGCTCGCTCGTCGGGCCACCGCGGCAGTCGGCCGCCGCTTGTCCCCGCGCCGCCCGCTCGTTGGCCTACACTCCTCGTGCCGATGTCAATCCTCAGTCCTCACCTTGCACTCCATAATCTCTTATAATATCGCCATTGGGCGATAACTTATCGTGTGCTATGACGTGACGGTATTTTAAAGTTTCACAAGATAAGCGACTGTGGTGATTAAAATTGTGTAGTGAATTGAGAATGTGTGCGCACTGACGTTCTCGCTGTAGGAAAACTTTAGTACCGTTACGTAGTGCTCTTTTACCATGTCATTATTCAAGAAGAAAGCGCCGAAATATGCGCCTCCCCCGACGCCGACCGCCCCGCCTCTCGAAGATGTGCAGAACACCAACGGGGTGGACAACAACAACGGTGCCCAGAAGTCGCAGCTGGTGTTCCATTGCCAGCAGGCGCACGGGAGTCCCCTCGGGCTTATCTCTGGATTCTCAAATGTCAAGGAGCTCTATCAGAAGATAGCGGAATGCTATGACTTCCCACCTGAAGATGTAAGTTTCTTTGAATTAGGTAGGTACCTACCTACCTTATCATCACTAGCGTGTTTACGTCTACAGCTAGACGAGGCCTCTCCGGTTAAATACAATGGGGAATTGCTATACCTACCTAATCACCACGCTTGGCAGGCGGATTGGTGATCGCAGTTAGATAGATGATTGCCCGATCCCCTTAATCCCTCAGTAAGGCTTTTACTACACCCGCGGAAGGAGACTGAGGGGTCTTTTCTCGGTCTCTGGCACAACACGGCTTCAAATTACCTACCTTGAAATGGTGCAAACGTAACCGCGGGGAATCAAACCAAAATAATTGGATCGTGAACGAACTATCAGCCAGTAGGTATTCCCTATTATTGATGACTGTCATGACGAAGAGCGGTTGAGGTGTGAGTGAGGCGGAAGTTTCACAATGTTTAGGTTAGGCATTCGATAGCGAATCGAATGTTAATGTTACTAAGTACCTAATTGTACTTAATCAACCTCCACTACTCTTGGGTGTAAGTAAAGGCTCCTCTCTATCACTCCATTTGCTTATACTTATTACGAACAAAACTCCATATCCAGTTGCCTGTTGAGGTACTAACTAAAATAAAAAAAGAATTACAATCCAATATAACGTGAGCTCTCGTTTGTTGGTCATGAATTTGCTTTTTTTTAAATCAGGCAGATGCTTCTTATTTTCCTGATTCCGAAAATAAAACTCAATTTTGAAAAAAATTTAGATGTGCCCTTTTTCGTTGTGACGACGTCGAGGGCAGCCTAATATACAAATTTTATTGTAAAAGTAAAATTGAAATAAATAGATCTTGCTTCCCAAAAATGACTTTCTAAATTCTCAGAAATGTAGGTAAGCTAAGGAAAAAATGAAACAATAAAATTGTGGCGGCTAATTTCAAAAAATAAACAACCGTTTGATTGATGCTATCACTTCCTGTTCATAATGAATTGATACAATCAAAATATTTACTTATTATAAGTACCTGAGTACACGATTATATCTCTCAATAAGGTGATGTCGCTGTCGCTGATTGATTTGAATTTCTATGAATTTTAATGTCGTAAACAAGGAACTTAGACCCAAACTGGAATGTGCACTGCCAACCAAAACGCGGTCCGACTCCGAGGGAGGAAGCTGCGAGAGAGCCCTCTGTCCCTGTTATGTAGGGCGACCACAATTTTTTTAACTGTTGAGACATGCATTATACATGTGATTGACTTGAGAAAAACTAAAATAGGTGATGTATTATCTATAATAAAATAGGGAATAATAATACCCGTAAATTAATCCATTACGAAAAATCTGTCTTCAGTTCAGACTGACTGCAAATAGTAGCAGCAGTACAATTTACAACGTAATGGTACGTCGGTCGACGTGCACGTCTACGTCTACGCAAACGCACTACGCAGCCGGTGTGCTGTGGCCTAAAGATAAACTTGAGAAAGGGGTTTGAACATTTTTTTGTATGGCTCCGCTAATAGCGGGCATGTGTTTCGGTCTTTCTGTTTACAACGCGGGCATTTTTGCTACCGCGGAGCCAATAAGGTGCGATCCCCTTTGTATATTTTTTATAGGTTATTATTTAGAAAAGCTCTCGCGACGAGAGAGGTAAAGGAAGGTCGAGTTAGGTATTTCAATATTCATTCTGAATTATTATTCTCATACTATCTGACCTCGCCTAGATCGCGGTTTCGTCTACGTTTTGTTAAAAACCCCGCGTCGATTCGTTCATAAAATTCTATACTTAGTAGGTAGGGTACATAAACCTAATGATTTAGGTAGTAGTTAATGTACGTGCGTGGTTGTAGAGTAGAGCTAAGCAGCTATGTACTTACTTATAATTATATTATTTATTTATATCGTTGTACATCTACCACAAGAATAAACTATGTTAGAGCCCGCAGAGCTCCGCTCCAAACGACCGAGAAAACCTATTCAAACTTTTCGCCTACTAACGTAGCTAGCTAGTATAAATGGTATATGCTAGCTACCTACATAATACTAGGTATTACAATGCCCCGTATTCTTAGGTAGGTAGGTATCTATGACGGAATCCTATTCAATCTTAGCATTTCGCACCAACTGTGCTGCGATCGATAGTCAGAGCAATAACAGGCAGGCGCTAGGTAGGTACCTATATAAAGGTCATGGGCAAAAATATATTTTCTCATTTTTTTCACGCCTTCATGAAGTTAGCAGAACGTTTGTTGTCAAGGACATTTGGGGGGCAATACAAAGTGATGCTACTGGTAGGTTATATAATGATAAATGGATGCTTATAGAGAATAAGACTCGATTGACACATGCGTAGACTGTGATTGACTTGAGAAAAACTAAAATAGGTGATGTATTAAAATATATAATAAAATAGGGAATAATAATAATGTATAGAGGTAGGTTACTTTTTATCTGAACACAGCCTACGCGAGCGAAGTCACGGGCAGATGCTAGTGAACTCCTTGTAGGTGATCTACATAATAATTTACCTATTCATTTGTATTATTAGTAGTAGGTATATTTGTATAAAACTAAAAGTTGCCGAACTAGGTTTCATTTAGCAATATAATTCCTATTTTAAGTAAGTACCTACTGTGTGGAATATACCAGCGCATGATTCAATTCGAACCTTTCGCTTTCATGACTAACAAATGGGTAATTCTGCTTACGTGTTATGTACGTGACGATGACGACGACCTAGGTAAGTATATTTTGAAAAACGATGTAAATTCCATGGCAAAATAAAGTTTTTAAAAACTGTCGTGTCCGGAAGCACGCACTGGTGCTCGGCCAGGAAGTGGGGCGCAGTCTCGCTCTCGTATCATACAAACGAACGAGGCAAGTGAGTACAGATACCTACAGTACGTAGGTACCCACAGGCAAGCCACATACAATGAATAAAGTAGGTAAGTACCTACTCGGTAATGTTTTTATGTGGACGCGTAGCGATGACCTACAATAGAACACGTGGGCACAGGTAGACACATCATGGGTCAAGGAACTAACATAACCTACCTACATACAATTCCGGATCCGGTCCCAGCTATTGTAATAATAATAATTCTTTATTTCAGACACAATGATCCATAGTCATTTAAAACTTACATACGTCACACAAAAATAAAAAATAAAAATAACTAAAAATGAAAGCACTAAAATAATCAAACATTTGGGTAGCTTGAAAGCTACTTAGGTGGCAATGGCAATCTCCAGCCAGCGTCGTTAAACTGCCGTCTGCATCGGTCTTTCCGCCAGACTCTTGATGTAGTTAATATGCTTGTGATGTGCTTCCGCACTAGATCATCATAATCCTACTAGATAAGTAACGAGGCAGAGCAGCTGCAGCGTGGTGGCTGCAACACTTTTTCGTATCCACATTGTGCCATTACAACAGCCGGGAAGTGTACATGTCGCACGACACAGCACGCCAAACTGCTATCTCTCTACCAAAAGGTTTGGCTGTTAGAAAATATATCTTGCATTATTGCGTACCGTTTGCTACATTTTTTGTAATTATGTGCAATATAAATAAATAAATGAAGTCTATACAAATTGCAAAGTCGCTAACAAGTGCGTGTAACTCGCACCTTGGCTCGCACACGGAATAAAGAATACACTATCTATATCATTGATGGCACGACTGTGTTGGCATGTCTATGGTGTAATGTGCTAACTCAATTAACCGAACTTTCTTGTAGAAAAATATTATATAAAATAACCAATACAGCAAAAATCACATGCTGTCGATTGTTGTATTATTTTACATGCACAATAGTAGCGATTCTGTGCAGTATTATCTAAATTTAAAGTGCACTAAAACTATTCGGTGCCCTTTCTTATAGACTGAAATAAAAGGGACCGAGATAATTTTAGCGTAGTTTAAATTTAGAGAATGGTGCACAGAATCGCTACTATTATGCACTACTAAACCTTAAATTCGATGTGTTAATAATTTCTTGTATGTACAAAGTGCGAGCACATTGCTAGCGGACTTTAGCCGATGTTAATTAAAATTATTAAATAATTAGTGAGAAGTTCGTATTAAAATAAATAAAACATTAATATTGAAATGTAGTCACAGTCATAGTCATAAAATTTTATTGCATCATTTGGTGTACAAGATGGACTATGTTCTAAGTTCTCAACATAAACCCCGTAAAGGTATACCTACTTACCCTTGATATCACAGATTTAATATATATCTGTACAACTAAGTAAAACTATATAGTTAAACTGTATTTATATTTCATACTGATTATTTAAAATTCTAAACACATTTTGTAAGTTCTATCGTAATCAGCAAAATAATGTAATAAGTATCTGTATCTAAATCGGATGTATGATGTCACTAAAACTTGTTTAGGTAAACCAACACAGGTACTAAACGCTTTGAACGTAAAATAACGTTGTGTGAGGAACGAATACAACTTATGAAACTTATTTTTAAGGTTTTTCTATTATTACTTACCAAAGTCACCCAAAAAGAGGGAATCAAAAGCATAATTAATAAATCAATGACATTCCTAAGCTGGTGAGTGTTCATTTAGATTGCTGAGCTCTGAGCTCACCCAAATAAAACAATGGTAGGGAGTCACGAAGTAAATGATCAAAAAAGGTTAACGATATCTACCTATCGGTATCACTTATACTAATAGACGGCTACTATTAATCTTTGTATGTACTAACTAGCTGAACCCTCCAAAACTTAGTCCATGACAAATAGCCTATATAAATCAAGGACAGTGTAGCGATTTTATTATTTATTAAAAAAATAAAAATATTTATCAATAGTTAGTAAAATAATTTTTGGAATCAATCAAGTAACTAGTTCCAGCCAAATAAAAAACAATTCATTTTACCTCTTTTTTCTTTTTATCGTAGATCAACCGAATAATGTATATTGAAAAATAAAGGTGCTGTCTAGTTAAGCACTAATGGGTATTATTGTCTAATGGGTATATCTGTCTAAACTTACAGGCTTAGCACAGGAGATCGATTAAACGTCAACCTTTCTTCCTCCTAAAATACCGTGGGTATTTGGGCTTTTATCAGAGTATTTATTTGAGTTTTTTTAAGCCTGCTAGACCTAAAATTATCAAAACAATTGTAAATGTAACATTTTGGTTGCTTGAAATCTTACATAGGTACATTAAGTAAGTTCCTTGTTTGACTGGTCAATTTTAGCAATTTAATTTTTATGTCGCTAGATTCTCGCTAGGGACTCAATAACGTCAGATAATTTTGTGCTAGGACCCCTGGTATACGTGGAATAGCAGAAAATTAATCCATTTTTTTTCTATCGTTTCAGATTCTTTTTTGCACACTGAATACCCATAAAGTTGACATGAAGAAACTACTCGGCGGGCAAATAGGATTAGAAGACTTTATATTTGCACACAGGAAAGGACGACCTAAGGAGATCGAAATAGTTAAAACCGAAGATGCTTTGGGATTAACTATAACAGATAATGGAGCGGGATATTCGTTTGTCAAGAGAATAAAAGAAGGTTCGATTGTATCAAGAATACCACACATAGAGGTAATTCACTCTACCATTGTTATTCAATACCACCACACAATATTTTATAAATGACTAGCCTAAGTATGTTATGTCATATGTGCCACGCGAGTGACGAGTCATTGTAATAACGATAAACGATTGACTTGAAATGGTTTTGCCTACCATAGGAATATTATGTATAAGGCGCAATTGATGCATTCATTTAATTACAGAAAAATAAGTAACATATTATTAGTAGATGCCTTTAGATACCTACCAAGAAATTATGTGCCGTGTTGTATGTCTAATATACTATCCAAGTTGAGTCGTGCATTCGAGACGAAAGCGGTGGACTCATTTCCCTTGTTAAGAAAATTAAATTAAAAAAGGATGTAAGCTGTTACGCCATTTACTAACTCATTCATTAAATATAATTTCAGGTTGGAGATCACATTGAAAAGTTAAATGGAGAGAATATGATTGGTAAAAGGCATTATGAAGTAGCTAAAACACTAAAAGAAATTCCAAAAGGAACTACTTTCATAATACGGCTCGTAGAACCTTTGAAAAGCGGTTTTGGAAGTATAGGTCCTAAAACGAGTGGTGCCAAATCAGGAAAAACAAAACAAAATTATGGGTCAGGAAAAGAAACACTGAGATTTAAATCTAATGGCCAAGCAACTATTGAAAACGAGGTAATTATGGTTTATTTTGTGTGTCAAATTTGGAACACACTGAACTAGATAGTTTTTTCTCCATGCATGCACTTCTGTACCTACACAGTAGATAATATTAAGTATTAATTCTTTCTAAAATGTACCTATTCAAGTTTGCCCCATAGTCAATAATAATATGAATAATAGCTATCAAGGTTGGACGAAAATCAACCATAATAGGACGTCAACATGAAGATGTGAACATGAGTAAACATGAGTCAACGTAATCTTTATATCGCGATAACAGGCTGGGCGATTGTGTGGTTTTACTAAAAACCACGGACGCAACTTAAATAAAATGCAACTAACCTTACTTGTCTCTGTTTTCAGCATGACGAGAAATCCAAAATTGGCATCGAGAAAATAAATGGTTTATTGGAGTCATTCATGGGGATCAATGATTCTGAGCTAGCCACCCAAATGTGGGACCTTTCCGAAGGCAAAACAAACTCTATGCAACTAGCTGAAGCTATTGATAATAGTGATTTACAAGAATTTGGATTCACAGATGAGTTCATCATAGAGCTATGGGGAGTTATAACTGATGCAAGATCTGGAAGACTCAGCTAAGAGTATTTTATCACTCGGGACTGTTACTATCAAACATTTTATTAGGATATTAATTATCCATTGCATGACTAAGTGTACAAAACAAATATCGGTCTGTAATTGTGATATTGTGCTGTCAATGATCTATGCTGGAATACCTATCAAAAGTGAAATTCTAGAACAAGAATGTAAAGCTAAGAGTACAATCAATTAGGTGAACATTATTTTAATATTTATTAACAAACATAGTATAATATTAATTTAATATATTTTTAAGGTTTTTTTGTATCATATCATATCATTATCATAATGGCTTCCACAAAATAAATATTAATAATTACTTACTGCCAAATATTAATGATTCAATGTACATTCCAAGTTGAATATTTAACTAAATAAAGTAATGTTAACATAGGGTATTTCAGATCTTTATCTTACCGACAGCGCAGCTTTATTTTAAAAAGCATGTTTTTTGCAGTAATGATATTACCTAAAGTATTCTTTGCCTTACGCAAACGTGTAATTTTTATTACACGTATCTATGCCATCTTATTTCACGCGTGAGGACGTCAGCTATGGGATGAATATGTTTGCCTTATTATTTTTAATTAATTTGAATGCTGATAAGTATTTTTATTTTTGAGCAAGACAAGAAGGCACATTACACGTGCCTCATCTAGTCTTTTCCTAGTAGTTTAATTGAGAAATAAGAATATTTACGAATATAAAAAGCTAGCATTTGTCTGTGTGAAAAGTTAGTACTCGTGGACCTAGTTGTTTTATTTTGATTAAAACCTTTCTCGGTACATACCGTTCACGACAGTAAAACTGGTATAGAGAAGTATTTGAGATTTTTTTACGCTTTTATAACACAAAAAGTGGGCCTTTAGGTACTAAGCCATATATGTACCTAATAAAATCACACATATGATAAAGCTCCGACTCCCGAGATGTGTGATTTTTTTTTAAATTGCAGCTACATACTCGTAATAAGCTTCGTAGCTTAATAGTAAAAAAAATAAAATACAATTACCTAGTACAGTATCTGTAGGCATTACGACACAAGTCAATACGTTGAATTAAATATAAAACATCTCATGAAGTTTGTGAAACACTCTTATAATCAAATTCGATATTAAAGACAATTTTTTTTATGTTAATACGTTCGTTGTTTGTATATAGGTACTTACTTAAAAATAAATTTAATATGTTAGTAATTCAATTGTTTTTGTTCTGGAATTAAAAACGTCATGTTTTTATAGTAGGTACGTACATAATTACGTTAATTATTTGTTAGTATCTCGTCTGTGCCGTGGTGTGTCAGGCCTTAAGAGTAGACCCCTCCATCTCCTCCAGTAGATGTCGTAAAAGTCCACTAAGACATTACGCCAGATGGCCAGAATGGGATGCAGCATCCACCTGAGTACTTAAAACAGTGATCACCAATTTGCCTGCCAATCGTGGTGACTATGGCAAAATTAAATCCCTCCATTGCATTATAGGGTTGGTTGGCTTCATCCAGCGGTGAAGGGATACGGTCTGATGATGATGATGATGAGTTTCTAAATAACCTTCATACTGGATGCATCATGCACCCTAGTCACCCTACGCGAAGCAAGTTCTCCGAGCTACCTTCGACAATATTACCTACAGTCATTACATAATACCTGCAGAGTTCTTTATTATATTACTGTTACAAATGATTTTAGTCACAATTTTATTATGAACGACCACTTGGCTGCCTTATTTATAAACCTTTTTGAATTAAAGTTTGTGTAACTTTCTAGCCAATGTTATGTAAAACTTCGACCAAAAAACTGATAATATAGGTACTAGGTAGGTATTAGGTAATAACAGTGCGGCATTTCTCATAATTTAAGTTAATGGGGTTCAAGATAATTTACGTCAGTTTCTGTGTTCAATAACTGGTTTTACTACCTTAGGATTAATCCTGCTAAACAAGAGTAACAAGATTTTATGTAAATTCACCCTCTTGAGTTTGTCTACCTACTTCTTCAGTTGTGTGCTCTAGAATCTAGATCCTCGCGCTTGAGAGTAGTGTTCACTTTGTTCTTAGTGTGTGACGAAGTCTTGCGCTGTGAACTATTCGACCTTGAATCAACAACAAAAACAATTTGCTCTTCGTTATCTATCTTTTTATCGTTGTTGCGCAATAGCAAGCTAAGAAACGTTGGTGCGTGATCTTTTTAAATAGGTACCTAGTTATTTTATTTATTCCAGTCCAACCAATCGTTCTCAAAATCCTCAAAATGTCAGTTACTCTCATTTTGGAAGTTCTCAGTCGAGTCGAGACGGTGGACACATTGATTCACTCAAAACGAAACGAATAGTTATGATATTATCTAGCGAATAGATAGCAGACAGCTGATTTTCTTTTGACTTGAAGTTTGTTCGTGGTCGTGGTAAAATTTTCGAGTTGTTTGTTTTCGTGAATTTCGTGATTCGTCGAGTGATTTTCGTTTCGATGCCGATACGGAAAGCCGTAACCGTAAGCTTGCTCTTCGCAATTTAAAAGGAAAATTACAGAAACTTATTTTAATCGACGTGTTTTTTTAGAGATTGTATCGACGATGGCTACTCTAACGATAAGAAAAATAGTTTTCGACAACACACGTGCCTATTCCAGCCCAAAAAAATATTACAAGGTGGGTTTCGTTTTCATTACTTGAATTGTTAGTTGAATAAAACATAAATTAAACTTTGAATTGTGTTTGCTCTGAACAGATAATATCATGCGCGAGCTACAGCACAGCAAAGCAAAACAGCAAGGTTTTTAAAAACATCGACGAGGCAGTAAAAGACGTGAAAGATGGCTCAAAGCTTTTGGTTGGAGGTTTCGGTCTTTGCGGCATCCCTGAAAACCTGATACAAGCAGTGCACAGGAAAAAAACCACGGGGCTAACTGTGGTCTCCAATAATGCAGGTACCTGCCTACTTACTAGCAACTAGTTTGCAAGACTCTAAGTTTGTTATCGTTATTCAGAGCAAACAATCAACTGGCCCAATTTGTATGGAAACGCATAGTGTAGGGTTCAGTTTTCAAGTCACACAATTTTATCTAAAAGTTTTTATGACAGGATATCTGAGATAACTTTCACTGTTCTGCACATACAGCCGGTTCTTTATTACAGTATACACCGATCATGACTGTGAACCTTGGTGGCTGCACTGGTACGTTCTGATAGGCTCTTATGAGAGCTTTTTGGCAAACGGAGACTATCTTTGTTCCCTGAGCGCTGCTCTATGTGGTACTACTGGGATACAATCATGGTGCTACAGGTGCCTTCAATTATTCCTGGTGCTATGGTTAGGTAGACATATACGGGAGACAAATAATTATCCTGCATTGGTCTGCAATTAGACCGCTCACATCTTGGTGTGGTGACTGGAAGCTGTACCTATGTACTCATTTGATTTTATCAAATCAAAATCATTTATTGCTTATATACGTTTGTTACGGAATGTGTAGTGAAACAGTATGAGTAGGTACAGCCATGATCAGCGTTTCTCCTATGCAATATTTAGTAGTTGAATAGGTGCATTTGTTGATATATTTATTGAAACCGTTCAAATTCATTATAAAAATAAAATGCATAGTGGAAATAAAAAGTAAATTTTAAAATCACAATGACAAAGATTGAAGTTTGTGAGTCAGCTGTTATCATTATGTTAAAGAGTTTAAAATAATATTTTTTAGTTAGTCAAAGTTCTTATCATCTAAATATTCTTATTAGGCCTTTTATATTAGCATTTTTTTAAACTTCTCCTAAAGCTAGGGCACCCAATATAGATTAAGGAAAGTGATTAAATGTATATACAACATGTGCAGCCATACAGACTACTCTCTTATTGTATAAGGTAGTTTTATTATGGAGGAAACAGATTTTGTTGGTGTGCCGTTTGCTTTCCCAGTTTATAAAAGGTCCATAATGTTTTTTATTCATATATATCTAAAATATATAGTAGTAAAACATATATCTGAAGCTATTTCATCAAAATACAGGCAAGGTAATGTTAGAATTCTCAGTTCAGTGAAGGAAGGTTTAAAATCGATACGATAGGTATCAAAATATGTTAATTATTTATTCAATCTAAATATTAATTTGTTGATGACAACCGTATAACCTAATACGTTCTGTGATAGCCTAAATTCTAAAGAGGTTCTAGCAGGACGTCTTCTGTCTGGTGATGAAACTCTGAATTAAGCCATCTCCGCACTGGCAGGTGACTTGCTTAGCGACCACAGTCTAGCGAGTTACCTGGTGTGTAGCGAAGTGAAACAAATATTCTAGAATTTTCGCAACAAGCCGCACGCTAGACGCCTTGTTCTGGACGACTAAATCAAATTAATTTTGTTATTCTGACTTCTAAATTCATATTCTAAAAATTTATTTGTTTATGAAACAGGTGTGGACGACTTTGGCCTTGGCATTTTGCTTAAGAACAAACAGATAAAGAGAATGATTGCTTCTTATGTTGGAGAAAACCAGGAATTTGCGAGACAGTACCTCAGCGGTGAATTAGAGGTATGTCTTCACTACTTCACACTAAGTGCGGGTGTCAACTTCTACACTGACATCACATTGTGGGGTGTATTGTGCATTGTACCCCTGTGCCACAGAGTACTATAGTAGTACTACCATACAGAAGAAGGCCACGGTCCGCCCAGCATAATCCGCATCCCTGCACCTAACCCCTGCAGCTCGGGAGTCAATGTGGGAGTTCCTGATACTAGAGGGTTGTCTTTTGTCAATGTTGCGCATAGTTTATGTAGGAGTTTATGTTAGAGTATAGATTATCAACGTGGTTGTATGCAGTGTCCGGGGTAGGCCTGCACTAACACTACCCCAGCCAGCACAGGTCTTGAAATAACGGAGCAGGACTTAGGTAGATGACATCACTGTTGAAGTGTATAGTATGTGGGCAGTGATGGATCCAAGTATCTCCTGCTTACATCCTAATACTGAAACGCTGGGGAATAAAGGTTCGACCACAAACTGGATAAAGGTTCGACCACAAACTGGATAAAGGTTCCACCACAAACTGGATAAAGGTTCCACCACAAACTGGATAAAGGTGGGTCAAGACTGTCATTTTGGCATTCTATGGGCGTGGCCTATGTCCAGTAGTGGACGTCTTCGGCTGATGATAATGACTTGCAACCTGAAAACTTAATTATAGACAAACAGAGGCCCAATTCTCTAATTTAAAAACAGTGTCAGTCGCACTGTTACGTATAGTAACTATTACATAATCTTCACGTATTATGCAAAGATTAAGTAATATTTGACGACCTCTGTGGCGCGGCGGGCTAAGGTTCGCCTGCGACGCAGGAGGTTGCGGGTTCGATTCCCGCCTCGGAACAAATATTTGTACGATCTGCAGATAATTGTTCAGGGTGTTCTGGGTATTTTCTATGCATAATAAAAAATATCTATCTATGTAATGTATTGTATTAAGTATATCAGATCAGTTATCTAGTACCCATAACACAAGCTCTGCTTAGCTTGGGGCTAAATAATGTTGTATGAAATGTCCAGCACCTATTTATTTATTTATAATAGTTACCATAGGTACGTGACAGTGCGACTGACACGAGATTATATTGTGACTGGAATGTTTTTAAATTAGAGAATTGGGCCGCTGATCAACAGCGCTTACTCTCGAGGCATCAAGCACTTACCCAATGTATGCACAGTCCATTCCATCCCAAAGGTTGTCTAGTAGAGATCGCTACTTAACGGTAAGACCGCCCATTGTTTATCATATTTAAGTATTTTTTGATGAAATAGTGTACTTAGTGCACCCAGGTGAATTACCCCAGGTGAATTAAGTATACCGCCCCGAATTGTTATGTTTATGATGTGTAATAAAGTATTGTCTATCTATCTATCTGAGTAAATAACATATCTTAACACAAATAATAAGTGTTTGATAATATTCCATAGTGCAGTGATAATTGAGGCACTGATTTTCGGAACACTGATTACGCAAGCCAATCACTTTGGCCAATTGATTTATTTTGATTGATAAGCGTATTTATCTTGTGCATGCTGCACAATAAAGAATTCAGCTATATTCTGTGCTGACGTCATGCTAATTTCCAGGTTGAGTTGACGCCTCAAGGGACTCTGGCCGAGCGGGTGCGGGCGGGCGGTGCGGGCATCCCTGCATTCTTCACACCAACTGGTTATGGCACCCTTGTGCAGGAAGGAGGGTCTCCCATCAAGTACACTAAAGATGGGAAGGTAACACTTTCAAGTTCTATTATTAGGATTATAACTGAAGTTGATGTGTCCTTTAAAATGTAATCGGTCCATCGAGACAGTGGACCACTGTCTCGATGGACCGATTACATTTTAAAGGTAGCAGGAAGTCGGTGGATGAAGGCGGCTCTGGTCGTCATGTCATTCTGTGGGGGCCTTTGTCCAGCAGTGGACTTCTACAGGTTGATGATGATGATGTGTTTGGATGGATCATTCAGATATTTACGGGGGTGATCACTAATTTATGGGGTGTAAATCAATCTATTAAAAAAGTAAACATTTCGAGTGAGATGTTGAAAGTAACAGTTAGAAAAAAGACCTTGTATCAAAAAATATTAAACCGTGACTTTTGGATATCTCAATACACTAAAGTAACGTTTTTTCTAGATAAAAAAATGTAAGAAAGCCATGTAACATACGTACCACCCAACAGCGTAACCCAGGCGTACCTACGTACGCCTGATCCCACACTAGGATTCCCTGTGTCGTGGGTATCAGGAATTACGAGTACCAAAGTACCATAACACCCAGAACAAATAAATAAATAAAAAATAAACATTTGTCCCGCAATCGCGGGAATTATTTCCCGCGAATAATATATTTTAAATAAAGCTAGGGCAAAAACAGGACTCCAAGAGCTGATCAAGTCCTGTCTTAACTCATCTACAACACCCTCGGGGACACTGGAACAGTGCTGCCATCAACACAAAGTCCTTCTATGTTAATTTAAGGAGTTGTTCTCGCTGGGGGCAGGTTAGCAGGGGACAAAGCTCAATATACCCAATGCAGATATTAATTCCCTCTCTTTTGAATTAAGAAGTACGTTCTTTTTATAGATTGATATACCAAGTAAACCTCGCATAACCCAGCAATTCAACGGCAAAGACTATATCATGGAAGAAGCCATCATCGGTGATTTCGCGCTGATCAAAGCATGGAAAGCCGATGTCCACGGAAACCTAATCTTCAGAAAGAGTGCTCGGAACTTTAACCCGGCTATGGCCCGAGCGGCTAAGGTGACCATAGCTGAGGTGGAAGAAATTGTTGATGAAATTGACCCGGATAATGTGCATGTACCTTCAGTATTCGTACAGAGGGTTATCAAGGGGGAAAATTATCAGAAAAGGATTGAAAAAGTGACAGTGTCGAAACCGGTAAAGGATGGAAAGACTTCGAATTCAACTCGCGAGAGGATTATTAGGAGGGCTGCGTTGGAGTTTAAAGATGGCATGCATGCTAATCTTGGAATTGGTAGGTTATTGAACATCCTTCTAAAGCGTAGACACAGTAACCAATTATAGACAACTAGATAACTTCTATCGCAGTAATTCAAGAAATAAATAAATGGGACAGAACTATATGAGTTTCTGTCGTATGTCGCGTGCCGGTTTTTTGAATGTCAGCACACTACTGTGCTAAACAGTTCTGTATGCTTTGTGTGAAAAATATATTTAAAAATAGATTGTGAGCACGGAAATACACGCTGAATCAAGGCTACAGCACACCGAATGCTTATGCAGCACGTTACGTCTCTACGGCGTAGACACATGCGTTACGCACCGGGTTACGCATACGTGCTGCACACGCAACGCAACCGGTCTGTTGCGTACCCAGCCTTATGCTGCACGCGTTGCGTCTACATTGTCGTGCACGTCACGCAAGCGGTGTGCCATGTCTCATAGAGTTCCATACATTACAACGCCATGGTACGCCGACGTGCACGACGACATTTACGCGTACGCAGGTGGTGTACTGCAGCCTTTAATTGTAAATTGTGAATACCTAACAAATTCCTATAACGAATATCCTTCGAAAAATGGTTCAGTATAATTTATTCGGATGTATCTGCACATCTATGAACCCTTTTAAAGAAGTCTAGATATTCAAAGAACTCCAAATCTTTACTTCTAGGCATTCCGATGCTCGCCAGTAACTTCATTCCCGACGACATCAATGTGCTCTTGCAGTCCGAGAACGGTATTCTGGGTCTCGGTCCGTTCCCGACTGAGGACAGTGTGGACGCCGATCTCATTAACGCTGGCAAGGAAACCGTTACTGTACTTCCAGGTAAGGACATCCCTATATAAGGTGTCCCTGAAATTATCCACCCGATAGGGGACGATTCTACCCACCGACGTTTTGTTTCAATCTTCAAATCAGCTGGTTACCTACTACTCTTCCAGGTTAATAAATGCCTATTCAAAGTGTCCCGGGATTGGGGATGCTACCCTGGCGGGGGGTGATTCTATCCAATTACTAACCCTTTAAATATGTTATTTCTTAAAATTGGAATAATAATCTTGAAGCCAATGACTATGAAGTTCAAGAAATAGTTGGAATGTAGGTTACTTCCGTCTGTTTAATGCTTGGCCAAAGGGTTTAGGAAAAGCCCCCTCCCCCGTTGAAAGGAGAGTTGCGAAATCTATAGTTCTGAGATACGATTTTTTTAGTTTGATTTAGGGTTGGGTAAAAATGTATGTAGTAGTACTGTACATACTATAGTTCTAGCAACTTTAATTTTATTATCGGGACAAACTAATTTTGCTTTGGTTAGTACTAATAACGCATTGAAATTAGATAAAAACAAGCATACCATTCCAAGCGCACTTAAAATTCTGTGAAAAAAATAACATATCTAAACCTAGAGAAACACCCAACAATGCCAAGAAACCGCAGATTTTGGGGTTGTCATAGAGAACTTAGTGGATATAAACTCCGAAGTCGTAGAACAAAAATAGTTTTCCATACGGGAATAGTCCCCTTTCAGGATATAAGTACTACCAGTTCTGGGTCAGCCTGTATAGATTGTTAGTTAAACCCATTATGTAGTCCTAAGATAAATTCATTTTCAACTCTATTGTGATCGAGATACAGTTGGTAGTTGTGTATACATGCTAATTTAATTAGCATTCTTTCATCATAGGTTTTTATCGCGAATGGCCTTCATATAGTGGTCAAACAGGCACGCAAACATCTTACTGATAAAGTGCAATCATTTCTTCTTTTTGTTCGCATAATATTTATTAATCTTAGGTGATATAACTGGCATGGGCCCACCTGATTTTAAGCGCGGCTTTTCAACTGTAATAATATCTAAGGTCACGTCACAGAATTAATATAAGAGGTCCGACAAGGACGTAAAGAGGAAAGTCTCATGTGCCTGTAATTTCACCGGCACCCTATATACTCCTCATATAAAAACAGCAATGCGAGCACTACCGCTAGCTGCAGAAATATGGTGGTAGTACTTTTGTGGACGAACTGTTTCACCCGGAGCTCTACTAGGTATTAAGTACTTGTAATTCATTACCCTCTTTCTCTCTCTCGTTGCGTAGCTGTTTCTTTCTTAGGGTCCCTTCTTACATTTTCGTGTTTTGTCCCAGGTGCCTCATATTTTTCATCAGACGAAAGTTTCGCGATGATCCGCGGAGGTCACATTGATCTCACCATTCTGGGCGCTATGCAAGTCTCACAGTACGGAGATTTGGCTAATTGGATGATTCCTGTAAGTTAACCTAGAGCCTTTCTTACTGTAACCTTTTACCCTGGCCCTTTGTCACCAAGTCCCGTAACCCTTTACCTGGCCCATTATCACCATGTGCGACGGCCCTACCGACTAAAATTTAAATTTCTTTAATTTTTTGGGTAATATGAAGATTGCCGTAGTTGCAGTTGTTATTCGGACGTTGTTATTTTCCTATATAGGTATGTCTACCTAGGTACCTTAATTGAAATTGGATGATATTGTTCTACCTATTAGTCTGCAGGGCTACTCTTGAAAACAGCTCTAATTCAAATCCAGTTTCAATCCTATTAACGCTTGTTTGGCACTCTTGAACCAAATCGAGTTTGAAATTTGGATAGAGCACACGTGTTGACTCGTGAAGAACAACAGAGATTGATTTTACTTAGTTCTATAAAGTTCCACCAATCTCCATTCCAAATTGTGCGCTAGTATTGAATTAAAGAGTACCAAATGACCAAGGAATCTAGTACTCTCTGACGACAAATGACACTAAATCCTGAATTAGGATTGCAGTAGAGCATCAAGAGTAGTTACACTGTACTGTAATACTTACCTATGTTTGATAATACATGATAAATGCTTCGAGGCTTTGCTGGTAGGCTCCGCCTACCAACCTCTACGCCAAAAAAGAGTTCTTGACACTAGCTCTTGGTCTTCCCGCAGGGTAAGATGGTGAAGGGTATGGGCGGTGCCATGGACCTAGTGGCGGCGCCGCGTACCAAGGTCGTGGCCACCATGGAGCACGTGTCCAAGGACGGGGCGCTCCGAATCGTGCCCAAGTGCGAGTACCCGCTCACTGGCAAGCATTGCGTCGACATGATCATCACTGAGAAGGTGCGTTATCAGGACTTATCATCATCATCAGCCTGTAGAAGGCTACTGCTAGACATAGGCCTCCCCCCTAGAATGTCACGACGAACGGTCTTGAACTGACTCCATACACCGACTTCCTGCTACGTTTATAACGTCTTTAGTCCAGGGGTTCCCAAACTTATTTTGTCTACTGCCCACTTTGAGAATAAATTATTTTTTAGCGCCCAACAACACCAACACAACGCCCCCATTTTTTTTTCTGGGTCTCTTACGGCCCCCTTTAGGCCTGCAGCGCCCACAAGGGGGCATTATTGCCCACTTTGGGAAAGGCTGTTTTAGTCCATCGAGAGGAGGGCCTTACCCTACCGCGTCGTCCGGTTTGTGGTCGCTACTCACACGTGCCACGTGGTTGTGGACATTTAGTTCAGTCATTAAAGTGCTTGTTTGTGCTTTTGATGGTCTAAAGACATTATAAAGGTAGAAGAAAGTCGGTGGATAGAGGCGGCTCAAGATCGTTTGTCGTGGCATTCTATGGGGAGGCCTTGGTGTAAGAAATAGGCGAGACTGTCTTTGTCATCCCCCAACTCTTTTGTATAGCTCTGCCACGTGGCATCGACAAGAACCACCAATCTGTTCCAGTATCTAAAGTACGGCCGATATAACAAGGGGGCATCCTGAAGTTAGCCGTTTGGATGCGTACAGAAAATGTAGTCCCTAAGAAATGTATTACGCAGCCGAACAGCTAACTTCACGGCGACCTTGTTACATACACAGAATTGTACCTACTTAGTACTTTAGCAGGTACATGATTTGATAAGATTTCATATAATATTGATAAGATAGTTGTAATTAAACAAAGAATTTTAATGTTCAGATAAATGTTGGATGACAAAATAGGACGTAAGTTCTTTCTTTGGTGCCGCGGTGTGTCCGGCTTAAGATTAGAAGATTAGAACACTCCGTCTCCTCCCATGGATGTCGTAAAAACAGAATAAGGGATTACACCAGAGGCCCAATTCTCTAATTTAAAAATCGATTAAATTACAATTATAATCTCGTGTCAGTCGCATCTGTCACTATTAGTACGTAGTAACTATTTCTGAATCTTCGCATGCAAACGCGAAGATTAAGTTATAGTTACTACGTAATAATAGTGACAGTTAAACGATTCAATTATAATTCTCGTGTCACGGTGTAACACGAGATTACATTGTAATTGAATCGTTTTTAATATTAGAGAGTTGGGCCTCTGGGTATGGGCAGCAGCATTCACCTGAGTACTCAACACCAATAGCTGCGATCATCAATCCGCCTGCCAAACGTGGTGATTATGGCAAATCCCCCCATTTTATTCTATGGGACCTCGTCCAACAGTGGGCATCTACCGGTTCGTGTTAAAATGATATGACTCAAATCTACACGAGTATAGTCGTGTTGACAGTGATGACTTACGGCACTGAGACGTAGTTCTCTAACTATGGGCGCCAAAGTCGTACAGCGGGTTGTAAAGAGAGCTATGCTCTGAGTTTCATTACGTGATATAATCAGAAACGAGGAGATCCGTAGAAGAACCAAGGTCTCACAGAATTAGCAAGTTGAAGCGGCAATGGCCTGGCCATGTAGCTCGCAGAACTGATAACCGTTGGGGAACAAAGGTTCACGAACCGAACGACGCAGAGTAGGCATGCCCCCTCTCGATGGACCGACGAAATTTTAAGGGTAGCAGGAAGTCGGTGGATGGATGCGGCTCAAGATCGTTCGTCGTGGCAATTTATAGGCAGATCTATGTTTAGCAGTGGCCTTCTACAGGCAGATGATGATAATGAAGTGCTCATTTACCTAATGTTTGTACGTGATTAAAAAAACAATTATTTATTAGTGATTGAATAAAAAATGTTATGATTTGTCTTGCGATAAGCGGTCAATGGTACCTACCTAATCATAATGACAGGTGAATCTAATCTGGTAATAGGATAATAACATACTTAGCGAGGATTATATTAGAATTTAGAAATGTTAATTTTATAATATAAAACCCTGTCTACTTTCAGTGTTTCAATAAAATTTAAAAAATGGAACACGTTTGGAAACTCTTCGTTGCGTTCTAGAATTTAGAAAAGTTAATTTTATAAAAAAAATCGCGACTATTTTCAATGTTTCATTAAAATTAAAAAAATGGAACACATGTGGAAACACTTTGTTGCATTTATAGGTCCTATTTTATATAAGAATTTAGAAAAGTTAATTTTAAATTGAAAAAACCTAGTTTTTAGTAAAAAAAAATAGTGTATCATGTTTACTAAATTTCGTGAAGTTTGATGAGATAATATTAAAAATTAAAGCAAACTTCGATTGTATGCTGAGGGCTGAAGCGCTAGCAACTCCTCTTAAAGATGTTAACAAAAGGATTCTTGCGAATGACATGGGGAAGGGTATTTCAAAGCTTTACCGCATGTACTGAGCCACCGGACCATATACATAATAATATCCAAATATTTTGGACATTAGGTAGTCGTGCCACAGAATTCTCACCTTTAGATGTTATGTCTGTGGACAACACAACTGTATTCAGCCCACGCTAAATCCTATGGACGCGTGTTACGTACTTCTAAATTCGTTACCAAGTTCGGTAAAAATGCAAACGGTAGCGATCTCGATGTCGTATCGATGTAAAGTTCGTACTTGCACTGCCGGAGAGATTATTAGCAGAAGGGGTATACACGTCCTACAATGCTTACCATCAGGAACAAGAAATTAAACAAAAAATATGTGTTTCAGTGCGTTTTTGAAGTGGACAGAGAGAAAGGTCTGACACTCACCGAGCTCGCTGACGGGGTAACAGTCGAGGATGTTATGCAACACACCGGCTGCGAGTTCAAAGTCTCTGCTGATCTCAAGAAGATGGGTGACGTCACTCAGCGCGAAACAATCACTACGTAATTCCTTTGCCTTCACATAATGCGGACAAGGCTATAGCTGATAAGTTGTTACTTGCTAGTCTACGGTACTCGAATTTGTTAGGCTCAATTCACATCAGATGGCAGCCCTTGACCAGTCGAGCGGCGATACTATGTATTTTGTATATGAAGATAAAGTTTAAAATGCTTCATAGCTAATTTGGCCGCTGCTATCTCGGTGTGAGTTGAGCCTTTGTCCGGTTTATCGGATGATTTTTAGTTTGAAGAGATGCCTTTTGGGACGTCTTGTTAATGTCAATTATTAAATAATACTAAGGAAATACAGGTAGAAATCAGGGTATATAATATATTATATACATAACTTTTCATTTAAAAAACCGACTTCCGCCATTGTATTCGACTAAATAATTTT
This sequence comes from Epirrita christyi, assembly GCA_951392215.1. Taxonomy (NCBI): domain Eukaryota; kingdom Metazoa; phylum Arthropoda; class Insecta; order Lepidoptera; family Geometridae; genus Epirrita; species Epirrita christyi. The sequence goes on along the minus strand of OX595839.1, from coordinate 6,882,947 downwards.
GGATGAAAAAAAAATTATGAAAGAACCATAGTGGTGAAAGGATTATGATACTTTCTGAATGCAAATGCTTGGTGTCTTGCTGAAAATATCAAAATTGCCATATGTATGCCTACAATATTTGAGGAGTTCCCTCAATTCCTCATGGATCCCATCATCAGAACTGGATTCTGAAAAAAATGGGACCAATCTGGAAGTATATCTATTCAAATAAAAAAAGAATTTTCCAAATCGGTTCATAAATGCCGGAGATATGCGGTAACATAAAAAAAAAAACAAATACAACCGAATTGAGAACCTCCTCCTTTTTGTGAAGTCGGTTAAAAATTAGATTATTATAGATATTTTTCTGTTTATTTATGTAAAATATTTAGCTAATGTATTTGCTATACAAGGTGAACGAGAACATGTAGGTATGCAATTCTAAAATTCTTTCCGAAATGGGAGAGGAATTCCGAAAGGGGGGGAGGGGTTCGTGGGTACAAACCCTCACCTTTTGTGTCAGTGTAAAAAAATTACTAGAAATACTCTTTAAATCAGCTGTTTTTATGCCCATTTTCTAGAACTATGCTCAATCGTGAATCGATACTCTAGCATAGATTCTGTAACAGCTTTTCAATGAAATCTGAAAAAAAATCTTTGCTCGTGTCTCGATTCAGTTTGAGTCTAGTTCTAATACGGCCTTCGACTTTATACCTACTTTGTGACTAGTATGAAACGTATAAGAAGTTTATCTTCAAGATAAGTACTGACCTAAAAAATTTGATAATTTTTTTATTTACCTACATAAAACTGCAGATTTTGACTAATAGTTTCTTCTGGGATATAAGCCGTGTCGTGGATTTTTTTTCCGTATTATGTGAAGAATTACCCCCTTTTGGGATTGCATACATATTATGGGGCAATCTGTAAAAGTGGCAAACCTAAAATGCCTTTCGTATATGGTCTTTACGATTTATCTTGACACATACAAAACATAATTGCGCAAATGTGTTTATGGGAAAATAACATTGCGATGATAAATGTAATATAAAAATTGCACCTGTTTCCCCGAGACAAACAAATGATTTACATACTAATATGGCGTTATTCATACATTGCATGTGATTTACGCACTGCTTGTTTGTACCTAGGTACGTAAGTTTAATCAGGTGTTTATAAGAATATATTATAAATTACGATACTCATACACTCCCTTGGGCCGCTTTGACAACTAAGTTTCGCAACCAGTTGTGAAAGAGCCTCTGTCCGTATCTGATATTGCATACTGACTAGGTACTTAGTAAACTGGATGGTGCACTCGCGGTCTGTGGTGCGATTACGTATGTCTGTTGCTATTAATGGTGTTTCTATCCAAAAAGACGCTCTTGCGATTGCCCAGTTTACGCATTTTGCTTACAAAGATTAATTGGAATAAGACTGCGTAAATTAGGTAATCGCATTAACGTAATTTCAAATAGAAACAACATTGAAATCGATTGAGATCAATAGCAACAGAATTACTTAATCGCCACTCAGAGTGGTGTGAGGTAAGGGGAGAGTGTGGAATTAGAATGCCTCAATCTAATAGATAGGGTAAATAAGAACGAGTGGAACTGTAATTCAACATACTCACCTACCGCGGGTTCTGGTTTGAATGCAACTCTGTGGCGACTGATGTAAATATTTTATTTTGGGACCACAATAAGTAAGGTAGGTACTTATATTTCTTGCTTTATGTGTTTTTTGCCCAAATTATGATACAACTAATACAAGAATATGCAAAATTAAAAAAAATACGAATGAAACAGTTGAGCTATCTAAAGGCTGTTGCAAACGATCTAAAGATAGCTCAACTGATCCAAATCACCAGACGGAAGCCAGCTCTTGGCTAACGCGTCGCTTTGATCAGACGCCTGGAAATAATTTTGAAAGCTTATGTTTAGTCCTTTATATTTTATACATTATATGATTGTTATGTTTTTTTATGGATTTGTTAATTTTATATTTAATCACGCGACTCCACAATATAAAAATCTTTTATTAAACTTTTTATGTTATTTTACTCATTGATTGCCTTGTTGCCTCCGGCCTCCTGTGGATGTAGTAAAGGCCTTACTAAGGGATTACACCAGAGGGGCAGCAGCATCCACCTGAGTCCACTTTTGCGCCGTTTACAGCACCGGCCTGTAAATGTCAATGATGATTATGATATGGATGTAGTACCTTTAGAATGGATTATGACTCATCCATGGAAGTAATTATGTACTACGCATGGATGTAAAAAATTCTTGGTGCTACGTACAACCGTAGTACGTATTACTTCCATGGACTCATCACTGTTTTTTGACGTCGTCCGGACTTTGTCATTAGTTGTCAAAATTGCATACATATCACGTGCCTATCACAAATATCGGAATATTTACTCGTTGAATTTACACACATTTATTTTTATTCCTCTTTTGAATAGTAATTGATTGAGTATTGAATATGAGAAAGCAGAATCATCCGTTTGTGTTGTGGGCGTCGTGCTTTCTGTGGCTGACTTCGATGTTTGCTATATTTTGGTCCCTTTTGCTGTTTTTTAGTAAGAATCTTTTTATGAATCTAGCGGTGTACCTACCTATACAAATTGTTGGTGTACCTACCTAAAAATAAATAATGAAATAGTACTACCGATGTGAGAGACAAAACTGCCAGACTCGGGAAGAGTAGGATTGGGCGACACATCAGCTTAGAACAACATTACTCCTTTGGCGTCCGTTGGCGACATCGGGGTCGGCCAAGAAGGGTTGCCAGTAGAGTGGTGCGAGGACCGCCAACGACAGAGACAAATGGAAGGATTTAGGGGAGACCTTTACTCAGCAGTGGGACGAAATAGGTGAGAAAAAACATTGAATTTATAAGCCCCATTGTTTGTTACTTTCAGACATTGGCGAGTTCTTACTGATCACAGGCAATGATTTTGTGAATGCACTTGTTTTGCTTTTGGGCCTAATAATGCTGCCAGCTAATGTCTACATACTTTACAAAATCTCTATTGGACAGAAAATTTAGTAAGTAAACTACTTAGAGGTACTATCTATGTAATGTATTTGTATTAAGTATATCAGTTATCTAGTACCCATAACACAAGCTCTGCTTAGCTTGGGGCTAGATAATGTTGTGTGAAATGTCCAGCATTTATTTATTTATTTATCTCCTACTTTCCTACCATCGTTGCAAACGAAGACTTTGTTATACCTATATACCTACTTGAGTTTAGAACAAATTCAGAGAAGACTCGCTAGCCCGTTCCATAGAAACCGAAGTTTGCTCCTATAATTTATAAGTAGGTGCCTACTTACTCTATAATTTATTTTTTCTGCGCTAAAATTATCGCGATCCCTTTAATTTCAGTCTATTAGAAAGAGCGCGCGATAATTTTAGCGCTCTATAGATGCTGCACAAAATCGCTACCAATCTAATTAATTACTTACCTAATTTATTTTTCCAGTTATAAATCAAAGGTCTTCAGCTGCCCCCTTTGGATCTGCATGTTATGGATCATAATCATCAGCTTAGTGGGCGTCGGGCTTTGCTTACAAAGAATGAATGTGTGTCACCAGACAACAAATAATTCCATATCATACAGCATGAAGAATTACCGCAGTATCCCCAAATATAAACACTTCATTGATACCCTACAGTGGTCTTTGAAATGTTGTGGGGTAAATATTACACCTATAAAGTAATTAAAGTTTCATGTAATCTATGTAGGTACCTAGTAACTATATAATTATATGCTGTGCTTATGTTTTATTGAATCATTCCCAAAAAAAGTTTTTGGGAAAATTCAAAATGTTCTCCCATAAACCCCACCACGACGCGATCGGTGGAATGTTGAGGTTTGTGGGACTATGTAAATTGGAAGTTGGTTGAGGTATCTTCTTCATCAGCTGGTAGACGTCCACTGATGGACGAGGCCTCCCCATAGGAGGAGGGATTAGTCATAATCATCACGCTTGGCAGGCGGGTTGGTAATCGCAGTATTGGTGTTAGATAACTTAGATAGTATCAGTGGCGTAGAGTGCCTTGGCGGGACCCCATATAAAAATTTTGTTTGGGGACCCTTATGAAGGGTAAATTTCTGAAAAAATTAAGAAATTTTGGGCACTTTTTTATGACCAACCTTCTTGTTTACTTTAGATAGTTTTAGTATTGTTGGTTTAATAAGATGGATGCTACTCCCACCACCCCCTGGCGTATAATCCCTTAGTCGCCTTTTACGACATCCACGGGAGGAGTTGGACCATTCTTAGCCCGAGACCAGCACGGCCGCTAGCCTAGCTATCTATACTTACCTCATTTAGGATGTGTCATTGACATAAATTATAAATTCTGCCAAGTGCAAGTCTGACTCGCCCAACGACGCCGAAGATGGTCTCACTCTCGTCATTATTCTGCATCTGTTTCGTCGATTTATTTTGAATATGTATGAAGTTGCATAAAGCCATCTCCCGTTGGGAGCAAACTTATAAAAGATCACATTTCCTACTTAGTTCCATTCTTCTAGCTGAACTCTTACAAAGATTGGTTCATACAGGATTGGTATGATAAGATACGCAATTATGAATGGGACCTCTCCAGTATACACAAGCGAGAGGTAAGAAAGCAGACCTCTGTGGCTGATAGCGTTCCTTTGAGGTAAGTCCTTCCTTATCTACGTGTACGTACCTACATACGCGTAAAGGTTCCTAGCTAACAAGCCCCTTTCTATCGAATTTTTAGACTTAGGCACTGGTCCCACCGCCGCCGCCGAGTAAGCGATGAGATCGGCGATTTTCTCACCCAAGAAACGAACAAAAGATGATCGCTCCCGTGTAAATGAAAGAGATTAGGTATAATATTTACGTATAGTTCATCGCTGGCTACTCTTTCTACGTACTACGTTCTACTCGTGTTTCGCCCGTCGCGCCGCGCGGTGGGACCAATGCCATAGGATATTTCTTGATTTTAGACAAAAAGTACTAGGCACCTATATTCTTAGATTAGGTACCCCAACTACCTGGATGACCATTTTCACCGACCAATTACAAACTTTTTCAATTGTCATTTGTTGAGGGGTTGCATCGCTAGCTAGCCATACTAATTTTTCTGTTTTTATTTTTATTTATATAGGTACCTACTATTAGAGACAATGTTTACCACGGTGCACTATGGGTACACAGTGGCTCAATTTCCATTTTTTCATGGTTCCTGATTTGATTTTGGAATTATTTACTTCGGCTTAAGTAAATAATTCACTGATCTCAAAAGTAATATTTTGAACTAGTGCGAGGATCAAACTTCGCTTGCATGGAGAGGCGGTACACTCGGCTGTGTCATTGAACTCATGTCATGTGTTATTATGGATTATGGCTTTCACATGGCTACTGTGTCTCTCAGGTGGTCAGATTGATGGTCATACTAGTCTGCGATTTTAGTAGGTATATAAGCAGGTAAGTGTTTGGAAGTGAGAATTAGCCCTATCATCCTCCATCAAAAATTTAATTACCTATGTACCTACCTGCTTAGTATAATTACCTAGGTACCAATACATCGATAGGTACGTGTACTAGGTATCTGTACCTATTATTTTATAATAGCTACTAACTACTTATTTCAGTTGTTGCAAAAGCGGTACCTGCGTATCAAACTTCCTGATGGAACTGGGGACCCATTCAATCCACACAAAGGGCTGCAGGCAGACGATGAAAAGTCTTATAATGATTTCCATGACCACACATCTTGCCGTCTTTATTTTGGTTATAATCATGCAGGTACCACAGATTTATAATACCTACCTGCTTGTGATTATTGCTCTCTTACACATATTTTCTTTCCGCTCATACTCTACAAGTTTCTATAACGTGATTCGTAATTCGTGCCTAATTCGTGCCCTATCTACCTACGTACCTACGTATAGGGTTGCTTACTCTTATACTCTACCTAGTACCTACCTATACCTAGGTGCTTTAATTATTCCGCAGGTCATACTTCTGAAATGCATAATATCTAGTGAAGATGATGCAGAATTATCGTCAGAAATTAATAGCTGTACCTGCTGCACACAAGTCAGGCATCTGATGCCGGTTAATAAAAAATTTGACTTCGGGGTATCCAGTGAAACTAGTTTATGTAGCCTTGACGACGAGAGTGATGATTTAGAGGCGGCTAGAAAACATGAGGCCGAAGGGAAAAAGGATGACGGCAATTATTAGTAAGCATATTTCATTTTGTTTCCAATGTTGCCTAAGTAGGCAACATTCCACAGAATAGGTAGAATCCACCTGGGTACTTAGTTTATTAAGAGTGCATTCCATTTGGGTGACATTTACGTTATTTTCGTTATTTTTGATCACAAATGATGTTCCTTTCGATTTGAAAGTGCTCACTGTGATCGTTTGTAACTGTTTTCACCTTGTTTTCACGGTCGTTACAGACAGATTAAAAACGCTAAGAACGCCACCAAATTTTGCCAATTTTTACCCAGCTATTCCAATGGGTAAAAATTATCGTTTTTTGACATTTGCGTAATGTTTGACATTCTGAAGTTATTTGTTTCGTAATTTGCTGTAGAAATAACATAATAACATTTTAAAACGGTGAAAATTAAATATTTACCAGTCTAGGAATAAGTTAAAACGGCCTATGAATAGGGCTCCTCGAACTCGTCCTGTGAATGTCGTAAAAGGCGACTAACGGATTACACCGGCAGCAGCATTCGCCTGAGTAATATACACCAAACTATGATCACCATTCCGCCTGCCAAGCGTGCAAATCCCTCCATTGCACGCTATGAGGGAGGCATCATCCAAAAGTGGATGTCTACCGACTGATGATAGTAAGTATAAATAATATTTGATATATAACCTGCACCTGCATAACTATGTTTACAGTTAGACTTACCACCAAGTAACTGACAACCGTTGGGGAATGAAGTTCTCGAGTGGCAACCACAAACCCAGCGCAGAAGAGAAAGGCCCTTCCCCCCCTCTCAATGAACCAAAGATATTATGAAGGTTCCAGGAAAATGGTGCATGGAGGTGGTACAAGACTGTTTGTTGTGGCATTCTATGCGGGAGGCCTATGTCCAGCAGTGGACTTCGATAGGTTTCATGATGGAGATGATGAATGGACATACTGATCCAAATGAAGCCAAATGTTAAAAAACATAATAAGACAGGTACATGTCTAGTTTAATTTTATGTTGCATAATTTATTTTTTCAGTGACTCTTCGCATTCGGGTGCTACAGCCAGCACATCAGCTACCTACATAGAAAAAGATAGGCTGTAGAAAAATCTCCAGAAGCTATTGGATCATTATCGGACCTTATGAATACCGTTTTGGAATAATTTTGTAGAACATGAAGTCTGATTTCACCTCTTATAAATCTTTAAATTGAACAGTGTTAAAAGATACATGTTTTTTTTGTTTATAAATGTAAATTGTGATACCTACTTAAGAGAAAAATGTTGCTTAGGAATGTCTAATTTGTAAAATCAGGCACATTGGTACTGACTGATGCACACATTTAATAATATAAGTATACATTAAATTACAAATTATGATAGTTCTTAGAAGTAAAGACTGATCTAAGATTCTTTGTTATAATTTTTTAGTTTAAACAATATTATTTCATTTATATGCTGTGGTACCTATGTCTGGCCTAAGAATAGACCTCTCCATCTCCTCCTGTGATGATGTAAAAGCTATCTAATGTGTTTGCCACTGGAGAACCTTTATTCCCCAGCGGGTGTCAGTTCTGCGAGCTATATGACGCTCATTGCCACTTAAACTTGTTGATTCTGAGAACTATGTCGGTAATCTTGGTTCTCTAAGTCATCACTCGCAACTACTACACTTGTTGACAAGTCGACTCTTGTCAACAAGTCGACAAGAGTGTCTGAACTTGAGGCTCAGACAGCTATTTTTATCTAGAATTAGTTATCTCATTATATTATTCTACAGTCCTTTCTTGCTTTCTATTTCTTTCCAATCCATCCACAATTTCTCGAGTAATTTCCACATACCACATGTTTTTTTACAGTGTTTGCGTGTTTAGTTTGGTTTGTTTGACAGATTTAGTTCCAGACACCTGTGAACAAAATTTTTGAAAATATCGTTTTTATCAGTTTTTAAGCCAAGTGGAACACTATGATTTAAATCTTTGAACACTATTGAACGAATGTAATCGTTTTGTGCGTTCTTGGCAAAATTGTCATCGAGTGGAATGGGCCCTAAGTAAGTGCCTAATATACTAAGTACCCATGTGGATTCTTGCTTGACAAAAAATTCATGAGTTTGCTCAAATGCTCAAAAGCATTTAGCCAATACGTCCAAATCATGCTCCAACTTAGAGAATTTATTGCTCCAAGGTCCAAATTCAATCTTTCCTTTCCGCAACATTTGTTTGTTTGTCAAATTAAATGTCATGCATGCATGTCAGTCAACTTCAGTTTATTTTATTTATTTCATTCTTTGAGTTTGACAGTTGCTGGTGTTGTTTATTGATATTGATTTTGAGGTTAGGAATTTTTATTTTACAAATTGAAATTAATAATATTACAAAATCACTACATTAAGAGGTAACTAGCGGTCGTAATCAATTCTCAGTTTTATCTAAATAAAACCCCGGCCTCAACTTCGTTCACGTGGTTCCGGTTTTTTATAAGATCTTTCCCGGGAGTGCTGTCTGCAATCACCAAAGTTTTATCGCTATTGGCATAGTGGTTTAGGAATGCATACGATTGATGGGACAAACAAACAAGCAAATAAACATTTATTATTACATAAGTAGCTATATAGATTGTTCATGTAACTATAATCCCATTTGCTTCTTTTCTTACAGAAAATGGTTTTCCTTTCCGTGGTCAACTTTATACGATCCCGTGGTCCAGACGAATTTTGGCGAAAAAGAAGAGTTTTCAGGCTAGCTGCCCACTTCATTGGTCGTCGTAGAAACTGCTATTCTGTAGCTGTGCGCAATGTCCATAGAGCCTTGGTATATGCAACAAAAGCCAGGCATTTGAAAAAGGATGACATGAAGACTCTGTGGAGCACTCGCATTACAGCAGCTTGTGAACAACACAATATCACCCATTTCTCTCTAAAAGAGGGATTAGAAAGAGCAAATATTATGCTAGACCGAAAAACATTGTCAGATTTGGCATGCTGGGAGCCTCGCACTTTTGAGTCTCTAGCAGCGATTGCTAAACAGAAGCTTGAACTAGATGGATTTATTGACAATGTGGATAAGAAGCATCCCACGGGGGTAAACTTGAACCTAAAAGATGTTATGTTAGATGCGTGGTTGAGGGAAAAGAAACAATGAAGTGTTGATTTATAGTTTTATTGTAATGTTTAAATTAGACTAGTACCTAATTAAATAGTTTATCTTTACTCATTTGGCTATGCATTTCCCAGTTCCTTCTTTAATTGTTTAGTTAGTTCATTTTGTTTTTCTAAAACATAGATATTCTCAATTTTCCGTTGCTGTTGCCTTTCAATGTCCCTGAGCACACCTTCATGCATCTTTTCTCTGTAACAAAAATAATAAATGGAGTGCACTGAGTTTCATACTATTGATTGTAGTGTAATATTATGTACCTTTTAAAATACATTCTGTATTTACCTATCTTTTTGCTGCTTCATGTGTACGTAACTTACAATACCAATTGTTATGGCACTTGATAAACCTAAAACTAGTTTGGAAGTATGTGAAGACATTTTCAATTATTTTACATGTCCTTTACTTCAAAATTTATATATTTTTGCGCAATGAAAATTGCGATTTCGTGAGCCAAAACAGCTGTTTTTCAGCTCTCTCTTCACTTCACTTCATTCAACAAGCGTCAGAGAAGAGAAGAAGATTGTCAATTTGACACATTTCAAAAACGAGTATTGTCAATGTCAGAATTTTTGAGGGCTTGACTTCAAGCCTTTGAGTCAATCTTCAGATGAAGGCCTGTGCATGGAATAATATTCATTTATTAATATTCCAAATTATTAAGTCCATGGGCCTGTGTAGCTATCTCTCGTTTGCCAACTTTCTCAGTTTGAGTTTGCCTGAATAGGTTATTATTTTTTCTATGGCGTATGAAAACACTGTCTATAGTTATTGTAGTGTCTTGTTTCAAGCCATGGTCATTGGAATAAAGGTTTTTGAGTGGCAACCACTCACTCGATGGATCGATTACATTTCAACAGTAGGACGTCGTGGATGTAAGCGGCTCAACTTAAGACCATTCGTCGTGGCATTCTATGGGGACCTGTGTCCAGCTGTGCACGTCAATCAGCTGATGATAAATGCAAGGCAGAGGTCATCTCTTGCCTTCATAATCCGTGACCGAATTCCGTTTGTTCTCATCCACATGTGGGTAGGTACCTTCTAGTCAGTGTTCTGGGTAGACATACAAAACAATACGACACAGTTGAGTATTTTATTTATTTTAAAGTAACATCGGTGTACCTTTGCAAGTCCTACCTTTTCATATTTGTCAGCATTTCCAGTAAATATTTTATACAATACAATAAAGCTGACTTTTCCTATTTAACAAATATACAGTACGTATTATCGTAGGTACCTACTTTTCTACCTAAATAATTTAGTCTCATTCTCCCTGTAAAGACATAATTGAACGAATCTCAATTAACTTTGCATAGCACTTCACTTCGTCTCTATCGAATACACCATTTTCACTCACATGTAGAATTATCTAGACATCACATGCATACAGAGGGTTTGTCTTCCCAACTGTACATTTTGTCCTAGGCCAGATCTCATATATTGTAAAACTCAGAAATACTGATCCTGTTCTCCTGAATTCTTCACAAAACGCATTGCGGATAATCCGTGTTCGTCTGAATTAATTTTGAAATGCCCCTTTCTAGGGTAAAGTTTTCTTCAAGCATGAGATCATTGCCCTGGCGGCATCGAGAGTTCCCTTTGCCCTTTATCATTGAAAACAAGACCACGTAGAGCGTCATATGGCGGCTACCTGCCGCAGTTGTCGTAGAAACTGGCGGAGCCTCGGTTTGGGATCTCTGCAAACTCACGCTTCGGCGTGCACAGCTTTGTACTAAAGTCCACGTTTCGTTTCCTGGAATATAAAAAAAATACTTAGTTATAGCATAGTACAAAAAATATAACTTGATACATTCGGGCGACCGGTTGCATCTTATAAGAACATAAGATGATTCAATATTATGACAGAAATTAACCCGACGCCAACACTCACTCGTGCCGTCGGCGTCGGAATACTGTATGGGTTTACACTGTGATTATAGTTTAGCTAGCTGCCAATGGGTAGTTTCGGGCGAGCGAAGCAAGCTGCTAAATACAGTGTTTGAGAGTCTAAGTGGTGGTTCGCCTCAAATTAACTGAGACCTCGCACACAACACACACGATGTACCTATGTATCCTTCACAAAAAAACATTTAGGTAAAATTTATTTTTAATTTTATAGGACAAAAGGTTTTTTTTCAAAATTCCCGTCTGCGTCAACACTCTGCTTTCTTAGAACTGCCCAATTGGTGTACGTGTACCAGGGCCTTGCTCAGTGACGGATTAAGACTACTTGATGCCCTAAGCAATCCACGCCTGTGGGCCCCCCTATCCGTATGTCAACTAGAACTAGTTTACTGAAACTATTGACTTACTTATTAATTATCAAATTAGGTCGGACTCTATGTCAACTTAAAACGCGCGAATTTTCAAATTAGCCCTAGAAACTTTTTTTGGTGTGGTTTTTGGTGAAGTGAGAGTGAGACGTGATGACCTAAGGATGGTTTTTTTTGTGCTTCTGGTGCCCCCCCAGATGTGATGCCCTAGGCAATTGCTTAGTTTGATTAAGGGTTAATCCGTCACTGGCCTTGCTATAGTGGCGCTAGTCCCTTCAGAAAAGATCTTACCCTCTGCTCGGCAGCTCCATCTGGTCAACCACAACCGACTTGACGTACAGACGGTCGTTGCACCACAGGATGCATAGAGATCGCGGCTCCAGTACATTCATGTCGTACTCCCACGATAACTCCACCTAAAGATATATAGCTTTATAAAAAACTGGCAAAATTTGAACAACACTAAATGGTAAGTATTGCTATGTCTTACCACTGGATTATTACAAACTAATCCTATACGTACGTATTACAAATACGTAGAGCTGCTACAAATACTGAGCCAACGGATATGTAAAATTCTTGATATTAGATATCCTAATATGAGCAAGGGGTCATGTTATCGTAGATCCTCTACGTCGTAGATCGTCTACGACCGCAGACCTTCTACGTCGTAGAAGATCGTTAACGTAACCTAACTTTTTTCCAGGGCTTTGGTACGTTATTGATGGGCATCGTCTTTAGGTATAACACGAGTCAATAAAAAAACGGCCACTCACATGCTGTCTCGCTCACTATCTTTAATTTATCTATTCTATTCTTGGGTTATAGAAGAGGGAGGCATAAGATCTTTTTCTTTCTCTATAAATTACTCCAGCATCTCATAAAATTACCTTCCTAACTTTTCCTCCCATATCCATCGGGTGCGTCACCACGATCGTGTAGGATGATCCGTGCTCTAACCTGCAACAAAAAGTTCCATATATTTTTGTGCTTGAATAAACCAAATTGTCCCTAAATAGAACCACGATTGAAGCCGTGGTTCCGGCACTGATCTCACACTATTCACCAATACACAAACGGGTGGTTTAAACGACTTTTTACGTGTTTTCAATCGAAAATGAGCTTTACATAATTTGATTTAGGTTCAGCATGGCTTAGATTCGAGATTGGCCACAACCACAAGCCACAGCTCGGAAACAAAGAGGTTGGATAAATCGAATTGAAAAATAATTATTTCTGTTCGTGAATAAGAGGCTATGTGTAACATAACATAACGCATCTATATTTCTTCCGTGATCTTACTTGACATAGTTACTTGGTGTTAGATCCATTCCACGTATCACTCCTTTGTCTGACATCAATGTCACTTTTAAGAAGCCCTGTTGAAATTAAAACGAAATAAAATCTTATTTTTTTAACTGGGTACAATTTAAAAAAACAACCATTTAATTATTACCTGAACCCATGATTCTGCACCTTTTGGATTTGCTAACTGGATAGAAACCTTGTAATGCCGTTCTGAAGAAAATAAAAATAAAACAATGATGTTTTGACAAAATACTTTGCAGAAAGAGCCGGATGGCTCAAGAAAAAATGCTCAACTGGAACTTAATTCCTGTTATGTCACGGTGCTACACATCTAAATGCGGCAACTCTTTTAGGGTTAAGCTCGCCTAAGTACATGTTCTATGTGTAAGTTTTTTTGTCTGTAATATTGCGTACAATATCCCGAGCAATTTCTACTGGTTTGGGTTGACAAATTTGTTTGACAGATTTCGTTCCAGACACTTTACGAGCTTGTAAACTAAATTTTCGAAAATATCTTTTTTTCCAAGTGGAACGCTAATGAAAGAATGTAATTGTGCGTTCTTGGAAAATTTACATCGAATGGAACGGACCCAAAGAATTAAGATGAATGAGAATGAATGAGGCGCAACAGGAACTCACGCGATTCAAACTAAAAGTGGGAAGGCTTGGGAGTTCGTCTCTACAATGCCTATTCCGGCAAGTAGTAGGTATATAGCTTAGGCAAAACTACACTTTACTACACGAGTTTAAAACGAATATTCCAGTGATACGCGACGACGTACCACCAGGAGATGGGCAGCAGCATCCAACTGAGTACTTAACACCAATACACAATGCGCCTGCCAAGCATGGCATGGCTATTGGCAATATGGCAAATCCCCCTTTGCATTCTATGGGAAGGGCCTCGTCCAGTAGTGGACGTCTAATGACTACTGATGATGATGGTGATGACGTGATTAAAACACCTTTATAGAGACGTTCAAAGCTGAAAGACTTGTCTCCGAAAACCTTATTCGGCTTGAAGAGGACTTCAACATGTTTATTTTTAACAATTTCATCATCATATTTTTTTTTCTTATCCTTCATCAACCGGCTCATCCAATGATGGATGAGGCCTCCCCCATAGCATGCATAATGTACAACCATAGCGTGCAATGGGGGGATTTGTCATAATCACCACGCTTGGCAGGCGGATTGGTGATCGCAGTTTGTTATAAGTACTCAGATTGATGCTGCTGCCCATCCCCTGGCGTAATCCCTTAGTCGCCTTTACGACGTCCACAGGAGGAGTTGGAGGAGTTGGAGGAGTCCTATTCTTAGGCCAAGTCTACCACGGCTAAATCATATCTACGTACGGCAAAACGGATTCTCCTTCCCTGTACTTAAATAGTATTTTGCACCGATGGTGTCGTGTTCTTCGGAGGGGTACACTTCGTTCTCAGTCTGGTTGTTTTTGTTCGTTATCAGTCCTGGTGTACTGTCTGAATGGAATCTGAAAAGGGACCAAGGACATAAATATAGATGTTGGTGTTTCAAGTACCTGCTAAGTAGGTACCTACCTGAGTAATTACTGGTTTTAATGAAATCTATTTTCTAACTTATATTATAAATGCGATTGTTTATCAAAAAACAAATAAGTATAAAATCTAAAAAAAATATTCTGTAAATATTTGTTCCGGGTCTAGGTGTATGGTACATGGTACTCGTAGTTCCTGATACATACTGCCACAAGGAATCCTAGTGTGGGATAAAGACTATGTATGTGACTGTTGGGTGTTATGTTATTTTTTTTTGAATGGTTGAATTGTTTTTTTCGAAAGTTAAAGTACCTGTATTTGTTTTTTTTAATAACATAACTTCCAACAGTCACGTTGTCTTGATCCCACACTACTATACCCTTGTCTTTGTCCTGTGTATCAGGAACTACGAGTACCTACCATGGTACCATAACACTCAGACCAGAAACAAATATTTGCAGATTATACAAGCATTTGTCCCGCAGCGGGAATCGAACCCGCAACCTCTTGCATCTCAGCGGGCTGCTTACCCGCCGCGCCATAGAGGTCGAATTCAAAATTAGATGGCGCTATTAAGTAAGTTAGCCCGCACTATCGCACCACTGGATAACATTTTTGGACTTCCGTCGCGTCGTAGTAAATGCGGGCAAAGCTGCGGGTAAAAGCTAGATCTAAATAAATTCGATTCTCATACCCCATTATAGCGCATCCATGTCCGCAATGGAAACATTTTCCAGATAAAAAGTGCTGGTACGATGGACATTGGTGTCCTGAAAATTAACAAAAGCTGTTCATAACTGTGAATAGCAACACGAACAAGACGATACATACGAGTACATCAGCCTGTAGAATTCCACTGCTGAACATAGGCCTCACCCACATCGAATGATAAACGGTCTTGAGCCGCTATCATCCACTGACTTCTTGCGACCTTTGAAATGAGGTCGGTCCATCAAGAGGGGGGGCTTTCCTACACTGCGTCGTCTACGGTACGTGGTCACAACTCCAGCACCATAATTCCTCAACGGTTGTCAGATCTGCGAGCTATATGACCTGCTCATTGCCTCTTTAACTTGCTAATTCTGTGAGCTATGTGATCTTAGTTCATTTACGAATCTTCTCGTTTCGGATTCATCGTGTTTTTTTTATCTCTTTACTCATTACAAATGCAATACCTCTTAGGACGCGCCCTATATGGCATTTCACTGCGCCCGTCATCCTGAGACATAAAGAGGAACAGTCTCATGTGCCTGTAATTACACCGGCACCCATACCCTTCAAACCGGAACACAGCAAGGTAAGGTTTCACGTAGTAAAATCCGAGCATAGCTCTCTCTAAAGCTCCCTACGTGACTTTTAACCCCATACCCATGGGCCCATAGTTAGTGTAGTGTAGTGTAAGGAAATAAATGTTTACCTGTGTCTATAACATGCAGAAAAAATGATGAATAACTTACCAATATACGGGCACTTCCCGTTAATAGACTCTGTGAACAGTTTGATAGCTCTGACGTGATTACAGGCCACTAGGACCCTTGAGGCCTCTTCCAGGCCCTGTTTCACAAGTGTTAGGGGTACTAGAGGCCCTTCAGTGAGGTCACACCCTGGCTGTTCCTTCCCATTGTTCGGGTAAAAGTCTAAATGACCCACGGGCTGTGACATCCCGTATCCTGCCATAAACACAAAATCTGTCGCACGTGAAATAAACACGTCGTTCATTAGTTCAAATGCGATATATATTATAAAATATATACATTTTCTATTCATGAATAATGGAACTAGAAGCTGTAAGCGTATATTACAATAATTTAATAATAGATATATAAAATATATAGTAGAATGTGTGTGTTAGTAAGTTATGATTCATAGCGAGGAAGCTTACAAAAATATAACGGGTGTTATTCGGGTCAAAACGACGGTGCAAAATGGATTAAGTACATATAAAAGCGTAAATGTTCGTGCAACAAATAGTTTGCGTTATTACCTAGAAGGAAAATGCTCTTTCCGTCTGTATGTATTACATCAACAAACAGAGCATCAGACGGGTCGAGTCTGACTTGTGTTGACATTCCTTGGAAATAGGGTTCCGCCGGATCAAGACCTGTAATTCTCCCTAAGCCCTATGAAAAGAGAAGCTAAATCAAAATCAGAAGAGCGCTACTTCTTAGAGAAGTGACGCTCTTCTGTCTTTCCATTTTCGATATGTGTGAGGTAAACGACACTGGAAGACGAATAGGTATTAATAGATAAACCTCAACAACCCCAAAAATTCCTACATACCCCTATAACCCCGTTAAACACATCATCGTCATCGAGACAATTGATTTTTGCTTATATGATCCCCAAAACTGTACTAGTGGCGACCTTGCTTCACTCGGGAACTGGGAACAAATCCCTGAACCCCACAACCCACTACAACCCCTACGAACTTCTACAACCCCTAAACACCCCGGCGAACTCCTAAAAACCTCTAAAAACACCTATAACCACCAAACATCCCTTCAAACTCCTATACCTCAAAAAACCCCTAATAACCTCCAAAAACCCCTGTAAATCCCCACAAATCTCTGCAAACTCCAACAACCCCTACAAACCACAAAAACTACGGACTTTGCTCGGGATTTGTCCCGGAGAATTTCTCGGGATTTTACCAGCTTAACAAGCTAGATAGATTTTATCGGTTTAAAACCCCTATCCTGTAAATTACATCAAAATCGTCAGAGCCGTTTTTGATATAATTTGAACAGACATAACAAACAAACAAATATACGTTTAATAAATATAAGAAACTTAGTGGGGTAAAATAGGCTTCCTGCATTATTTACCAATTCCTTCTACTCTGGGCAGTTCTCATCCAGAAAACCACTAAAAACACCTATAACCACCAAACATCCCTTCAAACTACTATACCTCAAAAAACCCCTAATAACCTCCAAAAACCCCTGTAAATCCCCACAAATCTCTGCAAACTCCAACAACCCCTACAAACCACAAAAACTACGGAATTTGCTCGGGATTTGTCCCGGAGAATTTCTCGGGATTTTACCAGCTTAACAAGCTAGATAGATTTTATCGGTTTAAAACCCCTATCCTGTAAATTACATCAAAATCGTCAGAGCCGTTTTTGATATAATTTGAACAGACATAACAAACAAACAAATATACGTTTAATAAATATAAGAAACTTAGTGGGGTAAAATAGGCTTCCTGCATTATTTACCAATTCCTTCTACTCTGGGCAGTTCTCATCCAGAAAACCACTAAAAACTTCTACAAGCCCCTAAATATCCCTAATAAACCTTACATTCTGTAAAAACCACTACAAATCCCTTCGAAACAAAACCCGCAATCCTGGATCAATCGCATTATATTTGTTTAAAGAAAATTAATAAGTTGCTCGTTAATAAAGCACTCACCTGTATTCTTTCTCCTGCGTAGCCAGCAGTGTGAGCTCCTAATGAATGTCCAATAATGTGGACATCTTGTGGATTGAGGCCGTGATCTTTCTGTAACAAGATAATATTGATGTGGCGTGCGGCCTCCAGGGCACGGTGTGAAACGTGCGGGTTCGATTCTCGCTACGGGACAAATATTTTGTATGTTCGGCAAGTACGCTGTACATCACGTTCTAGGTACTTGTGATGTACAAGGTATTCCAATTTTAATGGTCAGGTCTACTAAAAACAGGTCGGCCTTTTTTTTTAAATAAGTAAAATTAGGTTAACGGCTTATTATGTTCATGAAACTAGTTTTCAGAATCGCATAAGAAAAATAAAAATAAGTCCAAACTATCATTCTATCATCATCCATCAAGGAGCTCCGTTGTCCAAGGTGAACCTTCTCCATCATCAGGTCAGCTTGCTGTCACCATAATATTGTATTGTCATCGGAACTTGACAGATAACATTTCAGTTCAATCGGTTGGGTTAGGCACCACACTTAAATAAACTGGCAGTTAAACAACTGTTTAGCCTATAACCAATTCTTTTTGACAAGTATTTTCAAAGATTATCCGTCACTTTGACCAATGGTTACGGTAAACGCCCTTTTATTTATTTTTTTCGTGAACTTGGACCAAACTAACATACATACAATACGCCAAGTTAAATAAATGCTTGTAAAAAGATTTGCTTACCTGAAGAGTATTGATAAAATGCGCCACTTCAAGTCCAACGAGTCTAGTATTGGCTGTGGCTTGTGTATACAGAGGCAGGCTGCCCCCAGCCCAGTCCACCACTATCACGTTGAAGTCGTCAGCTTTCACGAGCTCATCTTTCATCTCACTCACCTTAAACACAAGTCTCGTATTATTATTTTTTTAATGGCATCTGAGGATTTTCTCAAATTTGCAAGTAGCATAGATAATTATTAAACAAAGTCCTCTGCCAAAGTCATGTTCTAGTAAATCGATGGCAGTTTACTAGAATGTTCCTGGACAATTTCCACCCCTTCGAAAAGACACGAAATACACTTATTTTATTTAAACTCACTACCATGAGCTCTTTATAAGCTACACCGGTTAAAATGCCACCAAAATTACACGATATACTCAAAAAAACACTAGAAATTGAAATAAAATAAACAAAGGACGACGTCTCCCTTCGAAAGAGCAGAAAAAGTCCTCGTATTACTGTTATGGCTTTAGAGCAGAACCGATAACCGCTGGGGAATAATGGTTCTGTGGGGTATAGGCCCAAGCACGAACATCTGTCGTTATCGAAACGATCGTAAATGACAAATAATAACCAATAAACTTTCAAAGATTTCAAGTCACAGCGGTCAATATTTGAAGTCGAATATCGTCTCGCCAAGCGTCTCGATACCGTGCTAACCCCACTGCACGAATAACTAACGTTAAGACGCTAGTGTATGTTAATTATTGGCCAATGACATCGGGGTAACTCGAAATCTTTATAACGCTAGCAAGATGATAGTAAACGTAAAATATTAGTAGTTGCCAGTCCAAAAGCTCAAGCAAGAATACCTTCTTGCTTGAGCTTTTAGACTGGCAACTACGAATCGAAAGACGCAGTGCAGAACGGCTTCCTCAATGAAATGATGGCATTGTAATGGTAGCAGGAAGTCAGTGGAACATTTAACAGTTATTGTCAGTTTTCAAAAGAAGAAGTGAAAGACCCAGAAGCAGCGGAAGGCCCTCTACTTGATGGACTAAAGACATTATAAACGTAGCAGAAAGTCAGCGGATGGAAACGGCTCGAGACTGTTCTCGTGGCATTCTGGGGGAAATCTAAGTCCAGCAGTGGACTTGTACAGGTTGATGTGATGACAGTAGAATTGTAGTGGTATACAGTTAAAATACCACTACAATGACGGTGACAGTTCATCATCATTATCAGCCAGTATACGTCCACTGCTGGACAAGGGCTCCATTGAATGCAAAGGGAGGTTCGCCACGGTTGGCATTCGGGTTGGAGATCGCAGTATTGGTGTCGAGTACTCAAGTGGATGCTGCTGCAGTCGGCTATATGAGGTCCAAGCGAGGAGACGGAGACACCATGACAGTATATTAACAGTATACTAACCCAATTAGAGAGTGGTGTGTCAATAAATCCGTGGATGATCATTTTCGTCATTTTCTGTGGACTGAAGTTTGATTTTACAATGGTTTTATTCACGTTTACGTTCAGTATCTGTCCATCTGTTGGGTTTTTCTTTGTATATAGTATAAACCTGAAAGGCAGAAGAAGAAATAAATCGTAAATTACATCATCTAGGGTTTATAAAAGTGAGACTTAGCATACTTGATTCAATAAAGCAAAGAAATTTAACTTGTATCTATCGATTTACCAAAACTACCCTATATAAGGGCGTGCAACAGGGCCATACACTGGAACCTTATTCTTTGGGTTAAAGAAGTTTATTTTAGCATAACTAACTGTTCAAAGCAAAGAATGTAACAAGTATTTGACTTTCCATAACTACCCCTACGCGGGGTAACTATGGACAGAGTTATAAAGCTACTCAATTATACGTATAAATTATTTTATGTATTGCTAAAGATTGTGTAGTTTTCTACACACTTTCGGTTCGGACAGCCTATTAGCCGTAGTTGTAGCTGAGGAGAAATAGCTATGCTAGTAACTAAAGTATCTAAACTAAGGCCGTGAAAACCAATTCTGAACTCCGTATCAATGATTATGGATTCGATTCCAATGCGGTTAAGGTCATGAACTAATTGGTATAAATACTTAAGGTTCCCACGTACACCTCGTGAAAGTTTTCGGCTGAATTTACAGTTCAACTACCTCTAAATATCTTTCTGGTTCCTTTTTTCAAAAATCTAAAAAACTCCGTCTTATTCAAATTATACCTTGAAAATTTTATAAACTCTTGTAGTTTTTAAACTAAAAAGAAACTAGAGCCAAACTGAACAATAAAACGTAGTTTCTCATTTATTTAAAAACAACAAGTCAGATCTTCAAAAAATTTTGTAGATATAATCGGATATAACTTATACAGGCATGCAGATGCAGTATTTTACATTTTAGAAATAATTAACCAGTAAAAAATAATGCGAAAAGTGAAAAGTTCTACGAGGTGTACGTGGGAACCTTAACTGCGCATACCACGTGCTCAAAACGTCAAAGGACATTCCCTCTCACTATTCGAGAATAGGTTAAGGTAAGGTAATTTTTAACTTGTTCTACTTTTTCTATAATACTAAATGTTCAGATATTTTTTGTTTATTTTACATTATTTTGTAGGGTTTTCGTCAAAGGCTTACCTAGTGTTGATTACGATCCTTGGTAGTGGGAAGACATTAAAAGGCCTGTGGATGAGGTGGTACCAACTCCTTGTGATGTTCAGGCAACCCAGATCATCGTAGCATCGTGTCTCGTTCTCAACTGAAATAATTGTACAAAAGGAGGGTTAAATACATTTTTATAAAAAAAAAAAAACTAATAATATTATAAATGTAAAAGTTTGTGACAATTGATGGATGGATGGATGGATGTTTATTTCTCTTCCACGCAAACAAAACTACTGAACGGATTTTGATGAAACTTTACAGTACTATAGCTTATACATAAGAATAACATGTAGGCTATGATTAATAATAATGGTTCCACGCGGGCGGAACCGCAAGCAAATGCTAGTAATTAAGAAAAAAAGTAGTTGTAATAGCAAAAAAAAATAGTTTTAAATTTCGATATTAAACTTAATTTTCCAAGCGCCACGCTTTTTATCAGCCTCATTGAAAGTAAAATTTAATCTATGCTAGAGCACAGCTAGTATTGATTCTACATAATATGAATCAATACAGCTGATTCTAATATGAATCAATACTAGCTGTGTCTTTTTTGATATAGTTTTCAAAATATAAGGATTTTAAAGTACCTACAATCATTTGCGTTACACCCAAATTACAAGACATTTTCACGTCAAACAAAATTTGAGAACGATAAATGGTGATTTTATGGGCCATTCATTTTATAGTCATCATTCATTGAATACAATAGTAGATTATTTGCGCGCGTGGTGCGTTGTTTCTACGTAAATTATAGCAATGGCTTTCTATTACTTAACATAGGTACTTGGCTTATTTGTATATTGGAAAACGTATTGTGCTCGTCAACAAAACAATGCTACTGAGAACAAGCTTTCACAATTGATACTTGTTGACATGTTACCTCACTCAAGTCACATGGGGCCAAGGTATGTTTAACTTGACCTAGATTGAGGTCATGTAACATATTTGATAGTAAATATTATATAAACAATATTTCATATGCAACAATGAAAAAGTGTATTTTTTTTTTACGTAAGTTTACGAGGCAGAGTGTAGTGTATTGTATCTAGAAGTAAATGTACATTCATCATCATCATCAGCCTATAGACTTCCACTGCTATAAGCCTCCCCCAGGAATGCCACGACGAATGGTCTTAAGCCGCCTCCATCCACCGACTTCCTGCGACGTCTATAATGTCTTTAGTCCATCGAGTGGAGGGTTTTCCTCTACCGCATCGTCCGGTTTGTGCTTGCCACTCGAGAACCTTTATTCCTCAATGGTTGTCAGTTCTGCGAGCTATACGATCTGCCCATCAATCACCTTTTTGCCACTTCAACTTGCTAACTCTGCTAGCTATATCGATGACCTTGGTTCTTCTACATATTTCCCCATTTCGGATTCTATAACCCCTAGCATAGCTGTCTCCATAACCCACAACGCGACTTTGAGGTTTTCTATACGGGCAATAGTTAGCGAACACGTCTCAGTGTCGTAAGTCATCACTTACAACATGCACTGATTATATACTATACAATGTAAATTGGTGTACCTAATATTAATACCAGCGTTCTATGATGTTAATTTTTATCAATCATCAGCCTGTAGAAGTCCATTGCTGTACATAGGCCTCCCCATAGAATGCCACGACAACCGGTCTAGAGACATCTGCATCCGTCGACCTTCAAAATATCGTTGGTACATCGAGAGAACTTTCTACACTGCGTCGTCCGGTTGGTGATCTCCAATCGAGAACCTTTGTTCATCAACGGTAACCAGCATGTATAATATGAATGATTTTATCAGTTAACCGTATAAGCTGCGAGCCTGTTGAGTCTCTTGAGGCTGGCATTGCTTGATGATATGCATCAAGCAATGGGAACATTAAGCTGACCGTGAGGATGAAGACATGATTGTAAAAACCTCAGATTGCTTTAGTCATTATTCTGAGGTAAGAACAACACTTGGTTTGCCTCTGTATATTACAACTACAACAGATAAGAACCCAAGATGATATTGCGTTGCGCCTGTCACTATAGATGAAGTTGAAAGGGAGTACACGCACATACACACACACATACCAACACGCAAATCTCACCCTTGCCCTACTTTGTTTATTTTATTTTTGCACAGTTTAAATTTAAACTTTATTATTTTATTTTTATTTTTTAATAACCTAGTTATCTTTTTGTATAAAATTGTATTTCTAATGTTTGCCTCGCATATTGTTTTCTGCATTAGTATTAAAGCTATTTTGTGCCAATTCCAGTCCGGGTATCCGCGATACAGGCTTGTCCTAGTGCGGAGCCCATTGAAATGTAATCATCAGCTACTTTATTTTTGTAAAATAAATATTTTGTTTTGTTTTTGTTTTGTTTGTAGTACATGTGTAAGTGAAATTACAGGCACATATGCCTGTAATTTCACTTACACATGTACTCTTCAAACCGGAACACAGCAATACTGCTTGACGACAAAAATAGGTATAAGTATAAGGGTGCCAGAGGATGCTGAATGGGTCGAGGATGCGCCCAGTTGGGTGCGCATAACACGTCGCGTACGGTCTGTTAGCTCGATAGCTGACACATCTCTGAGATGTGAGCACATACATACACGGGAGCCAGGGAATACTGAATGGGTCGAGGATGCGCCCAGTTGGGTGCACATAACACGTCGCGTACGGTCTGTTAGCTCGATAGCTGACACATCTCTGAGATGTGAGCGCATACATACACGGGAGCCAGGGGATGTTGACTTCGATGCGGTCGGAGCGCGCCCAGTTGAATGGGTCGAGGATGCCAGCGAACGCAGGCTGCAAGCTGAGTAAGATGCACCATAACATGACGCGAAGATTGCAGTCTGTCAGATGGAGACGCCACATCCCCTGAAATGAAGATAATAAAGGTAAGAAGATATAAAGTGCATCACACACACACCAGACGCGGTAATATTTTATATGAGTATAAAAACTTATCGCATCTGAAGGTATCACACACGTAGCAGATACGATAATATACGAAAATGATACATTCACGCGGCAACTGTATTGTATTTTAATTTGTATACCCAGATATAATCTGTCCATCTTTTGATATATGTCGGTGCCTACAGATGCTTGACGGTAAAATATAAGTGATCTGTACGTGTGTGTTGCTCCTTGAGTTTAGTATAGAGAGCGATATGGACAGATACGCGCTCAGATACAGATATCTTACCGCATCTGCTACGTGTGTGACACACTTAAGCGGTTGGTTGGTGGACGACCTTCGTTGCGTGGCGGGCGAGCAGCCCGGCTGAGACACAATGAGATGCGGGTTCGATTCCTACTGCGGGACAAATGTTTACATGATCTGCAAATATTTCTTCCGCAGTTTAACAGTAAAATCTGACAAAACAAAGACGATTTTATTCGTAGTAGTAGTCGCCAGTCCACCATGGTCTTACGCCATGCCTGAATTTTAGGTCTGGTCAAGGCCCTGGTCTGATCCGCTTAAGTCAGTAAGGTCCATTACGAAAGTAACTATGTTCGATTCACAGCACGTGTTGTTGCCTATAACTGCATTGTAATTTGGCTCGTGGGATAGATTATTTACTGCGGTACTAGACTACTGGGCAAAGCCTAGGTACCTTCATACTTACTTAATGTACCTTTTATTCTAGTAGATAGATAATATTTATATCCATTGTGAACTGAACATAGAAGCAGCATTGAACAACAACAAGATTATTGTGATGTTTTCATCATCAAATAGCAAGTTTATCCCTATAAAGTTTCCATCATGTATTTTATCGGACATACATACTTGGCTATAGTAGAGTACGAAACAAAATCTAGTTCTGAACTTCTGACGCATAATCTGACCGACCAATACGCATAATGATCAATAAGAAAATAAACTAGGGTAACACCACAACTTCGAAAATGAACTGTTTTATTGTTCGTCCCATAGTTTTTAGTCAAAGTATTTAAAATAAGACGAATATGTGCTAACGAGAGTCGCACCCTCAGGGTTCCAATACGTAAATTACTTGGAAATCGACACAGCTCTTTTCGACAATATACGAGTACATACACCATTACAAGATACACACGCGATTGTTATTCATACATACACTTATATAGATGAAGGTAAAAATCTCTAAAAAATTAACCTACTTAGTGACAAAAATACGACATTATAAGTTTTGGCCGTTTATCTTAAAATACATAATGCGTAATAATAGTTTAGCCTTATAAGTGAGTGAAATATAAGTGTCACTTATAAGTGTCTGAATCCACGTAATAAATATTTTTCTGTTCTGTGGTTTTACAATAATTTACTACACTTTACGAACGAAATATAAATTGACAAGTGAACAAATCAAATGGATTTTATTATTGGATGAGACAGCTCACTTTCACCGGTCATCGAAAATAGATTAACTGATTACGATCTAAAATAAAATAGAAGTTATAATAATATCGTTGATTTAACAAGGTGGAATGAATGCTTCTGCAATCAGAAGTGGGTTCCGCACAAGAGGTATTATTATTATAAATTATGTACTTCGTACGTTTTATGTTTTTTTTCTTTTTTTTTTATGCTACTTGGCTAGCAGACAAGCTTACGGCCCACCAGATGGAAAGCAGTTACCGTAGCCTATGAACGCCTGTAACACCAGAGGCATCACACGCGCGCTGCCGACCCTGAGACATAAAGATGAAAAGTCTCATGTGCCTGTAATTTCACCGGCACCCGTATATATCCTTCAAACCGAAACACAGAAATGCGAACACTACTGCTTGGCGGCAGAAATAGGTACGGTGGTAGTACTTCCCCGGACGAACTCTTTCACAAGAAGTTCTACTACTAACCAAACTAAAACTAATGTTATCGTAAATTCGTAAGGTCACTTTCAACCGTCAAAAGATTTCACGAAGACGAAAAATATAGAGATATTATTCGTTCGTAGATGAAAAAGGTAATTTCATTAATCATTTGAATGTCACCATCAACATCCTTCAGACGTCCACTGCTGGACAAGGTCTCCCCCATAAAATACTATGGGGGGAATTGCTATAATAACTACAGTTGGCAGGTGGATTATTGGTGATCGTAGTAGTATTTCTGTTGAGTACTCAGATGGATAATGCTAGTGTAATCCCTTAGTCGGCTTTAACGACATCCACGGGAGGAGATGGACGGATCTATTCTTAGGCCGGACACACTACGTTAATTTAAATGTACTTGGTAGAAAATGTTAACTTGGTGTAAATAAATGTAAAAACCTTAAACAATATGATTAAGCTAAACGACTTAGATAAGCTCCTTTAGTACATATTAACAGCGATCAAAAGTGATTAATCAAAGGTAAAGGTAGAAATATAACGTTGTATATATTCCGTATTAATATAAAATTATTTATAAATATTTAGGGAGATCTTTGCCCAGAAGAGGGACGCAACAGATTAGAAATAAAAGCCCTTGACCATCAGGTTCTAAGGTCCCTTATGGTCCTTGACCATATAAGGTAATGGTTACGTACAGATTTGAATCAATTTGTCTCTACGGAACCCAAAAAAGTTATGTAAATATTTATATCCGATGTGCTCATTAAAATGTCTGGTAAAAAAAAACGCATCGGGAAGTGTGAACGGTAGCGCGGAAACCCGTCCGATGATGCAACGATCATTGTACCTTAACCTGCTAACTCTGATATAACTTGAGTAATGTCAGTGTTGACTTATGGGAACTTTATGTAAGTAATGCACGCTCATTTTGTTGGAAATTGTTAGTACTTAATTCAGACGGCTATTATAGTCGGGTCGGTCCGGAAACAGGGTGTGTTTAGTCTCTCTTTTTCACTAACTGCCTCGACTTAACATACAACAGTCAAGTGATTACGATAAAATCCATTAAAATACTAACTTGGTTTACTTTGAATGGCTTTTAAATGAGTTGTAGCTTTGAACTCATAATCAACACAGGACCCACGTAGAGGATACGTTATCGGAACTAGGAAAGCAAACAAGCATGCGGCGAAAGTAGTTACCGTAGTCTTTGGACGACGCCTGCAACACCAGAGGCGTCATACGCACGCTGCCTAAGAGGCGTCATACGCACGCTGCCTACCCTAAGACATAAAAATGAAGCCTCATGTGCATGTAATTTCACCGGCACCGGCAATTTTCTGATCTTCACAACTAAAAAACAAGTCAAGTTACAATAGTGTTATAATTAAGCTATAACATCACTTTTTACGTCAGCAGTACGTCTAACGGGTTTTGATAGTTTTTGAAAATTATATGAAGTTTCGTTTCCTTCCATATTTTTTTAATTATAATGTAAATCCGTTATTGGCTGTCGGTTTGGTTTGGATTTTCTAAGAGCTGATTTTGTTGTGAAATAAATAAATAAACTGACAGCGTCCTTAGTTTTCTTCTCGTTTTCGGCGTTTTAAGGGCGCTGCAAGTAAATTTATGGAAGAAAACGAAACTTCATATAGTTTCGAAAACTATCAAAACCCGTACTAACCCCCCAGACATGAAAATAAAGTAAATTGCTTGTCCGACTTGACTCGTAACTGGTAATCGCGCTCGTTTGACTTGAATCATTTCGCAACGCTTTGTTTGACAACGGCCTTTACGTAACCGGAGTTTTATTTGAACCGATCGTAATACTTATTAAATCATATATTTACAACAGCAGATGGCTCTACTTTTCATGTTTTTAACACAATTTTACAGACAGGTTCTGAGACACTTTCGATTTTCTTCAAATATGACTTTAAAGAAATTATGCAAAGAATACCTTTGGAAGGTTTACATGAAGGTACGTTAACTAAAATACACCTATGTAACATTTATTTCCGAGATTCATACAATAACTATATAACATTTATTTTATATCTATCTATCTATTTTTTTAGCCTTAGCTTTTTTTTAGCTTTAGCGCAACTTCGTCTGCAAATAATTTTCAAAAGTCACATACAATATCGAAGAATACTTTTCACACTTCAATTCCGATCGAACTTATTGGTACACGTAGTATAAAAATTCCTTGATTGGTACCCAATACAAAAAACTGTATTTTACGTTAAACAGTCACCAGACTTTTCAAAATAGCATTGGCTTCCAAATCAAATTCCAATATAAAATATGCTATAACAAGTTGATGTAAGACTCAATTTGGCTCGGATGAGCACGGAATAATACAAACTTTAAATACCCCCTTTTTTCGTGAACTCTTTCCTTACTGAGCATCTAGAAGTCTAAAGGTACATTCGTGCTAAATTTCAAGTTTGTAGGCCTTATGAGTTATAATAGGTATTAATAGCTTTATGGTTTCAGAGATCTGAGGCACTGATGAGTCAGTGCTTTTAGAGATATAGTTACAGAATTTTGAATTAGCAATCAACCTTGAAATTTCTCTTCAAACATATCTTCCCAATCAAAACAGTATTTTTTAGTTTTTTTTAGTAGTGTGAACTGGCCCTCTCAAAAATTTGTCAAACTTCATTTCTATGTAAAAGTATGGGGTCATGTGACCCACAAACTTGTGTTTCGTAACATTACTTCATATTGTAGTTTACGATCAATGCTTGCGTTAAAACAGACCCTCTCAAGACTGTGTCAAGCCCACCAACTTGTAAATAATGAACGCAATACCTTATAGGTAATTTTGTAACATTGCTTCATATTGTATTTCTTATAGTTTATTGACACCGAGAGTATTCTGAGGATTTTGGCTCAAGGTTTTTCAAGGCATAAAGTAGTTTGCTTATGCGGTTGCCCGGGCACAACAACAGCGTACCTAAATGTTAATGCAATTATCACTATTCAATAATTTATAAGTCATAAGTTTTTTGTTCAACTGATAATAATGATGAAATAACTGTGATTTGATCAAAATGAGCCTAAGCACGGCCATTCTACTATTTTCCTTCATGAATTTTCATTGTCCACCTTCCATTTCCACAGGTGTACATTAGCCCTTCTATTCCCTAACTGAAAGTCACTCGGTGACTAACGTTTGACAAGTAAAATTACCATCAATTGCTCAAAATTAGAATGACCATCAAACCAATAGATGGTAATTTTACTTGTCAAACGTTAGTCACCGAGTGACTGTCAGTTATGCTGGGGCTCCATTAGCGGGCTACGGCGAATATGCGATAATGTGGCCCCAGCATTAGGGAATAGGGGGGCAGATAAGCTCGCTGTCACTATAATATTGTGTTGACATCGGAACTTGACAGGTATGTGTCTTCAGCACAATCAGTTGTGAGGAAAAGGTTTAAAATTCAGTTGCAAGATTTGACCCACACAAACTGACTAATAGGTAAATAAAAGCTTGTAAAAACCAAAATTTTTGATAGACATAAACAAAACGATTAAACACGTTCTACATCATATTTTTAACAATAATCGCAATTTCGTGTGATATAACCTTGACACAGCTCAGTTCCAACTACATATTATGTAAATTCATACAAGCAGATCAAATAGTTATGACGGTCACTTAACATCTAGTTTCTGTAAATACCTATAGTAAAAGTTCAAGAACAAATCGTTAGTATTATTGCTTGACAAAATCCATACTTATGGTCATATTTATGGAGGTTGTTAAGTACCTAGGTCCTATATCAAGCGTAGAGTATTACTTAATGAACTAAACTAAACACATATTACCACAAAAAGAAGAAAACTCTATTACCTAATGGTGCACAAGCATTCTTAAATCAGTTGTCAAAACTAGTTTTAGCGTAATCTGTACCTAAGCGTAGTAACGTACTTACGCTTACGTGCCATGTCGAAACTAAGCACTGCACTGATACAAATGGTTGTATTCCGTACTGTGAGTAATTGCATTTGGACGCGAACTACACTCGAGAGCAATGAATCCGGGTCACTTAAAGAATGTTAAAAATCTCGGAAACTAAAAATGATAGATTAATGCAATAAATTGTATTTAATAGACAATGTAATACTCCTTAAATGAAGGTAAAAAAAATATGAGTCACCATACATTTTATTAACACAAAATTACATAAAGAAAAAAACTGCTGATCTCTCCTTAAAACAAAAATAGGAAACATGAAATTTTTGAACTTTATTACGATTTTCTTGAATTTTAATACTTCGTATTGCCTCCTCGTGCTTCCATTACTGCGTTTACGCAGAAAAAAAACAACAAAAAAACAGAAATCAAACAATGATAAATGACAGATTACAAACAAAAGCAAAACCAAATGCTGTAATTTCGTAGTTCCATCTTCGAAAGTGGCCCTTTTTCAAATTTGTTTTTTTTATGATATAACTTTACAATAACTAAGAAGTTTTAATACCTTCATTTAAGGAGTATTACATTGTCTATTAAATACAATTTATTGCATTAACCTAGCATTTTTAGTTTCCGAGATTTTTAGGATTCTTTAAGTGACCCGGATTCATTGCTCTCGAGTGTATTTACATAATACTCGGAGTATCCTCGTATCTCGTATACATTGTTCTTCCGTGACGTTATCAACTTATCCACATTTATCGTAACGTTACCAAAAAATATTGTACCGTAGTAACTAGGTATGAGTATATAGATAGATTAACCCTTTATTGTTCACCAGGAATACAAAATAGGATTTAAAAAAATTACCTAAAATGGAAGGTATTATTGCTGAAAGCGATTTCTCCTAGGCCACCTGAACCTTCGAGATGGCAAAGGGCTGCAAAATTACCTATGCATCATGCGCCGCAACTTCCCGCGTTTGCACTTGAACATGCATAACAGTTGTAGAGGGTGGCTCTGCCTGCGGAAGTATTGGAGAGTAATCTCTATCTTTGTTTTTTTTTTATATTATATTCTACAGTGCAATTGCATTCGACACAGGGTACTTCGTCAATGTCATGTATAGTCACCGTGTTGCAAGTTAAACGTCAAGAAACAAAGTGCTTTTTGTATGATTGTGCAAACACAATTAATTCTTCTAATTTAATAGCTTTTTGCTTGATTATTTTGCCACCGCGTTAATAATTTTAACATTTTACACCAAAAAGTTTTATTACTGTGAACCGTCTTTTCATTTTTGCCTTTAAAACCAAAAACCTTCCCTCCCATGAGAGCAATTTTAGAGCATTTACCACCTTTGTAACATAATTAAGTTGGTAAGTTTAATGTGCCTGTTATGTGTGTGTTAACTTGCCCTTGAAAATGGAACATAGGAGTCACCTGGACAAGCGGTCATAAATTGTGTGCCTTTGTTACCATATACCTAGACATAGGTTAAGGAAATGCTGCGTTCGGAATTATAATGGATCAATGATTTCAATAAAATGTAGCGTACAGAATAAATGCATTGTTACGGTAAATTACACTACAGCTGTGCGTAATCCAGTTGATGTACTATTTGTTTGCTTCCAGCAGTTCTACTTCCTTACCGCAGTATAATAATGAGTCATTCCTACTATAATCAAACTAATCAACACAATAACGATTCAATTTTATTTGTTTCACATTATCTCCTGTTTGTAAAATAAAAAGAAATATAAACCAGATTTTTATGACACTGGTTGAAATGAAATCAGAATTATAAAACGAATTCAGAAAAAAACATTTTTTTTGTAAAATAAATAACTTGTTGTAACTTGAAAATTGGATATATTCCCAACTGCCCCATTATCGTCCCCACCAATGAAGCCATTGGGAATTTAAATTCCTACTTGCCCCACCGTTTAATATGAAAACCTGACCACCCACCTCTTAACAGAATATTGTCTGGACCATGGCCTACTCCATTTTTACACACAGGTACACATTACTGTACTTAAGCATGTTTCCCATTGGTAATCAAGCTACATTATACATGCTACGATTTTGGCACACTAATTGATTGCATAGCAGCAAATGGGGAGCACAGCAAGATGCTGTTTGCTACTCATGTTAGCCAGCTAAAAAGTTCTGTAGTGCTGTAGTCTGTGATCTGAAGTGCCTACTGTGCATCATTCGAAACTAAATAAAAATATGGATATTTAGAACTTTGGTTAAATAAGAATTCGAATTGTTTGCATACACAGAACAGTAGTTGTATTAGTATTAAGTTGATAGTAGTCAACTAAAGTAGTTCAATCAAACCAATAAACAAACTACAACTATGCGAAAAAAACGTCCATACAAAAGACTTCAACGCGCTTTTCATAGCGGTGCACTACACGCTTGGCTTGCCATAAATTAGTAAGGTCATTTACAGTGTTGTGTGTGTCCTATAAATTTTTTCTTAAATCATGATCTACTAAGAACAAACAAAATGCATTATCCTCATCATGATTTCAGAGCATCTGCACATACTGTTGGGTATATACGATTATTTTTTACCACGCCATTCTTTTCGGTTCCTTGCAAGTCCCGTTCATTGGTTAAACCATGATCATCATCATCATCATCATCAGCCTGTAGAATTCCACTGCTGGACATATGCTTCCTCCCTAGAATGCCATGACGAACGGTCTTGAGCCACCTCCACCCACCGACTTCGTGCGACCTTTAGTCCATCGAGAGGGGGGCCTTCTTCTACTACGTCGTCCAGTTTGTGGTCGCCAGTTGATAAACTTACGCCTATATTTCTTTTTTAATGGCTACTGAGAGAGCTATGCTAAGGAGTTTCACTATGTGATATAATCCGAAATGAGGAAATTCGTCGAAGAACCAAGATTACCGACATGGCTCTCAGAATTAGCAGGTTGAAATGGCAATGGACAGGTCATGTAGCTCGCAGAACTGACAACCGTAGGGGAATAAAGGTTAAACCATAATAAACAGAACAAAATATAATAGCAAGTGACCAACAGAGGCCCAGTGACACGACAAAACAACGATAGCCAAACTATTGGCAAACAGAGGTTTACCTAAACTTGCACCAAACAACTACTTACATATCAATGGTTCGAACATTGCGGCAACAAAAGACGTGAACGCGCTACGCTTGGAGGCAACTCAGCGTATCGATGAGACACGCTAAGTTAAATAACTCCGCGCCAGAAGGGATTTAAATTAATTAAATGTATGGTTAAAGGAATAAACATCATGAAATTTCCATGTCAGTACATTTATGAAAACCTGTTGTATTTTCGCAAAAATATAAACTTATTTACTAAATAAGCGAGTCATTATGTAAATACTAGAAACAAAGATCAACTCGCTGTTCCCACTATTAGGCTCCATAAAGTAAGTAAATTGTTAACAAGGCAATGTGTACGCTTTTATAACAAAATCCCAAGCGATAAGCCCTAAAATTGTTGAAATTGTTAAAATTGATTTTATTTTAGATTATTTAGATGATAATAAAACTTAGGACTGAACTTGATCCAACACTGTCCAAACAAATGTAAAAAAAAATTAAAAAGTGAAAACTTCTATTTAAAAAAAAAAACAAAACAATTCTACTGAACTAACCAAGATTTTGATTGATTTTTTGATTGGTTAATAAATGTATTATGAAAAGAAGTCAATGTGTTTTCATAATCATCAATTTACAGTCAGCTAACACAGTCAGTTAACTGTTGTAACAAAAGAGCTCAGGTCAATTTATACTTTACATGAATTTGTTCGCGGCACCGTCCTCGTGGATCCAAGCACTTACAAGGATATTTTATGCACAAAACCTTTTGATAAATACCCTACACGACAGTGAAAACCACATTCAAACTCGTCCAGTAAAACCCGAGTTATACGTTGTGGACACCTTTTATAAATACATATAGAGAAAGTACATAGTCTAGAACAATTTAAAATGTTATTATTGATTGAGCTTCACGCTAATTAGTGAATAGGGTAGCTTAAAGAAGCATGCAGTGATGACCATTTGAAAATTTAAATTCACTGTTCTTAGAAGTTATCTACGTTACTCAAACCGTTCTTCAATTGCGGCATTTTACTCGCTACTAACAAGCTGGTCTATAAGATAAATCTGCATTTCCACTACTCAACTTACAATATGACTGTAGTATCACAAGTGCAGCTTAATGCACTGCACAAGTTACTTTCTCCTGCATTTTTCAATGCGGCCACTGTCACTTTTGTACAACTTATACCACGTGACTGAAGTCCAATCCGGTACATTTCCAAGTATTCATTAGCCAGTAAAGCGTTGTTCAGGTAGCGGCGTACGTGATTTGACGTTGTTGATGGTGACATAGCGAATGTTAAATTATTCCATAATCATTAGGTTGAAAATTAAGGTATGAACGTTCATCAAATCATCGATGCGACACTATCTCAGGAAACAAGATTTTTGTTGAAAAATTTCTGTTTCAAAACAAGCTTTTATTAAATTATAGTGTTGGAACCTCAAATTGAAGCTTGATTGAATTGAAGCTGATCAAATTTCAGCTTAACCAAAGACCAGCAAGTGCATGAAAAACGTATTGCACATTTCAAATCTGAAAGACACAATATTTGCTCAGCTCAAAAGAGAGCTTTACTTTCTTGACACAAAATTAAAAGAGTCAATCCAACTTTGAGAAGTGGTATCCTTTAGTATTTTGGTATGATGTACACGCTGCACAGCAGCGCTGCGCTGCTGCGTGTGTGATGTGTAAGTCTGTGTGTATGTTGTGTGTGTGTGTGTGTGTGCTATTTAAGCATAAGTAAGAAGGTTTCTGCGGTATGTCCGGCCTAAGAAGAGATCCCTCCGTCTCCTCCCATGGATGGCGTAAAAGACAACTGAGGAATAACACCAGGGGATGGACAGCAGCATCTATTTGAGTACTCAACATCAATACTGTGATCACCATCCGCTTGCCAAGCAAGGTTATTATGGCAAAACCCCCATTGAATTCTATGGGAGAGACCTCGTCCAACAGTGGACGTCTGACGGCTGATGATGGTGAAGTAGGTACTTTACCCAGGTATCTACGTGTTCATTGACAAATAAAATGAAGGCTAATGTTTGATTTATTGAATTCCTTGAAGTAAACAAGGCCATCCATATTTATAGGAAGGCAAGAGCATTACAAAAACACATTACCGGTTGATTTACGTATAATTCTCATAATAGTTTGGAGGCCAAAATACTGTTAACCCAGACAAGTATTAGAATTGCAAATTGGTTATTGATTTAAGATAAATCAGTCAGGTCAAGTGTGTCCACATTTTAGCAAGCTGGGTTCAGTCAGATGACCTTATTTGGATGAAAGGCTCTACAAAAACATTTTAAATAACTAACCTAGTACGACGTAATAAGCAAGTGGAATGCGTATTGGTAGAAACTTTATGTTTTTAAATTGGTAATTTCATAACAGAAAAAGAGCTGGCGGACCATCTGCTAGATAGACCAGAGACAGCGATAGCTGATAGATAAGGCCAGGATACATAGATCTGGATTCACAGAAACACCGGATGCTTTTCGAAAATAATTTTTAGGTAGTGGGCATAAAAAAATGTGGATTTCTACTAGCTTATGATTTCTTATTGAGTCCCAATCGTAACTATAAGTATTTGTAAAAATCATGGTTTTTACTGCATAAATAAGTATGTCTTGCATGCTTGCCGCAAAAAAATATTTTTAGCACTTTCACTGCAGACATTTTCCTGCAATTTCACGTATAAATACGGTTTTTTAATTGAAATAGGCGTGTGTGTGAGCCGCTCTGTAGTAGGGCCGCGTCAAACACAAACATCTGCGTATCGCTGCCATGTTAAAAATCCGAAGTGCCGAAGATAAAAATCTAAATGTAATCACAAAGAAACGAAAAACACAGTTATTATATTTTTAGCATTAATAAGAATTAATTTAAAAACTACAAGTCATTTATATGTTCAAGATTTTTTTTAAATGCCCAGAAAAAAAACATGCGTAAATTTAGCCAAAAAGCTCGACGAGGTAAACGTGCAAGGGAAATTTTATCACATCTTAAGATAAATTAAGATTCTTTAAAGGCATTTATTAAAGAAAAACAATTACCATCCGACGTTGCTAAATAATTAAATAAGGAATATAATATAATAAATAGGAAATTCTCAAATTCGTACATTTTCTATTAAATTGAAATGGTCATTACATGCAGTGGCACTAGAAAGTCTACGTGTGCAGCCATCAATCAGTTTCAAGGTTTCTTATGGGAGAAAAACCTGTACCTTGGGTTGAATGGGGTCACAGACAAAAGAGAAAGTTCCCATACAACAGGGTAGGTACTTATGATCGGTCTGAATCAAAAGTCATTACTCGTATCTTGAAATCACAATTTCTAATTTTTGTAGAAGTATATTTTTGTAATTTTATTGTACTAAAATACTAATTTATCTAAAAGTCTTGAGATAGTTGTGATTTCAAGCGTTATTTTTACGCTACTACCCCAGAAGGAGAGAGAAGAGTTATTTAATATTTTATTTTTGCCTATATACGTTTTCAAAATTGTCTCATGATATATCTTGATAATATTGTAGAGTCAGTGTTTTAGCTTTTAATAATATAAAAAAGGTGACTCACATGAAAATTACGCCAATGCCAAGACCTTTTCGGCCCGGGTCTGCATTTGTGTAGAGATGGAATCTGGAAATAAAATAACAAACAACTGTAGTTTCAGATTAGTTGGATTCAGAACTTCAGGAAACAAAAGAAAAGGACAGTCTCTAGGCACGGTGATCTAACAATATCCAAGTTCTTCCCGTAACTTTCTCTCTCCCCGACTTTACATATATTTATCCACTTCCACACCATCAGATAATATTTGTTCCGTACTCTGTGACGCAATCGATAAGGTTCTAAATGACATCGCTCGAGTTACACAGTTATCAAGATTTAACGTTTAGTACGAGCTAGTTAATAAATTGCATAAGTTAAGAACTTTCCGAAAGTTAGAATATAGCAGGGACGGGCTGCAGCTTACAATGTTTTTTGTTTTCACAAAAAATCTAATATATTCCGATATAATCTCCTGGTCTATCAGTCGGAAACTATGTGACCATTGATCTGGGCAATCGCAGATTATCGGAAACCATTTTGCCTGTATTTAATGGGAAATATCGTTAAGAGATATGTGATTTTAACTTGAACTGTTCTATAGTGTGCGACTTGCGTTTACCAGGGTAAGTAACTATAATAATTAACTCTAAGTTAATTTACAGCGCTAATTTACTTTATACTACGCCATTGTTAAGTCAGATCATAACCTCTGTTACATTTTTTACCAACCAAGAAAGAACCTGTGTTAAGACGAACGAACGAACTACAGACTAGTTTGTGTTTTCGTTCGTATTCCGATTAAAATACATGTTACAAGTACATTCGACGTTCACGTTCAAAGTGAAAATTGTTTCTCCATTGTTATGCGAAGTAACGTAATAGACGCTGGCACTCGCTGCATAGATTTAACAGGTTGATTGAATATAAAAAAATATAAGAAACCAAGGTGCTGACAGTTCGATATTACTTCCTCGTCGTGGGAGGTATGTGAGTATCAACGGCCTATTGTCGAATACTATAAATGTAATCTCCGGTAGTAGAGTAAGTAGGTACAGTTGAAGCCGCCGACTAATAGTTTATTAACAGCTTCCTGTGAAAGTGATCAGTAATTAATAAAATAATCGAATTTTGTTACTAGCTGCTGGCATTTAAATAAAAATAGAGGTTTTACTAAAACAACTTTCGTGAATTATATCATTCATTTTGTAAAACAGGAAACTTTCACGTATCTATTATGGTTTCAACCCTCATCAGTGTTGAGAGGATGGGCTTTACTACCGGCCTGAAAATCCTGTCTTCATGGGACACAAGATATCGAGAAACCTGTTGGTGCTTTCACTAACATACCATACCAGTTCGTTAAAATTTCCTGTTTTACAATATGAACAAAATCAAAGTAAGCGTTTGAAAACTTCTAAGTGAGATTGGTGAGATTGTTGAATACTTTTTCCTAGAAAAGCATCTAGCGTCCTAGTAGTGCTTCTCTCACTACATCAAGTTGTGCAAATACCATTGCGGAAAGTCTGTTCTGCAATATAAGAGATGCAACACCATAAGTAATAATAATTAGTTGCAACACCATGAGAAATTGGTAATTGTAATTATTCCGACCACAGGCATTGCCTGCTCAGATTGAGAAGGTACCTAGTGGTAGAGAAGACACGTACAACGCATTCTAACTTCTAAGTAAGCCAAGCCCGTATAATGATTAAGCAATGATAAAATCCGTGTCGTGAGAGTTGAGCACTGAAGTGCAACGCGTAAAGTAAACATTGCAAGTTAAGTTACGACATACACAAGATTTTATGGATTGTTTTCCTTCGATTAGAATTTTCTTGAAAACTGACAAATCATCAATCTCGCATGTTGTGGCGTGTGAAACTCACAATACAACCTTATCCCATACTATTACACGAGCAATATTTGTATTTATATAATATGTTTTGAGATGTCGAAAACTCTAACGATTTCAATGAAACTTGGTATACTTATGAGAGTTTTTAGGGGCAAAAAAACGATCTAGCTAGGGGAAACGCGTTTATTCGAGTTTCGACGAACGAACCGCGGCTATTTATTTTGATTTCGGGCTCTTACAGGGTGTTCACTTACGTCTTATGTTGTTATATTTTGTGTTTTTTACTTGGAAACGGTTTTTATTTTACAAAACCCTTCTGAAAATATTTAGTAGGATCATATTTGATGATATTTTCAGGATCGTAGGTCGTTTAGTCTGATTCAATAAGCGACGATAACATTAACTTGAAGATTATAATCATCATATAAATGTTAATGATTATAATCATTACGTTAATGTTGTCACGGCTACAAATAAGACTAACTATACTCTTAGCAGGTAGGTAATCCTTTTATTTTCACTACAAAACATATTGGAAAAGATAATGAAACAGGATTACCTCAAAAAATAAATACATAGAATTTCTTCTAGAACATACTTCATCTGGTGGTAACCCTAGTCTTGTCCTTGAGCAGACGCGTCTCACACACTGGCCTATAGAAGAGTAAGTCAAGAGGCCAACGAGTTTCGTATTTATGGAAAAGAGCCGCTTTGATATGAGCTTTCTTAGAGTTTGATTATTTGTTTTATTTAATTCAACTTTTGCTTTTACCAACAACGGTAGTGTAGTAGTACTCTAAATAATAGACAAATCTTTATGTAGGATCAGAGGCAAACATTTTGAAATAAAAAAATTAAAGAATTAGTTTGTATTAGAAATAATGTCAGAAATCAGTGTAAAAAAAGTATCTAATATTGAAAATAAGCTTCTCTACGCATTATTGTCTCCGTGGCACCCCCAGGGGTATCTTTCAGGGGTGTCATGGGTCCGGAATGTATCTTATAAGTTTAACTCAATTAGTTGAATAAGTTTTATAAGTTTTTTCAAGATTTATTCAATAATGCGGAATAGCTCCCTCTCACTTTTCATAGCTATTGGAAAGAGGCTAACCTTTACTATTTTGACACCACCGACATTGATAAATTCATACTCCAGTTTCACATTTATTTCGCTACGTCCAATAAGTTGGAAATCGTCATAACATATTCTAACCTTTTACCTGTGGCTATAAGTAATTTCTAATAACTTTCATGCAAAGTGAAGAAATTTTATACGGCATTGCAGAAGCAAACCAGACCGACTCTCAAGAGAAAATAATACTTTCGCTGACTACTAACTACTGACCCGCACCTGTGCACTGGCTTTAAATCAGTAGGTACATTAATATTATATTATTGCATTTGCATGTGTACCTAAAATGTGTTAATACCTACTTACATACTTGTTTGTGTATGAATAACACGGCTTCACTAAATTTGTATAATAGTAGAACCTAGATTTGAGCTGGTGTTAAAATTATTGATCACTGTAAAATAAAAACATTCAGTATTACGTAAACCCAGCATGATGCGTCCGAGTAGGAAGCGATTGCCATGCAAAGTGCGTTGAAGCCGAAACGATCATTGCTATAATCACCGCGCTCTGTTTATCAAAATAATCCAACGGTGCATCTGTAACTGCCGGTAGTACCTACCTAATTTACTGAAAGTTTTTTATAATATTCCCTCAAAACATTTTGTTTGCAGAGTATTACCCGCATTATGACGACCTACGTGGCGCGGCGGGCGAGTATAGCCGGCTGAAAAGCAAAGCGCAGCGGAGCAAATGTTTGCATGACCTGCAAATGTTTGCTACGGGTCTAGGTGTTGTAGTACACTTGTATGTGACTGTTGGATGTTATATTATGTTCTGCCAGATGTTTAGGTATTGGTATCCTCTACGTGCAATTAAATTGAATTGAATGAATTGAATTCCAACCATAGATAAGTCATAGTTTGGATAGAGCCTGGGGTTAGTAATTTCAACCTTGGTTCTACAACAACATCTTTTAGTTCAGGCTTTCTATGTTTCAAATAAGGTTAAAACACTTAATTCTAGTATCAATATTTTATTATTGTTATTTTTAGTACCTACTTAAATATTAGCAGTGTTAAGATATTAGACATTTTTACTTGTATTAAATATAAATATTATTCTTCAAACTAATATTCGCAAGAATAAGTAATTATTGAAAATATTGAAGGAAAACAATTTTTTCCCGAGAGGTTATCTGTCCTTTTCCGTTGTCTTCACAGCCAAAGTCTAACAAATGGTCAACCTTCTACAGATTTAAGAGGTTTTGTAATATGAATGATTGCCAGACGGCCTTTGATATATAAACTGCACTCACTAAAACTACTACCTTTGAAATTATGGTCTATGCTATGACTAAGCAACAATTGTATTATGTTCGGCTATCTGAGATGTAAAAATGATGAATCGTGATTAGTAAGGAGGTAATTTATTAACAAATACAAATATCAGTGTCCAGTCTTACTGACTAATTGAAACGAGTATAGTATAGGTACCTCTACCGTACCCTTTACGGTGTGACATATTTAATTTTATGGTATGACTTTGTAATCACTCGTTTGTTACAAAAATATGTTACTTTTATAGCATGACGAATAAAATTGTACCTTACATTTACGTCACTATTGCTACGTTTTGAAATTAATTTTATTGTTCGGTAGTAAATTCCATTTGTTATTGTTTGCCTACATAACTTGGTGTTATAACTGAAAAAAGTGTAATACTTCTATGATCAGAATTTACTGTTTGCGTATGTTATAAATCATCTCAAATTAAATCAAACTTAAAAGATCACGATGTATCTGTATTACTTTGGGGATGACTATGAACGATAGAGCTTCCTTTTAAGCCCTAACTTACTAAAATAGGGCTGTTATAAGTTTGTTGTAGTGTGTTTATCTGTACCTATGCTTCTCTGTTTGTGGCCTCCAGAAATGGTGTTTGTTGGTGTGGTGGTTTTTTTTTGTGTAAAAGCTGTGTTGATAGTTAGAGCTATGTTAGGTAGAAATTGGTGCAGCTGTAACCAAGATCATCAAATCTCACTGTATTAAAAGGGATATCAAACATTAATTCAGCTAAGACATTAGATTGAAGTTCAGACTGATGATAACCAGCTTAGAGAGACCTAGCTAGAAAAGAACCTAACTTTTTCACTAAAATTAGTGTAGGTATTCGAGTCGGTAGTTTTTAAATGTTAATATTTTATTGTTGTGATTGTTGTGAGATGGTTAGGTATAAAAGCCAGAGTGGGCATAGTCTGCGTGTAGTATATCATTAGAAAATTGTCTTTGATGCAATAGTGAGTACGAAAACCGTTGCACTACTTCACTTTACTAGCATAGACATTATGAGACGACACAAGGAGCATCGGACTAGAACTAGCACGTAACTGTTATGAGTTATGTCATACACATACCAATTGAGGTCGGTAAGTGTGCACCGTGCAACGGTCATTAGGCCACGATTTTGAGGTCCAACAAGACGATGACGGAAGATAATAAGTTGAACGATATGTTTAGATTCATCGAAACATGCCGGCAACATTGTTTATGTATCGTTACTTAACAACTTGTTAAACAACACACGCGAATTGGAAAGTTAGTTAATTAATTGCAGTTTTGCAAGTAAATTTAGATACGTTTGATGTTAGTATTCAAAACATTAGACACGCAAATCAGTTAGGGCCGGAACTGAGTAACGCTACCTAGCGCCAAACATTTCACGTAAGAATTGCGAGATTTCGACTGATAATGACTGTTTTTCCAAAAATGGTAACTATAGATAATAAATAATATAATAAATAAATAAATGCTGGACATTTCACACAACATTATCTAGCCCCAAGCTAAGCAGAGCTTGTGTTATGGCAACTGATATACTTAATACAATAATATTACATAGATAGATATTTTTTATTATACATAGAAAAATACCCAGAACACCCTGAACAATTATCTGCAAATCGTACAAATATTTGTTCCGAGGCGGGAATCGAACCCGCAATCTCCTGTGACGCAGGTGAACCTTCGCCCGCCAAATAGATGACGCCAAACAAACGGAATCTAACGAATATTTCTCTGTAAAAGAACTATGTGGGGAAAAACTACCATCATATACATACATACTATTATTCTATTCTGTTGTTATTTTTTGAATTTACTACGATCCGTTATTTATAAACCAAAGACAGTGGGTAATTTAAGGCAGTTAAAACTAATATCACATTGTTCCCATTGCTATTCATTGGCAAGTTGCAATTATTGCAAATACACTAGAGATTGGGTACCATTCTAAATCGAGGCCATCGCATGTCCACTTTTTAAAGTCTAAGCTTCTAATAACTGCAAATTGCGTTTGAAATA
This sequence comes from Epirrita christyi, assembly GCA_951392215.1. Taxonomy (NCBI): domain Eukaryota; kingdom Metazoa; phylum Arthropoda; class Insecta; order Lepidoptera; family Geometridae; genus Epirrita; species Epirrita christyi. Next base: position 6,840,028 of record OX595839.1, on the reverse strand, counting down.
TTCATTTCTGATCGCAATCTGTAAACGTTTATCAGTTGTAATTAAGTAAAGGATACTATCGACCACTGATATCGTTCTATCGGCTTTTTCTTAAGTATTTACCCGTTTAAATGTGAAGTCAGGAAGAGAAACGTCATAGAACTTGTTCACTCTTCGTCAACACTCTTTTGAATAAAAAAAACATGATTTTTTATCCCAATTTAGTTGGGATGCTACATGTGAGTTTACATATTCATACCTTTATTTGGTTTAAAATAAGGTGTACCTTTTTTGCCTTGTTGTTGACACTAATAGCACTTATTAGTATTTCAACTAGTTTAAATTACAAATTTATTCATTTATTTACGAGGTATCTATGGTGTTCTGGTTGAACCTAAGAAACAATTATGTAGAAGTGTTTAATAATAGCTCGTGAGTAGGTACAGTAGTACCGATGCCCTTGATATCACCCGTTTAGGTGTGATAAAAAACTATGCGTGCGATATTGTGTGGAAATCAGCCACGTCATGAACCACGTCAAGGGGCAATAAGCGATTTTACTCATTCAATTATTCATAGCTAGGTATACCTTACCAGGGTTAGGAATTCTGGTTTGTTGGGATGTGCACAGAATACCGAAGTTGGTAAATTGTATTAGGTATAAAAAAACAGGTTAAAAATATTTTGCTCTACCAGAAAACGGTTTTCTCACTACAAATGTACCATACATCATAGTCATCTTTGTACGGAGTTAATAAGCGATTAAATTGCGAAGTAAGACAACTGGCATTATTTATAGGTTTCCGGTGGCTAGCAGGTTATTGTCTCTCATCTTAAGGTTCCCATGTACACCTCGTCAAACTTTAAGGCTGAACTATGCTTCAACCCTTTCTACATTATTTTGATTCATTGTTTCATAATTCTATGACGCTACGTATCAATATAAGTCTTATCCAACTAGGTATATATACAAAATTTTCTAAAGATCTGATTTGTAGTTTTAAAATTAGATGGAAACTAGAGCCAGACGGGACGAGAAAACTTACGTTTCGTAAAATTTTGTAGATATGATAGGATAAGATTTATCAAGGTACGCAGAGTTCTATATTTGATCAAATTTCAGCTTAATTCAGCTGGAAAATTCAACGATGCGTATACCTACGTGGAAAACTTAAAGAAGTATGTAGCAACAATTCTGAAAACAGACGCTGTACCTAACGCAAGGCAAAATGTATGGGCAGTCACAAAGCACCCAAAGCCATAAAGAGCCCTTCCAAAAGAGGTATGTCACATCTCTGGCAGGGCGGGCACCCATTGTTGCTCTGGGCCATTCATACTCCACTTCCTTTAAATGAAAGGTTAATTTGGATTATCAAACATTTCGGTTGTGTTTACATTCAGATGCAGACCAACTAACGCAAGCGCAAGATAGACAAAGATCTGCAATAGTTGTGTAACCAACTTTACATATTCACCTACTGCACCAGTGTAGGCACTACCTAATCACCTGATTGCAGAACCTATCAAATGATACTCTTGTGTAATTCGCGTTGAACTTTCGCACACCAGTGGTTCTTCCTGGAGATCTACTGACAGACATATTATGTCGTTACTGGGTGATTAAAATTGCATTAGTCTTTGTTGGATAACACGGCCCGATTGGTGTAATAGTGGGGTATGAATGATGAATAGCTGGTTAGACCCAATCCACACAGGAAGGAGCTTCGTTTGGTGCTTAGAGCTACCTGGGCGGCGTACTAGGTGACATACCGTAGCAAACCAACGCACGGTTTATTATAGAAATGGCTATACACTGTCGTCTCGAACCGCACTGCATACTATTATTCATGTAAAATAATGAGTCTCTGAGTGAACTGACGAATCGGCGCGTGTTCGGCACATCATCAGCACCTAGTTTATCATGCCACATTGTGCGCTTCGAGCTAAGCTAGCACGCTATACTAACCAAGCGTGGCACCAAGTGAAGATTCTACCTGTGTGGCTTGAGCCTTATTAACCCGAAGAAGGTAGTTTTTATAAACTGTTTTTTTTTAATTGGTGCCTTTTTCCTTTTAGGCTAAGACTCCACGCGCCTTTAGCGCTCTGTACCGTTATTTTGGACTAACTTATTCTGTATTTGTGTCTTTTTGTAGAGACTTATACAATCTTGCATTTTAGGAGTGAAAAAATAAAAAACCCTTATCCCTTTTCGCCTTTTTCCTTTATTTGTATCATAAAGGCTCTAGAATAAATTAGTAGCTAGCCTAAAGGTTTTTCATTTTGGTCAAATGACCGAAATGAACTCACGAGCTGAAATCAGTACAAATATTCAACGCCGTATATTTATGATGCATTGAGTAGGAACTTGATTTTTTTAAAGCACTATGAGGACATTTAGTTTTTATGTTTGTTGGGGTACTAAAAGGTACATAATTATATAAGTACAGTTTTTGACAAATATTTAATCAAGTTCTGAAAACCTTGAGCACCATCCTTACTCTCACCTAATAGTTTTTCATTGGGTAACAAGATAAATTAACATAGTTATCAGCCCCTATCCACCCAATATTGGTTGTGACCTTTTACATGGTATCCTTCCATTGAAGATAAGAAAAATGTTATAACTATACCATGGCAAATATAAAAAAAAAGTAGCTCCATACACTACACTCTTTCACTCTTTTGAAATTTGTATAATGTAAGTACCTACCCAGTACTTAAAATGTACATACTAAGTACATTTTCTTCCATCAACTACTAAGTTATTTCATAATGATCACTTCAAACTTAATTTTTATGCTCTCATAAAAACAGTGCAGTAATAAGCAATATTCTACGAAAATCTATTACCTATACCTAAAACCCAGTTCCTATTCTATAGGTATAGACAGTACCTACACTATTTTTGTTTTATATTTAGAGTTCTATTGATTGACTAAAGTTTTATTTAATATGAAGGCATTTGCCAAAAATATTTAAAAAAACACATAATGGCCGAAAATAAATTTTGAAAAACGGCCAAACGCTTTTCGCTGTCGAAACCAATTTGCGCGAATCGAGTGAATGCGACTGAAAATTGCATCGTGAAATTTTCATTATTCAGGCTTTGTAACAAAGGATTCTTGTAGGGATTTAAAAAAAAAAGGTTATAACCTCGCTCAGAGTGGCTTCTTGTTGCATTCGTGTTTTTAGAGTCTCAAGAACTCACTTTCCGCTCGGTGTAACAATCTAAGTAGGTAAAAATATCTAACGAAAACGGTCAAAAGATTTTTCAGTGACACGAGAAAAAAAACATTTATTTAGCTCAGTCTAGCTCAGTCTTAAATTGTAACACAGACCATAAAAATTATCCGCTTGTTGAAAATAGGTTTTAAATGTAAATTTAGGAAACCATGAAGTCACCTCGGTTCAGCGAACAAGGTTTAAAACGCGGAACCAAACAATAAAACTGTTTACTGTTTTGTTATTCATAATATTATATCACCGAGATTGCTGATATCATCCATGGGGATAAATGTTGTGAACCTATGAATTAAGTTGCCAGTGAAATAAGTAATTAATTTACGTAGGTAATAATAATTGTTAAGAACCTTTTTAGGCTAACCGTACTTGTTCTCAAAAAAGATTCAGTTTCTTCTCTCTTAAAAATAACAAAGTTCTCTCAAAACAAAACTCTCTAACTATAGAAGTAAAGGTACTTTCCCAGAGATACCCATTATCTTTACCTGTAGCAAAATAAGCATGAAAGAAAAGACCTTACAATCCTGCCTGATGTTTTCGGCTACTAGCGGTGTCCATCCTTTGAACAAAGGAACTGGCACCTTGACCCTTTTACCACACTGGTTCTTTGAACATCGGTCACATGGACCATGATACGACAAGCTGGTAGCTGAACTAAAACAGACTAAAAAAGAACTAATACGTTATAAGTTTGCTTTGCCAATGGCAGAACCCATTTAGTTTAAATATTATAAGTATTTATGCATCATTTGCAGCTCATCACGAGAATGTAGGAGCAACTTTGTAATAACTTTCATGCAATTTCGTGCAATCAATGCTCTAAGCTTTCTAATAACAGGTTCTCGGTCACATCTTATTAGATGTTAGCTCTAATAACCTGCCACATAACTTCCTGACATTGAATGGTGTATAACTATGAACAATTAGAAAAAAACATGGCTCAAAATCACAGAGTAATTCCGTATTTGCCCTACTATTAATTTACACGGAGTAAAGTTGCTCTTCTGACAAAATGACAGCCTGAGAGCTGATTCCTAACTACACTCGAGAGCAATGAATCCGGGTCACTTAAAGAATCCTAAAAATCTCGGAAACTAAAAATGCTAGGTTAATGCAATAAATTGTATTTAATAGACAATGTAATACTCCTTAAATGAAGGTATTAAAACTTCTTAGTTATTGTAAAGTTATATCATAAAAAAATCAAATTTGAAAAAGGGCCACTTTCGAAGATGGAACTACGAAATTACAGCATTTGGTTTTGCTTTTGTTTGTAATCTGTCATTTATCATTGTTTGATTTCTGTTTTTTTGTTGTTTTTTTTCTGCGTAAACGCAGTAATGGAAGCACGAGGAGGCAATACGAAGTATTAAAATTCAAGAAAATCGTAATAAAGTTCAAAAATTTCATGTTTCCTATTTTTGTTTTAAGGAGAGATCAGCAGTTTTTTTCTTTATGTAATTTTGTGTTAATAAAATTTATGGTGACTCATATTTTTTTTACCTTCATTTAAGGAGTATTACATTGTCTATTAAATACAATTTATTGCATTAATCTATCATTTTTAGTTTCCGAGATTTTTAACATTCTTTAAGTGACCCGGATTCATTGCTCTCGAGTGTATTTTGCACACAATTGACATGGACGTCTCGTGTAGTGTAGTGTGAATTTTTGTATGGCGACTCCTTTATTCTGAGTATGGCGAGACCGATGAGCGCCTCTAGCGTACACTCTGTGAACCTCATTTTCCATACAAAAATCCGTGTTACACTACACCTGACGTCCGTGCCAATTGCTTGTCAAAACGTAGAATCAGCTCTCTGATCAGCCCCTTTATTGGCTAACGGACTGATAATCGCTTTCGATTCCGATTTTACAGCACAATGCGCTTTATGTGTTAAATATTTTCTGCTTGTGACAATAAGCTGAAGCATGCGGCGCAATGTACTGCGAAATCGTAATTGAAAGCGATTACCAGTTTGTTAGACAATTCTGGGGCAGTTCTGTTTGTTATCTAATTTTTTGTCAAATATCTGTCAGAGAGAAAGATGAGGAGAGCCGATCGGGACTAACACATAACATCAAAATTTATGTTGGTATCGGGTGTAAGCGATCAGTTACACCCGACGTTTTGTTGACGCTATAAAGTTCGAGTGTGTAATTGCTCGCTTATGCCAACACATAACTTTTCATCGCATAACTTTAACATAACTTTTTCGAATTAAAAAAGTCATGCAAAATAAATTAAATTTACATTAGTTTGTTGCTACATAGAAAATTTAAATTTGCGTTCTCAGCATTCATTTTCCCGCTTTGGTTTTTTTTTCATAACCGTTGGCCTGTTCGATTTTTAAATAGACATAAGAATTTGCTAAGTATATTTTATTTACTTGTAACATAGTTTTATGAATGTAATGCCTTGTTCTATTTTCAAATTTACTTATGGCCACAGTGCCCAGGAGTGTAAATTTACCGAGCAGATTTCGAGTTAACTATGACCTACTTAAAGACCATGAGTAATGAAAAGTATTGTCCTGTAAACTTGGATAAACTAATTGGTAGAGAATAGGTTAGAAAGCTCATAAATAAAGGCTCATATTTTATCGCTAACTAAAGAAAACAATTTATATGCCAAAACAATGCAAAATAAGTCTATTTTCAATGTTCCAGCGATTAGAAAGCGATGCAAAGTCTCACTACGGGTGTGGGGCAGTGTATGACAAAATGATGGACTGAAAGAAGATGGAGCGCAACTGCATAAATTTTAAGACGACGATTTTAACGAAAAATTGTATGGCTATACAATAGAAAATATTTTCCAAGGCTTTCAACTAAAAAAAAAAAAACTTTTCAAATGTTCCGGCGATTAGAAAGCGATGCGTTTTGCAAGTCTCGCTGGCTGCGGTGCATATGAAATGCGGAGCACGTGCTAGCACCGGCAGCTTCAAGTCACGACAGTAAACATTATGTAACCGTCAGTTTTAAGTAAAACGTTATAAATATTTTTTGGTGTGACATAGTCATTGATATATGTTATTATTTTTATGTTATTTATTTTTTAACCAAGAAATAAATAACATAACCACCGAGTGGATATACTAGGGATAGCGACGTAGCGACGTTGTAATTTACATCAGGGGGGTTAGTACGGGTTTTGATAGTTTTCGAAACTATATTAAGTTTTGTTTCCTTTCATACATTTACTTGCAGCGCCCCTAGAAAAAACGAGAAGAAAACTAAGGACGCTGTCAGTAAATATATGGAAGGACAAGAAACTTCATATAGTTCAAAACCCATACTACCCATACCCATCAAAACCCGTACTAGACGTACTGGAATCTTTTTCGAAAGAAGCGACGTTTAAAGGTTGTCGCACACTTATCAGCTCGGCACTAGATCAACATCGCTTCAACTCGAGCCGATCAGTATTCTTTGTATGAAGTAAATATTTTGAAACAAAAAATATCTAGGAACCTAGATAAATACAATCCGAATCCGAATAATATGGTGGAAATATGCTCGAATTACAAATGATTTTGGTATTACGTTTGCATGGGCAGTTCATCCTTCCCCGACCCCTTAATTTACAAATTTCTATATATTGAAACTCATTGATGACTAAAATTCTTAATAAAAGTACCTCCTCCAGTACATTTCTTGAAAAACGGTGATTTGGGGCCTTTTTGATGATATTTAGTCAAAAGGTGACATTCAAAAATCGCACCCCAGTCAGTGTCTGTTTTATCTATTTTTAAGTTACAGTATTCTATTGACTTTCAGGCCTTGACAAAATTGTAACTATAAAAAAAAAATACAACCGAATTGAGAACCTCCTCTTTTTGTGAAGTCGGTTAAAAAGGAGTTAACATGTTCCTATTAGGTAGAGGTACCGTCACGTGTGCACGCAATCGTTATCGAGATGTTCTTCGGGGAGTCAAGAATGCAAGCCGATTAGCTTTGTGGGTGGTACCTAGTTAAACGTCTAAACTCTAAGATAATGAATGGCAGATACTTGAGTCAGACCATGCTGAGATAAGCGGTGTATTATGTGGGATACTAATTGACTAGCTATATATTTTTAGTTTTAAGGGTTGGTTTAGGTTTTAAGGTTAAGGGGTGAAAAACGGAACATATTAGCCAATTTACTCCGAAAATATAGGACGAAAAAAAAATTGAGGTACTCATATAAAGTTAGTTGACTCAATCATGGACTTATAGCATAAAAAAAGAATACTGATTTTGGGGCATATTATAAAATTTAAAAAAAAAACACTTATCTAAAGTGCGTATGTAAAGTGTGTTATGTACCCGATCCCGGTTTTAGAAGTTAAATTAGGTTTCCCGGAACCCTCTCCAACTCGCCCTTGACCGGTTTTTTCTTTGGTCATCGATCGAAAGTCTTGAAAGTTTTCGGGAGTCGTTATGTACAAATTACTTAAAAAATTACCTACATCTAAAAGTAATCTATCTTATGTCTATATGTAATAGTGTATTAAACATTGATCAGTATTACCAATGAAACAAAATATCATACAACCTCGTAGCAAGGCTGTATATTATGTTTCAGGACGACCAAATTAATAGATTGACCATCTGATATTTAGTAGTTTGACCTCGTCGATTTGATCGTGCTAAAATATTTAAAAGTAAAACCTAAGTGGACGATTTGCTGATTTTTTTTTAGCATGCTGCAATAATGCTCACGAATTTTTAAAAGATTTTTGTATCAGCAGAAGCATTGTAAAGTTGCAATTGACAGTTCAAGAACTTTGACGGTGAACAGGCTTTTATGAGCTGCTAGTGGAAAGCCCACGACTTCGTCAGCGTGCAGTTTTTTCAATACAAAATACACTACCCCGATCCACTCTCTTATGGGGTGAATTTCGGGAATTCCTTTCTTAGTGCACCCCTAGACTACAAAAGGAATGCACCCTCCAGATTTCAGGTCTCTATAGGACTTACCGTTTAGGCTGTGCGTTAGAAGTTGGAAGTCAGTCAGTTGGCTTGAATTACAGTTCCGCTACTTCTCGGGTCGGCATTATATGGGATATTCATCATCATCATCAGCTCGAGAGCTCGGGAAGTCCACTGCGGGGCATACCTATTAGCCCATTATATACCCCATAGTCTTGAGCGGTTTCCATTCACGCACTTCCGTCGGTCCATCGAATGGCTCCCCTTACACTGCTTCGACCTGTATGTTCGATGGTTGTCAGTTCTGCGAGCTATATGATCTACCCATCAGCTTGCTTATTCACTGACACTTCAATTGGCTAATTCTAAAAGCTATGTCGGTGATCTTGGTTCTTTTACGCATTTTCTCAATTCGGATTCTATCACTTAGTGAAACTCCTATTATAGCTCTTTCTATAACCCACTGCGCAACTTTAAGCTTGTATATACGAGGGATATTAGGAATCAGTTAATAATTTATCTTAAAGGTTAGACCAGTAGGTAGAAAATTGACACATTAAACATAGCATACCATCCATAAAGCGATGATTGCTATAATCATGCAGGTCACCACATTTTACGAGGCATTGTACTTGCTTTGAATATAACTCCACCAAGCAGGTCATCACTGCTTCAAATCGTAATTATCGGCGTTCGTCGTAATGTTAGTTTTTAATGGTTACGTATCTAATTGGAAACTGATCGTGGTTCTTGAGGCGTGGTAGAGGCTTTTTTTACGTTTTACGTGACCACTTACTAACCTGACTGGGTGAAAATGGGCCTACGGATGTACTTCCTCTGAGCCAACTTGACATCATTTTGTTTTTGTTTATGTTATGTGGTTTGACATTGGACTCGTGATCTCCTTTCGATTTTTGCAATAAGAATATTGCCCAAATGTGTGCAACTTCATACCCCTTATGTAATTTAAGTTGCATTGCTAAAAGCTTTTAAGTTTACTTTGAACAAAACCTTGGAATTAGAAGTAATCATAGCAAAATAAATAATGATGAGCTCACCACTGGTCACGTTTATATTCCTGCGATTGTGCGATCAACAATGAATATAGGCCTATTGAGGCCCTGCCTACACCGTTGTTGGGAATAAGACGTCTGTCTATGTATGTATGTAAAAAAGATCAATATTTCGCAAGTAAATATTACACCAGTTGAACTGCATATCTTGTGTAAGAAGCTGTTTTTTTTATTTAATTGGACCAATACTATGTATACACTATATATGCCTCATGTAAGCGGTGTTTCGATACATCAATATTTATATTTACCGCTTCATTTATAATAGGTATAAATACTACTTACCGTGAATGTTATGATCAGCTGTTGGCTACCGTCTTCCGCAATAAACAAGCACTGAGAGTCAGCTCACATAAATAAAACACAGGAAAATAATTTTATTGACCTGTTACTCAATTAAGGATTACGTGTGAGGGTTTTGTGTTCACAACTGAATGGGAATGGCTTTAAATGGGATCACGTAATTTCGGAACGTTTCCAAGTGTTGTAACTTGTTAGCTTGTATTATTACAAGACGCGTGCGCGGCGCTGGAAAGTACAGCGTTGACTATAGCTGATGGTACTGGCAGACCGGCTTCAGACGCGCTATGCTACTTTCATCAACATGTCTGGAGATGGAATAGTTGGTCAATGTAGGCTTCTTATAAAAATGCATTCGATCGCCCTGTTGCAACCTAAATTGCCTTATCTGCTGGATGTGCAAACATAAGCTTTCATCAAATAGGTAATGTGAAAAGTCGAGTTACTTTGGTAGCAACAGTAATAATCAGGTCAAAATATTACCAATGCTGGAACTCTGGGCCTGTTCTGGATGAGAGTGAATGGGCCTTAATTCACCACGCCTACGCGCTTGCCCTTCGCGTGTTGGTGGAATGTCATGTATTTTTTTTTTATATTTTTAATTTTTACCTATGTAGATGTAATGGGAAAGCCAATTATTATTTTCATCGTTAACTAATTCTAGAATCAAAATGCGATAACATGTTAGGTTCTTGGAAGGTAGAGCAGGAGGTTTAAATTACCTGCGTGGTGCGCGAGTAGCCGGCTGTGATGCAAGAGGTGTAGGTTCGACTCCCGCTGCGGGACCAATGTTTGTATTATCAGCAAATACTTGTTCCGGCTCTAGGAATTGTGGTACCATGGTACTTAGTTCCTTGATACGTATGACATAGAGAATCCTAGTGTGGGATCTGGACTATGTTGGGGGTTATGTGGGTATGATGGCGGTTGTCTGGAAGACATCGCTCTCTGCGATAAGACCGCCGATTGTATGACTTAAACTGTAGGTTTATATTAAGTGTATATCTTACATTGCGTCCTCAATAAAGTTTTTTTTAATTTTTTTTTCAGTTAATTTGTTACTAATTTCAAAAAGGGGCGGTATACCGCAAGAAAATCTAAGAAATTTTATGATCACCTACACCTTGGTTACCTAACGATTATGCAGTACTAGGTACGATAGATGCGGTCGATAGGGTAGCTAGTTGAATTATTATTAATTTTTAATGCTTTCACTGCTTTCTAAATTATTTGTATCTGTCTAATCGATTATGTAAAGCCGATAGTTAGCTGTTATCTTTTGCGTATCGGTATATAAGTAGCAGTTTCAGTCAGATAATATGGATAGTTATGTGATTCATAATTCATTTGTTAGTAGTAGAGCTTTTTTGTGAAGAATTCGTGCGGGGAAATACTACTACCATACCTATTTCTGCCACTACGCCAAGCAATAATGCTCGCATTGCTGTGTTCCGATTTAAAGGGTATATGTGCCGGTAAAATTACAGGCACATGAGACTTTACATTTTTTTGTCCCACCCAGGGTAGCGGGCGCAGTGCAATGCCATGTAGGGCCCGTCCTAGTTGGACGTGGTCTGTGAGGAAATTTATGTTATAGGCAGAGGTGAGGACTAAAAGCTTATTACATAACTAACTCGAAAAAAAAATGCTCGCTGCATTAATACACGCAAGTTTATGAAAAGAGGTTTTAAAATGGTTTGACAAGTTATAAAAGTACCGCGTCGTCTCACACTTTTCAGTACTCAATATACGATGTCTTTTTGAAAACACCACTCCCTTATAATTCCCTTTATAGGATATAAATTACAAGGGAGAAGTAACAAATATCTATAGATCTATAGCTGTTTTGAAATAGACATCGTATATTGAGTACTGAAAAGTGTGAGACGAGTGTGTGTCTATATACCGCGTCGTCTCGCACTTTTCGTGAAAGACGACGCGGTATATACACCAAAACGGAGGAGGTGAGACGAACTCGGATAAGTTAAGTTAGTTGGTAAGTTGGGGACTACCGGTCGTCATAGGACAAGAAAGTGATATCTGGGAATATGATGGGGCCTTTATCCAGTAGTGGGACGCGAGCGTCTAATATATATAGAATAGTTGAAAGTGAAACTCTAGCCGCAGAAACTTATTTTTCTCGTTACGAAAATTCTGGGCAGACATCATTAGCAGCTATTATAATGGACTGAAAAGTGTTACGATGAACTCGGAATAACAATTTAATGGTCTAAAAGAAAAAGTAATCAGAGCGTGAAAATATTATGATGCTTGCAACCTTGACAAGCAAAACTACCTACTTAGGCAATCTGTTTACGATTTTAAATTAATTTAATTCAAGTTGTCATAGATAGTGGCTGAGCTTCGTATAACATCTTTTCTTTATCAGCCCTGTTTATGTCCCCATTAAATACAGGGAGGGGGGATTTGTCATAATCACCACGCTTGGCGAGCGGTTTGGTGATCGCAGTGTTGGTGTTAAGTACTCAGATGGATGCTGCTGCCCATCTCCTGATGTAATCCCTTAGTCGGCTTTTACAATATCCACGGGAGATGGGGGGTATAGGCCGGACACACCACGGCACTATTTACTAATAAAGTAATAAGTATATTAATTATTCAGTGGCTGAGCACATATCTACTTACCTGGCCATTGGCCTTACACAAAGCCCTCTCATGTTTAGGGGTTCATTCAATTGTTCCAAATTTTGAAATGTTCATTAAAAATTTCCTAAGGAACCATTAATTTTAAGTGATTATAGATAAGGTAGATTATTACATGTGGTGTTTGATAAGGGTTTCGTATTCCATCCATGTTTGTCCGTCTGTCACAACCTTACAGTTGTTTCAACTAATTTTGTAAAAACTTTTCGCAAGTGCTTTAGATAGTTCTAAGATGTTATGTAAACAGGCATACATTGTTGTTTTGCTAATTCCGTCCAGAGGGGTGTCGTTGGACAGGTCTCACAGAATAAAGTTGAGGCTTGTATTCGTATGAAGGTTTCTTGAAGGCCTTCTTAAAAGTCCCTTATAATGCAATAAAGACGACACTTGTCAGGAGAGCAACGAAGTAATTTTAAAGTTTTATCATAACAACCTACTACAGATTTCTAGGTATTTTAGAGTTCGACGACCTGCCAACGGAATTGTTACAAAGTTATGGATATTGCGAAAAACAATTATACTTTTTCATTAGGTATCTATTCTCTGACAAAGTAATTATTGTAGTGTTACTACTTTAAGTAGGGACGTATTTAAAACTAAACGAACTAAGATTCTGGGCACTCAGTTAGCTAGGGAAAAGCTCACTTGTAAGTGGAAATTTCCATGTGTATACAACAATGTTTCGATTCACATTCAATAACCTAAGTTTGCTTGGCACATCAGTCAGACGTGATTTTTGTAGGAGATTCGTTCTCCTTCACTGATTGAACAAGGTGGGTCGCAGATTTATTTCGTTCTGGGGTCAGCGAGTTTGACCAAACGATATTAGGAAATTCGGAATAGAAGGTAGAGCGGCTCTACCAGCCACTCTGTTGCTGCAATTATTATCTATGCAATACATCACATATTTTACATTACATCTAATGCAACAACATTGGCCACTTGTAGGTTCATCTACCCAATCTATTCGTTGCAATCTCTGGCGCCAACCATTATTGCTAAATTCGGTTATGTCAAAATTATGTTTCAGAATGATTTTAACGACTTGTGTTTGGTCATATGTAGTAATAGGTTTGTTTGTATGCATGCTTCTGCTCAACATATTTCCAATCATTATTGGTTATGTAACGTACACAGTAGGCAAATAACATACTCCTGCGTGGTTTGTTAATGGGTGGTTAGTGCAATAAATCATCTATGTTTTGCTACTGTATTTTGTGTTTTACCAAAATCCCTTTTGAAGCGGAATTCATATTTACCATTACATAAACATAACATATAACACCCAACAGTCACATACGTCATGATCCTACACTAGGATTCCCTGTGTCGTGGGTATCAGGAACTACGAGTAAGATGGTACCATAACACCCAGACTCGGAACAAATATTTGCAGATCATACAAACATTTGTCCCGCAGCGGGAATCGAACCCGCAACTGCACTGCCGCTCGCACCACAGCCGGCTACTCGCCCGCCACGCCACAGAGGTCGTCAAATCAACATAATTTAACATCTAACACATCAGCATCATCTATCAGCATTATTTATCATCATTTTTGGAAGTATCTAGTCTTAGGCCGGCCACATACACTCGGAATTCCGTAACGAAATTCCTTTTCGGAATTCCTTCGCGGAATTCCGTACAGACGCCACACACTTGGGATTTTTTTCATTCGGAGTTCAGACTTCAGACATTTTGACAGCAAATATGGAAAGCGTTCGTTCGGAATTAAGGAATGTGTGGTGCGACTCGTGCAAAATCTATGGAAGAGTTGCGTTCGGAACAGCTATTTCGGAATTCCGAACGCACAGGCCATCATGCGGAATTCCAAATCGAAAAAAAATCCGTACGGAAAATTACCTAGTGTGTGTGGTAGGTCCATAGATTTGTATGGACTTACTGCGTTCGATATTTCATTTCGAAATTCCGTTTCGTAATTCCGAAACGGAATTCCGAGTGTATGTGGCCGGCCTTAGTCTTGAGTTGAGTAAACTTCGAAACCCTATGCGTCCGAGAGGAAACGCATGTCCCTCATGTCATGAAGTACCTAAAATTTAGGTACTTTTGCAGTGCTTTTTAGGTCCTAAATGAATTATTTCTTGTGAACTAAAGAACAATCTAATGGGTAGGTAACATTATTTCAAGCCAGTTTTTCGTACCAAGAAGGTAACTCTTCCGTGCCGTAGCGGTACTTGGTCTTGTCGCTATCTCAGTAATTAAAACGTGTACGAGTACTTCATCAGCTTGTAGAAGTCCTCTGCTGAACAAAGGCCTATCATTTGTTAAACTATAGAATGTCGCAAAGAACGATCTTGAGCCGCCTCAATCCACCGACATCCTACGACCTTTATAATGTTATTGGTCCATCCAGAGAAGAGCCTTCCTTCACTGCGTCGTCCGATTCGTGGTCGCCACTTGAGAACCTTTGTTTCCAAACGGTTGTCGGATCTGCGAGCTATATGGCCTTCCTATTACAACTTCAACTTGATTATACTAGAAGAGCTTATTAACTTGGTCACAGATAACATAATACTATACTAGCACTATATCAACCACAGAATATACATCAACTCCGACAGTAAGGCGGTCAGTTCTGGCACTGGATTCGAAGGTTATCACGTCCGGTCTAGCTGAGGACTGTCTGTCACGTTTGAACTCTCTGGACTTGGTAAAAAATAGTATCAAGTCATGACGAGGTACATTTCTTACATACGTATTCGTACCTGAATTAGAAGCGCATCGGATATTATATAAGCAAATGAATGGTTGTACCAAATGAAACGATTGCCACAAACACCTGACAATTAGCGTTCACTTAATTGCGATGGATCATGCAGACTGTCAGCTTTTGAAAACATAATGAGGTGTTTATGGTAATAATCCTCGCTTTATGGTTACTTTAATAATTCTAGTCAAAGTGATTATTATCATTTAGAATTTCGAGAAAGTCTTGAGTACCTACTCATGCAATAGGCAATATAAGACATAATAAGCCAACAATAATAATAATTAAGAGATATAGGCATAACAAGACTGCGAAAGATGGACTAAACTACCACTCACCAACTCTCTGCGAATCTTGAACTGTTTTCAAAAATATTTTGCTTTGATAAACCATTCTTCTCATTAATATAACTTAAGTTTTTCTTCGTAAATTCTTTCTTATTATAACGATTTCGTTTCTGAAATATCATACGAGGAATAATTAGAAAATTGAAACGCACAAGTTAGTTTGTTTTCAGTTTATTTTCTTTTTTGTTTTTCCCAAAAACTTTGCTTATTACAAACCTGGTTAACAGGCTAACGAGTTTGAAGAGAACGATTAATATGAGTACAGCTAGTGCGACCTGGTCGAGCATCCATCGCTGGTAGAACCAGTACAGCTTTGATTTTGAGCGGAGGTGGTGGGCCCCTGAAACAGAAACGAACAATGATTTGGCGTAATAGTAGAATGTTGCATCGAGCGGAAAGTGATTTCTTGTTGCACCGAGTCAGCGAGGGCTCTAAAAGCACGAATGCAAGAAGAAGTCACTCTGAATGAGGTTCATAATCGACTGTAATTCAACAAAAAAATAATAATAATGATAGCTTTAATTTTCAGTCGCATTCACTCGATTCGCGCTAGTCAGTTTCGTTCACGAATAGATAGAGGTCGGTCATCTTTAAAAAGTTCTTATCGGCCCGTTCGTTCTATTTTTAAATATTTTTGAATGAAAGCGTTCACTTTATATAATACTTAAAACATTTTGGTCCACGAATATAAGTAAATAGAAAACAAAAATAGTGTATTACCTATCTCTGGAATAGACACCGGGATGTAATGGATTTTCATACAATATTACTCCAATGTTGTTACAATAGCATAAAAACGCCGTTTTCTGCGTGCGGATTACCGGGAACTTTATCGTCTGGCTTCGCTCATCAATCAACTTTTCAATACCTGGTTACAAGCCTCATCCAAGACACCTCATATCCAAGTGCCGTGGGGCCCTGGCACTGGCTAAAGACGACCCTTATAAGAATATCGAAACAGGCTGATCACAATCTATCAATGCCGCTAAAGTAGGCAGCACGCACCATAACAGTTTAAACTGGGCAATGTTGTGTACATAGTGTAGTATGTAGTGTTATGTACCTTTGCTCTTAATAGCCAGTTCAACATAATGCGAAATAAGCTTCGTTGGTGGCACTGGACGATTGTTGAAGAGGAATGATAGGTACTTCGCCTGCTTGTAGTAACTGTAAAAAATATTGAAATAAATAACCAGCCCCTCAATTGCCGCTGCAAATGGGAAAGGGGAACGCAACTAATGGGGATAATTTTGATGTCCTCTGTGGCGCGGCGAGCGAAGGTTCGCCTGCAACGCAGGAGGTTGCAGGTTCGATTCCCGCCTCGGAACAAATATTTTTGCGATCTGCAGATATTTGTTTTGGGTGTTGTGGGTATTTTCTATGTATGATAAAAATATCTATGTAATGTATTGTATTAAGTATATCAGTTATCTAGTACCCATAACACAAGCTCTGCTTAGCTTGGAGCTAGATAATGTAGTGTAAAATGACCAGCATTATTATTTTTATTGCATTATTTAAACTTCTTGCCTAAGCTTTCCCTCTTTCTAATTGCAAAAGATTAGGAAAGCGTATAAACGATATCAAAATGATCCCAATTTGTTGCGTCTATGCATATGCTACCGTAATCGCCCCCTGAGACAGGTTACATATTAAAGTAACCATTATATATGTGTGTTCCCATACAAACACGAAAATAAGAACCTGTACCTTATTATGGCCCAGTAGGTAGTCTAAATAAACAGCATAGATTATTACTCGGCTTAAGTGCTTGTACTGTAGTTCTGGTGACAAGGTAAACCGACAACGGCAAATAAATTTTCAACAATGACATTAGTAGAACAGCCGCGTCGTAAATAGTGGAAAATATTGTGGAAGTTCAATGTGTGTGATTTTTTTTGTCAGTAATTTTCTTTGAGCAGTAATTATAAAAGTTATTTAAATTTAAGCATTGCTTAAAATTAGTGATATCACTGGTTGGCGTTAGCCAATTTATGTTATTGTAGGTATCCTCAGTAAATATTTAATTTAAATTTATTTATTAAAAAATAATATAACATCGCTTTGGTTGTTCTGTTATGGTTGTTATACTTGTTACTAAATAAATAAATATGGATGGCAACATTAGCATTGCTTAACGGTTCGGGAAGTTAGATACACGCTACTGGTAGTACAGAACAGCCCCCTCAACTCTCATTGGCAATGACGTAGGCTGGTGTTCACCCACGTGGCCATCGGTCTTGAAAGAGCATCTGGCGGAGTATAGCATGATTAAACCTATGTTATTTTGAGGAAAAATATTTTTTGTAAAAGGGAATGGGAAGTTTTCTGACAGCTGCAAGAAAATAGTTCTAAATCCATGCATAGATGGCGCAGTCCAGATATGGTTGTCTAAATTTTGTCGGTCAGCCACCAACTGTCAGTGTCACTGACTTCACTCGCTCATGCTGTTTGTTGATGAAGTAAAGTAAGTATCTACGTAAAGTTTTTGTTGAAATTCTGATATATTTGTTAGTGTTACGTTATTGTTATAATTTTTTGTTGTTATTGTTGAAGCCGGACCAAGTAGAACGGTCTATTGTAGACTTGAAAAACGAGCTTCGGAATCGCAACGCGAAACCTGGAGGAAAAAAAAAGAGAAAACAAAGAGATTTTGTTCTCTGTGGTGTTTTTGCAAAATCTTCAGAAGACACAACCATGTCGAGTCACCGCCATCTACCGGAATTTTAAGAATTTTAATTGCCTCTTATTACAAATTTTTATTCAAAATTTGTTACTCCAAAAGTTAGGGTTTGTTTCAAGTGTGGTAACAGCTGCTTCGTGTACCATCTCAACTTTCCACCCTGCGTATTTTTACCTGTCGTTGCTAAGTATCTCCTTCAAAGCAGGTCGGAGGTTGTCCGCCATTTTAACCTCATCAAACTCCACTTTGATGGCGTATCCCGAGCGGGCCGCTTGTACCGCGTTAGCGGGCTGGTCTCCGAACACCGGGACGGCTACTAGTGGGACTCCGTAGCGAAGAGCTTCAAGGGTGCTTAGGAGACCGCCGTGAGTGATGAATAGCTTTGTGTTTTTGTGAGCTGAGGAAGTTAATAGTGTTAGTTTTTGCCATAAATAGCTCAAATAGCTATAATCATTGAGATAATGGGAAACTGTATTTTTTTCGTGGGTACACGTCTGACAAAACAGCAGTCGCATTTTGCCATATCATATATCGTGTTGAGGTGAACTCGCAGAACTGATAATAAAGGTTCTCGAGTGGCGACCACAAGCCGGATGACGCGGTAGAGGAAGGCCCTCCACTCGATGGACTAAGACATTATAAAGGTCTCAAGAAGTCGGTGGATGGAGGCGGCCAATCTCCAGCAGTACACTTCTACGGGCTGTGATGATTATTATGAATTGTTAGATTAATGCTATTTATTTATTTCATTAATTAGAACGGCATCAAATGCCAGTTACACTAATTAGGTATAGGTACATAATTACTCACTAACTCATAGTTTAGTACATTTCAACACATAATAATTAAAACTAGGACAATAAAATTAAATCCAGTCACATAAAAAACATTATACAGCAACAAGCAGGTGGGCTACAAGCCAGATCAACAATTAAATCAAATAAAAAAAAAAAAAAAAATATCTTTGATAATTTATGAAAATTATCATTGAAACTAAAGAGTAAGGGCCTTATTCATAATCATTTTTTAAACCTATTTTAGTTAAAATAGCTTGTGTCTTGTTCTCTCTGATGTAAAATGTCGTATGTCTAAACAAGACAAAACATTTTTGAACTAAAATAGGTTTCAAAAATGATTATGAATAAGGGGGTAGATGTTTTGTTAACTACTTTCTGATTAAGAGAAAAAAGGTATGGTGTTAGTACTTTCCCGGACGAACTCTTTCACATTCCGATGACAATTTAATATTACAGTGACAGTGAGCTGCTTGCGGATTATGTAACTCTGTTGCTATCAGTTTCAATAATTTGTTGTCTATTTAAAATGATACTCTTGCGATTACCAAATTTACGCAGTTTGAATACAAAGCTTGATTGCGTAAATGAGGTTATCGCTAAACGTCTATAGTACAGGCAAATTAGCAAAAAGTGTGGACCTAAGTCGTGTAGTCGTGGATTCTTATGGAAACGTTAGATGACACGAAAAGAAGTTTATCCTAGGTTTGCACCGTATCTGGCGCATACGGAAGGCTTTTAAATATTAGGTACAAACTTAAAAAGGCCGTAAATTTTAAAATAGAAAGAAATTACTTGATGCAAGTTAAATTACGTATAGAGAGACTGTCTTAGTGCATTATGATTTTAATAAAAACAACGTGCATGTAGGGAATACAGTGTTGAACAAATGCATCTTCCGTAAATTAATACCAGTATAAAACTTCCGGCGGATGTAGTACTAATTAAATGAATCAGTTTGAGTCAATTTTCAGAACTACATTAATTTTCCCCGAAGTAGAGCGACAATAAAATATGGGAAATATTCCGTGAGACGCACCAAGGTGCAAACCTGGTAATGTATTTCGAACATTTTTCTGATAAGTCTATCAATTTGCACCGACTACCTTACTTTTCCCGGAGCCGTAATAAACACAAAAAGTTTTTTTGTAAATGATTTTTTTTGTATGTTCCGTATGTCGGATTTAAAAAATACTTGGTGCAAATGTAGATCATAACGGTTCAAAGTCTAAGCCAAATTGCACCGACTACTTCTATTTCCCCCATTAAGTTACGGATATTATAAGGTTTTTCACCCTATTTCACCCTGTTTCGGAGGGTGAAATTACTGATGCTTATTATTAGAGGTGATTTTTAAGCCATACAAAACAATTAGAAAAGTTTTCATGACTACATCTAATTAGTTCCACACTTGTGCAAAAAACCACCTAATTTGACTGTACTACTATTAGAAACAGCATTGAAACCGATAGAAACAGTTAGAACTTAGTCTGCATTGTAGACGGAAGGTGGACAAAGGGACTTCTTCGATGGTTGTTAGTAGACTCATAATCAACTTAAACCTTTGATAGCTAAAATTGCATTTGTCTTGTTTTGGCATATTAGATATTATATATATTATTAGATTATATAGGGATTAAGACATTATAAACGTCGCAGGAAGTCGGTGGATGGAGACGGCTCAAGACAGTTCATCGTGGCATTCTAGGGGAGGCCTATATGTCCAGCAGTAGACTTATACAGGCTAATGATGATGATGAGGTAGAAAATTACGTTAATTAGCCTAAGCGAGCCTGCAGATAGAAGCTTCCGACACAAAGCTTTTAGCTGTGGGCCCCAGGACATTTAACTGTATATAGACGCCCCTAGGTTTTTACATCATTGCTAAAAGGAATAGCCATAAAAGACCATGCACGAAATGCAAGAAGGCATGTGACCAAAAACAAAAACTTATTTAGCTATCTTACCTAAGATAGCAGCTTGCGGCATCCAAGCTTTCACATGGACATTCTTTGGCAAATCCTTCAATTGTTCCTCAAACTTCCAGAGCACAGTGTAGGGTAGCTCTCCCAGTAGTTTGAGAAGGCTCTGTTTCGTCTCAGTCGGGAGATCGGAAGACTTCAAGATGGATCCCATGCTGAAATATACCACGCCGTTGGTGGAAGAGTCCAGAATCTCTTGAATATCCTATGAAGATAAAACAAAATTGAAGTCAGACAACATTATTTACACACAGTTATTTTTGAGCGTGGTTTAATTATGGTTTACCGCTCTATCTCTGCCGCCAAGCAGTAGTGCTCGCATTGCTGTGTTTCGGTGTGAAGGGTAAGGGTGCCTGTGAAATTACAGGCATATGAGACTTTTCATCTTTATGTCTCAGGGTCGGCAGCGCGCGTGTGATGCCTCTGGTGGTGCAGGCGTTCATAGGGCTACGGTAACTACTTTCCATCAGGTTGGCCGTATGCTTGTTTGCTTGCCAAGTAGTATAAAAAAAAGGCTTTATTGACGAGCGAAGCGATCTGCTCCATTGTTTTGTGTGAATGAACACGGGAGCAGAGTTTCCTACATAAGAGCTTAGCTAGAATCTAATAAAGGAATACTGGATACTAGATTGCCCCCCTGTTCTTGCATCAGAGCTGACCTCAACATGGCACCGCTTCGGATGTCGCTATAGAGGTCGCAACTTATTAGGCCAAACACATTTGACCCTCAATTAAAAGAGCCTTGACTCGATAGAAGAATAAATTAAAATATAACGGAAACCTAAAATAGAACTTAAAAATAAACAAAGCGAGCCATTGGAATCCAGTTGCTAGAGAACAAAGGAAATAAACGGTGAGCGAAGCGATAGGTGCGAGAACGGTGGTGAGCCGCATTGGCTGGTGAGAGACTACGACTTAGCTGAAGGACTATAAAGAAAGACTAGGCTTAGGACTAGCCTCAGTAGAAACTAGGTATATTTTTTTTACCTTAGAAGCGATCTCTATAATTAAGTTGTTCTCACATGGAAGCCGCCGATATCCACTACTATTAAGAACGTATGAGAGTTTACGAACAGCAATGCAACGTTATTGAGAGCTTCGTCAAACGTGACCTGGGACACGTCTTTTGCTGAAATTTGGACCCAGGCAAGTGGCAATATGAACTGACACAAAGCTTATATATAAAGTGTGTGTGTTATGTAGTTTACCTTAGAAGCCGGCTCAATATGGTCTTCAATATGGAAGCCGCCGATATCCACTACATTAGGCGGGATGCTCTGTGATGGCGCGAAGGAAGGATGGGAGTTTACGAACAGTATTGAGACGTTGTTTAGAGCTTCGGCGAACGGAGTCAGGGGCACGCCTCTAGCGGCCGCGAGCGGAGCGAACATGGACTCGTACAGAGCTAATGTGGAGCCTTTGTGCCACCTGAAGCAAACATGCAATTAAAATAACAAACCAAACAGACCCACCGGACAGTTACGTGCATAGTCGTGATTCCCACACTAGGGTTTCATGTGTCGTAAGGAACTACGAGTACCATGGTACCCAGACCCGGAACAAATATTTGCAGATCATGCAAACATGTTTTTATTGATATTGTCACGGATATGTATCGCGTGTCACAGTATTTATTTTCCCGGCGTCAACGTTGAAATGACGGAAAAATAAGGTAATACACGCGATAACACCCGTGACAATAAGTGTTCTGATCGCGGAAGTTTAAAAAATACTCATGCAAACATTTATCCCGCAGCGGGAATCGAACCCGCCCTGCTGCTGGCGTTTCAGCCAGCTAACCACCCGCCGAATATGGCCCGCTAACTGGTGGTCATCGCCAGAAATTCTGAAAGAGAGTTTTGTCATGTCGAGTGAAACGAGCGAAAAATGTGCTAACAAACCTTAAATTTAAAGTCCTACGGTCGCACAAATACATAAATCTAACTTAAATTAAGCGTAAATGGCTACTTAACTATACCCATTCAAATTACCGATCCTTTAAGTTATGTTATGAAACGATTGCGATAAAATTTGGTACACATAGATTACGACCTGGATTGAGACGTAAGCTACTTTTATCCCGGTATAACGCAAGAAAAGCCGCGCGATGAGTCTAGTTTCTAATATTAGTAGAATTAAACGATAGAAGTCACACAAAACCACGACCCACCCACACCTGCATTCAGCGGTCGCCGGAGTCTTTACTTCAGTGATAAGTGAATTTAACAGTAGTACATTCAAGCCTCAAGGCGAAAGTCTATCATAACGATACGATATACACGATAGGTATACAAACATTGAAGTAAGCTCCGTGTTAGTGAGCTATTCAAATATTGGTTTAGTTGTAACAAATATTAACATGCGGTCTTAGCATAGCCTGGTCCAAATGTCAAAGATAATAAAAGTCTACCTTGCAGTCAAGGAGCTCGAAGTTCGAACATATTAGACAATTGCTGGAACAATACAGCTTTATCGACCTATTTCAATTTTTCTATAATGCAGACAAGAAATGAATATCTAAAGGCTCCTAAACACTATGCTGGCGGTCCAGCCGGCGGGCATGCCGCCGACAAGCCCGGCGGCATGGCCGGCGGGTATCTGTGTACCCGCCGTATATTATATTATTATACCCGCGCGGCAAAAAGCCGCCGGCATGGTGTGTAGGAGCCTTAAGAAATGACTGAACAAAAAATTAATTAAACAACGCTAAAACAAGAATATTATAAAATATCTTACAAAAAGCCAGAAAAAAACTAGCCTTCAATATAAAAATCCGCAATGAAGTAGGGTTATCCGTTCCAACAGAAGCCATATTGTTTTTTTTGGTCAGATGTTGTAAAAAATACTAACCAGGCATCGAAGCTCATGATAGAATAGATTCCAGTGTTGACCACTCTCTGTATGAAGCTCATCGGAATTGGGAAGTCGTTGAAGAACATCGGTATAGTGGCAACGGACTTCACTTCGTCCACCAAGGATTCCGTGTACGGCTGGAGCACTACTGAACTTAGCAGCAGCCATGGAACTTGCTGGATAGCGGCGAATCTGTAGAAACACGTAATGAAGTGCTTATTAATACAAATTTTCAAAATTTGTTGCCGTGGTTTGTCCTGCCTGAGAATAGACCCCTTCTTCTCCTCCCATGGATGTAGTAAAAGCCAGGGGATGGGCAGCAGCATCTACCTAAGTACTTAACACCAAACTGCGATCACCAATCCTCTTGGTAATTATGGCAAGTAAAAACAAACACATAAGAGTATAAATATACAACGCATAAAATACTCAGCATTTGCTGTAGAATCAAACAATCAATGCAGCGCATGTTTTCAGTGACGTCGAAAAGAGGAGCCAAGAGAGTTTTTTTTAGACCGATTATGATGAGAAAAGGTTATTAATTAATACTTCAATAGTCATCAGAGATAATTATAGAAAGCTATTTGTAGAGGGCGCCAGTTCAACAAAGGGCAAATCTGTTTCTGATTGGCCAACTCAAGCGCCATTTTATTTTAGTTATGTTGTGATTGGTTACTTAAAAATAGTGGCGCACCAGTTTACCTTACGGAACGTGAATATCGCATACGTTTATTAGTACAGTAAACTCACCTCTGTTTATGATAATTATGTTTATGTTTTTGTTTTTTTTTCATATGTTTCTGATTTATAATGATCCTTATGATCTCAATGACTTTGACCTTGTTTATGGGTTCAAAGTCAATATTGATGGATCAAAATAGAACACGGTTCAAATTTCTTACCCGGAACTGACATCGGCCAAGGCGATAGTGATGACAGCGTCGTAGTTATTCTTTACGAGAGCTTCCTTCAGTTCCGGGATAGCGATCGTGGCTAAAGATATGTTAGTGGTGAATTCCCGGAAGAACGACAAGCCTGGTTTGTTTTTCATGTTGACCTCTAAAAAATAAAAATATTAATTAATTATTGTCAAGAGCAATGGTGTAGAATACCATTGCTCCTGATCCATTGATCCTGTGATCTTGGGTTGAAATTATGGCAGTCGAAAAGTCGAAGGGGCACCAAAAAGTTTCATAAATTGTAGATATATATATTTTCATTAACCGACTTCCCAAAAAAGGAGGAGGTTCTCAATTCGGTTGTATCTTTTTTTTGTTTTTTTTTAATGTTTGTTACCGCATATCTCCGGCGTTTATGAACCGATTTCAAAAATTTTTTTTTTATTTGAATAGATATACTTCTAGATTGGTCCCATTTTTTTCAGAATCCAGTTCTGATGATGGAATCCATGAGGAATTGAGGGAACTCCTTAAATATTGTAGGCATACATATGGCGATTTTGATATTTTCAGCAACAAACCAAGCATTTGCATTCAAAAAGTATCATAATCCTTTCAGCACTATGGTTCTTTCATAATTTTTTTTTCATCCAAATATTTAGTCGAATACAATGGCGGAAGTCGGCTTTTTAAATTAAAAGTTATTGATCGACGGTAGGCCTATAGGTAATCAGGAGGCTAAATGCGAACCTACCTTACCTACCTTCTTTCGTTTTTCCGAGCAAATCTTAATTGTGTACAATAAAGTATTTTCTGTTCTATTCAACACCACCGGTTCCCACTACAACACATGTGCTCAACTACGTACATCTTCGCTGATCTTGTACATAGGTGGATAAGTACGATATTTTCGGGCACTTACTTTCGGTAATGGAAGCTATGTCGCTGGCATCGATGATATGCAGGTCCTTACATGGCTCTTTTGGAGGAAAAGCCGTAACCCACGTCACCTGGGAAAACAGTAATCATCATCGAAAGCTGGAATAAACCCGTCATTAAAAATTCTATTAATTGGACGACCTCTGTGGCGCGCCGGGCGAAGGTTCGCCTGCGACGCAGGAGGTTGCGTTTTCAATTCCCGCCTCGGAACGAATATTTGTATGAGCTGCAGATGTGTTCAGGGTGTTTCTGGGTATTTTCTATGTATAATAAAAAATATCTATCTATGTAATGTATATTGTATTATTAAGTATATCAGTTATCTAGTACCCAAAACAGAAGCTTGGGGCTAGACTAGATAATGCGTGAAATGTCCAGCATTTATTTATTTATTACTACTGTACCCAGGAATGCTGAAATTTGGCATGCCTTCCGTCCGGCACAAATAGAGGGTACTCATCACCGTCCACTGCTGGACGAGGTCATAAACTACAATGGGGGGAATAGCCATAATCACCACGCTTGGCAGGCGCATAAGATTGGTGACCGCAGCATTCATGTTGAGTACTCAGATGGATGCTGCTGCCCGTCCCCTGGTGCGTGATCCCTTAGTCGGCTTTTATACGACATCCACGGGAGGACATGAAGGGATCTGTTCTTAGGCCAGCGGTCTGACACACGACGGCACTCAAAATCGGTATGCAATGTTGTTGAAATTCGACATGGATGTGTTTGTTTAAATTGAACACAGGTATTTCTGATTTATCTAAATAAGTGTAGATAATAGTATTCAGTTGCTAGCTTATCTTTGTAAACATAATAAGTGTCAGCTCAAGTGCAGCTAAGAAGACAAAGTGACTGACATAAATATGCGAAAAGCTGAATCGCTAACAAAATATGAAGATGATTTATGCGACTATCAAAGGCCGCGCGCCATTCGCCATCCCGAAAAAACAGCCCTTTTGTCCACTAGTTATTGATAGTAAGCTATAGTAAGAACGATTGCATAAGAATAACTCATAACCAAATAGAATGGCTACTAGAAGTACTTCTCTGCGCAGCTCCCGATGTCGTGCAGCGCGCACCTACTCGCACTGACTGGTAAGCTCAGTAGTCTTAGCATGCGCGAATAAGTATGTATTTTGCGCGGTTTTAGGTGCAACACAAACGTCGGTGTCTCTTCTATATTGTTTATTCTTATAAAGATTGCCTATCAGCCCCAGATCTATGTAACAAACTAGATATTTACCTCATGATTTGCCTTGAGCAATGCATTCACCATGCCTTTAGCCAGGAAGTTTTGACTGCTCGTTGGTATAGGGAAGATGCATAGAATATGGTATCCATCGATAGCCGATATTGCGCCTAGAGTGCACAGCGCTATGATAATTATTTTAAAGTCCATATTCTTCAGCTGAAACAATAAGAGTGGGATGAAGAAGTCACGTTTTGTTGATGCTATTCATATAAGCAATTTCTTTGCTAGATTATCTCACTACTTCCAACTATTATGCCCCAGTAATTTACACAAAGTGGGATGCTACCAGGTTTTGTATAGGCATAATGATCAAAGAGCCACTTGCGACACAGAGTTACATTGTTAATCCTAGGTTACACAGTTATTCTATATTCTATGGTTATGATCTCACTCAACGAGATGGCGCAGTACAAAACAAATCCTCAGTAAATTAACTCCTAACTTAATTATGATAACCCTGGTAGACGCAAGTGCCTAAGCGTACAAAATACATGTACATAGCTTAAGAAATTACTGAATAACATATTTGATACAAATAAAAAGTTCAGCCTTGTTATGTTATTAGTGTACATTGAATTGTTATCTATATAAGATTAAACACTAATGCATCTTATCTATGATGTAACGAAATAAAAATATTATATCTAGTAAGTTACCTGTTATTACTGCTGATAGATGATGACTGAGCCATAAAGGCATGTGAACGTTTTTATATTGTTTTTTGTTCGCACGTCGAGTGATAAGTCTGAGAGAGATAATTGAGCACAGGACACAAAGACGCTGCTTAAAAATGTATGTTCATCATCATCAGCCAGTTGACGTTCACTGGTCCATAGGCCTCCTCCATAGAGTGCCACCGACTTCCAGCAACCTTTAAAATGCCGTCGATCCATCGAGAGGGGTGCCCTCAAACACTGCATCGTCTCACACATGCTAAATTGCTGATTACGAATCAACACGTTAATAAATAAATACGTCAAAAAAAGCAATAAAAACCACATAAGAATTACTGGCGCTATGGGTCGATCAGCTGACCGGGAGTGTTGAACTCGCGCGGCACATCCAGTAGATTCCTCGCATTTAACTTAATTAGATAGTGTGTCGCGTAGCTTCCTACAGGGAACCGGCCTAAAACGAATACATACATTACAATCATGATAATTGATAGACTATATGTATTAGGTATAGGTATACCTATATATAGGTAATAGATAGACAACTAAGTACCTTATCTAATCTATGGCCAAATCATTTTTTTTTATAAAAACGAATTATTTTAACTAAATTTCTGTTTACCAAAACTTTATGATGTACAAAATGTACTGTGTGCACATTGCAACCATTTCGAAATGTCGAGCGAAGTTTTGAATATACAGAGCATACTTTGGAAAATTATTCTATAGAGGAAATTTTATTTACCTAGTCGTGTTTTCCTTTTTCCAGATTTTAGAAAAACAGCTAAAACCTAATATACCTACTTAAAAATTACATCCACACATTGATGTACACTGAATCAAATTACCTTGTTTAATGAATTCTGGTAGTGTCATCGACCTACAGACAAATTATTAGTAGATTATTGTTAGTAGATAATGTATTGGTAGACCGATGTGTAGGGTCAAGGTTTTTTTTAGTTGATATTATTATTATAATGACGCGACGGTCTCATTTTGCATGCTGCATGATCAGGATTCTAGTTTACTAGAATCTTGATATATTAATATATTAAATATATATTAGGTATATTCAAATGAATTTTTACATGGCATCAGATTTCAGACTATTAATTGTTTATCAAAGTTGATTAACTCAAAATTATATTCTGTGTAAGTATGAAAATAGTAGTTTATGAAACTGTTGCATAATAAGGGTTCACACTTCACACTCGTGTGATGCTATAAAAAAACTTGCCTCCGGCTCGTTTTTTTAACTCACACTCGTGTTTTAAGACCAAATTATGTGCAGTTTCATACACTACTTATATTTTATATTATATTTTAAAGTCTTGGTAACATTTATTATAATACCTTCTAGATTTCGCCGGTAAGAGGTTCATTTGTTCGTTGCAGCTTCGAGAATGTACGGTGGTGTAAAATTTTCTTCAGTATCGCTACTGTCGTTTTCAGACACTTTTTAAAACAAAAACTAATTTGACAATCAAATTTGCGTAAAATTACAGCTTTTATTTTCATTTATTTGTAAACGTTTAGCGCCAAAATCCATACGCGCGAGCGTGTTGCGCCGCGTCCACAGATTATTTATAGAAAAACTGCATTGCAACCTCCTTGGTCCAAGTGAAGTTGTATCGTAATAGAAAAAAAGTTATATTATAATACAGTTGTCCATAGAAGAGCTGTATCGTAATGTAATTTTTTAAATTTATTTCGATGCCATGTGCATAAAGACTTATTTGAGTTTTGTTTTTAGTTTTTTAATCTTTAGATTTCAGTATGAGAGTAGATAAAAGGTTTATTACGCGGGTGCAACCTGGATGGTGTAATAATTATTATAAACATTTGAAATGGACAGACATTATTTATTTTATAAAATATGAGTACTTACATATAATAATATTTACACAATTAACTACCACAGAGTTATTTGTAGAGATTTTTATTTTGACGCTTTACGCGGGTGCTTTGTAGACGGGGCGCGCTACAGACATCCGGTCGGACGGTGGCCGTGACCTTTGTATTAACTATAGACATGTGTTCAGCGTTTGCCTTTAACGCTAAAATGAGCTAAAAAGAGTTTAGGTACGAATGTCAATGAATCAAAACAACACTTTACAAATCATTCATTGACATTCGTAGCTAAACTAATGATATTTATGATACATCAATTAAAACACGTGTGTTAGGTCTCCTGATTCCCGCAAAATCAGTGTTTGCTATCTCAAGAAGTGTTGGTGAGCTGTAATGAGCAAAAAACACAATACAATTCCAAATTTCGCGCCACTTTGATAACGTTCCACCATAACGATGTTTAGCAATTTTATTGCGAAAACCTAAGTGTATTTTGATGTGTACTTTTCGAGAGTAGGATTGAACTGTCATTGTCAAACAAAATGCAAAGTTTTTGAAAAAAAGCTGTCACTGTTGATCCCTTAGAATTGATGTTTTATTGATACTCATCAGTACTGTCAACACTATTTTTAGAATTCACTAGTTTTGGGACTCTTCAACGCTGTTAATATTTATAGTGTTTTTGTCATCCAAGGGTAATCATGTTGTCTGTGGTCTCTGCATAGAGTTGATGGGTGCCCTTGGTGCCAGCCAAGACCTCATGGTGTGGTCCCACAACGCAGTGCTGGAGATTACTGGAGTTGACTGTAGCTCCATTGTAGACGATGCAGTCTTGGAGCACAGATCTGAAAATGGAATTTATAAAACAGTCAGTCTAAGTAATTATTGTCATTGGAATTTACAAAACAGTCAGGCTAAGTAATTATTGTCATTGGAATTTACAAAACAGGCAGTCTAAGTAATTATTGTCATTGGAATTTACAAAACAGTCAGTCTAAGTAATTATTGTCATTGGAATTTACAAAACAGGCAGTCTAAGTAATTATTGTCATTGGAATTTACAAAACAGTCAGTCTAAGTAATTATTGTCATTGGAATTTACAAAACAGTCAGTCTAAGTAATTATTGTCATCATGAGTGGATTGAAGTCCAATGCTGGATATAGACTACCACCATAGAATGCCTCAATGCAAAGAATCAATCGTTACAATGTCAGTAGTCCTTTGAGTGGGGGCCGTACTAAATTGCGACATCTGGTTCGCAATCGCCACTGGAGAACCTTTATTTCCCAACAGTTGTAATTATTGTCATGCCTGATATAATTTTTTGCACTCATGGAAGGTAAATTTTTTTTGTTGCTGTTTGCAGCATTGAAGTTCTCACTCAGGTGGACGCTGTTGCCCATTCCCTAGTGTAATCCCTTAGTCTGCTTTTATGACAGCTACGGGAGGAGGTGGAGGGGTCTATTCTCAGACCGGACACACAATGGCATCTTGCGCTCTTATAAAAAATGGTAAAATGTACATACCCTTCCTTGATATTAACATTATTCATCAGGATACAGTTAGTCAATCTGACTTTGTTCTCAATAGTGCAGTTGGCACCGATAAATGTGTTCTTGATCGAAGTCTTCTCACTGACTACACTTTGGTCCCCAACTGTAGAGGTTTCATCAATTTGATTGGTTTTGATTTGATTGTTGTGGTAAAATCGGTCAGGTAGAGGTGATCCAGTTATTTCCTGCCATTTGGATAGGATCTGGAATGAGAAATGTTATTTTATTGTACTTACAAAAGAAAATAAACTAACACTAATAATATCAATGAGTCCTATCGGACCCACTGAGTCTACGGCAAGGTATTTTTTCACTGATGCCATCATCACATAAGCACCAGGAATGGTATCCATCCAGACACAAAAAAGCCACTATACTACAGAACACTTTTATACCAAACAAAATAACATATTTTTTTGTTTCTGTGTTGATCTGCAATCAGTCTTGTGACTAATGAATATGATATTAAAATGATATCTAGTTAAAAAAGTATGTGTCTTGCAGTAGGACACGCTCAGACTACCTTTTGACAGATTACATTTAATCAAACACTGAATGCAGACCATTTTAATGCAACTTTCATTCAAAAGAGATGGGTTTGGTATATTGTTTGATTTATTTCCATGATTTTTTAAGAACCTCTAAAGAATCGCAACTGTCAAAAATGAATTGTAAGAGTGTCGGTACTGTATTCCAAAAGTACAAAAACTTACCTTGTTATTTGCTAAATAAAATGATGACATTTTATTGATTCTCATACCAAAAGTTTCTTGACTGGGTATGTACGCATAGCATCTTAATATGTCATCATGGTACACTCCTTTACTGCCAAGCCTGTGGTCATTATAACCAGACATGTCCCTTATTTGACTCTCAAAACCAGTTTCAACAGCAAATTCAAAGATTGTCTTCCCAACATCCACATTCTTTTCTGATGTTCCCTGTTTCTCTGGCTTTTTGGGCTTTGAGAGCTGCTTTTTTACTATGTGAGGTATCAGCTCTCCTTTCACTGAAGTGAACTCTTCGTTTTCAACAATGTAGTCTACAACCCATCGCTTCATTACGTAAACATGGGCATCTAATAACCGAGAGTATAAACTAATTGAAGAAAACTTCTTTGCAAGGACTCTTGGGATTGTCAAAGTATCTTCAAAATCACTAGCACTAGCTAAAAAGACTAGGCGTTGAGTTTCTTTGTCGATACAAACAAAATCAGTATCTGTTTTGTTTTTCTCTTTGATACCAGGTAGCTGTATCCATTCATCAGGGCCGTTGTTAAAGAAAAGGGTGGTTAAGGCAGCATCATGTTTCCTATGAAGATTCAATACATCATTTAGGTTGACGTCAGTTAACAGGTCACCTGATACAATTAGAACATCTGAGGTTATTCTGCTGCTGATGTGTTTCAGTGAATCCACAGTTCCCCAATCTTCGTCAGATGGAATGACAATCAGCTCATACTTTATCACCAGGGGGCATTTTTCTAGAGCATTGAGTATGTTGGACTTGTCATCTTCGAGGACAATCACCATGGTTTCTGAAAAGAAATGTAACATTTCAGTTAATGACTTGTGTATGCATGTCTGAAGAATGTAAACCTGTTTTTGTTTTGCATTTGATTTCATTAAGTAATCATATTCTTGCATCAAATTGAGCCATGTCAGCAAGGTGGGCTGGCTGCAATAACTGGGTAAATTTTGCATCAGGTCAAGACTAAAGTTGGTCAGTGAATTGTCAGTAAGTACTTGCATAAAACCTGCCTGTTGTGTGACTGTAGTCTTACTAGGGACACATGTAAGCGATTTAACCCTACTCGATTCGCTGAATGGGTTTCATAGTACCTTGAATTCCGATTCTTTCCAACATATTCAGTGAATACCATAACACGGGGTATGGCCCCACGGGCAGCAAGCATTTTGTGACGGAGGCACCGACATCCGGCATGCGGGAGCCACGTCCCGCAGCCAGAATTACAGCTTGGAATTCTATTATTTTATGCATTTTAAACCTGTAGAATGGTGCAATATTAGAACATTAGTGAAGGTTTCAAACGTTCCTAGATAGATACCAATACGTGAGAAAATGAAGTGTAAGTATCTTGTATTGGTTTTTTGTTAGATCACAAATTTCCAAATCCACACTACAAACACAAAATAATCATCCATCCATCCCCCAAGCAAGCCCTAAAAAATCGGTCAAACATAGAAGAACGAAAAACATTACTCACGCTGTCAAATCTCAATCTATCTATAATTTACAAAGACGGTGTAAGTTATACTACGTACTTTCCACAGATAAACTTTTTGGTAATTTATTCTCTCTCTAGTACATCGGTCTATACCTTGGACGAATTATCACAATGGACGTAGTCATAAGACGTTGCCGCTCTTACATCTGTGTATCGTATTAGTGATCAGATATCTTTGTCCATCCCACGGAACCTTGCTACGAGTAAAAGAGAAAGTAGATATAAGTTTGGCAACTCCTTACTTCTTTGTAAATCGTGTCAGTTGATGACCGGTTAATCGGCCAAAACATTGCGGCGAAGTTTTTAGAAACAGCAAAAAATCGTATGAAATTGCAGTGTTTCATCAAAATAAATTTGAAAAAGTGAAAATATGTCCTGTTCTGCTGTGTGTTGTTCATCAAAAACAACAAAAGAAGGAGTAAAAGACCCGGGATTGTCATTTCATACGTAAGTCTTGGTCATTAAATTTAATCTTTTTACTTGCTAAAAGAGCAAGTTTTTTTAACCGGAAAAACTGTAGTAATTACTTTTTATTAGTACTTAGTCATATTTCCTGAGTGATAATCATGAAAGTTAAGTGTAAAAGCATTAATTATTATAAAATAAAAGGCATTGTTTTAGGCATCTGTGCTAGTGATGTGCTACACCAACCAATTTAGTTTTATCGATAATATTTTAGTTTCCGTTTTTGATGTACACACAACACATGCTTTGCGTATGTGTTTACTGCGGGACAAATGCTTGTAAGATCTGAAAATATTTGTTCCGGGTCTGGATGTTATGGTACCATGGTACTCGTAGTTCCTGATACCCACGACAAGGGAATCCTAGTGTGGGATCATGACTACGTATGTGACTGTTGGGATTTATGTTATGTTTGTATGTTAGTTTGTTTAGGGCTCGAATCTTGAAACTGAAATTTGAACCAGTTCCATCCACCCAACCGATTGAGCTGAAATTTTGCATTATCATGTTCCATTGATAATACATACATGTAACAAATTAAAGAGTTGATATTTTATAACGCCTTTTTCATTAATTTCGCTATTATTCATCGATAGGTTAGTCAATGAAGTCACTTCTCTAGTCACTCACACTAATACATATCTACAACTGCACACTGACAAAAAACGGACATGCTTTGAACCAAAATGCTCTGTCCATTGTGATAATTCGTCCAAGGTCTATACTCTGATACCTGAGTCTGATATCATGGATATAGGTACATCTGGTATAAAAATTCCTTGTCTGATACCTCAGAATAATGACAAGCATATACCTTAGAATAATGACTAGAGCATTATTCTGAGGCACATACACTTAGAATAAAGTCCTCTTAGAATAAGGACTGAAGCTACAGTCCTTATTATAAGCACATACCATGGAAGAAGAAATCCAATGGAAGTACAACTAAAATAGCTGCTGATGTTTATAGTGTGTTGCTTCTTACACCTATACTAGAAGGCACTATGTTAGAGATAGACAAATGTATTGTCATAGAACAGTCTGTTTTCCTTTCCGTACCGCTAAATATTTGTCATAGGCAATTGAAGTTTTCCCTAGTGAAGGGAACATAGCATCATCGTAGGTAAATATTTTTTGTCGATAAAATAATTGACTATGATGATGATTAAATAGTTAATTTCATCGTTAATGGTTTCCAACAGTTACGAGAAACCGGCCCTAGGTACTATATTCAAAATACAAAATTTGCACATACGCGAGGCAGGTATCAAATAAAACCATAATATCTAAACACACTATTTTTTTATTTACAGTAGCTTACTAGATAGGTACACATAACTGCCGTGGTGTGTCCGGCCTAAAATAGACCCCTCCTTCTCCTCCCGTGGATGCCGTAAAGTAAGATGAAGATGTTTTTTGTATAGATGAACATTCAGAACTCAAAAACCCAAGCTGAGTCGACCGATGGTCAAGTGAGTAGCAAAGATGTGACGAGCAAGTCTTGTTTAGACATTTATAAACAATTTAAGCAGATATATACAACCACTATGGCGCGGCGGGCGAGTAACCGGCTGAGATGCAAGAGGTTGCGAGTTTAATTCCCGCTATGGGACAAATATTTGTATGATCTGCAAATATTTGTTCCGGATCTGGGTGTTATGGTACCATGGTACTCGTAGTTCCTGATAACCACGACACAGGGAATCCTAGTGTGGGATCAGGATAACGTATATGACTATTGGGCGCTATGTTATGTTACTATAAATAAACCAGCATTACATTAGACAAAAATATACTTATTCTAACTTGAAAACTAACGTTGGAGTAGAATCTTACTTTGACTTGATGACTGGATTGTTGACTTAGCGGTAAGAAGAGCGTGCGTACTGCATCAGGCTCTAATCTCCGCCATTTCAAATCATCATTTTTTTTTACAAAGTATTCTCGAATAAAATGTTTGGTACAGATTCGTCTATCGTTAGGGATCCAATCTGGTTTGTTAATTAATAGCCTCTAGCCATTTTTTTTATGAATAATATCTTGAGGAAAGAATTGAAAGGAATACTCCTGTAAGAAAAACGCAACGAAGAGACTAAAATATTTACTTTGAAAAGGTTCCACCCCATTTTGATAGCCGCGTGGTTTATATGCGTAAAATCTATCGATAGTCGATCGTATTAGGTGCATTGGTACAACACTATGATAACCAATACTATTTGTATTTTTTGCATAAAAATGACTAGGAATCCTTATAAAACAGGATTATGTGATGGTACTTTGGTATACAAATAGCCCCCAAACCCATATAACCCTGACCCCTAAACCCCTAATCTACAATTACCTACCTAAACAAAATAACTTACCTACCGGTGGAAACTTATATTCACATCATTGTTTTGTCTCGTGGAGGAATGGGATTTACATTCCGGCACTGCACATGCCATTTGTTGTTAGTTTGCTTGCCTTTTTATGGTAATTTTAATTGTAAGTCGCAGTATTACAACAAAATTTTATAATTTTTCTCTCCTGTCAAAACGACGTTCACATGTAAACATAACCCGAATACACGAAGATGTCCTAAATCACAAGGTGATTTAGATATTTAGCTGGACCTCTTCAATTTGATGTAATGTGGAACATGACGTCATAAATGGACCCAAGTACCTGGTACGATGCAAATAAAATAAGAACAGATTTCTAAATGCTTTTCTCATTCCAACACATTAAAACATTCATTGATAAGAATGAGACGGATACAATTAAAAAACGCTGGCTTTAAATCTTACTTCCATTGACATTCATTCTTCCGTGGCACATACACATACATTGTCACAGTGACATTTCTTTGTTTACAAAAACAAGCATATACCTTAGAACATGGAAGTAATAAGTAATAATAATAATAAAAATGGTTTGATATACTACAGTTTCTAAATATAAATAATAATTTATTACCGACATGTTAAAGCAATATTTTTTGTTGCTACGTGTAAAGCCTTATTAACGCAAAAATTTTTGCGATTGGCGTATAGGTTTTATTTTATTTGTATGCATGGAAGTAATAACTACTGTACGTAGTACTTATTACTTCCATGTTTGTATGAAATACGGACACCTGACCTGACAACCCCACATGAAATCGCCGACTCGGACGTTAATGGCGGAGTGTTTTTAAATTTCGTGATATTTTTGAAGAATTTTAGTTAAAATGGGGAGAACTTGTGTCGTGGAGGCTTGCGGAAGCGAGTATTATCCTGATTGTGGTTTATCTTTTCACAGGTAATAGGTTTAAACATAATTTGTTAGTGAAGAATTACGGTGACCATGCATGACTATCCAATCCTAGTTCAAGAACAAATAACTTAAATACCTATGCATTTTTTATTCCTTTCTCTATTAAAATAACTTTGTTTCAATTTCAGATTTCCTAAAG
The DNA here is from genome assembly GCA_951392215.1 of Epirrita christyi. NCBI lineage: Eukaryota > Metazoa > Arthropoda > Insecta > Lepidoptera > Geometridae > Epirrita > Epirrita christyi. Next base: position 6,803,149 of record OX595839.1, on the reverse strand, counting down.
ATCCTACATTGTTAGATCCACCACATCCTCCTCAATCTATATTTGAAGATCCACATGATATTAAATTGGTGAAGGCGTTAGCGAATTCATATCTCAATTTACGTTTAACTCATAATGCCAAATTAGAATCAATTAAACATATAAGGAATAAGCTGGGTTTGCGGCAGAAACATCACAAGACTGATGTCTGATTTAGAATTAAACTTAAGTGTAAACTTAACTGTTTTTTTCTTACCAAATTAATTAAATATACCACAATAGGTAGCTTATCGTAGTTTTATCTCAGTCCAGCTGCATGTCGTGTCCCACAAGGACCAGTAGGTAAGTACCTACCTATATGAGGCGAGTGTGAAAAGCAAGCAAAAACAGCAAATGTATAGTGCCGGAAAGGGCAAGTTTATCATTAGCATCTTCGATTTTAATCCATCTGAAGCAATGATCTGCTGACGTTAGATCACAATTTTTTTTTTATAATTGTTGTCCTCAGATATATTTCAATATAGTCACCATCGCCAGAGAGGGATAAGAGATACAGTTACTGAGCTCTCGCTCGGCTTCAATTTTGCGACAACAGCTCATTCCTGTTGTACGTAGTACTTATTACTTCCATGCCTTAGAATAATGACTAGAGCACATGGAAGTAATAAGTACTAACGTAGTACTTATTATTTCCATGCTAGAGCATTATTCTGAGGCACATACACTTAGAATAAAGTCCTCTTAGAACAAGGACTGAAGCTACAAAGTCCTTATTATAAGCACATACACATACATTGTCACAGTGACATTTCTTTGTTTACAAAAAATGCATGACACTTATACTCCTTGGAGCAATGTTATACTCACAGTGGCATATCTTGACATTTGTTTGTTTACAAAAATTGTCTGAAATAAAAAATCAGGGTATAGATTAAAAATCAGAGTATACCTACCCCAAAATCTTTGACCTACCCTGGTTCAGAATTCGAGATATTTTTTGTAAACAAACAAATGTCACTGTCAAAGAGACAAGCCAGTGGTAAAAACATTTTTTTTGCGTGGATCATGTTTTACTAGTAGCGACCCGCGGATTCTCCTATGAGGCTTACCAATTGTATTAAATTTATTGCATTATCGCTCGCGCGGTATGTGCCTTGAATTTGCGGCAAATAAACACAAACCCACTACCTACCCTCATTTTGCACAACACGCCACCAAATGTTCGAGTTTTACTAAATAAACAAGAAAATAACAATAACTACTACAATATAACAGGTAACAAAGACTTTAAGCACATTCGTATTCGGCAAATGAGGAGAAACCAATGAAATTAACAAAATGGGGACCGGCTTTCAAAACAAAGCCCATTACTTAGAATTTCTGCAGTGTTCCAAGTAGCATGAAATATTTTCTACTAAAAAATGTCTTTACTTGATAACTTTGTTAATAACCGAAATAACTCAAAAATATATACGACAAAATATTGATTACTTTATATTTTATCAGATCTGAATTAGAATAACATGCCTAGTCTGTTAAATGGCCTAATATAATAAACTACCATAGAGCACCTATTTTTTTGCTATGGTATCCCCTTTGTTTACAAAAAATATCTCGAATTCGAACCAGGGTTATAGTTCTTATGATTTATCACGGGAGAAGGAATCCAATGGAAGTACAACTAAAATAGCTATAGTCAAAATACAAAATTTGCACATTCACGAGGCAGGTATCAAATAAAACCATAATAATTTAACACACTATTTTTTTATTTACAGTAGCTCACTAGATAGGTACACATAACTGCCGTGGTGTGTCCGGCCTAAAATAGACCCCTCCTTCTCCTCCCGTGGATGCCGTAAAGTAAGATGGAGATGTGTTTTGTATAGATGAACGTTCAGAACCCAAAAACTCAAGCTGAGTCGACCGATGGTCAAGTGAGTGAGAGTAGCAAAGTTGTGACGAGCGAGTCTTGTTTAGACATTTATAAACAATTTAAGCAGATATATACCACCACTATGGGGCGGCGGGCGAGTAACCGGCTGAGATGCAAGAGGTTGCGGGTTTAATTCCCGCTATGGGACAAACATTTGTATGATCTGCAAATATTTGTTCCGGATCTGGGTGTTATGGTACCATGGTACTCGTAGTTCCTGATAACCACAACACAGGGAATCCTAGTGTGGGATAAGGACAACGTATATGACTATTGGGCGCTATGTTATGTTACTATAAATAAATCAGCATCATTAGACAAAAATATACTTACTCTAACTTGAAAACTAACGTTGGAGTAGGATCTTACTTTGACTTGATGACTGGATTGTTGACTTTGCGGTAAGAAGAGCGTGGGTACTGCATCAGGCTCTAATCTCCGTCATTTCAAATCATCAATTTTATTTACCAAGTATTCTCGAGTAAAATGTTCGGTACAGATTCGTCTATCGTTAGGGATCCAATCTGGTTTGTTAATACCCTCTAGCCATTTTTTTTCTATAAATAATATCCTGAGGAAATAATTGAAAGATATACTCTTGTAAGAAAAACGCAACGATAAGACTAAAATATTTACTTTGAAAAGGTTTCATCCCATTTTGATAGCCGCGTGGTTTATATGCGTAAAATCTATCGATAGTCGATCGTATCAGGTGCATTGGTACAACACTATGATAACCAATATTTGTATTTTTTGCATAAAAATGACTAGAAATCCTTATAAAACAGGATTATGTGATGGTACTTTGGTATACAAATAGCCCCCAAACACATATAACCTTGACCCCTAAACCCCTAATCTACAATTACCTACCTAAACAAAATAACTTACCTACCGGTGGAAACTTATATTCACATCATTGTTTTGTCTCGTGGACGAATGGGATTTACATCCCGGCACTGCACATGCCATTTTTTGTTAGTTTGCTTGCCTTTTTATGGTAATTTTAATTGTAAATCGCAGTATTACAACAAAATTTTATAATTTTTCTCTCCTGTCAAAACGTCGTTCACATGCTTTCACATGTAAACATAACCCGAATACACGAAGATGTCCTAAATCACAAGGTGATTTAGCTATTTAGCTGGACCTCTTCAATTTGATGTAATGTTTTAATAGTGGTTACCATGACGTCATAAACGGACCCAAGTACCACGATGCAAATAAAATAAGAACAGATTTCTAAATGCTTTTCTCATTCCAACACATTAAAACATTCATTTATAAGAATGAGACGGATACAATTAAAAAACGCTTGCTTAAAATCTTACTTCCAGTGACATTTATTCTTCCGTTGAGGGGTCTAATTGGGTCTAACAGCCACTGATTAGTAAGATAATAGCTTAGTACGCGTATACCACAACGTGAAAATGAAAATATAGGTTATTAAATAGTTCATAATAATAAGGCTGGTAATGTTTCAGTAGTTTTTAATTCAGATAAAGACCAACCGAATCCGCAATCAGATAGACCGGATATAGGGTAAAAGTAATTGATAGGTATTCTAAAGCAATTCGGCACCCTTCGTCCATTTCCCCGTTCGTGTCCACTCGGTGCCCGTTCGTCCATTTCCCAGTTTGTCATTTTCCCCGTTCGTCCATTTCCCCATTCATCTATTTTCCTGTTAGTCCATTTTCTCATTCGTCTATTTCCCCGTTCGTCCATTTCCTCATTCGTCCATGTGGCAAGTAATATTTTTCTAAATGGCACTGACTTCAGTAGGTTTTTAAAGTTTAAGATTAAAAACTAATTTCACTACGAAGTGATTCGCGAATACTCATAAAAAAGGAAGTGTAATTCAAATAACATCATTCTATTATTCTACTCCCTACACTATCATTAGAAATATAATTTAATGATGCAAATAAAGACGTTTAATGACAGTGTCCAGTCCGCTATTGACACTACAATGTTAAGGTTATTTTTTCTGGGATATATTAGATGTATGATGACAGCAGAACAGGAGCAGAAATAGTTCGTATAGATAGACGGGGAAACAGACGAACCGGGCATCAGACGAACGGGGAAACAGACGAACGAGGCATCAGACGAACGGGGCATCAGACGAACGGGGCATCAGACGAACGGGGCATTAAACGAACGGGGAATTAACTAGTCAGACGAACAGGGAACCAGACGAAACGGACCTAAACCTTCTAAAGTACACGTTTGTTTATAATAATAAGTTGTCTACTAAAGAATAGGTACATAATTATAATTTTGTTATAAAATATGTTTTTAACTGACTAGATTAAAAAATACTTAATCCTGGTAAACATTGTAAAATTCAAAATAAAAAAAAATAAGTTTATGCAATAAAAAAAAGCAATGCTTTTTCATTTGGTATAATTATACATTTATAAATAAGTACTTATATAAGTTTTACTGAGATATTTTTTTGTTGATTTTCATTCTTCGTGACTTATGTCACGTAGAATATTTTAATAACAGGCTGACTAACGTTACTAAGACGCTACTTTGATTGGTATACCAATCAAATTACAATGATTTCAAGCTACCCTCTCTTAGGTCATTAGAATACTGATCCCTCAAAATACCTCTAGACACAGCAAGCAGTTCTTTCTAAGGAAGCTCTTTCACTGTGCAAGCTCTAAGTTGGTAGGTACCTACTTAAGCGTACAACTGAAACTTAAGCAGCATTATCTTATTTCTGCTTATCTTGATTTGTTTAGCTTTTATAAAATAAGTGCTTATTATATGCCAATTAGGTAGTATATTGATCTACATAATGATGACCAACATACTCATTTAGTTTTTTAGAAAATTGAGTAGATACCCACCTATTATCTTCGAAACTAGAAGAATTTTACTAAAAATTTAGAAAAAAATACGGAATATAGGGCCTCACTCATAGTTTACAGGAAAACCTAAAAGAAAATCCCGTCTTTAAATTCCCACAGGAAACGGGAAATATTCGCGAAGAGAAAATGTGCAGGCATAAAATATGTTAACTGACTAATAAGTTCAATTCTTCCAGCGGTTCACGTGGTAACCTATTTGTAGGGAACCCTCTACATGCGAGTCCGACCCGCACATGACCGGTTTTTTAATGTTAAAATGTGTTTATCTTATAACGTACTTCACGGACGCTCGCCGTTATCGTCTGCGGTATCGTTACGACAGTTACTGCAAAACTCAGACTACGGCCTTGATCGTTAAATATGACTCAGTGAAATCCTCCTCAATACCTACTAAAAAAACATTTCCTACTCTCCCTGAGGGGACTGCGGGGGGTACTCTCTCCTGGTTTCCCCTTAAAAAGATATAGGTTCTTTCTAATCTTCGTCTGTAGGTGGAGGTGGCGTCTCATTATCCAGCATTGAAAAAGCATTTCCTAGACTTGCCCGGAAGAATGATGGAGTCATGTCGGAACGAATTTCTTCTTGATCTTGAACTGTAAACATTAATTGTTAGGTAGGTAGATAAGTAGACATATATCTAAAAAATTGCACCTACTTAGTACGTATTGGGTCCGCGTGCCAGATTACGGCAAGTCACGATAACTTGCTCTCACTCTCGTAGTTGATAGTAGATAGGGTTCTTTTAGCATTGGGAACAAACAGCGGTGGTCATATAATTAGAAACATCGACTTTAGACTTCTATTTTCAGTAGGTGGGTACCTACAAATTAACTTGATAGCGAATGTTTAATGCATCATAGAGGTTTCCTAGGTGGGGCGTTTAGTTTTAGATTAGACGCACTCTATCGACCGAAAAGGAACGTTTAACCATGTATACGTAGGTACCTATATTAGCAGCTTGGTGGGTAGGTAGGTATTTGTACTCACTTTGTTCTGTTGCTATTGACGACTGAGGAGTTGTCTTCCTCAGGCACGGTACGCATGGTTTCAGTGGCTCATCGACCATATACGTCTGCAACAAAATTTATGTGTAGGATACCTAAATTCCTATTGATATTGTGTCGCGTCGGTCCTTATTTTGTAGATAAGATTAAACTAAACACTCTAGGGTAGGTAGTACCTACCGAGTATAGATTATTTGACAGTGAATAAAATGATTAAACCAGGCGATGTATGGTTGTACCTCCTTCATTTATATTTTGTTAAACCAAGCTCCGCACACAGGTACACTGTACCTAGGTACCTACTTCATATCACATACTTATTTGCTAAAACAAAATTCTATTGAGATCGCTGCTGTAAGTAAGTCCTATGTCAAGCAAGTTACCGTGATTGTTAGGAATGGACTTTAGATTGCGGAGAAACCCTCATTTTCACAACCAAAGGTAATAAGACACAAACAATGCTTACTTTTCCATCAGTCCCCAGTGCAGCGGTAACTTGGCGTAACGCAGGCGTTATGGTCATGCCGGCCGGTGCTCGACTCACAGAGCTGGAGACCACCGTGTGCGATCCACCACACCAACGCTTGCAGAAGTGAGACCTGTTGAAGTAATATAATATACCTACTCACAATATAAAAAAATTAATAATTAGGATCTTAAAACACATGGAATAGTAACAATTAAAAACGTTGACAACTGCAAAAGTTATAAAAATAACTGAGAAGCAGTGCCAGCGCCCTCCTCCAGAACACATGTGAGCCAGGTTTCAATACAGAAAATAAAAGAAGAAAAACTTATAAATTAAAAATAAAAATAAAAAATAAAACGAATACTGTGAGGTTGTGTGTTAATGTGGGTGTGTGAATGTGTGAATGCGTCGATGAGTGGATGTGTGTGGAATATGTTCCACTCCACGACATCACTAGTTAGGGTTATGATTACTGATGCAATCGAACATCAGAAAATATATTTAGGGTAGACTTTTTCTGCATTTTTCGAAAAAAGACGTCGATATCTTCTATTTAATTTTATTTTCTAGCGTTTTTTGAGTTATATCTTGTAATTTAGGTAGCATTTTAACTGATGTTGCTTATTTTAAAAGCACAAATGCAGTAAAATCAAATAGATGTGTATTGCGTGACTTTTCAAAGGGGAATTGTCCACTAAAGTTTTGGTAAAAGTGCCACCGCTTTACTAAAACATGACTTGAACGAAACTTTAACGAAAGAGTGTAACTTTTCAAATTGTAAATTCAAATTCTAAAAATATACTTGAAATTGGTAAAAGCACAAACCAAACAAAGACCAAAAAAAAAAATATTGCTAGTTGGTATATTGCGTGATGATGAAAAGGATAAAATAACAATAGCCTATCATGTGAGTTGTTTACTCGCATCTGTAATAAATAATTCTCCAGGACAATCAAAAATCCCACCTCAGTAGGTAAGTACCTACGTAGCAACAAATCCCATATGGAGGCGTATACCTGGGATCTCTTGGATGTGGAATCGGTTGCCCAAGATAGCAAAGAGCATGATCTCCATCCTCCTTTGGCTTCGGAGCTTCAGCGCCTATTTTCGGTGGTCTCATAGCTGGTAGCGCTGGCACAATCGCATGTTCCTCTAACTCCATATCAGCTCGCGTGGCACAAGATAAACAGGCCGCATCGCGATGAAGCTTCTTCATTACGGCTGCGGCTCTAGGCTCTCCAACGATTTCCATCATTGCGTTGAGCTTGCATCGTAAATTTTCCAAATGCTTGTTGATTTCATCCTTCAGGGAGACTAGTTCAACCCAGTCGGATTTGTCATTCAACAGTCGTAAGAGGTCGTCAATGGCTTTCTGTTAATATATTATGTAATAAGATAAAAATATATAAGTAGGTAGATACCTAGTTTAATAGGCTTAGGGCACGGCATTTATCATTTGCTTTGTTTGCGGAAATGTAGAAGTTGATAATTTTTTTATAAAAGTTTACTAGTTAGTAGTTGACTTTGATTGATATTGCGTTATTATATGAATTATAGTGTAATTATGTAACTTAATTCAGTTATATTAACTGTTTGAATTACATAATTATTGAGCAAGGTAAGTATTAAAATATGATAAGTGTAGAAAATCTTTATTGACCGAGCGAGCGAAGCAAGCGAAGTTTGCAATAACTGGCAAAATTTGCTTTCATCTGTCCGGATATAGTATGTATGGACGTACTCGGTACAGGTCGCATTTTTCAATGTACCTTGACGAAACCTGATATGCAGGATCTAGAAAACCATGATTTTTTGTCGTCGGCGATTTTTGATTTGATGGGTAGGTATTTCCCCCAAAATTGGAGGAAATTTGCTGCGGCGCTATTTACCGTCAACGGGTGACTACAAATTGGACGACTAGGACGGCCCCCGTTGATGGGCCAACGACATTGTAAAGGTTGCGACAAGTCGGTGGATGAAAGCGGCTTCAGCCCCTTCATCGTGGAATTCTATGGGAGAAGCTTATTCCCAGCAGTGGACTTCAACCGGCTAAAAAGATGATGATGTATGGATAAATAATGATGATGATATTAAAATGTAAACTTTGATGCACTTAATATGGTGGCGATTTTATTTGACCTATTCGATGTAGGCAGTGGTTTCGGATGTGTTAATGTGCCTATACTCACCTGCCAAATCATTTCCTGGCTGTTGAACTTGTCATAAGCAGATACGATTCGCTTCTCTATATCGCCACGCACAGCGTCAAACTGCTGCAGAGAAACTAGTCCATTGAGCGCTCCAAGTCCTGCCTTGTCACGAAGAGCATCAGCAACTTCTTCCCGATCGGACTTTATTTCACGTAATGTTTCTATTTGTTTCCGGAGCGCCTGCCATGAAGAATAAAGAAACGTTTAATATTGTTCCAATAATTGATAAGCAAAATAATATGATAAGTACAATAGGACGGTTTAGGTACTTCAAAATCAATGGCTAGATCTTCTTGTGTATTGCTTAAATCCTTCTGTCTCATCATTGTATCTTCGATATCTGATTGAAGGTTGGAGAAATGGGCGTTTAACTCTGCAACCGCTGAAATAAACCGAATAACTTAAAAGCAGTTGACAATGGCATTACTATGTGTAGATTATTACACATCAGAATCTAATAATTTTTCATCTTAATAGTCTCCTCTCGAACCACGCATAGTGTAAAGTTCCGAAGTCGAGTCACAGTCCCTCTACAACTCGAAAAGTATTCGTCACAGGATATACGAGATAATTACTGTCCCGTACCTCAACAGGACCAAACGGGACCCTTATAGAATGACTTGTTTGTTCGTCTGTATATCTGTTTTCCGTATGTCTGTCTGTCGTTCTATTAAGACTCTTTTTTTCAGAAACGGCTGAAGGTAACAATTTGAAATTTATAAAAGTCTGTGAGCATATAGTGCTGTACAAAAACCAAGCTCCTAACTCAATGCATCTCTTACGGCTGTTATGCCGATGTATCCCTGTGACAGAAAAAAGGCAGACAGACGGACGTCGTAGGCTTAATAATAGGGTTCCGTTAGCACCCATCGGGTACGGAACTCTAAAATTGAGTCTTGGAAGTTATTTTTTCTGTAGGTTTTACCTGTAGTGTCGCCGCCTGTGTTAGCTAGCACTTCAGCCATAGTTTCCAATGCTGTTTCCAAATCGTGCTGCATTTGAGTAAGTTCTTCTTGATAATTTGTCATCTACAAAAATCAATCAGTTTTGAATTATTCCATTGTACCTAAAAACTATTAAAGGATGATCCACAAAAGTTACCGTTTTTAAGTTTGACTGCTCTGATTGCACAATTTACGCTTGTTGCAAACCTGTCGCGAGATAGAGAATAGCCCTATACGGGTCTGCTTCTGGGTGTAAGCTCCATACAAACTATACTAAAATCACGGTGAAGAGTAATTTTTGTAAACGCGGTGAATTACCGCTTATGCTAGGTAACTGTCACTATAGAAAATATACTATAGAAAATCTATTTTGACGATGTAATTAAATAGTACTGAATAATGAATAGGCGTGGTGGTCTCTGCGATATAATAAGACTCCCTCTAACTCCTCCGCGTCATAAAACGTGAATGAGTGATGACGTAAGGGGATGGGCAGCATCATCCATTTGAGTAATTAGCACCAATACTGCGATCACCAGTCTGCCTGCCAAGCGTGGTTATTATGGTAAACCCCCTCAATGGGAGGCGTCGTCGTCCAGCAGTGGAAAACTACCACCTGATGAAGAATTAAATAGTGGGGCGCACAGTTTTAGAATGCAACTAGTTAGGTATAGGGTTAATGTTAAATCAAATAAGATAACGGATGTTTTACCTGAGAAGAAAGACTTGTATCCAGAATGTTTATTTTTACAGAATAATTCGAAACCAAGGTCTCCAAATCTTCCATTCTTGTGCCCATATCCAAAGCTGCCTCTAATTTACCTTCTGCTCAGAAAAAATACCAATATTAGCTTCTGATTTATCAATGGCACTATTATTTCTAAGTTCGATAAATTTTTACCAAGTTTACTGGCCAGTTTGAAGGCATTGTTAGCGTTGGCGGTACTTTTCGAGGTAAGATTATTAAGCGTTTTCATTATGTCGTCGTACAGCTCTTGCATTGCATTGCTGAAAACCAAAGTAGAGTAGAATAAAATATAATAAAATAGAAAATACTTTATTGTACACCATAATATACTTGTTGGTAAATTTTCGTTGGTATAAGATTTGTCCTGGCTGCTGGCTTACATATACACACATCAACATTGTCTAGGGATATTCAACATTTTGTTGATTTTTACAAAAACTGAAAATAATTTCTTTGGAAAACTAGGTATGGCAAGAATTTTTATTTTGTGTTGTTTATTACTAATAATAAAATACAACTGTTTGATATTATTTTTTAATAAAAATTAAAGTAGGAACAAAATCTCGAAAAATCTGAAAATTTACAAGGTTCGATAAATTGTGTTAAAACTATTTTTACGTTGCCATGACTTTATAAAATTGCCTTTTTACAATTTAATAATCGGTGTTGCCTCCTCTGACGTTGATAACACATCTGCACCGGTTATTCATACTCAAAATTAGCGTGTCAAAGTCTCGCTGGGGTTATGCGATCCCATGTTCTTTTTAAATGGCAAAAAAGTTGGTCTTCCGTGGTCAAATTTGACCGCAAATTGCTGAAAGCCCTTCGTTGCAACATGTCCCAAGCGTGTTCAATTGGGTTTAAGTCGGGTGACTGTGCAGGCCAGGTCAAAACCGCGACATCATATTCCTGAAGGGCAGCTGACACCAATCGCGCCGTGTGTGGAGGGGCATTATCATGCATGAGCTGAAATTCCTGGCCAATTTGAACTCTGTGAGGGATGATCACAGGTTCTACGACCTCGTTCCGGTATTTTAGTGCAGTCATGCTGCCTCTTATCCAAATGAGCTCGGTTCGCGCGCCAATACGAATTCCCGCCCAAACCATGATTGTCCCACCTCGGTATGAATGGACCTCTTGTGGATGCTGGAGGCGACTTTTTCTGCCTGGAACTCTCCAAACACGTGTTCTTTGTGAATCGGGGTGGAACCCAAACCGAGACTCATCAGTAAAGAGAACCATTTTCCATTGGCCATTGTTCCATAACAAATGTTCTATGAGCCCAAAGAAGTCGCCTTCCGCGATTGCCTCGTCGTAGAGCTGGCACACGAAGCGGCCTACGAGAATGAAGATCGACTTCATGTAGCCTTCTTCTGACGGTTTGGTCGCTGACTGACAGCTGATGGTCTGTGTTCGCGCCTCAGCTCGGCGAATGACGTCACACCGCAGAGCCACGGGGGTGCGGCCGAGGGACGCGGGCGGCGGGCCGCTCGCGTCCGGCAATAGCCATACGATCGTCACCGAGTGCGCGCGCGCGCTTCCACAATCAAATCAGATACTTACCAATAATATACAAGCATTGTTAGCATTTTAAGTAATACAAAATTCAGTAAATACTCCTGCATTTTATTTGTCCGCGTGGACAAAATTGGCGACCGTGACAGGACAAAAGGAAAGTCCCAAAGTGGGCACGAAACCGGGCCAGGAGGCCACGGACCTGGAAGGTCAACCTACGTGTCAAGATCACCGTCCAGTTAAGTAGTGCTTTCCTTACATATCCTATACCAAAATACCTCCTTCGATCTGTATCGGAGCGAGCCTATTCTCTGAGTGAGTACATTAGCATTTCTTTGTGTCGCGCGTTTGTGTTCCTAGCAGGTCAGGAATTCCGTCCTTTCTTGTTTGAATACCTACCGTGCGCATGCGTTTTAAATTGTGTTTTCAGCTTTATTTCCCACAAGTGCATAAATGCAGTGTCACCGAATCACCGCTTGCTTGTGAAAATCACCTACACATCTTTATCTACGCGTGCACTGGTGCATTCCTTGTTCTTGTTCAATATTTTGGCTTACGCGCCATCTTGATTCTTGTTGCGCAGCGCTTTTTGACGACGAAATCATAATCCATAAAAATCTAATTCTATCTATCTAAATCTAATTGTCCGCGTGGACAGTCTGACTGAAGCCTTTGCACTAACTGCTTTGCTGTGAGATTGGGTTCCCTCCTGGCGGAATTTTGGAAAAAACGATCCTGTCTAGGGGTGGTTGCTCGTATTTTTCCAGTGTGGCGCTCTCTTACATCCCCAGTAATACGATAACGTGACCACAATCGACAAATTACGTTTTGATTGGTGTTTAGGGTATTGGCAACCACGCGTTGGATAGCACCGGCTTGTAACATGCGTATCGCTCTTATCATTACTTCTCTGCTTAAATGTCAACGTGCCATGACATTACGAATACCACAAGATTCGTTAAATTTAAAAATGACTTGGATACCACTTATTGATAACTAAATAAAAGTTAATTTTTCTTAGGCAAAATTAACGTTGTTTAATTTAAATCGGAGTCCCCATTCTATATTTTGTTTATTGCGTCCTATTTTTTTTTTTTTCAAATTTTGAAAATGGAACAAAATAATTAATGAATAAATTAATTAATTAATAGTTTAATTCCATATTAAACTTTTCCTAAATAGCAAATAGTTTGCAAGCAAATCATTTCGAAATGGAATATCCCTAGACAATGTTGATGTGTGTAGGAGTGTGTTATTACTGGAAGAAAGCGTTAGCCGTGTTTGTCGTGGAAAGCAATGGCGGCGATGAGCTCACCACTTGTCACGTCTATATTCCAGCGATTGTGTAACCCACGGTGAAATGAGGCCCTTTGAGGCTCTGCCTACCCATTCGGGGAAAAAGGCGTGTGTTTATGTACGTATGTATGTATGTAATATTATTAAAAAAAAACACAAAACTTAACATGATAATTAAAATTAGGTACTATGGGCGGTCTAGAGAACGGCGTAGTAGAGTTACGGTATCAATTATTAGAATGGTTAGTTATACTTTCTTACTCTAGTTCATCATAGGTTATTTGGTCTGGTGGTTCCTTTGCTACTTCATCTTGTCCACCTGTTCCTGCAGGAGAAGCTTGTGGTTCTTCCTGGTCTTCAAGGTGTGGCAGCGATATTGTCACTGATCCTTCGGAAGATGATTGTGGAGGTGAGGGCTCTTTCTTAGATTCTAATGCTGGTTGCTGGAATGCGGGTGATTTATCTACGGCTGGAGGGCCACCACCAGCGCCAGCGGTCCCAAATAAATGTTGGATGTCCTATAAAATTGCAAATATGATCAGAAACGTATTACATACATATACGTATACAAAATCAACAACATTTTTGCCAATGTTTAATCTTGAAGTGTATTACCGCTCCACCACCACCAGATAAATCAATTCCAGGTGTTTTACTAGCAAGATCAGTAACTAAAGCCAGCATCTGCTGCAACGCTCTCTCTGAAGCCTCCAGTCGAGCTGAAAGCTGCAACGCTGCCATGGCATCAGTGAGAGAGGCGCCTTTACGTAGCTCTTGCATAAGGTGGGCATTTTCTGGAAAACTTGCAATGCCCACAGGTCCGAACTTTTGTTGTAGCTGACGAACAATTATGGCCAATTTCTCAAACTCGTCTTGTGTCACTACTGATATTCGAGGTGCTTTCTCACGGGAACCACTCCTTCCTCGTGCTAATTTAAATAAATTAGATTATATTACATCATAGTTTATTATAGCGGTCATAGGAGTCACTATTTTAATATATCTAGGTATCATATCTATAATACATGTGAATAACGTACCAGCCAGGGCTCTGGCTTCATGTGATGGTATTCTTTCAACTGCAACGAAAAAAATTACTTATGTTTCTAATAGTTATTGTTGAATGATATTTCGTAGAGAGTCTACGGTGGCGTAGAGCGTCTCCGCGTAGCTGTATGATGCAGTTATATTGAAGTTTTATTTTCTAACTAATTAGGGTCTATGGTTTTTAATATTTTTTGGAGTGAATAATTCTATATAATATATGGTTAAAAAACTAGTTATTTTTTTAAATTAATTATAATTAACAACAATTCCTAAACAGGGTCCTAAGAAGTTTTATTTTGAATAATATCTAGCTTTTCTAAACAGGCCTAGGCTTTCGAACACGAGAGCTTCTAAAACTTTCGAAAAAAGAGTAAATTATGTTTCGTATGTTACCACGTAGTGATATTTTTGAATAATAAAAATAAAACATTTTTTGATGAACAGCTCCATACAAAAAAAAAACTAATATGAATTTGAGTATAGGGGATTGTAAAACTGTGTGTGGTGTCGAATGAAACGAGAATAGAAATAAAATAAAATAGTTTGAACAGATATAAATATTAGGTAGGTATGAAATTATAAGCATTCGTATTTGTGAAATTATAAGCATTCGTAATTTCCCTGGTCTATAATGAAATATCTTACCAACGAGGAGCTTTTCATATTGTGCTTCTGAAAATAAATAATGTTGTTAAATGAGAAAACATAACGTACATACACCTAACTTAACATAACACCCAACTGTCACATACATAGTCTTGATTTCACACTAAGTTTCCCTGTGTCGTGGGTATCAGGAACTACGAGTATAATGGTAACAAACCACCCAGACCCGGAACAAATATTTGCAGATCATGCAAACATTTGTCCCGCAGCGGGAATCGAACCCGCACCTCTTGCGTCTAGCCGGCTACTCGGCCGCCGCGCCTCGGAGGCCAACATGTAGTACCTAATTCCATCAATGGTAATGTTTTAATTCCATGTTACTTACCAACAGAATCCATCGAAGCCATCGGGCTTGGGTTTTTCTCGGTCTCCTCGAGGGAGTCAGCTCTCTAAGAGAAACATAATAAGGTAGTTATCACTATTTGGTAGATGTAAAAATAAAATAATACTGATTTATTAGTTCAAATAAGCATTGAAAATTATTTAAAACTTACCAAACCAAGTTGATATCAAAAATAAAAATAAAACAGACATCTCAACTGCGGGAACGACGCTAAAAGAACAAAATAAAAACGCGATCATTCAAAAAGCACAGTTTGAACCTGGTGAATAACTCGCAATTCTGCCTCACGTTGCAACTCGATAGCGTCCAAAAGTGTTGCGTAGTCTGTTGGCTGAACGACAAAAGGAAATCCATGTTTTATAATACAATATTATATACCTATATTTTCTAGGGTAGGGTGGTGTAAGTTTGCGCAGTTTCATAAAAATAACACAGTATTCGGGAAACTAAGTCATATTTTCTCGTCACAGATACCGCAGAGCCTCAAGACGAAAGTCTATAACTAGTGAGTGCCAGTGATGACTTACGGCACTGAAACGTGGTCGCTAACTATTGGCCGTTGAGACAAGCTAAAGTCGCGCAGCGGGCTATGGAGAGAGCTATGATAGGGGTTTCACTACGTGATAGAATCAAAAATGAGGAAATCCGTAGAAGAACTAAGATAACCGACATAGTTTTCAGAATTAGCAAGTTGATGTGGCAATGGGCAGGGCATATTGCTCGCACAATTAGCAACCGTTGGGGAATAAAGGTTCTCCAGTGGCGACCACAAAAAGAACGACGCGGTAGAGGAGGGCCCCCCACTCGATGGAATAAAGACATTATAAACGTCGCAGTAAGTCAGAGAATGGAGGCGACTCAAGAACTTTCGTCATGGCATTTTAGGGGGGGAGCCTATGTTCAATGTTCAGCAGTGGACTTCTACAGGATTTCCTCAACTAGAAAAAACGGAACTCATCGGAAGGATCACTTCGTTGGCCGTCTTCTGTCTGTTAAGACCCTTTTTCTCAGGAACACGTTCAGATATCAAGTTGAAATTAATATCAAATACTCAGGTCTGTAAACCAACCTTCTAAGTCAACGCAATCAAAAGATACGGCCGTTTATCCCGCATATTTTTACACTCGCCGAAATTTGAATGTCAGGAACATCTTTGACGATAAGCAAAACACTGTATTTCTATCAGGTTCTTTATGGGGCATAGTTTTAAGATGTCATAAAATAAGATCTGAAGTGAATACAAACTTTGATCTTCGTGGATGGTTTTTATCCTGAGTACCTACTTATTGGTTTCAGAAATAAAACACAGCTGAAGTTGGCTGGATACTTCACATTCGTCTGATGTCATGATTATGACGTATGCATAGTCTCATCGGGCACACAATCTTACACCAACCTACCCTACCTGCCTTTCCATAGTACATGCATTTCAAAGAAGATGCCACGCTTACGAAATGTTTGCAGGACTAGTTACTGCGACAACGACTGCTTTACTTCTGAAACTAACCCATTTGAGTTAGTTTCAGAAGTAATTAAAATGAGCAGATGAGGTTGTTCAACAAAATACTTACACCTTTCGTGGATGTTTCAGCAATTGACATTAATTTACTACGCTGTTTATCGGAAGAAGACTTGCTCGAAGTTTTATCACTTGAAGATGTTCTGTCAGAAGATGTTTTGTCAGAAGATGTTTTATCAGAGGACGTTTTATCTGAGAGGGAAGCAGAGAATGATTGTCGTCCTGGTTCACCCTTTGTGCTAGCTCGTCCTCCTTGAGTTCCATCTTTGCCTGACCCTTGACCTGCTCCTGCACCACCTACAGCATCGCCTGCCAAACCTCCTCCCGCTTTTGCGCCAGTTTTGATTGCTGCTCCTTTAACAGATGGTCTTTTCTTTTTCTGCATTGCATGTACTTTAACTTCAGTGACCGACAGGCTGGACAAGGACGGTTGATGTATCGGTCCGATTTCAACTTCAACACGTCGCTCTAAGATCCTCAACTGTCTTGCGAGGATGTATAGGACCGTTTGGATAAGTTTGTGGTTGACGATGTTGACCTTAAAAGTAAAAGATGCTTTTTAAGAATTGCAGTTTCGTCATGTCCTAGATATCGTAAATCAGAAAAATAAGTACTTCATTACTTTCACCTTTTTATACGTGTAATAAAAGAATTGAGTTGAATCATCACCAGCCTATTTAAGCCCACTGCTGGACAAAGCAAACAATGGGGGATTTGCCATAATCACAACGCTTGGCATCACCACATTGGTGATCGCAGTTTGGTGTTAAGTAACTACTCTGGTTGATGCTACTGCCCATGCCCTGGTGGTTGAATGAAATATCACAGCCATTTTAGATACTAAAAAGATTATATGTAGGTATAGAGATATACTAGAGTAGGTTGATCCTAGCTAGGTTATCCCTCATGTTATTTGCTGGGTGCAAATATCATGAGGGATTGCAATCCCTACTTTTTGAGTAATTAAAATCTGATGCCATCAGAGTCGTACTCAAGTCGAGTCGATTCGAGTCGTCGATTTAGGTAAGTATTAATTAGGGCCTTATTGGTTCCAGACCATGAATTGACGAGTGTGTGGAATGAAATATGGGACAAGAATGACCGCTCAGGCGTTACATTGGATATTATTCTATTTGTACGTGACTATGCCCACGCTGGACGATGCCTACTACAAAAGTAAAATATATTTATATTTTTTATTGTATCAATGGGACTATGGTCCGCGTGAGCGATTACTACATAGTACTTGCCTACCATTGAGATATTAATACAAGCCTACCTAGAATTATATTAATATCTTTATGTTCTCTACCGTGATTCTAAGCTTACATCTGGTTCTCCAAAGGCGTTATCTATCATTTCACCAACACTCATTATATTCGAGCTGCTTAATTCTTGAGACATTATGATAAGCGTTTCGATATTTATGATGAAGAAAGACCTTTTATCATTGTATAACTTTAAGCTTTGTGAATATTGTGTTTATACTATCTTCGTAAATATTTTAATTTTAAATTGTCACTTTGATTTTTGATCATCATAGATTTG
This sequence comes from Epirrita christyi, assembly GCA_951392215.1. Lineage (NCBI taxonomy): Eukaryota > Metazoa > Arthropoda > Insecta > Lepidoptera > Geometridae > Epirrita > Epirrita christyi. Next base: position 6,785,043 of record OX595839.1, on the reverse strand, counting down.
TGTACTACCTGTCATGTCATCTATAGAAAAATTAAACTTTTAAGTTTTTATTTAATGGTAATGTAACGATCCGCAAATCCTGTGCGTTGCAAAAAAGTACCTATACGAAGTAATTTATTCGGATAGTTACTTGTCGAATGTACCCTGATGGGTGATTATTGCCATTGTCGGATTGTCGGATCGAAGGTTGAATAAAATAATTTTATTCAACCTTGGAGTGTTATTTCTATTGATGTAAAAATATTGCTAAGAATAAAGCTAAATTTGGGAAGTTCTTTGCATTTGAAAATAACACTTTTCAAGTGTTTTCGTAGTCCCTCCCTTAAAATAAAACATTCTTGTACAAATCATAATTTATATTTCAAGAATATTTACACAATATCCTTAACAAATATCACTTGGCAACTCATTATAAAAGTGAATTCTTAAAAAATGATAACTACCTACATATAAAATATTTAAAAAAGTTATTACTTATTTACAAAGAAAAGAAACCAATGTGAAAATATACATACCTAGGTACAATATAAATAGTTATTCTAAAGCTCTCAGCATACTGATTTCAGGAAACACTAAGATTGAGCAAAGTATAAATATAGAAATGATGCAAAAATTATGAGTAAAATTTGTTGCTTCCATTAGTTTATGTAAATTCTTGCTTGTGAGAGCTTTCTAATTTCATCATCTCTATCAAATAATTGACTTTCCATCAGGAAACATAAAATAAAAAGGAAAAAGGCACGCGTCCTTTTTCAAAAAAATCTAGTGTTCACACAAAAGAAATTTGATACTCAGTGTTTTTTTTGAAATTTTCTACCTATCTAGTAATGTCCCTAACTATCTAAGTACTTATTTGTATAAGAGCTAAATTTATTAGGCACGAGTCCGACAGTCAGGTGAGTGCGAGGAGGCACAGGCGGGTGCCTCGACGGGCAGCGGGGAGGGCACCAGTGCGGGTGGCGCGGCAGCTCCCGCAATACTTTGACTAGAGGATATCAGCGCAGACGCCGACGTCGGCTTGGAATGCTCAACACGCCTAATCTTCAAATTATGATCTCTATGATTCTTATGCCCCACTAAATCATAAGCAAACTGCCTTTCTTTCTCATACTTATGAAGGTCGTGGGGCACCAAAACTGCGATCGGCGGTATCGGCGGAATGTATGCATGGGGTTCGTAATTATCATCAACGTAGTCATCAGGATTCCAAGCCACTGTCGTTGTAGGAGACGAAGGCGTGGTTGAAGATACTTTTACTGTGCTAGATATTTTTATCGTGGTTGCTCGTGATGTCACCGGGGATGCAGTGGATGTAGACTTAGATGATATGAGTTCTGCTGATCCTGTGGCGGTAGCTGGTACGGTGAAAACTCTTTTATTTATATTGGATCTTGTTTTTCGCCGTTTCTGTAATTTTGGCACATCGAGAAAGAACGGATCGAATATGAGATCCGATTCCTTATAATCGTCGTAATTTATTGCTACGATAGGCTTCACAGCGCTAACTACGTTGCCGACCGTATAGTTCAGTCTCTTGCCGTTGCTGTCGCTGACCGACGCACTGGCGGTGACGATGACTCGAGGTGGACTTTTCGGTTTTGATGGAGGTCGTTCGGTGACAGTGGGTGGAGCGACAGATCGAGCAGATAAAGATGATTCGTTTTCAGGGGAAGAGTCGTCGCTTCGTTTTCGATCATAGTAGAAAGGGTTGAATGGCAAAGGGCGCTGTGCCGGCAAGACTGAAGCTGGATAGTTTTGCTGCCTATGTTTAACAGATGTTTCATGTCTCTCTGAAGGTAGAGACGTTGGTCCAGGCCGCAAAAGTTGATCTCGAGGATCTAGGGTAGTAGGACGAAATGGAGCTGGTTGGCGTTGCACGAATGGCGTAGGTCGCTGCTGCGTTGGCCGTGGTGCAGTTCGAGACGACTCGTATTGGAAATGATCATATTGCTGCGGAGGTGCATGTGTAATGTAGACTCCATCGGCTGGTCGGAAGCTTGGAAGTGGAAACGAAATGGCTTCTAATCCTGGGGGTCTATTACGGTAGATGTCTTGTGGTGAGAGAAGTGTTGGATTTAATGTGGGATGCAACTGAGTTGGCGGTACCGATGTAAGTATTAATGGAGTGGGTGGCGATAGTGACGACAATATTGGCATTGGGGAGGAAATCAAATGCGGTAGTAACGACGGCAGACGCGATGAAGTCGACGGTTGGTTCGTTGAAGTTGTGGTAAATCTTGTTGTAATCCTTGTAGGGACTGTTGTAGTGACTGGTGCGTGCGTCGTTGTTGGTGATTGGGAGTAATCCTCGTAGTCTCCATCAATTTCCTCTTCGTATTCTGGAAATAAAAAACATACAACTTATCTCCATATAAATTACCAGCCGAATTTTTTTGAAAGATTATAATATATTTTACAGCAAAAACGAACTTAATAACGAGGTAACGTTATTGGTTTTTGAGGGACAAAGGAAATTCATTTTTTTCCTAGCATTTTTCTCGTGAGGTAATTTATTTGTATTAGCGGCAGTTAGGTCCAAAATAACGACTAAGTAGTATATAAGCTTATAAAGATCCCACTGCAGGGTAAAATCTTTATCAATTCAAATGCTAAATTACCTTCAGTAAGATCTTCTTCAGGAACTTGTATTGGCGGAATTGTTGATGGCTGAGGTTTTCTAGGCTCTTCCTTTTTGATTTCCTGTACAGGGTCCTCAGTGGAATCTGGCACTTCTGTCAGATGTATTTGTGGTTTGTTATAGGACGTTGTCGGTAAATCATCTACTGTTGGATCGGTGTGCGGCTCGTGACTGGGCTTCGTTTGCTGCTGTGACTGTTCGGTCGGTTGAGATTTCTGTGGTTCTGGTGTAGGTGGAGCTAGTGTGCTGCCATATAGCTCTAAATTTAAACTGTAGAATTTCTCAGACTTTGTACAATCTACTTCGTCGACCCGCTCACAAACTCGTGTCTCCTGAAAATGAAAAAAAAAAACATTTCAGTGACAGCCTCGTTCGACAACCACGTTTTTTTAACAACATAACACCCAACAGTCACATATAAATAGTCCTGATCCCACACTAGGATTCACTGTGTCGTGGGTATCAGGGAACTACGAGTACCATGGTACTATAACACCCAGACCCACAACCAGACAAGACCCTGATAACCTGAACTATGGTGCTATGGTGCTCTCAAAACTGACAACCGTTGGCGAATAAAGGTTCTCGAGTAGCGTCCACGAACCGGGTGACGCAGATAGGAAGGCCTCCCTCTCGATGGACCGACGACATTTTAATGGTTGTAGGAAATCGGTGGATGGAAGCGGCTCAAGACCATTCATCGAGGTATTCCATGGAGGAGCCCTACGTCCTAAATGCCTGGTAAAGGTTTCAACTGCTCTTAGGCTCAATAGTTCACACAGAGATGGCAGCGGCCGGCACGGCAGCCAAAATATACAAAGCATTTTAAACTCCATTTCCATTATACAAAACATAGATACTTACAGCGTTTCACAAATTCTTGTGAATTCCTCGATGTGAGCGGTATAAAAAAAATAATCAAATTACTTATTAATTAGAAGACGTTTAGCGGAGATTAAGGTGAAATACCAAAGCACAGTGAAGAAACCGCTCAGCGTATTAAAAAAAGAATAGTACAAATATCATACGTTATCGAGATAATCGCCAATGTAAAATATTGGTCGATGCCATTATGGTCTTGAAATTTTTGCAGAATCTAATTATTATGTTATGTAACTTCTTATGTTTAAATAAGAAAAGAACCCCAACCAGTGAACCAAAGAGAATAATTTACCTGGTCAAAGACAGTGCCATTCAGGCAAAGGAACTTGATGTCCATGGGTTCTTCCTGCTGGCCAACCGTGCACACGTGGAACATCTGACAGGAGGTCTCTAGGTCCGCGTAGTAGCCGCCTATAACTTTGCCAGCACACGTGAAGTTGGTATCGGGCAGATTGTCGAAGTCCAAGTACTGGAAATGGAAACGTAAGAAGTTTTGTTGATAAATTTATAGAGATAACATGGTTCTTTTATGGAACATTTGGCTAAATAGATGGGTTAAAAAACTGTCTCGCAAGGAATGCGGGACGCTAAGTAAAAAGTTAGTAAATGCCAAACACATTTCAGAATTAGGCTTCTTTTTTTTTTTTTTTTTTTTATTTCTTGGCTGTCAAACATGCATGCGGCCCACCTGATGGAAAGTAGTTACCGTAGCCTATGGACACCTGCAAAACCAGAGGCCTCTTATCATCCCTTACCCTACATAGATGTCCTTACATTATTTGATTCAAAATTATTGATAGTCCATTTGGAAAACAGTTGTTAGACTATTTAGCATGACGGACATTTTTGTCACGTTAACTACCCACTCCAGGAATCTCAGGCATAGGTACCTATTTTTCTATTGTGATTTTCTTATGAGATAAACGATTAACGATTACCAGTATTAAAATTCATGTAACTTACACCCGGTTGTATGGACCTGGATATCCGAAATTCATTTTGAAATATGAATATCAGCAACCACAGCCAAACTGAAAAAAAAATTAAAAGAAAATTATTACGGCTACGCGGATTTGATTTATCTTTAGTAGGTAAGGCCCGTGGACAACAAAGGTTGTCTGGGATGAGATCTATTTTAGTGATAAGAGCACCAATTGTGCGTTATGTTTGTCGTTTGTTCCTTTATTATTGTATTTTTCTTTAGTGTTTAAGAAAGAGATCTATCTGCTAATGTAGGTACGATAGTTCGTCATAGCATTTTATAGGGAGGTCTATGCTCAGCAGCGAAGGCCTATCGGCTGGTAATGATTTCGATGATATTTTCAACGTAAGTACTATTCACAGTCGGGAACGCATGTTTATAGCGTAATTTTTCAATAGGAATCACAATTGTTGCAAATTCTCGAGGTCTATCTGTTCGTAGAACTTATTTAGAAGTTATTTAGTAATATTTGTGGGTGGCAATAAGTGTTTTCCATCAAGTTACCTTGTAAAGCAGAGGCGGAGCGCCAGACGAGCGCGCCGCCAGCTGAAATCCGAGCCTGGCGCCTCATCTGAAACAGAAACATACAACATTTAATAATCAATTCAAAAAAAAATATCATGTAAATAATAAACATTATGTTAAAAAAATAGCCAAGCACGTGTTGGACCACGCACAGTGAAGGCTTCCAAAGTTAGTAGTCAGTGTTAACTCTGGTCTTAATCTATCTATTTGCCAAATTTCATCCAAATCGGTTTAGCCGTTAAAGCATGATTGAGTAACAAACATCCAAACTTTCGCATTTATAATATTACTGGAAGAGGATTACAAACCCGACTAGGTTGAGAATAGAATCTGTCAACTTGATACAGGATATCTACTGTCATTTGGGTTCATATTGGCATGGAAGTTCATCTGTTCATCTAGTACCTAACAATTCGGAAAGTTTAAAAATTGGGTTGATGAAAGAGAAAAAGGAAACAGCGTCATCTTCCATAATCAAAGAATAGAGAAGCCAATTCACACGGAGTTTAATAGCATGATTTGTGAAGCAATACCATATTAGAGGGCGTTTAGTGACCCTCAGAACACGATAAATCTCAACTATGATCAATTCCTAGTCCGATTGCATCTTAATAACAAAGTATAAACAAAACTATCCATACAATAACACAATAGCCAGGTCGGGCGGCTATTCGCACGCATCATGTCTCGCTGGTATGACTTGCGACATTGAGGTGGAATAAAGGCAGGTGCACACTATGTTGGGGCTGAACGAACTACAACGCACAGTAAACGCTGTAGTTATAGAGCGATTGCAACTGGAGTGGAGGACTTCTTACAATAAACTTTCGCATCAGATTCGAAGAATAAGCTTAAGCACTAGCTGTTGTACCTACTTCTATGACATTGCCATAGAATGCCACGACGACCAATCTTGAGCCGCTTTCATCCACCGACTTCTAGCGGCCTTCAAAATGTCGTAGGCCCATCGAGAAAAGGACCTTCATTGCGTCTTCCGGTTCCTGGTACTTTTAATCCCCAAGGTTGTCAGTTCTGCGAGCTATATGGCCTACCTATTGCCACTTCAACATGCTAATTCTGAGAGCTACCTATGTCAGTGGTCTTGGTTCTTCTACGGATCTCCTCGGTTCTGATTCTATCACGTAGTGAAACATTGAGCATAGCACTCTCCATAGCCTGCTGCGCGACTTTGAGATTATGTATGAGGCCAATAGTAAGCGACCACGCTTAAGTCTGCTGTAGCCTTTAACAACAAACAATGAATTGTTCCGATATGCTTCATCTAAAATTACATAATGTAACAATTAAGTTTTCGATGTTAAAAATGTTCTACTTTTTGTGAATAATTAGGGAAGTGGAGCACGAACACAAAACAATTTTGAATTCTTCGATTGAAGTAAGTTTGTGTGGAATTATAGAAATTACCTTTGTTATTGTTCAAAGTATCTTATTTTTCTTCATTAGCCGGTAGACATCCACTGTTGGATGAGGCCTACCCCATAGCATACATAGCGTAAACCCATAGCGTGCAATGGGGTGATTGCCATATAATCACCACGCGTAGCAGGCGGATTGGTGATCGCAGGTTAGTTTTGAGTACTCAGGTGGATGCTGCTGCCCATCCCCTGGCTTAATCCCTTAGTCGCCTTTTATAACATCCACAGGAGGAGTTGGAGGAGTCCTATTTTAGACCGAGACACCACGTTCAAAGTATAAGGTTGAGATAAATAGACGTTACTTAAGCACGTACTTATGCTTAGCATTGTCCCTGTCACTCTCTAGCACGCGTGTTTTAATATTTGAGTGACAGTGACAAGAACAGTTCTTAAGCAGTACGGACTAAGTAACGTCTATTTATCTCGACCTAAGTCTCCCTCATGATGGAATGTGACTCAAAAACTTCAATCCAGCTAGACCCGAAACCTCTTCCCTTCTAATCGGTAATACCTGGACCAATTTGGCCATGGATCGAGCTAACGCTTGCTGCGAAATGAATATCAAGTCAGCTATAATTTTTTTGGATGATGCCGTCTTCTGCTTTTATAACGCTTTTGTTTCTTACGAATGGAACAGCTGCCACTTAAATGTTAATCTAAATAAAAAAGTGATTTTGACGGGTCATTAGTTAAATGTAAATCGACTATAGACTTTCTAATCTTAATTTTTAAGTAGGTATAACCGTGGTGAATTCATGCACTATCTGTGTCGAAAGTTGGTTTGATTTTTATGAATCCCTTACAATTATTACAAGCAGTGTCAAAGCTTAGAGGTTTCTGTCTGGTATTTTTAATATAAATAGAATAATATATGACACACCACGGCTTTGTATGACCTCTGTGGCGCGGCGGCAAAGTAGCCAGTTGAGATGCAAGAGGTTGCGGGTTCGATTCCCGCTGCGGGACAAATGTTTGTATGATCTGTAAATATTACAACACAGGGAATCCTAGTGTGGGATCAAGACTACGTATGTGACTGTTGGGTGTTATGTTATGTATACTACTTCTAAAGTACCTAATCAAAGAAGTGCTAGGTGCTTTTTGTAAAGTATTAAGACCATTCAATTTTGGTGTTTGGTAAGGTACAAATAACGAACATATATGAGGACGCGACGAGGCTTTCAAGTTGTTTCATACTGTGGACGTACTTATCTACCATTAAGGCAGCGCGGCGCCTAAAGCCAAAATTAAATTTTCATGCAAAAAAAAAACGCTTCGTGCCGCTAAAATAATTTGTTTTATTTAAACATCTTGTAAAATTTCATTGTAAATTTTAAAAAAATTTAAAAATTGAAGTTGTACGATTAATTCGGGATTTGTATTAAATTAGGTCGTGTTCCGTAATACCAAACATTATGAATAAAAACTTAATGTTTTTTTCATATCTGGTTGTTATTCTGTAACTTGACAATATATGCTATGTTCCTAAACATAAACACAGAATACTAGAAAGTACCTTGTTTTTAATACGAAACAAATAAGATAAAAACATGTCGCTAAAGTCGTAAAAATATACAAAATGGAATTCGCTTAAATTTCGTTTTAAGTTTAAGTATTTTGAAACAAAAACTATCTAGGAACCTAGATAAATGCTATCTGAATCCGAATAATAGCATAAAATGGTGAAAAATATGCTGGCATTACAAATGATTTTGGTATAACGTTTGCATGGGCAGTTCATCCTTCCCCAACCCCTTAAGTAAAATTCAAATCTACGCTATGCATTTTGCTTTAGGCGCAGCCTTAAGAAGTTATTGTTATGTAAGGTCCATTAAATCTGTAACAGCCGATAGGTTTATTTATTAGCCATTACGTCTCGGCCATGATACTCACCAATGGAGCGGTTATCATTACATATCGATTATGAAAGGGAAAAAGTTTTGCGGAATTGAGAATAGCGAGTGTTTTTTTGGATGTTACAACAACATTATAGGCTAGAAAGTAATTTAGCTGTAATGATTTACAGTAAACTGAACATTAATTTTGATTATCGATTTCTTCGGTCATTACCAAATTCAGTTTGGGTAAGGTTGTCGTATTTTACGAGTTTTTTAAAAAGTCAAAGTTTCAAGGGTGGCTTTACTTCTATGTTAGCTGAACCGTGTAGATACCGTTTTTTAGAGTTCCGTTCCTCAACAGGAAAACACGGGACCCTTATAGGATCACTTTGTTGTCCGTCTGTATGTCTGTCTGTTTGTCAAGACCCTTTTTCTCAGGAACGGCTAAAAGGTATCAACTTGAAATTTATGCTTAATATAAAAGTATATGAGTTTATGGCGCCGTAAAAAAATCAAGCTTCTAATTTAATGCATAAAAAAGATAATGGCAGTGAATGTTTAATTTTTTAATGGAACCGCGCAAAATGAAAAACCTCTAGGGTACTTCCAGTGACCTCACAATTCTGGAATGCTATAAATTTAAATTTGGAATGCTAGGAGGCTTTGTGATACATAATTATAAAGAAAAAAGACTATAAAAGTTAATTTTTTGAAAAAAAAAATCATTCTGAATCCTTAAAAAAGGCGCTGAGTCAATTTCGGTGAAATTTATATGGGACTACATCTGAAGTATGACTTACCAATCAAAAAAAGAATCATCAAATTCAATTCGTAATTGGCGCAGTAATCGCGTAACATACATACAAAAAACAAACATACAGTCGAATTGAGAACCTTAACCTTTTTTTGAAGTCGGTTGAAAATTGAGGCTTTTCGTCTTTTTTAATGAAATGGCGAAGTTTATAGGAAAAAGTGGCTAAAACTCGAAAAAAACTGTGAGAATTATAAAATAATTTCAGGATCGTAAGCAAGTCTCACTCGAACTTATCCGTTTTATTTTAATGTTTCTGTCCTCTATTATTATTTACCCCTGGATACGTCGCTTCGAACGGTATATTCCCAGAAGTATGTCAATATTGCATGCAAATTAATTTCTGTATTGCACTTTACAATCCTGACTATTTTAGATAATAAAATACCTTATTCGTCAAGTTTATTTAACCCCTCAAGCAACGAGTGTCTAACGAATGGTTAGATATCGTGAAAGCTGTCGCAATGAGTTGTGTCAGATTGTCCTATAGGCGTGGTTTCCTTGATGCAGACCAGCCAGTGGACCGGCGGGAAACTAGAGCAAGCAGTACAAATAAGTACGTGTATTGGTTGGAACTTGAGATTAATAAATAATTAAATGAGTGTAAGGACTCGAAGGGATCACACTCAATCGGAAGAAGACCCTCAGTGAGTTTGTTATAATATAACAAACATAAAAATAATATTAAAACATATTATGTTAGCCGCACACATACATAAAACATACATTAAATTTAAATGTGACCCGAACATAGTCGCCAGCGTTAGCTCGTTCTATTGGTTCTATCGCCGAATTGGTCAAGGCATAGCCGATCAGAGGCAAAGATGCGGGTTCAAGTCCCGCTTGAACGCAACTTTTAGGTCATATTTAAACTTAACCCACTAGAAGGGTTGAAGCCAAAGGGTTGAAGTTAACTAATGGATTAATATAATCAAAATGTATGCACATAATTTGGTCTTAAAACACTCGTGTGATGCTATAAAAAACTCACCTAAGCCTCGTTTTTTTAACTCACACTCGTATTTTATGAACCCTTATTATGCAACAGTTTCATAAACTACTATTATCTAAATAGATGAATGGTTTTTGGCCACAGCCTTCTCTGTTAGTTTTGCCGCGTACTTTGACAGGCGACACACTAAACAGAGGTTGTCTTGTAATTTCGTTATAATTACACCACTTAATTATGCAGGCCACGATTCATGCAATAAGGATCATTTGGACTTATATAATTTTATTGACTCAATTTCACATGGATTTAATTATAGGTTCATAATGACGATCGGCAAATAAAGATGATTGCAACACAAAAAAAAAAGAGAACCGACACAGGTAAAAAGGGAGACCACTCTTATGCATTTTTAACCGACTTCCCAAAAAAGAAGGATTTTATCAAATCGGTTGTATTTTTTTTTTAATGTTTGTTATCGCATATCTCCGGCGTTTATGAACCGATTTGGAAAATTCTTTTTTTATTTGTAGATACTTCCAGATTGGTCCCATTTTTTTCAGAATCCAGTTCTGATGATGGAATCCATGAGGAATTGAGGGAACTCCTCAAATATTGTAGGCATACATATGGCGATTTTGATATTTTCAGCAACAAACCAAGCATTTGCATTCAAAAACTATCATAATCCTTTCACCACTATGGTTCTTTCATCATTTTTTTTTCATCCAAATATTTAGTCGAATACAATGGCGGAAGTCGGTTTTATAACTAAACCATTAAATAATAATACTAATATTTTATTATTATTATTTAAGAATAGGACTCCTCCAACTCCTCCTGTGGATGTCGTAAAAGGCAACTAAGGGATTTCACCAGGGGATGGGCAGCAGCATCCACCTGAGTACTTAACACCAAAGTGCGATCATCAATTCACCTGCCAAGCGTGGTGATTGAAGCCTTATTCAGCAGTGGATGTCTACCGGCTGATGAAGATCTTCATCCATGTAGGTACAAGCTCGGACTTGTTGGGCTATTTTTGTTAGTATAAGATTTCTCCTGGCTGCTGGTTTATTTAAAAATGTGTTATTACAGGAAGAAGACATTAATCGTGGAAAATCAATGGTGGCAATGAGCTCAACACTGGTCACGTCTATGTTCATACAATTGTGTGACCCACAGTGAAGTGGTCCATTGATTGAGGCTCTGCTTGCCCCTTCGGAGAAAAAGGTGTGTGTCTGTATGCATGTACAATGTTCGATTGCAAATAAAAACAAACCCAGTGTTTCTCAACAAGTGCCGACAATAGTCGAATGTAACAAGCAGGCGTCGCAAGAACGGTGCATTACTACACTGACCATAAACTTGTCATAATGTAGGATATAAACTAAGTAACAAGGATGAATAGACCTTGGAAATTAATACACGAAAGTAAAAATAAATTATTGTTATAAAATAAAATCTGAGAATTGCTGGTAATCACTGTAACTGAACTGAATCTATTATAGTTTGTTATGTGGAAGTTTTGGAGTGTTAACTTTTATTTTATTATTGTTTGCAAAGGCAAAAGCAAAGGATCACCTAAATCATTCCGACTGCCCTTTTCGATGTCTCTACCATCAGTCATCATTTGACATTCAAAGGCGCTGAAACCATCTTGCCGAAGCTTTTTTACATTGATTTATAACAACAATAAATAATTTGATGATAAAAGTAACTTCCTCTTTTAATGTTATTAGTCCAAAAAGTATGATATCTATATGAACTGGCTGTTGGCTCACCTGATGTACAATTATAGTTAAAACAAATTACCTGAATAATTTATCTTAAATTGTCTTAATTTTGTTTCACATCAACAAAAACATTACCATCCGTCTGTCCGGTAATGGACAATAAGACAAGAAAATGAAACAAAACAAGTGAAGTTTATATGCAAGTCCCGTCTACCCTCAACGTATGGCCATAACCGTACGTAACGGACCGCGTGGGCTCTCCGTTATGTCATCAAGTGTGTCGGCTATGCCGGTCACTGTGCTACCGTAACGCGAGATAAAAGCTATTCAATAGCCACAGTTGATACGCACATGAAGTTTCATTCTAGATCGATCGTGTATCTTTTTATTGACCTAAGAACTATGTAGAGCGGTCTATACCTATACGTAATACAGGACATACATATTTTAGGTACATTTAGACTTATTTTTAGAATTTTATAAGCTTACGAGCTGCATAAGCTCTTGCGAAATATGTCATGTGAAATTAAAATTATTTACCAAATTATTTACTTAATGTTTTTTTTACATGCAATGTTTACTCTAAGCTTAAATAAATTTAGCTTAGAGAATAGTGCATATTTATTAAAATACAAGAAATAAGTACACAATCGTGGTAACTTACTCAATTTTCTTTGTCATTAACGTTATATTTTTTTTCCGGCTGCTTGTAAATCCCTGGCTGCCAGCTAGCAAGCTATTTCGATTTGGATCAGACATATCTTTAATGAAGGCTAGCAATAGTACCTACTACACTATGGAATAGAAGAATTTTTCGAACATGATTTCTTTAGTGTAGATCTGCGTCATGGAAAAGTTAAGGCTAGTGAAGTTATTATGTTAAGAGGATTATATTAAGATTAATTTGATTTTGTCGGTTATGCCACTACTATGGAAAGTCTGAAACTCGCCTTCACACCGTGACAATCTCTCACGAAATAGATCACGCTACGATAATATTTAATCGAAATGCCATATTGCATTACTAATCAGATATCCAGGAAGACGAAATCGTGACGCAAAATATGCGATTCAAAAAGAATAATTGTATAACACGGCCTTTGATCAACGATATATTTTGACCACTTTGGCAATATCAGTTCTATCTCGGAGTACTAGTCAAGTCAGGTAATGAATTGAGGTCTCGTATTATGATGAAATGAGATGCAAATAAATAAGGAATAAGAACGAAATATGTCGACTTTAGACAGATCATGCGATACACGTAACAGAACCGCGAACAATGGCTCGCCTACAAAAGACAATTAACTTAATAATTGTGACCTATGTCGCCACGCTTGTATTAGGTAGGTATCTGAACCATATTAGGGCTGTTTAACTAACAGTTACGTACTCAATCCAGCGTTGATTCACGACTCGATTGTCCTTATCAATTACGTGACGTGCTCGCCCACAGTTTGCACTCAATTGTGATACGTTTATGGAGGTACCTACACAATACACATTTTCTTTGTAATCCCATCTCAAATCACATCTGTCGTTTCGAAAAAACTTGGCATTGAATTTGCAAGTGTATCATCATCATCATAATCATCAACCGTTAGACGTCCACTGATGAACGCATATACAGCATCTCTTATAGAATGCAATGGGGGGGGGGGGGGGGGGGTTATTTGTGGTCACAATATTTTGTTTTACCTACCGATTTTGTGCTCAACCCTACCTAAAAGACAATTTTTTTGTGACAGATAATAAACTTCTTTTTTTTTTGGCGTCTAGTCCTTAGGTAGATGCTGCTGCCCATCTCTAGTTGTAATTTCATAGTCAGCTTTTACGACTTCCAAGGGAGGAGATGGAGGTGTTTATTCTTAGGCCGGACACACCACGGCAAGTGTATCATTCGGTGATAATATATCACGTGCCTCTGACTAGCGGGGGAGTCTTGTGCAATAGGTCGTGGAATACCCTGACCTCTATTGAACAACGAATGAGTGGTACATCTGTCAGCGTGTGCCCTATTAAAGCAAGCGAAGATGAGTCATTTCAGCAGCAATTAGCATAACATAACATAAAACCCAACAGTTACATAAATACTCCTCATTCCACACTAGGATTTCCTGTGTCGTGGGTATCAGTAACTACGAGTACCATGATACCAGAAAACCCAGACCCGGAACAAATATTTGCAGATTTGAGATCTGATTAGATTTATAGAGGTATATCTCTTAGCAACACTTAGCACTTTCCTTAGCTCTTAGTTTTGTTAGTAGTAAAACTTCTTATGAAAGAGTTCGTCCGGGGAAGTACTACCACCGTGCCTATTTCTGCTGCCAACCAGTAGTGCACATTGCTGTGTTTCGGTTTGAAGGGTACGGGTGCCGGTGAAATTACAGGCACATGAGACTTTTCATCTTTATGTCTCAGGGTAAGCAGCGCGCGTGTGATGCCTCTGGTGTTGCAGGCGTCCATAGGCTACGGTAACTACTTACCATCAGGTGAGCCGTATGCTTGTTTGCATGCCAAGTAGTATAACAAATAAAAAAAACAACATTTTGACAACAAAAAACAGCCTTTTACTCCAACGGTCCCGGTCAAAGCAGTCAAAATCCAAAACTAAATTGAGTTTACTAAGCAGCGTCGTGACATATCATCAGAAGAAGTGACATCTGCTGACCCGAATAGGTCAAGGTTCGCTTCTCCTGGCATTTGAGAGGCACAGTACCGAGAATACAATCTGATTAGTACAAGGAAAAGTCAGATTAGTACATCACTTAGATACTCTGTGGTCCGAATAGCCAGAAACACCTACGTTCATTTAACTTGTCAATTTAAAATAAAGAACCCTAGTCTGTCTAGCCTACTAATGAGAGGTGACTGACCGGTAACAAGTAGCAAATAGTGCATATCCTGGATGCATGTGCAAAGGAATGCGGGATGAAGGTCGAATACGCACGCGTTGACTCTGTGTGTGTATATCTTCTTCCGTGGCTTTCTTGTAGTCCAAATAAAAGGTTGTGGCGTAAAAAAATTTTATGGCAAATATAATATAAGATAATTATATTATCTAAAAAAAAAACATAATTATGGAAATTCTACGTTATCCAAAAATAACGTGAAATCACGTATCACGTGAAGTGATCAATTAGTGGTCCCAGCATTGGGTCGTTGGTTTGATCCCGAAAAAAAGAAAACTATAATTATAATTATGGTAGTGATTTTGGATCAGTTGAGCTATCTTTTGATGGTTAATGAAAATAACTCTAGATAGCTCAACTGTTAAATTTTAATTTCTAAATTTTGTATGTCTTTCTATATATTTAGAAGATGTTTTATTATTTCTGTGTTAAAAAAAAAGAAAAATGTGGCATAAATTCCTGTAATCCGACAAAGGAAGTCTGTGTTGGTATGTATTATAATAGTATTATCATTCTTGATTTGACCGTGGTAATAAAAGGGCATAATTTTCATGTTACCTATTATGTTGGCTGTCTTGAGCCATTCGTTAGCCTCATTCGTTAAGTCAAGTGCCTTTAGCGTAGTATACTTAGCATATCTTGGTTCCAAAAAACTTGTCTGTGCAAAAAAAATTAAATGATTGTAGTTCAAAAAACATTTCAGTACGAAGATAAGAATATTGCGCCATTTTGTAAGTTTATCTATTCTACGGTCACTTTTCAATTAAATAATAAACAAATGTATCATGTAGCACATAAAATGTAAATGTATGTGCTGGGCAGTGGGACAGCATAGGTTAGATAAAAAAAAGTAGCGGTTAGCAACTTGTCCATAATCATTCTATAAATGGTGAAAAACAATCGCTGATAGCTTGCACTATACACCTGTCTGCGTCTATCCGCCCCCATCACATTCCACGACACTTCCTCTGTCATTCATAAGTTGTTTCATTGTTTGTTCACCAATTTGCAGATGAATGAATTATTAATAGCATCATTACCAAGTTTAGACGTTTCAATATGCCATACTTATTTTAAACCGTTTTGTATTGTAAGTAAATCATAGTTGTAGAGTCCATTCATTCAAAAATGGTCTAATGGAGTTGCTGCATTAATAATTTGCAGTTTTCATTTATGTTTTACATAGAATATTTCTACTGACATTTAGATTCTGGTAGCAATTTCGACAGAAAAGTTCACACGCGTTTGCGCTTATATAATGTTTAGTGGCGGATCGTGTCACTTTACGACATTTGACCTCGCTGAGCAATACGCATCTTGTTTAACAAATTGTAATTTTGGTACATTATTAATTTCAATAGCGGTATAAGCATAAGTAAGAATGAGTTTAAAACGGTTTAAAATATAAAATCTTGTTTTTGAAAAATGTATTTTTAAAATTAAGATTTTATTAAATTAGTGATCGTTAAACACTTTCAGGCTACTATTAAATCACCGCGCAGTGGAGTTCCCTTTTCCACCATCCATCTCCATCATCAGATTTGCTCGCCGTCACCATAATATTGCATTCTCATCAGAACTTAAACTTAAACTTCTATAACTCCTTAAATAATATTTTTAATATTTTTTTTTAATGATCAGTAAACATTTATTCGGCAATGCTTATCAAAATATAAGTTATAGAATGTGTTTTTGGTATAAAGTTGATTCGATTTCGTAAATACCAAAATTATATTAACTTTGTTTAAATAATATAATATTTGTACAATTTGTACTCTGGTAAAATGATATATTTAAACACCTGTAACTCGTATGCTATTTTTATTTATAAAAAAATATTAAATGGCAAAGTAAAGGAATCAAACAGAAGCTAAATAAATAATTTAAACTCATACTGCATACGAATCGCCGTATTTTTAATTCACATAGAAAAAAAGAACGTGCAAAATTATCATTTAATTTTATTACTATTGTTAACAGAATTACGATGTGACATTGGTTATGACTCATGAGTCACATGAGTTCAAATGACATCATGTGATTGAAATTATTAGTGGTATCAAATTGAATTATGAGGAGAATAATCAGTAAGTATATATACGGGAATATATAATAATCATACATACATGTAAATTGTTGTATGTATGCGAACAATTTGAGCATATACACACTGAAACCCGTATTCAGGCATGACAGACTCAAATAACATAGTAATTGTATCACAGCTTGTTTGTATAACATTGACTAGTGCGATGATTGTCCTTTCCAATAAAACCCACCAAAATATAACATAAACATAATCCCTAAGAAGTTCCAGCAATAAAACAACCACTGGAATAATGCATGCAAATTGGATATTATCTTTCTATCTGCAGAATGTGACCTAAATGTTAAGTCTAGACTCTGCCCTTTATGCGACTTAAGTGTAGCTGAACTAAGGTGTTATGTTGTGACTTTTGGTTACAGGCTTGGTCACACTATCCATCTGAACTTGTCCAGCCACGGCTTGATCTTATCGCTTGACGACGATGTAGTGAACATTTATTCACCATACAGTTTTCTTGTATTGATAAGGTATTTTAAATTAAACCCAGTTCTCCTGGGTATTAAAATTTTGTTTCAGAACTTAATAAGAATATAGAGCAAAAGGGAGGTTCTCCAACAAATACCTAACTAGAGCTAAGTATAGAATATAAAATACTTTATTGTACACCTTCAAATGATAAAAAATTAACAAAATTTAATATTATAATTTCAAGTACAATGGGCGTTCTTATCGCTTAGAAGCGATTTATTCCAAACAACCTTGGGATGGAGAGATTTGTAAGATTAGAAGAATGGCCGGAGGTGTACGAAAGATAATACGAAAGAAGAAAAACGAATACTTAATACCTATATAGAATAACTATCGAAATAAATAAATAAAAAGTAATAATAATAATCATAAATAATAGCAATACATACAAACCTACATACATATCATAGATATAAAATAAAATAAAACCTAAATCTATACTAACGAACAATAGTGAAGAGAAGGTAAATATTACCGATAGGCGACATTGACTATTGACTATACTATGACTTTTGAAGAGTAAATGAGACGTGACAGTGGACAGAGATGAGATTATACTGTGAATTGAATGTTTTATAACTAGTGGTTCGCCCCGAACTGAGACCTCGTGATAACACCTTTATCAGCCCGACTACTTAACTAAGTAATTTCCATATTTTCTATTATTATTTTTGAAAATTTTCCCCTCGAGGTCTACCAGTACAGTACAGGATCTACCAGTAACTACTCTAATTTCCTACACATCATCGAAATAACCTTTAAATAGGGCTAAGCAACGGGGCGTAGTTATACTACATACCTGTTAGTACCTATATCAAGTACCTGACGAATTAATTGATAACGTCCTTTTGATGAAATCCATAGAACTCCAACGTCATTCAAATTCTTAGAAATGGGAGGTCAACAATGGATGTTATATTGGTTTCTGTTTTATGGAGTACATGTTTCTAAATTCTTCAATTTCAGACTTTTCCCTGTAGTTGTGACACAAAAGCCACAAGCATACCAAATTTCAGCATTGTGGGATTGCTGGAAGTACCCTAGAATTTTGGGTTTTTACGTTTTTTATTTTCCCTAATATCTCGAAAACTACTAAGGCTAAATAATTATTAAAAACAGTTTTGAAATGTCCAACCAAAGCGCTTTCATTAGACACCCCACTTGATCTGACTGTCTCACTTTTACTTTTTTTACCCCCTCTTGGACCCCAATGTCTCAGCAACCCCCTGATCGATATAGCTCATAACCTTACCTACAAATTGTACCAACACTATCTACCCCCATACCAAATTTCATGAAGATCGGATTAACGGTTTGGAAGTTTTCATCGGACAAACATACATACATACACACATACATACAAACGCCGATTCTTCCAACTTGACTCAGAGAACTCGCTTCGCTCGTTCAACGAGACAGTGCGACTGGCACGAGATTATATTGTGACTGGAATACTAGTGGTTCGCCCCGAACTGAGACCTCGCGATGACACCTTTATCAGCCCGACTAATTTAAGAGGGGAAGAAAGGGTTTTGTATTTAACGGCTATGTAAGTATGTTTGTATGGATGATCCATTAGAAATCTAAAACTATCGAGTCAATTTCTCTAACATGAAAGAAATGTAAAGCAAAATAAAAGTTTTTTTCAATTAAGCAGTGCCATCTAGCTGTAGTTTTGCTACCTAATTTTTAAAGATTTAAGTTCTCTACTCTAAAAATGCATATTACAAAGAAAAAATCCTCAATTTTCGACTTCTCCCCGTGGAACAAAATATACTTAAATAATAAATTTCAGCATTACCAGAGAACTTGAAGTATCTTCGAGATATTTTTTTTGCATATTTTACTTTCTTCACCCTTCTAACCGATTTCTAAAAACATTTACTCAGAAAAAAATTTAACCTCTATAGGTAATTATTATACACATCATCGAAATAGCCTTTGAATAGGACTAAGCAACAGGGCGTAAATACTACATACCTGTTAGTATTTAAAGTACTTGACGAATTAATTGATGACGTCCTTTTGACGAAAACATAGAACTCCAACGTCATTCATATTCTTAGAAATGGGAGGTCAACAATGGATGTTATATTGGTTATTGTTTTTTATGGTTCAGGTTTCTAATTTCTTCAATTTCAGACTTTTCCCTGTAGTTGTGACACAAAAGCCACAAGCATACCAAATTTCAGCATTGTGGGACTGCTGGAAGTACCCTAGAATTTTTGATTTTTGCGTTTTTTATTTTCCCTAATATCTCGGAAACTACTAAGTTTAAATACTTATTAAAAACAGTTTTGAAATGTCCAACTAAAGCGCTTTCATTAGACATCCTACTTGATCTGACTGTCTCACTTTAATTTTTTTTACCCCCTCTTGGACCCCAATATCTCAGCAACCCCCTGACCGATATAGCTCATAACCTTACCTACAAATTGTACCAATACTATCTACCCCCATACCAAATTTCATGAAGATCGGATTAACGGTTTGGAAGTTTTCATCGGACAAACATACATACATACACACATACATACAAACGCCGATTCTTCCAACTTGACTCAGAGAACTCGCTTCGCTCGTTCAATTATGAGAATTGGGCTTCTGATGTATTCAAATGCTTAACCAACAAATATAATAAATCATCCAATAGTAAAACACTTATGATAAGAATTTATGAGATCGACAGTCAAGCGTGAGCTGCTTGATAATGTGGATTGACCCTTATTAGTTCATAAGCTCAGCTACGGTGAGTGGTGCCATTTTGTCACGTACTTCGTGCGGAGGCATTCAAGCGGCAGATTTGATTTGTTGCTCATTCTTTACGATATTGGTATAAGTGTGTAAAAAACGGGGAAATTAGTAGAGCGTTTGTGAGGCTCTAGATTATATAAAGTTATAACGTAACTAAACTGACCTGCATTTTTTGTTTTAAAGGAGTTGTCAAAATCAATTGCAAGATTTATGATGGTTCATATCGAAAATTATTACTTGTAGAGAAACCCTTATTTTTTACCGACTTAAGAACAGAAGGTTAATCTTAATTCAACTACCTATATGTTTTTTTTGTATGTTTGTTACGCGATTACTATCCCAATTATCATTAATTTGATTTTGATGTTTTTTTCAGAGATGTCACATACATATAAATTAATTACGCGCTTTTTGAAAGAAGTCGGTCTAGTGTTTTTTTTTTAAAAATAACTTTATAGAGGCAGTATTCGAAAGCATCGGAAATCAGCTTAGGTCTGAACACGTCTCAGCTGCGAGAACAGATCAAGATACTTGATGTGATGTCATGATACATTTCTTAGATTACAAGTAAAATATAATAAAAAGTTGAATATGTTCAAGATAGAGATTTACTTCATGGCACATCTTTTCATTGTCTTTGTTCTTGTGAATGACTTCCGCGAGTGAGAGTAACTGACAACCATCAACGACAGAATGACGTGCAAATTGTTAAAACATGATCAAGACTCAGGATTTGATGTTCCTACATAGAGCCTGCACGGTGAGATCCACTTAGGAACTGTAGATTATAGACCAGAAACATTACAACTATTTGAAAATGTTTCTCATTGGCGAATGGTAGAGGATCTATTTTTCACTGAAGAGAATGAATGACGGTATCTTTGTGGCCAATTGTACGATACTTGCACTTTGTTGATAGAAAATATTTCTAAGAAGTCGTTATGGGAAGATTTTGCTATGTATGAATGTTGTAAATGTTGAATATGGATTTTCTTGTAAAGTAGGTAAATAAACTTCATACACATGAAGAAATTAAAACTAACTACGTTTTGATAAATTCAATCAATGCAAACCATAAATGGTATGTTTGGTAACTTACCGTATGAAACAACGCATAACTAAAATATATACTTACCTAATCTTTAATTCATTATCTTGTGTGATTTTACCTAATGTTTTAATTATCAAAGATATTTTTCTCGTGAGATCAGTCTTAATTAGCTTTACGTCTGTTTGGAATAATTATACCTGGGTCACTTTTACTATGTATATTTATGTGAACGTATGTGTTTCTATAGTATGTAGTATATTTATGTAGATTTATTTTATTTTATTATTATATTATTTTATTCCTCCTCACTTTATTTACAATCCAGTCTATCCAAAGGTTGCCTAAAAGAGATCTTTCTAAGCGTCGACGTTTGACATTGTGACTTAAACACTTTACTAAGTAAATAACGGAGCAGACACAAGTTATATTGGACCGGCCCACACACTTCCGATAGGTACCTTTCTACTAAGATTTAAAAAGAGCAACCAGCTTGCAAACAATCTTATCTGGGTCATGCCAAGGCTGGCTGGACGGTGGCTATTTACACATGATTGCGAACAATGGAGAAAGCCGTCAATCTAAGCAAAGGATCGAAATGATATATGCTGTTGATTGATTGTAGATAGAACTTCCGAATTCTATTTTATATTCTAGTGTAACGGGTAATAACCCGTTACACTATTATACTAATATCTTTAGTCCATCGAGTGGAGGGCCTTCCTTTACCGCCGTCCGGTTTGAGGTCGCTACTCGAGAAACTTTAAACGTTTCGTAAACGTCGAGGAAGTCGATGAATGGAGGCGGCTCAATACCGTACGTCATGGCATTCTTGGGGGAGGCCTATGTCCAGTAGTGAACTTCTATACGCTGATGATGATGAATATTATTCTTTTGTAATATAATGTTACGAACGTAATGTCGTTTGACTCAGCATTACTCGAATATTTGAGTCGTATTTTGTTGTGAGCCATGGTAGTCTCGGCCTAAGAAAAGAACTCCTCCTGCATTAGAACTTTAGAAGAAAATGTCCTCCAATGCTGAGCTGAACGATTTCGGAGAAATAACATCTCTCTGTCTCACCCCTTTCTACAATTAGATAGGATTCATGCACGGGTCCTAAAGACGGATAGACATATTAGTTCTGCTGTACAAAAACTTCAATACTTCAATATATACTGGTATTAGATCTGGCACCGCTTTAAAGACTGTAACACTGCCCAAGTCTCAATTGAATCGAAGGCTATCTCACAGTCCACAAACGCACATAGCTGAATAATCTGCTGAAGCGTGTAGATGTGTTCTCCGGTATTAAAGCATTTTTGGAACCCGGCTTGTTCAGGAGGCTTGGAGTCGTTGGACCTACTTACGAAGCGATTGGTTACTACTCTTGAAAATAGCTTATCTAGACGTGGCTCAGCAGCGAAATGGGTCTATAATTTTTCAATCAGGTGTTATCACCTTTTTTAGAAAACAGTACAACCACGCCCCTGTTCCACGCCTCCGGCGTTATACCCTCGAGGGTAAAAGAATTAAATAGCTTCTTTCGTCCGTCCTTCCCGGTGCCTGCTGTTTGCTAAAAAAGCTAATCTAGCTATAATAATGTTATTAGGTACTGTATCTAGTGAATCATCAAATGTACACGCTATCGATGAATCAATGGAACTACCTAGGTATGTGTAAACATACATTTCTAATAGTGGGAGTGTGTATTGAGGTGTGCATAGACTGCGAATCATTGTTGCCGTGCCAAGGGCAGCGATTAAGTTTTCCATGCATTATCCAAGGGCATTGTTTCCCAACAGATGATTCGAAGATTAATGTAATTTGCTTAGCTCTACGTAACGAAGATCGCTGCAACATGCGTGAGCCGTGAATTTATGAGAAACATGGGTTTACCTGATATATTTTAGGTCTATGTGGAGGCTATGGGACCATTGGATCATATACCAGAATTCAGAATGAGGGTACATATTTTTGTGTATACGAGATTATATACTAGCGTCAGTACAGTCTATGACGCTAATTGCTTTTCGAGATTTAGTATAGCTAGAAACAAAATCTAGGTAGATTGTGATGTCAATTAATTTTCCTTATGCCCAATAGTTCTTATGGTTTGAAATAAATAAATGCGAAATAAAAAATTCTATCGTAGAATCGATACCAGAGGCCGTAGACAAAGTAACATTCGAATAGCGATGTCGCCAGTAGCAAAGTCCAAAATGTATGGGATTGACGTTACCTATCGATATGTCACGTGGTCTTTTGTATTGAATTACGACTGTAGAAATGGAATCGCTTCCAAGCGAATGCCGTTTGGCTAGGCCCTCAGTTCTATTAAGTTCTAAAACACAATAGATCATCCGTCAATTACATTTACATAATATGATCTAATTCACGATTGCGACTAATCCAAGATTGCCAGATACATTTATGACACTCACAACATTTTATTTGATGTAGTAAGTTATTAATCTAGTCTGTTACACAAACGAAGTACTTGTCATTCGATCGGTGTGCCAGCTATTAGCTGACCATCGCCTAGGGTGAATAGGCGTATGTTTATGCAACTAATTATTAGGGCTGTCACGTGTTCGTAAAATTATATTATTATCATACCACATCATATAACGACAATTCTGTAAAAAATAACTGGATTTAGAAAAATATCAATAAACAGATGCACCTGACACTGAGCGGTTGCACATGCTCTAAATTGTTGTTGCTTAAAAGAATACAAATTTAAAACAATAAATTGGATACTTTACGCTCTACTCAAAAACTAATTATAGTGTGACTTCATGTTTGAAAATACTTTGAATTTGATAGCTATTAAACAAGCAAATAAAAATGATTGAATAATAACTGGTTTGAAACCTCACGGCTTTTTAATATTATCACAATCTAACGTAATTTTGAGAATGACCGTGCGGTGCGTCGCATGAAAGTGGGCAATCGATTTTACGTTCCACAAAATCTCGTTTTAGTTATTCCCCTAGCCAGCTAAACGACACAGTCATCATAAAGTTACGACTATTTATGTTATGGTATTTGGCAACCCTACGCAATCCGCTTTTACTAGATCGCTTGGAATGCGCCACTTACGTAAAATTGTACCAAACTTTCGTATTATACTACTGCTGGGACATTTAATCTTGGATAGCGAGAGTGAATAGGCCTAAATTTACCACGAGAGCCTTTAGGATGTCACATACCATTTTTGATCTAGGAAGCATGCATGCTTTCTGCTTAATATTTCTCTCAGTATTGACGACACGTGTTAATGTGTACTTTCTCAGTTTACTCACTTCATGCTTAGGTTGTGTATTCAAATCTACAACTTTTGTGTCAGAAGTCGGAATTACCGGAGGTACCCAGTACCAAATAATTACGGGAATTGGGCCCTGCTGTTGTACTTAAAGTAAGAGTAAGTACGAATCTTCAACAAAGAGAAGAAATTGCCGAGTTTAGGGGTGTCACAACATGTGACTAGCCTACTCCCCAAAGTCATAGAATAAAACTTATTCTCCATATTGTTCAGAGTAACCCCCTTTCGGGATAGCGTATATAGGCATCATAGGACATCCTGTATAGTGAGCCAGTTGTGGTCGTTGTAACTGTGGCTT
This sequence comes from Epirrita christyi, assembly GCA_951392215.1. Lineage (NCBI taxonomy): Eukaryota > Metazoa > Arthropoda > Insecta > Lepidoptera > Geometridae > Epirrita > Epirrita christyi. The sequence continues at coordinate 6,760,331 of OX595839.1, read as the reverse complement.
TATATCTATAGCCAGTGTATCGCAATACGCCTGTTGTTAGGACAATGTCAAATGTATCTAATTATATCTTAATAATCACTTAATAGCAACAGTTTATATAATATGTTTGCAATATTGTAGAGATTAATTCGCAATTTGTTTATGAAAGACAAAAAAAAATGTCCTCGATATTTTACGTCTCTCTTGTTTTGTCTTGTCATTATTACTCAATGTAAAGTGTACTAAGTGTAGTGCAATCGTATTTTATGTATGTAAATGGCTTGTAAGAAGAGAGATCATTAATAACTTCTCTAAAGCTTATTTTTATACGACATTATGAGTACAGTATCCAGCTGTAGCTGTGGCACATTCTAGACAAGAGAAAGATGAACGTCTAGGTTAGCTAAATAGTAATCTGATAGTGTGTTATTTTATCCGAATGCTCGAGGGTTTTTTGACTCTCAAAAGTGAAGTATGCGATGCGAGGGACCAAGATTAAGCAAGTTCATTATATAAAAAAAAACAAAAACCTTCATAGATCTCCAGTGTGCTATTAAAAAAAAGAAAAACTGAAAAGTTATAGAAACACATCGTTGCACCCTAGATCTTGTTCATCCTATGCTGGTTATCATCAGACCCTGGAGTCTGTGGAAGAAAAACATGCTACGTATTTTTAATTTGAAGTTCAAACAGTAGTACCCTAGACCGTGTTCATCCCATGTTCATCATAAGATCCTGGAATATGATGTTAATTTCCTGATTATGATGATCCTGGTAACAGCTGCTTCAATTTCCATCAAACATAGCTAAGAAATAACTCGCAAAAAGCACCTTTCATAATAAGAAAAATAGCATTGAAATCAGATAACATTTTCCGGAGCCGTGAACAAATACACTATGGCCTCAAGTTTTTACTCATTTTAGTCAGGTTTTCAAAATCATGCTAAGGCTTGGTAAATTAAAAAGATTTATAGAACAGTAACGTTTTTATGATGTTGCTTGAATCTGTTTCGAGAGTAAATGCTTACTGTGCATTTATTTTACTGCTTGGGATATAACATGTAATCAACTGTTACACAATAGTATTACCCGAGCTAAGCCTTTACAAAGCTAGTAGTATAAACAGAGCATTTTGTCTTCGTATAGGCACCTGCTTGCATAAGTATATCACTTTTACTTTCGACGCATATACATAGACACAATTCAAATTATTTTTTGGCTATTATCATAGTCATCTCAACACAATCGTGTAAATTTTCACAAAAAAGTTATAAATTAAAAACTTCAAAAAATATATGTCAAATGTTGGTTATTTAATATCTTGATTTAAAATCTTATTAGAGGACTTTCCATAGACACCTCGACCGGTGTCTGTTTCAAGCGTGCACGAGGTAGACCACCTGTAAAATATGCATACTTCTATATTTCTGTCTGTTTTGCACGAGGGCGGTATACTCTCAGATTATTTAACCTTGTTAGATTAAATTCTGGATTTAATCGGTAATTTACTATCGGCCCATCGTTCACATCGCATCACGAAATTTAGCATAATTTCGTTGCATTCAACGAATTTTTAGACATTTTACGTCAAAAATCATAAGAGGCCAATAAAAAAACAAAAATACTCAGCCTTAGTATTTGCTTTGTATTTCGATGGAGGAGGCATCTATCAACCGACTGGTAATGATGTTGTTCTACAACAAACTACAAAGGTTAATTTGAAGGAAGGAACTCTAAATCCATAATTTCAAAATGTTAAAATTCTCTTTCAATCTCGAGAGCCCACATGAGTGAACAGCTCTAAAAGTTAATCTTCAAGGCCTCAAAACGATGGTATTCATTGACATTGGCCCTGATATTTGAACCGCGGCTTGAACTGATGTGTTTATTGCAGGTTAGTGTGGTAATAAAGAATTTATGGTGATCATGTTCTGTATGGGAGTGTTTTAATTATTTTATGAGCTAAATTTGTTTGCGATTATGCCAAGTTATCGATTGAAATGTTGCAACTTTAAGGCTCAGTACGCTAGCGCAGAGATTTAAGTTGGAAGTAACACACAACAGTCGTAGGCACAAAATTAAAATAAGTTTTGAAATAAAATCGTATTAATGAAATAACTTTAAGAGAAAAGAAAGAAGAAGAAACGAGAGAACTTTACGATACCTATACAAAATTAACTTGATGTGCAAAAAATCATGTATCAAATTCTACTATTTCGAGATTACCTACTTTGGAAAATAATTCTATCAAGGAAATAGTGTACCTAGTCGTGTTTTCATTTCGAGTGGTTTAAGAATAAAAGCTTAAAATTGATATTTATAAATTAACCACAATTATTCTTGCTGAATTGAAAGACCGTGTTTATTTTAAAATTGGGCCTTAAAACATTACATGTATAGTATTTTGTCAATTGACACACATGCTCATTGTTGTCAAGAGCTGAAAAAAAAAGAATTCAATTTTGTTTTATCAGTATAAAATAAAGGTGCAGGATGGAACGTTTTACAAATTCTTCTTATAAATAAAGGAGTTTCCGGTTTAAACTAATATGATTTAAAAAAATATTTTGAAATGTGCTGATTTAAAGTTTGAACTTGTCACTTTTAAGACTTTTAAACAACTTTCAGACCCCATTATTAAGAAAATAAAAACAATGAATTAGGAAAATTAAGTAAAATTTTTATGAAATAGTTGTGGACAATCGATTGTCACACCTGTGCTAAATTAATTAATCTTCAACAGTTGCACTGCGGACAAACATACAGAGTCGAAATTAAAACAGGTTCATTTTTAAAAATAACTACGCGCATTAACTGTACGCAGCCGTAAATCCAAAAACGCAGATCCGCAATGTAAACAACATAATGATTGTTAATAAATTGTTGTAAAATATAAAGAGGTATTCAGTAAAAGGTCTGTGTGATGCTACGAGCGAAACGGAGAAGTGTAACGAAATGTCAAGGGCATCAGCTGCAAGTTTTCATTGAGGCTTCACTGCTATAAAATAAGATGCATTACATACCTATGCTAATTTATTTCATCTGGGAAGCTATGGTAATTTGATTTGAATATTTTTGAATATTTCATTCAGTTTAACCTAATTATTCAGAGGTAATCGCACAGTGGGTAGAGATCATCGACAATCACAAGGTTTCCATCTCACATTGTCAGTCGTTTTTCAAATGCAAAAAAGTAAGACATTCTGTTGCAACATTCTTTTGGCTAAACTTGGAAACACTAAAACATCAGAGAGCGCCATAATTTAGTAGATTAAATACGGTATCAGCTGTGGAAACTATTTTAATATTAAAAGCTTTAAAGATGTCTCCTTAATGTTATCTTTAATTGTCTTGTTATCTTTACGGATCACCCACGAACCACACAAATGTTAACTTTTGTGTACTTATTAATAAGTTTACTTTACAAGGGTACTTTATATCTGATCCATTGGAACTGCTAAGGACATTAGTAGGTAGGAATGTGTGAGTTCCGGCTGTGGGCACACAATCGTAAGCCCAAGGCTGTATCACAGCAGGCACCGTTCTCGCCTACTGTTTAGTTGACTGTCAATCACTTTACTTATAACTTACACTTAACTTTATAACTACATCGGATTCATACATTTACTTTTTGTATGACAACTTTCATGACTGGTATTACAAGTTTAGACTAAAAACCTGAATGGAAAGTATTTACGTTGGTACACTATTCTTTTTACATATTGGTTGACAAAAAGTCACTACACGCAGTCGTAAAAGTACATAGAATTGTACAAGGAGACGGCATTATCTTCAAAGAGACTACTAATGTTTTAACTGATATATCATTATCACCATCAATATATAAAATCGTGGAGGGTACATTCCTTTTGTGGATACACTAAGAAAGGAATTTCCGAAATTCACCCCCTAAGGCGTACCACTAGTGATAAATAATATGGGTGTTTTTTCAATCAGATAATAACAATCACTGTCTCATATTGGTGACTTTTTTCTCAATAGCTTGATATTGAACTGTGTGATAGTCATTGGATCGGATGCATTTGCCTGATTTACTTTTAGCCGGTTTTTCAAGCTTGCGATTGGAGTACCAGTAAAAGTTTCAACACCTGATCGCAAAAAAAGTCAACTGAGAACTTTCGAATAAGCTTCTTGTAAGTGGGTAAGTAAGCCTTGGACTTATTATTTACAACGGTAAACCCTAAGTGTTTTTCTAAAACTTAAACGCATAATTAACAATTTTAAATGTCCAACTGTAGCGTAACCTTGACTGTCTTATTTCATTGTTGGTTCAAGTTAAAAGAGTATAATATATTATTTATACCAGAAGAATCAACTACTAACTAGATATTTTTACCATACAACTGTTTTTTAGTTTTTGTCAAATAAATTTATTCTTATTCTTATTCTTAGATATACATAAAAGCTCAGTCAGTTTCGAACTTGTTTGTTGCCTTGTTGAATTGGCACACTAAGATTTTCCAAAAAGTATAGATTACCTAAATACCTCTTTTAATTGGTAAACCGGACCTTTCTCGACTGGGTTGAATCGCTGGTCAAATTATGAATCACTAACATCATCATCATCATTAGCCTGTAGAAGTCCACGGCTGGCCTGCCCGCTAGAATGCCACGACCAACGGTTTTGAGCTACCTCCATCCACTGACTTCCAACGACGTTTATAATGTCTTAAGTCCATCGAGTGGAGGACCTTCTACCACGTCGTCAGGTTTGTGGTCGCCACTCGAGAACTTTTATCCCCCGACGGTTGTCAGTTCTGCGAGCTATATGACCTGCCCATTGCCAGTTCAACTTGCTAATTCTGAGAACTGTGTCGGTGATCTTGATTCGTCTACGGATTTCCTCATTACAGATTCAATCACGTAAAATAAAAATTTTGAATGATGAATACTAGCATCTTTATTCTAGAAATATCTTATTCAAACCAAGAAGTAGGCCACTACGATTCGCCTGCTTGATATTTAAGGGGTCATTAGTGTACAATCATACATTGCATCCATGATTGATGAGATTGATGAGTATCGATCGTAATGATATCGCAATCGATTGCATTCGGTATCAGTGTGCTTATATTCATGTCTTTTAAAACTTCAAAGCATGGATAACGCCTTCATTATACTTTTGATTTGCAAATGATTATTACTTTTATATTCAATATAAACGTACTTAGTAGCGTGCCACAACAATGGTCAGCTTAACCGATTGAACAACTATTATTGACATTACCATTCAAACAATGTTTTCAAAGTATTGTTTAAAAAATTAAACATTTATTTTGTTATTAGTAACTATTGCATCCCGTAGATGCAACATCGATTTATGGACAGTACCCAGCAACAAATTGATATGATGAACTGAAGATAGGATTCAACTGCATGGGCTCATTGATAGAGCTGTTTATCAGCTCAGTGAAGTAATGATGGTTCACAAATTTATTATTATTATTAATTTGCCGTTACTGTTCCACTGGCAGGGCAAAGACCTCTTCTTCCTCATTCTTCTGATCGCAATTTAACGCCGTGGCGGCCATGTCGTGTAAAATGTCAAGATGCCTTGGTATACTTCTAGGTTGTGTTACTTCTGGTTGGTTTGGCACAACCGTACCAAAAATTTAACTAATTAATTTAATAGTTTACGAAATGTATAATCTTACCTTATGGAATCAACCTATGTCAAAATAATGCAGTTGCTTATGAAATTTGTTATTTTTGAACCAACAATACAGTTAGCAAGGTAAAGTTCACAAAGGTCCTGAGATTCAATTAAGTGGAGTGTTCACGTAATAATGTTAGTGAATAATTTGACACGTGCTAAGGTCACGTGCACTATTGATACGATCAACGAACGTTGAGATACATTGAGATATTGTGTTTGACGTTCGTTATGACTTATTTATTAGTGAAATACGGTATGTAATAATAGCGGATGGAGACGAAGAAACCTTTCATCGTGGCATTCTTTGGAAGAAGCCTATGTCCAGCAGTGGATTCTACAGGCCGATGATGTTCAGATATTGATCACACACATGAATAGGATACACATAGGACATGGTTTAAAACAACATACAGTCATGTAAAAACAAAATAAAATGGCTGTCTTGGTCTCCATATTGGTAACGATTAATAAATACTACAAACATAATTTTAAAAAGAAATACCTAGCAATTAAATGAACAGACATGTCCCAGGTAATTTTTTATGGTTCCGTACCTCAAAAGGTTCTAACGGAACTATCATAGGGTCACTCAGGTGTCTGTCTATTTTTCTGCCTGTCTACCTGCCACAGAGTATATTTGATCCGAATCAACTGGACCAAAAAGTTTAAATTTTATACATATACTGAGTAGGTGACATGAACGTGTAGCGTAAATAAACGAATTCTGATTACGAGGGATTCATTTGAAAACCAACTAGAAAATAATATTGACCAATCTCCCCCTTCCCCCATATCTCTGAAACTGATGAGACGAACATTTTGAAAAAATTGGATATTTGGAATCGGAATATTGGGCCTCATTGTTAATAGGAAAACTCAAATAAAAATCTTTAAATTCCCACGGAAACGGAAAATAATCGCAAAGAGAAAATGTGTTGATAATATGTAATATACTACACAACATATGTTGATAATAGTGTCGATGCGTAATAAGTTTAATTGTTCTTGTGGTTACTATGGTAGCCGACTTGTACGGGACTCTCTACACGCGAGTCCAACTTGCACTTGACTGGTTTGTTTTACCTACCTATAATGATAAAATCACTTTTTTGAACCCAATGACATTGCACGTATTAGAGGGTACAGACGACAAACGTGAGTTTATGAATCTACGAATAAAAGTCAAAATCAAAGTAAAAGCCACAAATATTTTATTAATTGAAATCACAAGGATCATTTCCCTAGCCGTATAGAGCTCTTAATAATTTTTCGTTGGTATAAGATTGGTACTGGCTGCTGGCTTATTTAGGAGTGTGTTATTACTGGAAGAAAGCGTTAGCCAAGTTGGTCGTGGAAAGCAATGGCGGCGATGGGCACACCATTTGTCACGTCTATATTATAACATAACCATGACCTAACAGTCACATACGTAATCCTGATCCCACACTAAGATACCCTGTATCGTGGTTATCAGGAACTACGAGTACCGCGGTACCATAACCATACCATACCCAGACCCGGAACAAATATTTGCAGATCATACAAACATTTGTCCCGTAGCGGGAATCGAACCCGCAACTTCTCGCATCTCAGCCGCACCCCAGAGGTTGTCAATTAATTGATTATTGGTTATTGTCAATATTCCTGCGACTGTGCAACCCACGGTGAAAAGAGGCCCTTTGAGGCTCTGCCTACCCTTGCGGGTAAAAAGGCGTGTGTTTGTTTGTGTGCATAAACTGTTTTCAGCACTTATTATGCAACATCAAGAGATGGTTGCAAAGAGAATAGATGATAATTGGCAAGCGGTGCACTCGCATAAAATCGTGACAATCAGCAGGTCCGCATTTTGCAGTTCGCGCTCACTGGATGTAATATCAATTTGTGAGATGGCCTTGGCACGGAAACGTATTAGAGTTTGTCTAAAAATTGGGACGCAATCTTGTTTGACCAGCAGATGACAAAGTCCAGGAGCTAGTCCCAATATGGGCCACGTTAAAACTATTAACCATAAATATCGTAATTTAATCGATTTAATCTGGTTTAAATCTGGCGCTTATTTTATTCCGAATTTACAAGACCCGAGGTTTCGAGCTATTTAGATGCTTCTAGTTATGATGAGTGTTATTTTTGCCACGAAGAGAGAGAAAGTGAACAATCAATCATTTCAATCAGTTAAACTACAAATACTATTTAGGTAACAAAAAAAATACAAAAAATCTAATTGTTTTGCATGAAAAGAGCCTCACAGGCGCACTGAGTCCTTTCGCCACACTGGGTCTCTCTCCATTGTTCACTACGCCCTTTTTAGGGCCACCATACGTTAAGCTGGTTGTTGACCTAACCTAACCTAATGGTGATCAAGAAAGAACTAGTGTTACGAAGAAGCAGTAGTAGATAGTATCAATATTGTTGACATAAAATCTGCGATCCATAGTTGTTTTCATCAATATCATCAGTATATAAGTACTTACTAGTGTGTAAGTGTTAGTGTGTAAGTACTTACTAAAGATATTGGTATTTATAAATCTAACAACACAAAATTCAAACCTAAAACGATACCTTAGTTAAATAGTACGTTAGGTACTTGCTTTAACTTTTACATTATCCTACGCCATATCGCTGAAGCTTTCAGAGTTTTGACGTAACAAAATCAATTGTAGCTCTCGGACTATATCGAGTTCGGAAACTACAAAACTTATTACATGCAACCTAAAATATTTGACGCATCACCCATCAACATATTTTAGCGTTGGCGTGGAGTTTTCGCAATGTTTGCCAGACATAACTTTTGTTTCGTCGTGTCTCGTAATACTACTGTATTTAAACAAAAAAATTAAGTGCCAGTCGTTTTAGTATGATTGTCGTAGACAACTAAATTTCAATAAAGCACGCTTGAAGAATTTAACCTTGACACGACTATTTTTTTCAGAAAAGTCTAATGTTCTTGGAATTCTTGAAATTCAAGTCAAATTGAAGTTCGCTGCTGAAAATGCAACGTCTGTATTTTTAGTTTTTGAGTATCTGCATTTTTTTCTGCGTTTTTTTCTACGCCCTCATTTTTTCCTTAAATAGGGCAGCGAAACGCATACATTTGCTTTTGACACCCATTACAGCGAAGTCGAGGGCGCGTTCCACTAGTTTTGGTATACATTTTAAATTCATACCTTTAGCCGTTCCAGAGAATAAGGGTCTCAATATACAGTCAGACCGACAGGCATACACATCCAGACAGACAACAGAGTAATCCTATAAGGGTCCCTAAGGACGTCTTTTAAAAATAAAGTTCTCACCTCGTTCTTAAAAGCAAAAGCGTAACTCGGCCGTGCCGGCTAATCAGTAGCCACTCGTGGATTCCGCATGCCGATGGCGTCCTCATCTCATAGCATGACCAGCGCCCAGCGCATTCTCTGTAAAAACAACCATTGTTAGAACTAGCTTAAGTTGCTGATACAATTGTTGATATCGTTAACAGTTCATTTGTTGAATTAAAAAATAAATAAATTAATGTGAGAAACCTAGCTCACTAGTACCGTGGTTGACGGATTCATAATAGGTCACTGTATTAATTCGTTAATGTTAAAAATGAAGATACGGCTCATGTAATTATTGGTTTTATTTGTTTTAAATTTAGATAAGGAAGTTTAATTAAGTTTTTAATTTAAAAAAAATATATGTTTGTATTAGTATTAGAATGCTTAGTAGATGTAACGCATTGGACTTTTGTGTATCTGTGATGTTACTCTGTTTTTGTGAATAAATAATTTGTAATTAAAACAAACAGTTAATCATGATTGTTGATCTTACGTTTGTACTCTTCATCAGCCAGTTGTCATCCACTGCTGGATGAGGTCTCCCCCACAGTAAGCATAGCGTGCAATGGGGGGATTTGCCTTAATCACCTCGCTTGACAGGCGGATTAGTGATCGCAGTTTAGTGTTAAGTACTCAGGTGGATGCTGCTGCCCATCCCCTGGCGAAATCCCTTAGTCGCCTTTTACGACATCCACAGGAGGAGTCCTATTCTTAGGCTGAACGTACTACGGCCATAAACTGCCACGGGCATTATTAGTACGTTTGTACTAATAATTAAGTAATAGTTCAGTTACTATGCTAATGTTTCTTATTTTTTTTATTTGTATAGTTGACTGTACAAGCTGATATTAACAATGGTGGTGTAAGTAATTCCCCCGACGAACACTTTCACAAAAAAGCTCTGCTACTAATAAAAAAAAACAACTCAACAGTGTCATCAAATGAATGGATTTACGGTGATAATGGGATTCAATTGTAACTTTAGAGTTTAGTTTCTTTTGGATATCTATAAAATCATAGAACAACAACCATTCAAATTGACCTTCACACTATTATCCATAAGACAAACCAAACAGGGGTCAAATGCCAAGCGTGAATTAGCTTAGCCAAGCTCACAATGTTACGGTCGACGCGTGCAAAATTAATTACTCTTTACATAACATCGAGAAATGTCAAAAATCCGATGTTGACAGCTGACAATTGAAATCTCATACAGTGTGTCATACGGTGACTGATTTGCGATACGCCAATCAAATAAAGAATTCAGACATCCTATTCGTCTCATTGTTTGAGATGAAATCCTTCGAAAGGTCATCTTACGTAACGGCCGCGTATGGCAGAGGTGCAGAAATGCCAAATTGACAATTTTCTATGGAGACACATTTTTCGAGATTCGAGACTTTTGTAATAAGCTATGCGTGCACTGATGAGACGCACGCAACGGCTTTTGTATTACTTTTTATGGATCCTCATAAAATCGAGTCCTTTATCTGAATCGTACAATACTAAAAAAAAGGGAAAAATACTGGGAAAAAAGTTTCTCAGGCCGCCAAAGTGCTTAGGAGCGTCGTTGTTCGGTCGGGGGAAGCTAAATTTGCTTATACCTAGCTTTTTTATACTCGGCCGCAACTTATTTGACAAAGTAACTTAATACTTAATTGGGTGTGATAGACTGCCATGCACCGCTCGCTGGCATTTTTTTCATATCATCATCATCATCATTAGCAGCAGCCTTAAACATTTACCATTGGACGAGGGCCCCCATCGAATGCAACGGAGGGATTTGCCATAATCACCGCACTTGGCAAGCGAATTGGTGATTGCAGTATTGGTGTTGAGTACTCAGGTGGATGCTGCTGATCATCTTCAGATGTAATCCCTTAATTGGCTTTTACAACAGCCAAGGGAGGAGACGGAGGGGTCTATTCTTAGGCTGGACACACCACGGCGCATTATTTTTCCCACAAATCCATAAAATTCGTTGCGTCCGATGTGACCGGGCGAGGATAGTGGACGCTTGGTTTTAATAGGCGATGTTGAAAGAGGCTGGGTCATCTCATTGAGGTGAGGTGATTGAGAATGTTAAAGTTGATACTCGAATGTCGCCCGACCGGTTGGAATAAGCAGTCGGCACAACTTTATACCTGATGATATAATTTTATTACTATATATATTTAACTTAATATAATAATACAACGAATATTGATGAATCAGTGGGCGTCAATTTGTTAAAGAGATAACCTCTTTAAGGTAACAGATTTTTGGTATTTTATCGTTCCTACTCTACATAATGCCCAGTTTGTAGAGATGGTAAGATGCGATACCTGGCTGCTGGTTTTCTTTGAAATGCTTTTTGTTAGCTAGATGATTTAACGGTTAATAAGTTAAGAGTTTGTCCGGGGAAATACTACCACCATAGCTATTTATGCCGCCAAGCAATAGTGCTCGCATTGCTGTGTTCCGGTTTAAAGGGTATGGTGCTGGTGAAATTACAGGCACATGAGACATCTATCTATCATCTATGGCTCAGAATGACGGACGCTGTGCAATGTCACGTATGGCGTGTCTTAGGTCGACGTGGCCTAAGAGGTATTGCATTTGTTATGGTCTGAGGTTAACGCTTAACATCAAGAGCTGCTGGACCAATAAAAAAAAATAAAAAAAACTTAAGCATCGTTGAGTTTGCCATCCGTCCGTCTATGCAATAAGGAAACATGTATCTTCAATAAATAATTTGGACTTTTCTCTGACTACCCCTTAGTATGATTTGACGGGGATTTGAGGATATCCTTCTATAGAGATTAATGCCGTGGGCCTATTTATAGGTATGTACCATTTGGAGTTGGAATTGAAGAATAATAGTCAATTACAATAGTAATTGACCGAGTAAAATGGCTATATATGAAATAGGGACGGACAGACGGCTAGACGTACAGAAAGGTAGGACCAACTTATAAGTTTTGAACTAAATCTATTAAATAATAAAGTTCAAGGTTTTGTCTCCATGAATAAAAAAAGTGACTAGCGCTGAATGTGTAAACTGTTTGTTCCTAGCCTCCTAAATTTCATTGAGCAAAATACATTGAAGGTAGTTTTTTATAGAACGGTGTAGAGTCCATTCAGTGGAACTAACAGATTGGTGATGAATGTATGGAATGTAGACAGAATTGCTAAACACAAAAAAAAATACTTCGCTAAAACTACTGCTTCTCCGTGAAAGTTATGTATCGGTAGAACGCACACGAGGCCGAATATTCAATAGTCTAACATCAATTGCGATTGCAATTTGAATTAGCTGAGTAATTTTATAATTATTGCACTTGTAAAATCACATGATACGTTTTTGACCTAAAATTTACTGGTTCTTAACAAACTCTCAATAAGAACGCACCAACAGACGGACGGGTAGCTAAAAATTTAATTAATGATATTTTTAAACTTGTGCCTGAACACGGATAAATGAGCAATACGCTGTAACAAAGGTATAATATTTCCTTTCAGACTTAAAACCGAGTCTAGTTAGTGGGTGACCAGACTATTGTGGGCTCAAGGTGTGTAGCAGGGTCGTAAAGCTCACGCTTGCACTGACCTCCACCAAATAATAACCGATCACACAATGCAATAATTGTTCAACCACCATGATTTTAGTATTTGGTACTTGATAGCGCATGAGCTGAGCGGGAAGCGCAAGCGGTGGGTTGGAGAATTTAGTCGATACTAGTCTTGGACTATTTCTTATTACACAAAACAGCTATTCGCTAGGTACGTTAAATACGCTTAGGCGCTGACAACACAGCCAAGTTCTGTCACTATCTAACTCATTAAACTTCAAAAAAGTTAGAAAGTGACAGAATAGCGCTCGCAATAGTGAAGTGAGCGAAAATCATGAAAAATCATACATATACAAACATTTGTTACGAAATTGAAAATATAAATCTATTTGGCTCTTTAGTAATAAGTACCTAAGAAAACTCCGAAAAACGCGTTTTCCCAGAGATGAAACCTAGTTAGATCGATTTTTTGCCCCCAAAACCAAATAAAGCAAATTTCATCGATATAGTTAGAGCCGCTTTCGAGATCTCAAAACTACGCATTTTATAGGCTAGATCAAGGTTATTTTTGGACATTTGTATGCCCTTGGAAATATGATGAAGCTTAACATATTTTTGTTCCTAAACTTTGTAAGGCTAGCTGAAAATACATTTAAGTAAAGCCTAGTTTACTCTTAATAATGTCTTATTCTTAAAGCTATGGTAACGTTGTGATAACCAAAGTTTACTAGGTACTTATGGCATATGTCAGTCTACTCTATTTTATACAAATCTAGATTATTCCTTGTCTTGTTTTATCTGCCATTCCAACCGATTCTTAGGCATCGTTTTATACGTAATCTTTATGCTTTTCAATGTTTCGTTAATCGCTACGCTTGATACGAGGTTGAGGTTTCGTTATAAGTATTTAATAACTTGGTCAGACAATCTCGTTTTGTACGTGATGGATCCAGTATCTTTGCAGACAATTGCACCTAACAAAGACTGGCGTCTAACTAGCTAAGTAAGGTGCCGAGGTGTTATTCACGTCAGTCGAAAATGTTTTTTGCCTATTTTGGTGTAATTAAATGCACGTATATGGCACATTTTTAGGTTCTAGACATGGCCTTTAGAACTCTATTATTCTCTATATATATGGTTGGTATTTATTTTGTTGAATACAGCAATTTTGTTGTAAAAAGCCGTGAATAATCTACCTAACAAAACTGATCAAAAATCACAATTCCAAATTTATTCACGCTTGTCTTTTAGTAATCAAAATATAGCTTTATAATCGGTTATATGCACATTTTACTTTTTAAAATCCAAGAGATGAGATCATAGGAATGCCCCTAAATTATACGTTTTATTTTAATTTGCAGTTTGCTTAGCAAATTGCGAAATTGTGAAATTTGCATGTTTTTATGAGTGAGGTTTTAGGCCTGAGGTGTTGCTTGGTTAAAATACTTTACCATTTTTGGGGTGATTTGCGAGATTTAACTCAAAAACGAGTACGCGGTGTGTATAGTTTTTTGTTTGTGTTTTTTAGGCATGTTTTTTTCTTGTTTTTTTTTATTTAACGATCACATTTAAACTAAGGCAGCTGATGAGTATTTAAGTAAGTAGTAGTTCAAAAATATGTACATAGATACCTACTTATTTGGAAGCAGCTGATTGGCATTCTATTGCCATAACGAATCACAAAATGTTACTTGCACGCTCCATCCTCATTGTTTAGACTCGGAACCTTGATGAAACAAGATTAAACTTTGCTCAATCATTTATATGAAAATCATCGTTTCCGTGTTACATATCGAACAATAGTGATTTACTTTTCGTAACGTGGAACAGAACCATAACTGGCGCGAATTATTTCCTCAAAAAAATTGACCGACAAATTGAGTTTTTCACTTACTTAATCGGTTTGCAATAAGCGTAATGCACGTTGCTTAATCGTGTTTGATCAATTCTGGTAATACTTTGAATGAAACATAGTAGCATAAGAGGTGCGCAATGCTAATAAAATTATCGTGCGTAAAAGATTAGTGTTTGTTTTCTGAATTACGGAACTAATTACGCTTCACGTTCAGTCGCGGTTGCTACTTAATTGACCTTTGAGTATGTACATAGACTAGGGAAGCTTAGGTATTTGTTGTAAAGGCAGAAGTTGTCCAATATTTGATACTAGTAAAGGCATACCATTCTTATTTGAGCTTGATACTGAACTAGACACCTAATTGGCACTCGTTCAATGATCACCGTGGGAAGAAAAGGTGGCATTTATGTAATAAAGATGGACAACGCGCGTCTTCAGTTGCCTAATTATATATAACGTAAGCAGTATAATGTAAGCGTATATTTATCTGCCCTTTAATACATTGCGAGCTTTGGGTTGATGGTATATTAGAACTAGAAGCATATCGCACAATGGTTTGCATACAGCCTCTTGACAGTCGCTATTGTGGTTATTTGGTGCTGAGCAGTCGCCGGTAGAGTTAACGGTAACAATAGGCCATTGATTGAAGTGGCTATTTATATCTAGTGTCAATTTAGATTTTATCATTTGACCCTTATTATTATGTCAAGAGTTGACTTATGACCTTATTGCAATACCACTTCTTAGAGTGTCTAAATTTCTTTCATAATAACAGAGGTGGAACTTTAGTGCATTTTCTCTGTGTTATACAGACTAGGTACAGACTGTACCGTCCACCTTGTATGTGTACAGTTCCTAGAAATAAGCAATAGAGTACCTTTTTTGTTCTTTACTGTATACATCAAAATATGCCACCCCTCCGTCTTCTCCCGTGACTGCGGTAAAAGCATTAGATTTTACAAAAAATTTAGCCCTTTTTTGAACCGTTTCTTTAAGATATTTAATCATCATCATCACCAGCCTGCTTACGCCAACTACTAGACGAGGCCTCCCCCATTAAATACAACGGATTTGAAAAAATCGCCATGCTTGACAGGCGGATTGGTGATCGCAGTTTGGTGTTAAATACTCAGGTGGATGATGCTCCCTATCCTCTGGTGTAATCCTTCAGTAATGCTTTTACTACATCCACGGGAGGAAACGTAGTGGTCTATTCTTAGGCCAGACACACCACGGCACTAATTATATTTAATAAACCACAAATAAATATGTTTTTGCGATTTCCAAATTTGTTCTACCCCACACAACAACCTTGAAAATAATCAACCCTTCTAAATTCCCCCTTAATTTTTTTTATTCCCTTCTAAATTTGGTTGTAATTTTCCTGTGATTTCCACCACTTCCATCCTATCTAAGTACCATACGTGTTTGTATGTTAAATAGTTTTCGAAAAAATAGCTTGTGAAGTTGTGATAGACGAACCGAGATTAGAGTAGATTAGAGTACCAAAGATTCCCGAGTGGTTTTTCCAGTTTTGATCGGAACACTAATTAATTTGTTCACAAAAGGTGAATTTTAGGAACTTCGTTTTATATTTTTCCTGTAAAATAGCTATACCTATTAATAAAACTATCATGGCTCGATTTTTTTGTGACTCACACTTGACCGACTTTATTTTGTCAGTCTCTACTACACTGCAGTTTGTTGTGCAAAACAAGAAATTGTAAAGAGTTTTGGTGTTATTGATATTTATGTAAGGAATATAGAGTTTATGAGACATTTTCCGAACGAGACCCCACCTTATACCACACATATTGCCGTCGGTATTTTACAAAGATTGCTTAATTTTGTCTTAATGTCAATGTAAACCGGAATTCAGTAACTTTTTAGACATGGCGTTGTGTAAATTCCTTGCAAAATGTGTAAACATGATTAGAAAATCACTAGTTTCTTGACAATTACGTCGGCACGCAACTGTTCTATAGTCGTAGTTGGCTTCAACGCTACCTCGACCGTTATTTAAGGTCCAGAACGCTAGTGCGGAGATTTCAGTTAATTTTTATTTTAAACGAAGTAAGCGCCAAATATTTTTTTTTAGAAATAAAAACTTATTTTTGGTATTAAGCATCTGTTAACCAGAACTTTATAATGTACAAAATATACTTTTGTGCAAGAAATCATAGATCAAATTGATACCATTTTGAGATTCCGAGTGAATATAAATATAAAGGCCTACTTTGGAAAATAATTGTCGAGAAAATTTTATGTAGTCATGTTTTGTTTGTTTCAGGTTTTAGAATCAGCATCATCATCACCAGACTGTTTAAGTCCACTGCTGGACGAGACCATATGGGTGGTGCCATAATCCACCATCCGCCATAGCAGGCGGATCGGTGATCGCAGTTGGTGATAAGTACTCAGATGGATGCTGCAGCCCATCCCCTGGTGTAATCCCTTAGTAAGGCTTTTAATGCATCCACGGGAGGAGTAAGAGGGGTCTATTCTTAGATGGACACACCACGGCACCACAGTTTGAGAATAAAAGCTTAAAATTCATATAATCAATCATAAAAATAACATTCATAGCTATTCTATACATTGATGTACACAGTACACTGAATTAAAGACCGTGTTTTATTCTACGCCTTAATTGATTATTAAAAATGATTGTACTACAAATCGCACACGTGGAATGCCGTTATTAAACCAAGCTCCTGCTGTTTTTTACTCCTGACATTTTATAAAACATCGACAAAACATGTTTTTTGTCTAGACAAGCTGTCTAATGGGCGGGACCCATTTTGCTCTATCAAAACATAATTAAACATAGTTGTCCGGCCTAAATAGATCCGTTTCCTCCTGTGGATGTGGTAAAAGCTGACTAAGGGATTACACCAGGCGATGGACAGCAGCATCCACCAGAGTACTCAAAATCAATACTGCAATCAACCAGCCAAGCGTGGTGATTATGGCTAATCCCCCCTAGAATGTTATATTCTAGGGGGGATTAGCCACTTCCAGCATCGGACGTCTACCGGGCGATGATGATGAATATGATTTGTATTGCTTAGTGTTCTTCAATGTTGCTAAGTTACTATGTTGGTGTGTGGCCGGAGTATCGTCACATTCATAAACTTATAATGAACCTCAAATCACTTTACGGCTACACCGTGTCTTCACTTCACTCATTAAATATGTTTTTAACTGCATTGTAATTCTAGTATGTACAGGTATATATGCTATTAACAAATTTCTAAGAAATATTGACAAGCATGATGCACGGTAGAAGCTGCTGGTAAAAGCGCTCTTCCAAAACATTTTATCTCATTAAATCAAGCATCTTTAGAGGAACGGGTCAAGTGTTTGATCATAATAATTGTTCATCCACAATGCAACATATCTCTCACACACAAGCTGAAAGTCCGTGCTATGGAGGGACATCTATCACACACAAGCTCAAAATCCGTGCTATGGAGAGACATCTATTACACACAAGCTCAAAGTCTGTGCTATGGAGAGACATCTATCACACACAAGCTCAACGGCCATGCTATGGAGAAACTATGCTCGGAGTTTCACTGCGTGATAAAAACCAAAAACGGGAAATCCGTAGAAGAATCATCGTCAATGAAAAACCTCTTAGTCAGTCATATAGCTCGCAGAATTGATAACTTCTCGGAAACAAAGCTTCTCGAATAGCGGACACGAACCAGAAGATGCAGTGTAGGGGGGGGGGGAGGTAGATGCGCCTGTTCGATAGACCGGTAGCATATGTGGCGGTCGTAGGAGATCGGTCTATATGTCTTCTACCGGTTAATGATGATCATGAATTTTAATCCAGTTGCGTTGAAATTTCCTCATAAAACAAATGACTAAGTACTTGATATTAAATAATATTTCAACTCAGGAACTTACAAGTGTAGGTATTAAAAGTTGATTAAAACTTAACCGGGCAACACGTCCGTGTCATGATACACAGGTAGCCGTGTTTAAAATGTTATTCAACTTGACGCAATAATAGACTACCGAATTAATAGCTGTATCGTGACGACAGCCTTCCGCCAGATGTCACAAAAACTTACATTCAACACCGACCCACCACGGGCCTGTGTCACTTCAAATCAATCAAACAAATCAAATCTTCAAAAGAAGAGTATAAAAAACATCTTCTGCGCGACCGTGCTTAAATCATCATCGCTTCCCATCAGACAAGAAGTTAGCCAAAAGCAAACACATTTTGAATAGAAAATTGAGGGCACAGCTATACTCCATACTTGGTCCAATACAAAATTGCTTTCTCCCGAAGGAAGTTTAATTGGAAACTATTTTTTAGTCTTTTAACACCCGGTATAAAATCGGCCTACAATCAAAATGACTTGATGCGAGCAAAACCGCTTAGGCTGTCAAGTCGGGTAGGGTGCGCCTAGCTAGTCTAAAACTGAACGCGTTTCGAACTTCACACAAGCTTGACGTTCAAAAACGGTCCTTGTGGACCGTTATTGTTATGTGCTTATGGAATATTTTATTTTGACGTAGTGGGCTTTCAGTTTTAGATAAGACTCACTCTACCTACCCGCCTGTGATTATTATAGCCCTAACACATAAATGGGCGGTTACCGTAACTATCGGTCAATATGACAGAAAATGTATAAAAACATCTGTCAAAATGAATTGGTTAGAGTGGCCCAACGTTGTTGGGAATAGCGTAGCCACTTACTTTGTTCATAGGGTGGCCTGTCAAGCAAAGCTAAGTCTACGAAAACTTTAGTTTTATCATATGGAATCTTCGACAAACACGGACTTCCTGCTGCGGGCCGGAATATGGAATACATACTGACATACCTACGCTTACTTCAAGTTTTATTAAATATAGCTCGTGTGCGTGCCACAAGCTTGGTTTTGAGCGTTGTCGGTAGGAGTGAAACTATTTGTTATTTATTCTGTGCTAGGCACACAGATTAAGTTATACTTAGTGCAACCAGAAGTTAAAAGAAGTCGTGACTTGACGGTGAAATTCGTAGCAGGCGCGGCAGTGGCGTGGAAACCTGATGACTATTTTTAAAATTCGCTGTATTGTTGCATTGCACTGCTTGCAAATCGAGGACTGTTTTATAAATAAAAATACCTCCTGTGAGCTTCTGAATGTAACATGAATGTTCTTGTTTATAGAAATATCCCTATGTTTTTGTGACTGCACTGTATGTTTTGTTTTGTTGAATACGTGAGAGCCTCCACAAACTCTTCAAGGCGTGATCCGGGATCGATTTTGCGATAAGCCATATTGAACCTAAAACTAACGAAATAAAGCTCTTGTTAAATTGATTGAGACAATTCAGAGTTCGAACGCAGATTAATTAGGAACTAGTTACGACGTAAATTGATTTATCGAAAATAGAACTATATATCGTAAGTATTAAGTTCATTATGGCTCAGACTGAACCAAAGTCACAGAGTAAAGAAAAATATATAGTGTTGAGAATTTTTTTACATGAGATGAGTCTGCTCAGACTGTTTTGAAGCATAGTGCATAGTGACTTTCTATTGACTTAGCACATGATTTATTTTGCACGGCCTAAAGACGTTCTTCGTTTGTTTTGCAAAATAGTCGACCACCTTAACATAATTAACCTACTATTCCTACAAACCTGCTCAGCCAAATATAACATTATGACGAAAACTCATAAATGATGAGGCAATAAAATGATATCAACTGACTGAGCGACGCCAAAGGACATCGTATTCAAATACCTCTAAATGCTGCAATGAAGAAAGATGGACGACATTGCATAACAAGATAAAAGGCAAATTTTTCGTTTTAGCCGCAGCCAAAATTAAGTCAATTTTAAATCACAAGGATTATTGTGAATTTTCTTATTAACTACGTGAAACGCTGAAATGGGGTTTGTAGGAGATACACATTATGTGTTGCCAACGGTTTAGTCCTCAATCAACATTATAGATACGTAGATAGGATATGGTTATTTTGAGTAAAAGAATCTTACATTGCTCTCAATTTCTGACGAGAGCTTTTATATTGGGGTTTTCCCTAACAATATAAATCGTAATATAATTTTGTGGTTTTTATTTGAATAACTACTACATTATTTTCCCGAATTAGTCATTAGAATGCCTCAAGTGAATACGGAAAATACCAATGAGTAACTATTTTTGACGTGAGTGAAGGCAGGTGTGCATGAGGAAATATGACAGGCATTCAAACAACTTGATCAGGAACAATAGATCAATTGTGTAGAGCAGACACCCAAGTGCAGACACCTCTACCTACTTTATGGAATGTAGTGCTATTTTGAAAGTGGCACGTGCAAGGTCAAAAGTGCAACCGATAGACGGCTGTCTTAAATGTCTATAATGGATAACTATTTCGACTTTGGCTTACTCTAGATTAGCGAAAGTAGATCCATCACATGGATCCAGTGTGACTCAGGATGTTATTCGTAATCGATCTTTATGTTATAAGAAAAAACTGGTGTTTGAGGTTTTGTTCTACAATTTTGAACACGAGTTGTTTTTGAACGATAATGAACACGATACCCCCTCTACCTGGTACCTACACTCACGGTCTAGAAAACAAGGTGAAGTTTATTTAGCAAAAATGCCTCAGATAGGAATTGCAATTGTTGAAAAAACAATTCCCATCTGCCTCTTTTGGGTTATTCCACGGAGTTATCCTCGGGAACCAATTTATAACTACTCCTGTGGAAGAATCTTTGTAGGAAGAGGTTGAGAAAACTCATCACATTTTGAGACATTATAAATAGTGAAAGTGAACTGACGCTTTGCAACGATTTTCGCACCTATGTCCAGCCTTTTTTACGTAAAATTTTTTGTGCAAACTTTGAACATTCTACCTAACTGTTGCGTACAAGTCCGCAAACATTACTTGTAGCTACAATCAGTTTGTTATCTTGTCAAATTGCAGCTTAACTTAGTAACGGAATTAAATTTTCGTTGGTGGAGTTGGGTAATTCGTTAGCTTGCAAGAGTAATCAAGGCGAGCTTAATGGCACAATGATGCAGCATTCACAAGTGATAAGTCACTTAAGTCCATTTACTGTAACTTCAGATACACGAACATATATTGAAAGCAAACTCGTAAACCCACGTCAATAAAGAAAGAAAAAAAGAAAGAAAAAAAGAAAGAAAGAAAGAAAAACAGTTTATTTATGGTTTAACAAAAAACACATAAGTAACCACAAAAATAGTATAAACATAAATATTAAATAACAATGACAAAATGTCTGTGTCTATTGCAAGCCATAAAAGGGTCCCCAACTCAGCATTTGCTAGGCAGCCTAAACAACCCAGCGCTGGTATTCCGTTGGGGCCCAGAGTGAACCAATAAAGAAAATATCGTAAGTCGTTCGTCCGCATACTCTATCACACTCACTGTATCTGTATTTATTACGTAAGAACCAATTGTTTATTTCAGTTCTATGGCACATGAAAACATCAAGACTTTACTTGTGAAAGAGGCAGTAAACGAATACCTAGTCTTCTTGTACTGATCTTTTCATGGCGCGGGCTATTACCTATCTGGTATATTGCACTGTCGGTTAATTGTGCGAGTGTCCATGTGACAAGTTATGCCCATCGACACCGGTCACGATCTCACTTAAGACTCATTCGACAGATCTTTAACTTTCTATCGAGCATTGATAGCCATTGAGTGACATTTTGAAGCTGTAACGCAACGTCATTTATAATTCTCTTTCCCCGATGCCCTTCTTGACTGAACTAATTATAGACTGAGCGTAAACTGTCATTAAAGAGATATAAATAACAACAATCACTATTGACTCTATAAGACAGGCCATTTTGTTTACGACAAACTTTAAATACCAGAAGGTAATAAATAATAATATATACTATAAACTTTAGTCATTGTTTTGAATAATGCACAAAATGATCCACTTAACAAATAAACGCAGTTAAGCGCGTGTGACCACGCAGAGTATAAGCTTGTGAAGCCTACTTATTACTGTGATTATTTTTCTTGTTATATCATTATGACATGCTACTATTTGAAATACTTTAGAGGTATTCGCAATTAGTGACCGCAGTAGGTTGTGGCGACACTTGACTCTAATAATAATAACCACTTTAATGTTTCATATTTATGAAAACGGATCTCTGTATCAAAAAAAGTGTTTATGGAACTTTTTAATATTTTTGAAAGACGATATCCAACAGTATCCCAAACTATAGGGGTTGCGAATAAATCAACTAGGTACATGTTGTTCTGCGAACAGTAGACCTCGCGGCCCAATTTTTTTTACAACAATTGTGATCAGCCCACCTATTCCCTAATTGAAAGTCACTCAGTGACTAACGTTTTGACAAGTAAAATTACCACCAATTGTCAATTTTTGATGATAATTTTGAGCATTTGATGGTAATTTTACTTGTCAAACGTTAGTCACTGAGTGACTTTCAATAGGGAATAGGTGGGCTGATCACAATTGTTGTAAAAAAGTCACCGAGTGACTTCCAGTTAGGGAATAGAGGGCAGGTTGGTGCTTTGATGATTGTTGAGTTTACAGCACAATTGAGACAAACTTTGAAAATCGCTTCCATAGTCCGATTTAGCATATTATATCCAATCTTACCTAAACCACAAAATCGGTGAAACTCTAACAAATAAGAGCTCACGTTATATTGGCATTATGTTCCAACGACCTCTCCGACCGCAAAGAGATTTTAACTCCGCTCCTCCGAGCGTGCAACAAAGCTCATCCACATCATACAACCCTGGATTTCAAGAACGAATCGTTTCTCGAAATCATTGGTTCCCCATACTTGCAATCTCAGGAATGAGCTACCACTATCTGAGGTTGTCCCGATTAGTAACAAAATGGGACACTTTAAGAAATAAATTTAAAAAAGTCCTTCAGGATAGGCTACGAATTGATAATGCCCCCGATACTGCTGGTGTCTACTACGTTACTAAGGTAGGTAGGCTGCATGCATGTTTGTCATTGGAAAAAAAACCCAATTTCGTTTGTTTTAGTTCTTGGGTAGAAGAAGAGGTTCCTCGATGAAGTAAATGTAGATCTTATACTGTTTAGTTATAAAAATACCCGGCTATCTTTGTATGATATCATACCCTCTGATATCCTTCGTTCTACTTCTCCAAAATGTTTCCTCTCCCTTGTAATGTATTTTGTAAATATAATAAATATGAACGAAATAAAACTGTAAATCTATAATTTGTTTTATACTTACATGTAAAATTTATGTGCTGTCTTAAATATTTAATTACTATTGTGTTGTTTCATTGATTTCAAGTTACCAGACTTATTAAATAAATGGTTTTAAGTACTTAGTCTCAGTAGTATGGTCATAAAATCTTTCAACGACCGTTTTTTTTAATTACCGATCATTCCGTCTTTTGAAAGCCTAAGTACGTGACATTGGCGAACTAGTGGCAACAACACCCCAAGCCATTCATCAAGAATTTAATTTAATTTTTAAAATCAAAATATTCGTAAAATGGTATCTGAGGCCGCAGTCTTAGTTTTGACATGCAATAGTCACGAAAGTATGGTGTTGTCATGGTGTAGCGTAACCAAGAATTACATTATATGAAAAATTCGGTTCACAAAGTGCCAGGGGCACATATGCCCTTAGTCTGGCCAGCCCCCAAATTACAGTAGCAAATGGCAATGAGAACCGCAACAATAGGGATCATTTTGGCAGCCTTAGCGCTATCTGAATGTTATGAAACTTGAATAGGGGAAACTTCTTAACCTAAATATTCCTCATTTCAAGTTTCAAAAGATTTGGACAGCGCTAAGGCTGCCAAAATGATCCCCATTTTTGTGTTCCCCATTGCCATTTGTTATTGGCTGAACTAGGCAGTGAATCCATGCGATACTACACTATTACGTCCGTAAATTGTTTACTAAAAACTTAAACTCACATCTCAGTAAGAGTGTTGCATTTGTACGTGAGTACTAGTGGTTCTTCTGTGGTATTTACACACGGTGGGTCGTCGACCCGCGCATCTCCGTCGCGTGAGCTCGGTCTTGCTATTAATAATTGCTTATCGTAAGTAATTATTAATAGCAAGCAATAATAATGTAATTCACTGCGATAGGTATATCGTGTACAAAAGTACATTCATTATAACGTTTCCCGATCATTTAGTGTCGCGATAAAAAATAACAGGAATTTGATAATGTAGACTTGTTACCGTTTCATTTCATACCGGAAGATTGTATGTATTTAAAAGCTAACAGACAAGTATTTGACTTGTCAATTCAAAACCTTGTCTTATACTTTAGTTACAAAAACTCTTTCAGAACCGATAAAATGCTATTATATAGAAGGTAGGTGATGCTGCAACTGTCAAAGATGTCGAAAGGACAGACAAAGCGCTGCTGAACGTAATATCAGTGTTGCAGGAAATAACAGAGTAGCAAATTATATTCCCAGCGATTGTTGCTCTTGTTTCAAAAAGCGCAATCAAGAGTCCACATTAAGGACATATTTTCATACATATGTAGTTCGATGTTTGCACTGTGAGTTTTGGGCGTAGTTTTAAATTTTACTTGTTATCTTATCCAGCCCTTGAATCCCACTAATATTATAAATGTAAAAGTTGTGTGATTAGATATTTTTGGTTTTGTTTGTATGTGTTACTAAACCATTTCGTAACGTTTAAGAAACTGGTATGAAGGTACACAGATAGTAACGAGACAAAGACTATTTTTTATCTTAGTACCACGCGAGCGATTCCGTGGGCGGACATAAGTATGAAATATAAATAGGTCCCAATTTAAATTTAATTTAAATCTGAAAGTAAAATTTAAAATTGCCTTCAAGGGCACAATAATAAACTTAAAACATCAAGAATCAAATGAAATAAAAATTAATGGTTTTAAATGGCATAAAATTATCGAGGTCTGAATTGTCTTAAGTAAAAAGCTACGATCAGAATTCGCGCCGAAAACGTGGAACTACGTTTGTATGGAATTGGTTTCGCAAAGTACAACCTTTGATCAGAATGTTGGGACATCATGTCTCAAGTGACTATTAGGAAAAACGGTATTTCTAGATATGAAATTATATCGGCAACCGATAATGGATTCCGATGATACAATGCTCCAATTGACGGTTGCAAGTTGGTGCAATTTGTTCAATCACTCTCTACTTACTTGCGAGAGAAGAATATAAATACAACAATTTGGCAAATGTATTTATCTAGATTTATACGTATATAGCTACACCTAATAGCCGGCGCTGCTATATGAATTTTAAACTTTGCAGATAGCACGGCTCTGGTTGGTACACGCTTAAACTTTTAAAAACTTGATCTGAATGCATAAAATACTTGCCCTTCTTCGGACATTTATAATACACTCTTTTAACGTTTTCCTTAAGAGATATAGTAGTCAATTTGCATACGTTTTCTCTGATTAAAATGGGGTAACCTTTTAACTCGCGTAAACAATGAAACCATCTAAGGTTTCATTCAGTTTTAGTTCTAGCTCTTATTTGTTATTTTGCTTCAAGTGAACTTTAGCTACATTTTAGAAACATTAGAAAACCCAAAGAAAACTCGTATTATGCTCAAACAAGCGCGCCTTGTGAGTTAAATCTAAAATCACAATATGTGTGCTGGCGTGCAATGAAATGGGGTCACTTGGAAGAGCCAAGATATCTCTTAAACATAAGATATAATCATAGCTCCCTGAAATAAATTGTATGTTAAATACATTTTTGTACAAAAGTTATTGTATTTAATACCGTGTGAAATATATTTTAATATGATTTTTATTTCAATTCGATATCATGCATAGTTTGAGAGCTATTGTGATTTTTCTAAGTGATCCTTTTTCATTGCACGCCTGTGTATATAGATTACTAGCTAGTCCACCTGCGGCATCGGTCACCTAATCATTATACTGGGATTAAAAGTAGCCTATAGCTCAATCCTGGTCATAAATGTGAGTGTACCAAATATAATCGATATCTGTTCAGAGTGAAGTGAGGCGTGATTGAGTAACAAACTATTATAAAAACATCCAAAATTTCGCATTTATAATTAGAAGCGTGTAGAGCACGAAGTACCTACGTATTATGAATTACCCGAATTCCTAAAAACTCTCGTTTCATTGAACATGGATGGTTTTCAACCTCATGTGCCAACTCGCCGCGTAAAATGGGCCGCAAGCTACACGTACGAGCACGTAACTGCATTGCTTCATGCGCTTGCGTCAACCGCGGCGCATCGGTGGGTGTCTTCCGCGACCTCGGGACCTTCGATCAAGCATATTTAAAAGTAAGGAGCTCGTAATTCGATGCAGTAAACTGTTGGTAGAGTCTGTAGAGTTTTAAAATGGGAAATACCCATGTTTTTTTGAAAATATATTTTTAGGCGTTGTCATCGTACGACAATCGATAGTCAACAATGGATGAGGATAGTTACAGTACTGGAGAAAATGCCATTAGAGAGCAGACCTAATACCTACCCAGCAGCATTGAGAGCACAGTACATACAGGCTGAATAGATAGGTATGCTTGAAAAAATGCTTATCAGTATTTCAGTAAATAGCAATGTCTTGTGTAACTTCTTTTTATTTTGTAATAAGTACGTGTCCGGGATTTATCTGTTGAGTCTCCATAACGTGGTAACTAAAGACTTTATAAGAAGCTTTTGGACATGGTGTGATCTATTCAAAATTATTTTATTATCGCATTGACAAACAAAGACATGCCGAATTAGCGTTGGCCA
This sequence comes from Epirrita christyi, assembly GCA_951392215.1. Taxonomy (NCBI): domain Eukaryota; kingdom Metazoa; phylum Arthropoda; class Insecta; order Lepidoptera; family Geometridae; genus Epirrita; species Epirrita christyi. The sequence goes on along the minus strand of OX595839.1, from coordinate 6,733,201 downwards.
ATTCGTCACCTTTAGCTTAGGACATGTGTCGGCACAATTGCATGGAAAAAAAAATAAGTTATCCGTCAAGCAATTTGCGATTACAAAAAGTTGAAGCTGGGATGAGTCAAAAGCATCAGACATTAGACAGTCCGAGGCCAATTGGCGTGTCGGCCGAATGTTAAACACCTGTCGAAACCTCGTTATTCAATATTGCTGACAACAAAACACAATATTGCACTACCGTTCATGTATACATTGCCGTGAATTTATTACATGCTGCTGTAGGTTTTAGGTAACTATAATATTGGTTTATAAAAATATGGAAAAATACAACAAAGCTTTTCCAGTAAAAGCCACCCTCGCCATAGTATGCGTCACCTTAACTTTCAATGGAATGTAATTCCTTCTAACCACAGTTTCTTATTCAGCGATGATAACCTGTTTGTTTTCTTAGTAGGTACTAACTATATTTTCTACTATAATTTTTTTATCATAGGAAGTTGGTGGATGCCACGACGAGCGGTCTTAAGACTTCTCTGTCTTAAGACCGCTCGTCGTCGTGGCATTCTTGGGGAGGCTTAGAGCAGTGAACTTCTACTGGCTGATGATGATGATATTTTGCAATCTGGGTTATGTATAGTAATATATAGATAGATGGGTATCTAAACCTATCTAGATAATATGTTACAAACAAATTATCTGCCAATATTTTATGAATTAGAAACATTTCTTCGCACTGATTTTGTGAACTGGCCAACAGAATCAAAACCCAAAGTAAGATAAGGATAAGCTGCAGTGCCTGCAGTGCAGTGATCCAGCATGCAGGTCCGTTAGATAAGATAAGATTGCGGTATTATTTTCTACTCTCAATGCTAACTCAATCTACAATATCCAAGGTCATCTTGAAATTCGCTAAAGGCTTCAGGCTTTCTGCTTTGTGGGGTCGTTGGAAAGTGTTCGCTCATTGGAGCGAGACGGCGCGGGTGCGCATTAGTTGCGCCACAGTCCAACGATTGACTACTAGCTTGCTTTTATTGGCATGATAGAATTATGATAGGTTTTTGAATGAATTACTGCATGGTGTTTTATTATGTATGTGAACGACGAAACTTTTGGCAGACGACTCATCTGATTTTAAACAGGAACCCCTGCCAATACCTCCTAGGTATGTCCGCCATAAAGATATACATAAAGATGAAAAGTGTTTTGTGCCTGTAATCTCAAACCGGAATTTAGCAATGCGAGCATTACAGGGTGGTTATTCGCTATGACCTAAGAGATTTCTTGTCAATAACGTGTGACGTCACCCATCGATTCAGCGATGATTCCACGCAGATATCGTAACGAGCCCGCGTTATGTTACGTTTGGTCATAGCGAATAAGGGGGCTGCTTGGCTGTAGAAATATGTATGGTGTTAGTAGCGACGAACTCTTTCACAGGAGCTCCCATCATCATCATCATCATCATCAGCCTAAAGAAGTCCATTGCTCAGACCAAGTCCTTTGTCAGAATGTCGTTGGTACATCAAGGGGGGGGGGGGGGGGTCTTCCTCTACGTAGTCCAGTTCGTAGTCGCCACACGAGAATCTTTATTCCCCAGCAGTTGTTGCGAGCTATAAGACCTGCCCAAGTGCCCATTGTCACTTCAACTTACTAACTATATGACTAACTAGCTAACTAAGAGCTATGTCGGCAATCTTAGTTCCACTAATATGGATCCCCTTGTTTTGTTTTTTTGCCACAGAATATTCAAATAAAAAAAAAAAAAATTTTAGATTTAATTTATTCAACAACATCTTCTAGCGTAGCTCTCTCCATAGCCCACTGCATGACTTTGAGCTTCTGCATGAAGGAGGGCAATAGTTAGCAAACACGTCTCTGTGCCAACAAGGCGCTCTACCCGCAAATTCGGATGCGTTATACGATATATATTATGTTTTCTATACTTAACTGTCAATGAGATTACAGTTAAGTATAGAAACTTAATATTAGACGTAGTTTACGTAACTGGTACCGCAGAGCTTCAAAACGAATTTCTATAATCAGTGCGTGTTGCCAGTGATGAGTTATGATACTGAGATGTGGTTTCTATAACTATTGGCCTCATAATCAAGCTTATAGTCGCGCAGCGGGCTATACAGAGATCTATGCTCGGAGTTTCACTATGTGACAGAATCCGAAATGAGGAGATCTATTGAAGAACCAAGATCACTGAAATAGCAAGTTGAAGTTGGCAGCAAAAGCATATAGCTCGCAGAACTGACAGAGGAATTTAAGAACCCAGCGAAGGATGAACTGCCCATACAAACGTAATACCGACGTCATTTGTAATTCGAGCATATTTCCACCATATTATGCTATTATTCGGATTCGGATAGTATTTATCTATGTTCCCAGATAGTTTTTTTTATCAAAATATATACCTAAAATGAAATGTAAGCGAATTACTTTTTGTATATTTTTACGACCTAAACGACATGTTTTCATCTTATTTGTTTCGTATTAAAAACAACGATATGTTACGTATTTTATGTGTAGGAACATAGCTTATATTGTCAAGTAACAGAATAACAACACGATATAAAAAAAACAACAAGTTTTTATTCATCATTTTTGGTATTACGGAACTTGAACAAATTTCTAAAAAATTCTGAACGCCCATATTGCTATCGCGTCAGAACCGAGGGCCGGTCGGGGAACTACGGTTGTGTGATGTTTGACAACTCGACAGGCACTCACACTAGTACACTGTGTAACCCCGCGCTTCGCTTGCTCTTGTGTTTGTTCACCTATTTATTTGTTATATATGACATTGCAATATTTTTGTCATTTTATTTAGATTTCCCTTGTGATTTGGAATGAAGTAACTAACATACCTACGACTTGTGCTTTGTTTACCATTCAGTACCTAGTTTTTGCGTGAAATAGTAGCGGCTCAACTTTCCAATAGCGACTGTGAGCTCGGAGGTTCATATTTTTATCACATAAAGTTTCACATAACACAAGCCTAAATATAAAATGGCGTACTGCGGAAACCAATAGTTTTAGCATTGTGAGCTATGACAAAAAATCAAAGAAAAATATTTCAAAGTAAATGCTCAACTTTCCTTTAGTGACTGTGACCTACGAGGTTCATATTTTTATGACATGTAGGTTCACATAGCACGAGCCTGAATATGAAATGGCGTACTACGTAAACCAATAGTTTTAGCATTGTGAGCTATGACAAAAAATCAAAGAAAAATATTTCAAAGTAAATGCTCAACTTTCCTTTAGCGACTGTGACCTACGAGGTTCATATTTTTATCACATGTAGGTTCACATAGCACAAGCCTGAATATGAAATGGCGTACTGCGGAAACCAATAGTTTTAGCATTGTGAGCTATGACAAAAAATCAAAGAAAAATATTTCAAAGTAAATGCTCAACTTTCCTTTAGCGACTGTGACCTACGAGGTTCATATTTTTATCACATGTAGGTTCACATAGCACAAGCCTGAATATGAAATGGCGTACTGCGGAAACCAATAGTTTTGGAGCTATTCATTGTTGAAATGTGCTAAAAACCGGTTTCCGATCTCCATATTTTGGTGATATTTTACTTTTTGTCAGTGTTCGGATACGATTTTCGGCTTTTGACATTGACCCCCCACCCCTCCCCTGTGAGCTCGGAGGTTCATATTTTTATCACATAAAGTTTCACATAACACAAGCCTAAATATAAAATGGCGTACTACGGAAACCAATAGTTTTAGCATTGTGAGCTATGACAAAAAATCAAAGAAAAATATTTCAAAGTAGGTAAATGCTCAACTTTCCTTTAGCGACTGTGACCTACGAGGTTCATATTTTTATCACATGTAGGTTCACATAGCACAAGCCTGAATATGAAATGGCGTACTGCGGAAACCAATAGTTTTAGCATTGTGAGCTATGACAAAAAATCAAAGAAAAATATTTCAAAGTAAATGCTCAATTTTCCTTTAGCGACTGTGACCTACGAGGTTCATATTTTTATCACATGTAGGTTCACATAGCACAAGCCTGAATATGAAATGGCGCACTGCGGAAACCAATAGTTTTAGCATTGTGAGCTATGACAAAAAATCAAAGAAAAATATTTCAAAGTAAATGCTCAACTTTCCTTTAGCGACTGTGACCTACGAGGTTCATATTTTTATCACATGTAGGTTCACATAGCACAAGTCTGAATATGAAATGGCGTACTACGGAAACCAATAGTTTTAGCATTGTGAGCTATGACAAAAAATCAAAGAAAAATATTTCAAAGTAGGTAAATGCTCAACTTTCCTTTAGCGACTGTGACCTACGAGGTTCATATTTTTATCACATGTAGGTTCACATAGCACAAGCCTGAATATGAAATGGCGCACTGCGGAAACCAATAGTTTTGGAGCTATTCATTGTTGAAATGTGCTAAAAACCGGTTTCCGATCTCCATATTTTGGTGATATTTTACTTTTTGTCAGTGTTCGGATACGATTTTCGGCTTTTGACATTGACCCCCCACCCCTCCCCTCCCCCCTCAAGCCTTATACTTACAGTCGCTAAAGGAAAGTCCTTCGATGAATTCTAAAACAGGAGTAAGCACGTAAATAATCTCAACTCTGAGAACACAAACGATGACAGAGTTCATTGACGTTCAAGGAATACGTAACCGACTGGACCGTAAGAGCAAAAAACACGACTAGTTGAAAATTGAGAAACCACCAATTTTTAGCAAAATATACCATTTGGTCTGTCACTGTCATTGTCAAAAGCCGAAAATCGTATGGGAACACTGATAAAAAGTTAAATATCACCAAAACATGCGTTCGGAAAGCGGTTATTAGCAAATTTCAAAAATGAATAGCTCCAAAACTATTGGTTTCCGCAGTACGCCATTTCATATTTAGGCTTGTGCTATGTGAACCTACATGTGATAAAAATGTGAACTTCCTAGCTAGCAGTCGCTAAAGAAAAGTTGAGCGTTTACTTTGAAATATTTTTCTTTGATTTTTTGTCATAGCTCACAATGCTAAAACTATTTGTTTCCGCAGTACGCCATTTCATATTTAGGCTTGTGTCTACATGTGATACAAATATGAACCTCCTAGCTCACAGTCGCTATTGGAAAGTTTAGCCAAACTCAACGATCATCAAAGCACCAACCTGCCCCCTTATTCGCTCTGACCAAACGTAACATAACGCGGGCTCGTTACGATATATGCGTGGAATCATCGCTGAATCGTATGAGTGACGTCACACGTTATTGAAAAGAAATCTCATAGGTCATAGCGAATAACCACCCTGATCACAATTATTGGAAAAAAGTTTGTGCTCGCGAGTTCTAACTGTTCGCAGAACTAGGTACCAAGGAGTTTTTATTGCTAGTTATATAAATGTAAAAGTTTGTGACAAATGCCAAATATGCCAAGAAATTATTTTTGTCAAATGCTAGTTTGCATAAAAAATAAATACCACCTTCGAATTATGAATGGTAACGGCCACAGAATAGAAATAAGTGTTCGGCTGTGCCCCGCGCGCGCCTGCGTTAGCCAAACAGGGACAGCAATATGCAGGCCGACTTTTGCGCTATTCTCGAGTTGATTTAGCGTCCGGCCATCCCCGCCACCTTAAGTTCTCGAGTGACGACCACAAACCAGACGACGCCGTCTGACGTCGTTCATTTATATATTTCTCGTATATGCTATTAAAATTAACTTTGCCATAACCTTATGACTGAAAGTCAAACTTAATCAAATCTGCAAGGATTCCAACGAAATATTTTTTAAGTGCTAATAGTATGCTAGGTATGAGTAGATGATAAATTTTACGATTCAAACGAATCTTGCTAATGCAAATTCTAAGGAATGTGGTATTGTGGTTATTAAAGAAAACGTTTGGTCACCGCGTGACTCGACTGCAGGTAATATCTTCTCAACACAGCAATTACATTTAACATTGATTATTGTAATAACTTTATTTAACTATGCTGATGCAAGGTTGGAACGAGGAAATGTTAGAGGTGAAGTATTCGAAATAAATCTAAGAATGATGTTTTCGGAACGATGAGTTTCAATATCATTTAAACGGATTTGAATTCAGTTGTCCAAAATGTAAATGACAAATACGATTCATTGATACCGTTTTCAATACTTAATGATTTCATCCATCTATCATTTGAAATCGTGTATAGCGGCAGTTTAGTGTTTAAGAATTTACGAATTTATTTAAGAAACTATATAACCAGCTAAGTAGTGTAAGTTTCGTAGTGGGCTATGGAGAGAGCTATGCTAGAGGTTTCACTACGTGATAGAATCTGAAATGAGTAAATCCATAGAATAACCAAGATCACTACCAAGATGAAGTGGCAATGGGCAGTTCATATAGCTCGCAGAGCTGACAACCATATAGGGCAATAAAGTTCTCGAGTAGCGACCACAAATCGGACGACGTGGTAGAGGAAGGCCCTCGACACGATGGACTAAAGACATTATAAAAGTAGCAGGAAGTCGGTGGATGGAGGCGGCTCGAGAGCATTTCTCGTGGTTCTAGGTGGAGGCCTATGTCCAGCAGTGGACTTCTGCAGGCTGATGATGATGATGATGAAGTGGTGTAATTCCATCGTGAATTATAAATAAGTTAGATAGGGGAAAGCAAATAACGCGTCTACAACGTGAGTCACATATGCAGTGCGTATTACGATTTACTTTCGATATTCTGCTTCAAATGGATAAACTTGGAGCATCCTGATGAGATGACCCTGATATGTTTATTTCACTACTTGCCATTCTGTCAACTATGCGTGGTGATTATGGTGAATTGCAAACCGGTATGTCTAAGCAAAGCGGGGCGTGGTTTTCTAAATAACATGAATTGCCATCGATCCAGTCATTAGGCTTCTGTGATGGAAAATCAATATCTATGATCATGATTAATTTTTTATCTTCTGTTTTTCGGCTTTGCCCCTGAAGACTAAACACTTTTTCGTAAATAAAGTAATCAATGACACCTGGCTAATGCTAGATTGCGCTCTTTGCATTGAGAACTAACAACGGAAAGAAAGGTTAAAGTTAATTATAGGTTAAGTTAAGGTTAGGTAGAGGAAAGAAGGGTTGAAAGGTTTCAATAAAGATAATTGTAATAGTAAGTCACCCTGTACTCACAGCTCTATATCTAGTTATGGACAATGAATGCGGAATTTCATGGTTATACCCTTATAGAGAAAAAAAATGGTATCGTAAGTGGATAGTTCAGTCTGCTTTCTGCAGTTGGCTCTTGATTTTGCTAATCTTTAATTGATAGTGGATATTGAAACTTAATTGCGTATATTTTTCATTATATTGATTGGTTTTATTAAATTTATTAGTGGAATTCAGGTTGCAGTCTGAATCACAGATTAATGATTTGATGCCTTGCATTTACCCTATCACACTTAAATGCGAAAGTTTGTGAGTACGTTTGTTACTTCTTCACGCTCAAACGGCGGAGATACCTTATACCCTGGATTAACACATACTTTTCATCATCACCATCATAAATTTTCATCATTGTTCACGCGGGAAAAACCGCGAGGCGCAGCTAGTGGCTCTATTAAAATATATATATAATGTTGAAGTTTATTTATCTTCATCATTATCACCCTGTAGATGTAGTTCTCCTTTTATTCCTGACATTGTCTTTGATTTTCTCTTCTATAAAGTGAACTGTGAAATAAATAGATATATGCCGAGACTGACCACAGATCTGAAGCATATGGTAACGATAGTTTATTATGTCATGTTTATTCAGAGGGAACTAATTACAATAGGAATTGAATATATTGGGGCAAATAAATAAATGCTGCAGGACACATTTCACACAACATTATCTAGCCCCACAGAGCTTGTGTTATGGGTACTAAATAACTGATATACTTAATACAATACATTACATAGATAGATATTTTTTATTATTATACATAGAAAATACCCAGAACACCCTGAACAAATATCTGCAGATCGTACAAATATTTGTTCCGAGGCGGGAATCGAACCCGCAACCTCCTGCGTCGCAGGCGAACCTTCGCCAGCCACGCCACAGAGGTCGTCAAATGTAACAGGACACGACCTAACTATTATCAGGCTGATAAAGATTCAAGATACCGGATTCGTACCACAAACCTGGCTCTAAACAAAGGTGATATAGAAGTACTTGTCTATGTTCTCAACAAGGCGACACGTGTCTACAATAACTATGAAACCAGTTTTGGTGATCCGATTGCAAGTTGATTTAGCCACTCGTTCACCGAGTAGCCGGGTGACCACATAACCGCTCGCTTGCGCACGCCGCGCCGGAAAACGCACCGACTCCAACACTTTCATCACCTGATTAATATACCAAAAGAATACGACCGATCGTCCAATATCACGTTATGTACAAATACTCAAAAACGATTCCACGAGTACATTACCTAATGCTCACATAAAAAGGTCGCTATTTATTGGATCCGGTAGACTTTTCTTTTTTTTTTCGATCAAGTGACCGTACTAGTTTCTGCCGCACTCAAAGATATAAGGAAGGTTAAAGCTCTAAAAGCATAATAAAAATACTTACGTTCAAGTGAGCGTAACATCCAATATTACCGGCGAATACAACAACTACAAAATATTCAAATTTTCATTAACGTTATTGAACTTTATCGTCGTCATAAAATTATTGCACGTAATGTTGGTAAAAATCACAACGCAATTCCGTGTTTTGCCACTGTGGGAAATTGTCACGATACGGAAAACTTTTTTTTGGCCGTTAAAATAATTACACTGGCCACGATATCGATGCCCGAGAAAAGCGACCGAGCGATACGTAGAGACGCGCGGCGGGAGTTGGCGAAACTGACGTACGCAGCGCGCAGGCGCCGCCAAGGTATTGTTAAAAGTTACTTTTACTTGTGCGAGTGCGGCAGCGTGCTTGCGCCGGCGGCGGCGGCTCTAGGCTCGCCAAGACCTTGCGCCCGTCGTTGTCGCGCCAGCACTTCCACGCTCGCGAAAGAGAAAAACATAGGTCTCTAACTTCGTCTACGACTAACAATCAGGGAAAAAATATTTTTGCTGTACTCCATAGGAATAACCAAGAATGTGCAAGATTAAGGCAAATTATTGCTTTGAAAAATACTCAATGCACGGTTCATTTAAATTGTAGGTGAGCAATGCTTCTTGCATGGAACGGCACAGAAAACGGAAAATGGTGATTGGCAGGCCATCGCACTTGTCGAGTGACTTGGAATGCTATTAGCATAAGGTGGTAACTCGATTGGAATTTGTTTTGATTTAATGAAGATACACTCGATATAGCGCGAATTTGTAGACTGGGATTAATGATAATATTGTATTTAGCCAATACAGAAACAAGTTTATTTGCATAATGTGGCCAATGTCAGTTAATGGACAAAATATCGATATGGAGCGGCTAATAAACCTTGATCTGAAAGGTGTTTGTTACCAACGAACTCAAAACGAGTTGGTGCTTATGAGACGAAAGCAACTAGTTATATACGTAACACGCTTGAAATCATTGATACAATAAATAATCGTTGAAAAATACACCTCCCTTTGATAAATTTTCAAGGGCCTGTGCATTTCAAACAGCATAGCCTATGTGCAACTCTCCATGATTAAGTGCTGCATACTGATGTGGAGTTATATTATTAGTCAGTGTTAATTGAAGTTCTCAGGTTATCACTCTGATAGCTTTAAGGCATTGGTGTAACCAGTCCTTTGTATCTTAATACCGCTGCTTAAGACATTAGGTTAGCTAAGGTAGTAATTTAGGTTATCTATTAAGTGAGTTTAAGTTAGTAGAGGGGTAGAGCAGGAGTGTCAAAATTAAACTATCAGAATTCAAGATTCAGCTGGTCTTAAGCAAAGTCCCAGATAAGAAAGTAAAATTGAAGAAGAATTAAACTCTGAGCCAATATTGTTGAATTTGCGGTTGAGGTTGCTAAAGTAGACTTCCAAGCGACGCGATAGCCGACAATACAGCAGCTTGCAATGTAACTGCATACATCATGGCAATGTATGGGCCACTATCGTGACGCTTGGAACACTACCTTTAACCACAAGTAGTAATTCAAATGCATGGGTACTACAGTATTGGAACGTGTTGATGTATTCTAGGATAGTGTCTGGATGCAACTATAAGACATTGGTGTTATTTTGACATCAAGGGATTTGGAACCTTATTTTGACTCGCTTAGCCTACGAGTACGAAAGTAGTTGCACACGTTCTACTCAGATTGCCTAGGAGCGTAATATTTTATCAGCACAGATATCCTTGTTTCCATAATTGAATCAAATTTGGTAGGTACGTATAATGAATAGCTTGGAGCTTATAAGACCTTACGTGCAACCTTTGTTCTTATAAGAACAGATTCTCAAAAAGGCAGATTCTTAAGTAGACAGACTCAAATGGACAAATTTTCAAAAAGATAGAAGTTAGAATAGTACAGGTGCATGCACACGCTATAATGAAACGGAACAACTTTTGCAAAATATCTTTTGAGAATTCGCAAAAAAATAACGACTTGTATAAGAACATACGGGTTTAATTAAATAAATAAATGAATGTAGTCTTTGGTAGAGCTGTATAGAGTCCGCATAAACGCCCGATCTGTATTTTATCGTTCAGCTTGAATCATTTGTCTTTGAGGTCACTAAAAATCTTTACATGCAGATTAGATTATACAGTTTCGAAAGTAAGGTAATGAATAAATCACGTGCATTACTGTTGACACATTCACCTTCTGGCAAGGTTAATCAAAATTCTAAGTTGGCTAATAAGTTGAGTTTACCGCTAAAACTCTAAAGTATTCATGTTGCAACCTGTTCAAGGGTTTGCATCAATTGCATTGTCTATAGGCCTAGTTTATGTAGAAAGCTGGTTGATGGCGCTTATCTATAAATGAGTTCGTCCTGAAAAATTATATCACTTAGCAGTATTGCTATGCTCCGGTTTAAAGATGCCGATTCAATAATAAAGGCATATGAGGCTTTTCACATTTACCTATATCTCAGGGAAACTCAACAAAATATAAAATACTTAGATATAAATTGTAGATTTTATAATAAAATCAAATATAGGTTCAATACATTGAGATATTGTAGTTGTATAATGGGTGGAGAAGTGGTCCTTTTGAAAGTTCCATCAATCCTACGTTATCCTACTAATATTAATAATATTGCACCAATGCAGTGAAAGCCAGTTTGAATGTATATTATATGAATACTAGTATATAGTTTATGTAATACTAGCTGAATCCTGGATGGGTTTTTTCCACGCGAAATAGCATAAACCACTCAAGGATAATGTAGCTTTGAGTAGTTACCCTATTAGTGAAATAATTTTCTGAATCAGATTGCCTTGTATATCCAAACTCAGCCTTTATAATATTAGTATAGTGTATAGAATCATGAATGGCTTAGGCCGCGCGCCCCACATGGAATAGCTTCTTATAAGTTTCAAATCCTTGAAATTTTATTTTTAGATCATGCTCGTTTGTTCACTTTGTTTTCCATTACCATTTTGAATACTTACGAGATAGTTTGCAAATAATAATAATTTATAACACCCAAAAGTCACTTATGTTATAGTCCTGATCACACACTAGGATTCCATGGGTCGTGGGTATCAGGAACCAAAAAAATGGAAAAAATGGAATGCCATGAAATTAATATTTACAGATCGTGGAAACATTTGCGCGGGAATTGAACCCACGCCACAGCCGGCTACTCGCCCGCCGCGTAATGGAGGTCGTCGGCATAAAATTGATTACAGTGCTAAAAGTGCAAGTGCAAGTGTGGTGGTGAGTGGTAAAGGTTATACCAGATTCGATTAAAAGATTTTTGGATTATAATTGGTCTAAATGACCATCATTATTAAATAGTGTGGACGTTTCTTTCTACCGGTAAACGTAGAGCGAAGCTGGCTACCTGTTTTCTCTAGAATTCAGCCTATAAAGTGATAGAGCGCCGAGCGGTGGGTTTAACCTGATCGTGCTTTCTGCGACCTCGTATCTAAATAATTTGATACGCCCGAATTGATTAGGTAACCTATTAGATATGTGGCCGATATTTAATTTCATCGATGAAGCCGTATCTGCTGGCAACCAGTTTCGATAGTGTGTTACAAGTCGATACGGTTCATGGAAAGCAAGGACAGTGGCTTGTCCTAAAAATGTACAAAGCATTGGCCAACTGGGATCAAATCCCACCTTCTGCGAGCATAGCATAACGGTGACTCGTCGTGGAGTATACTCAGCACGACGGATGAAATTATTAGACACAGTTTCCTGCGTTTTGTGTAAGCTGACGTCGGATACGTCTTGTATAATACTTTGCATAGCTCATTCTTGAAGAATGAACAAAATTTATTTACATTTTCAACGTCATGGTAAAGTCAATGAAATGGAAAATAATTAATTGTTTTGACATTTAAACAAGACGACATTTTTATATTACGGACAGTAACCAGGTCCAGAAATAACAATAAACAAAAAAAATACAAAAACTTTAAACATAAAACTTTTGATTACTTACATCCATTTTTTCTCTGCTGCTACATACTGTGTGTATAAAAGGGTATACCTGTTTAACATTTTAGCTTCCTGGTTGCCATAAATGCACGTCTCATGATGCTTAATTGTACACAGAACATCAAAAGATTTTGCTATAAGTACTCAATACTTTTAGGGCTGAGGCTCGTATGCCTATACTTTTTCACAGTATAGTATTATAAACACGAGGGATAGTAAATAGCCATGTGCCATATCAACATACCTAACCCTAGACATAATAACTCTTCATTTCAAATACCTAGGTAAATAGTTTCACTATTATTTTTTCTATAAAAAAAACACCGGTAAGATTATTATCGCACAGCGAATTAGAACAATTCAGGCAATTAAAAAATATAATTAGTATCGATTCCTGCCATTGTTGTGAATAACAATACTTCGACATGACACGTTTTGTTTCATTTGACACCTACCTTCGACTTCAGGGCCGTGTAAATTGAAATAGTCATAGAGTACGTTTAAATTATTAAGTTCGCTAATGAGTTATGGTACGAAATCGACATTTATGAAAAACTTGCGGTCATTTGCAGTTTTACCCGAGTTATGCTCCCGAGGGAACTGATTTTGGGAATAGTATATGTATCTTTTGTTTTATGTAAGTATCTAAATTTCATCAAAATTGAGCCAGACGTTTTAGTGTGAAAGCACGACAAATAAACAGACAGCGATCCACTTTTATGTATTGATAGAGATAAGTATTAGGAATCTATTTAGTTTTTTATGTCATACAGTTTTGTTATAGATACCTTGCTTTATGGAACCATGGAATAGCCTTAGATACTATGCGCACTGGTAATGTTGTTGCATCCTTCGGAACCTACCTTATTGCTCTGTCCGTCCGGTTGTCCATCACCACCTTCTACTCTGTATTTGTTTCTTTATGTTGAGCTGATGATTATTGTAATTACCTCTGTAGACGTCATGTTATCAGCAATACAGTCAGAACATGACATATTGCCACGAAATTACCACATTAGTCAGTGGTCATGACATTTGGATGAGCTCAGCCTAAACTTGTTACCTTTCGTAATAAGCAGGGGTATAAAATAATAAATAATGTTTATTGAAGCGGAAATTGAAATGATTTTATATTGTGTCATTATCATATCAGTGCAATGTTTTAAAATATTTTGCAAGTTTTTTTTTGTAAGAGTACACTGAGGGACTAATCACTGCTTCTGGTATTATTATATTTGGATTTTTTTGTTAACTCTCTTGCACTCCAATTCGTAAGTTTTCACATTATCCCTTTATACAGATAAATTTGTATGAAAAAATTATTTCATAGACTCGCGGTGATCAAGTTATCCTTCTTTTAGTTCTAACTTTGGGGCGGTATACTCAATTCACCTGGGGTAATTCACCTGGGAGCACTAAGTACACTATTTTGTAGACTTGATTCACCCAGGTCATTTCCGGGTGCATTAAGTACACTACATAGTAAACTTTATTCACTCAGGTGATACCTCGGTGTATTAGATGCACTTCATGGTAGACTTAATTCACTTATGTGCTTACAATTTATCGCGTTTAAATTATAAATTAAGTCGAAACAACGCAAATCCCAAGGAAACGACAATTGAATCCGAGAAGCACCACTTAGTTTATTGGCTGGCTCCAGAACTCCGTCATAAACAGTACGTACAGTGTGAGCACTCGTCAAGTCACCACGCTACAGAATTTCCGGTTCGCTTCCATAGATCGTCAACCTTTCGTTATGAAGTGCGCATCGTGCCAGTCTGACTTCAATGATGGAGTGCAGTGTGCTAGCTGTAGGAAACAGTTGGACTTCGGTTGCGCTCAGATAACTGAAGCCGGTTGGAGGAAGTTGGGTGCAGACAGGAGGGCGGCCTGGAAATGCTTCTCCTGTAGGAGCTTATCCCCGGTACCGCCGCCGCCAGTGTCGCCTGAACCTACTTCGCTTGATGAAATCCTTAAGGAGGTTCGAGATCTTAAACGCCAATTAGCTGGGATGCCGTCGCTACTCCGGGATGTGAAAACCATCAAAGAGGAGTTGGTGGACTTAAAATCTAGCTGTGAGTTTATGGGTTCGCGCCTGGAGGATTTCTCGAACAGGATTGCCGAGGTGGAGAGCAAGGTGTCGAGAGTGGATACAATGCAGGAGTCAATGAATTGTCTCGAAACCACTGTAGCAGATTTGAAGCAGCAGTTGTCTGTAGCTGACCAAAGATCTCGTCTCAATAACGTGGAGATCAAGGGAGTCCCTCTAAAGAAAGATGAAAATCTTTTTTCAGTCATTGAAGCTATCAGTAAGGAACTTGACGTGAACCTCCCAAAAGCCCACATAGACTATCTTTATAGAGTACCACTTCACGGTTCCAAGGAGAAGGCTATCATCGTCAGCTTTACAAATCGCTATGTAAAGGAGGATTTTGTATCGGCTGCCAGGGCCCGCAAGTCGCTCTCGGCCCCTGACATTGGCTTCCGTGACTCAGTCCGGCGAATTTTCATCAATGACCATCTGAATGCTGACTCCAAGGTCCTACTTAACAAAACTAAAACCTTGGCAAAGGAGAAAGGCCATAGCTATGTGTGGGTAAAGTACGGCAAGATTCACACCCGAAAGAATGACTCATCTCCCGTAGTCATTATTAACAAGGAGACTGATTTAAACAGGTTATCATAATCTGCTGCTATAACGTTTACTTACCGCTGTTTAATCGTAGGCTTTTTCATCATTTGTATGCTTTAAATGGCTCAATTAGGAAAATGTTTGCAATCTCTGAGCCGTCCGCCGACCGGTTACCTCGCCATTGTTCTGGCGCATTCGCTTACTGCGCTTACGCATCGACACTAATTATCTTTTTCGCACCTCTTGCAATTGCTATTCTGTTAATTTGCTCGCCTTCTCGCACTCGTGAATTATTTTGCCGTGTCTTTTTATTTAGGAATGTTGTTTGTCACAAATTGTATTTCAAGCCGCGCCGTTTTAACGCTTTTCTAATCATTGGTTTGAATATTTTAGATATAAGTATAGCTACTTCTATACTATTGCTATGTTGTTGGTCCAATTATGGGTAGTTCACCTATAAATAACTTGAACTTGTATTACCAAAACGTGAGGGGCCTGCGAACTAAAACAGCTATTTTTTTGCGTAATTTGTATCTGAGCTCGTATGACGTTATAATTCTGACGGAAACATGGCTTTTTGACAGCATAGTAGATTCTGAGCTGTTTGGAGATGGGTATGTTGTTTGGCGCCGCGACCGAGACTATAGTTTGACTGGGCAATCCAGGGGAGGGGGAGTTCTTATCGCTGTACGTAAAGGTATATCAGCAATAGCTCAGCCTACTTATCAATCCTCGGCTGAGGATTTGTGGGTTACCATTTCTCTAAAACAGAAAAACAAATCCTCTCTCATTGTTCACTTGTGCTGTATTTACTTATGTAATCAAAATCTAGGCTATAGTTCTTCCCAGCAGCTTCTAAATTACCTATCTAAATTAAATGACATAGTTAACCTGAACCCCTCTGATAAATTTATTGTGGCTGGTGATTTTAATCTGAGTGGTTTAGATTGGATACCTTGCACGAGTTCTTCTCATTTAGTACCAACGCCCGGTTTGACTGGCACGGAGGCTTTGTTTATTGATGAATTAAATACACATGACTTTCGCCAGTACAATAGCATTCGGAACTTATCTAAAGGCAGAATTTTGGACCTGGTACTGTCCAATGAGGATATTATTGTAACTGAATGTCATGACCCATTAGTGCCACTTGATCCCCACCACAAGGCCCTTCTGCTAAATGCTTCGTTTTTGAACCTACCTTGCATGAAATCGCAGTCTTACATTAAATATTTGTATAACAAAGGAGATTATGAGTCTATTAATAGAAAAATTTCTGATATTGACTGGGTCTCTGAGCTTTCCTCAAGATCACTTGAGGAGTCAGTTAAGTTTTTTTATTCTATTTTGGATATGCTAAAAACTCAATTTATCCCGTCTAGATTAGTAAGTAATTCATCTTACCCGAAATGGTTCAACTCTTCTTTAATTAAGCTAATTAGGGAAAAATACAAGTTCCTAAAAAGGTATAGAGTTTATGGCAGGGCCTCTGACTGGGGAACCTTTAAGCTGTTACGGGACAGGGTTAATCTATTAGAAAGCAGGTGCTTTGATGAGTATATGTCATCTGTCGAAAATAGCATTGAGCAAGAACCTAAAAAGTTTTGGTCTTACATAAAAAGTCGTTCAAATTCTAACGGTATACCTACTTGTCTTAATTACTTAGGTGCACCTGTTACTTCAGTGGGTTCCATCTGTGATGCTTTTTCCAAGTACTTTTATTCTACTTTCCTTGTGCCATCGGGCTCGCAATCGTCTGGTCTCCACTCGACTGTAGGTTTTGACCCAATGGACGTGTCTCCAGTTGGTGAGTACGAGATTTCAAGCATCGAAATAATAACTGACGAAATCCATCAACTAATTCTAAAACTGGATCTATCTAAGTCTGCTGGTCCTGACCATGT
The DNA here is from genome assembly GCA_951392215.1 of Epirrita christyi. NCBI lineage: Eukaryota > Metazoa > Arthropoda > Insecta > Lepidoptera > Geometridae > Epirrita > Epirrita christyi. The sequence continues at coordinate 6,716,109 of OX595839.1, read as the reverse complement.
TAGCCCCGTCTTCTTGAAGTCATGTGCAAGCACTATATGTATTCCGATTTGCCTTTTATTTAAAAAATCTATCTCTCATTGCATGGTCCCAAGCTTATGGAAGTCCGCTTTTGTATCACCAATCCATAAGAAGGGCTCCAAATCTGAAGTTGGCAATTATAGACCCATTTCAAAACTCTGCATAATAGCCAAAATATTTGAAAAAATTGTTTTCAACCAGGTGTACGCAGCACTGCAGCAATCCTTCTCTTCCGTTCAACATGGTTTTCTTAAAGGGCGATCGACTGTGTCCAATCTTATCATCCTCAATGACTTCTTAACCGAAGCTATGGTCCACGGTCATCAAGTCGATGTGGTCTATACAGACTATAGCAAGGCCTTTGATAGGATCGATCATAAGATGCTACTATCTAAGCTCTTCAAGATGGGAATACGGGGGGACTTACTCAGATGGTTTTCCTCTTACATCGGCAATAGGTCGCAGGCTATTGTTGTCAGCAATTACATGTCCAGCTGGGTGTCCATTCCCAGTGGTGTTCCTCAAGGGTCACTGCTGGGCCCTCTGCTCTTTTTAATATTTATTAACGACATTTCTAGCTGCTTCCTCAACAGTCGCTTGCTATGCTTTGCTGATGATATGAAGATTTACAGAATCATTGATTCACCTGAAGATGCGATCCTCCTTCAAGAGGATCTAGTAAGACTTGATAGCTATTGCATGGTCAACAAGCTTGATCTCAATCCATCCAAGTGTTCAGTTATGACCTACTCGCGTAAAAGAACTTTAGTCCAATCGTCTTATTTATTAAAACAGCAAACCCTTCAGGATTGCAAGGTCATTAGGGATCTAGGAGTGCTGCATGATTCCAAGCTCCTCTTTGATTCCCACATTGACGCTATTATAGCTAAAGCTTCGAAAGCCCTAGGTTTTATAATGAGGAGCTCCGCAAGCTTTAGTCGAGCTAAAACATTTAAAATATTGTACTGTTCATTTGTTCGCAGCTCTCTCGAGTATGCTTCTCAAGTGTGGAGTCCGCGTTATAGTACTTATATCAACAGAATTGAGCGCATCCAAACTAAATTTATTAAATATCTATGCTTCCGCTTAAAAGTTCCGTATGACTCCTCAAACTATTTAGGCTTATGCAAAAAATTTCATTTCCTCCCGCTTAGCAAGCGGCGTGAAATTGCTGACCTGACGTTTTTACTTAAAATTACTAATAATCAAATTGATAGTCCTGATCTTCTTAGTAAAATTAGTCTTTGTGTACCGCGCGTAAGAGTTAGGTTCAACCCGCTTATCAATATTTCACTGGCTAGGACGAATTACCGGCAAAATTCCTTTCTGTGGCGAGTTGGCGACCAATTCAATAAACTGTCGAGGCAAATTGACCTGGATCTTTTCTGCTCCAGTGTCGAATCCGCGAGGCGGCGGCTGAGTAATGACTTCTTCTCCTCGTTGTGAGGCTCTAATTAGTAGGTTATTATTATTATTCATCTAACTTTGTATCTTATTTGTGTAAGTATATAATCTGTTTTTTTTCCTATAGTATTGTGCTACTTTATGGTAATATTTCTATTCTGTTTATCAACTATCTTAACTTCTGCTCTGTTTTTAGTTTACTATATTTTTTTTTGTGTTGTTCACATTTTTTTGTATCTATTCCTTTTCTATCCGTGAAAACCTGTTATTCGCCTTCTGCTACAATTTCTGTTTTTTATTCTGGTTTTTGTGCTGTTGGTTTTCCTTTAAATAAATAAATAAATAAATAAATAAATAAATAAATAAATAAATAAATAAATAAAATAATGTATCCTAACCGTGTTAGGGCTCATAATTTTAATGTTAACCCGCGTTCAAATTTGCGCTACATAGTCGTATTTTATGTGTGGCCTTGATTTAATCCTTTCGCCACACTGGTTTTTTTCACCATCAAAATATCATCCAGATACTTAGTCGAATACAATGGCGGAAGTCGGTTTCTTAAATGAAAAGTTATCTGGAAATGTTGCGTTGATGCGAGCGAGCAAAGATGGACGAACCCCTAGCAGTAGTAGAAATGGATCCCATTACCTTTTTTTTCATTACAGGCTGTTTTTTTGTTTTTGTTAACTACAATTTTTTTTACATAAATGCAAATAATAAATGAATAACTAGTTGAAAACTGTATAAAAACTAAAACCCGACTGCAACTTATAAAAATACACGCCTGTTAAAAATACACATGCATACTCTAGAAAAACATAACCCTCCTTCTAAGGCAATCGGGTAATTCAGTAAATATTTTTTCTTGGCGCCAACCTAGGCGAGTACTATTTTTGGAAGTCGACATTAATACCACTCTATAATTATTTTCACATTTAAAGAGATTTTGTTTAGAGTTTTGCAGGTGCATAAAGTATACTCTGATTTGATAATAATAATTGATTGATTTATCTAGGTGATTTAAATCTACTGTAAAGTTTACTTAATGCACCCGGAAATGACCTGGGTGAATCAAGTCTACAAAATAGTGTACTTAGTGCACCCAGGTGAATTACCCCAGGTGAATTAAGTATTCCGTCTCCGACCCATAGACGAACCTAATAATGTATATTGTAGGTAAGTTTCTCTAACGCTCCAATAAAACTGTTTCTCCATGACTTCCGTTTTATCTAGCAAGATATTATTTAATTAGCGAAACTTTATTAGCATGCCCAGAGATGATGTCAATATTATGGTTCTCGATTTAAATATTAACAGCTTGCTAGTTTAAAGCTACATCCAAACTGACGCGACCGGAGCGACGCGTGAGTGTCAGGGAAGCTACACATAATCGTATGCTTCAGCATTGCGCCAATATTTAAAGCGTGTTTTGTATGTAATGTTGTCAGCATCAATTGAATTCAGACCATAGGATGATCCATAAAAAAAGAGTTCTCATTGCCTGGGAAGACCACCGCGCAGTGCTCCCACTTCGCAGTCGTTTTGGTCATTAATGCGTGTGCGATACGAAATATCAGCAAGGCAAAGCGGTAAAGATTTTCTGAGCAGTATCGGAATATTAAAAGCACATCAATTACAACACAAAAATGGCAATGCCTGACCATATTTAATATTTTACTTTAATGTTAGTGGAGTCACTCTTTGTTGGTTCTATGGCCTTCCTTTCTTAAATCTTCAACATAATTATGCATCTAAAATTCCATAAATCTACATAGGTATTAAGTACCTACTATAATTGGCCTTTATCTATTCGAAAATCCATTCAATTCAAGAGTCATTCAATGGAATAAATTTAAAAGACAAATTATCCAGCCATTATCAAACCATTAGTGTAATCGTAGCTCACAATATTTTATGGTGGCAAAAATAACAGCGATTGATCGGTTATTGCTGCCGTCGGTTTGATGAATTTATTCAAATACGAAACCAGTTCTATTGTATTCATCATTCTAACATTTGGTTTAAACGCTTTTGTAATAAAATCACTATAGAGCCTTTTCTTGTTTCTATTATCACTGTCTTTATTAGAATCTTGGATATTAGGTATGTTAAATACATTCGATTTAGATTTTTATGAAGTTGTTCGATCAGTTTTAATTGAATTAATCAATAGTTGACGAAGCAGGTTACCAGTAAGTTACTGTCAAAATCATGTAAGTAATAAGGCAGATACAGTGAGTAGCGCCAGTCCATCGACAAGTCAACGTTGACTCGAGGGAAACTGTTTGAATTTAGACGATGGCGATGTCAAATAGCATTCTAGTGTTTGCTGAGACTGACGCCAGTACCTAACTGGCTCAATGTATATCAGTCGTACATGCCGCATAATGTCAGTTGTTAGTTGAATCAATTAAATATCCATATGACTTATTCAGCTTTTTTGGAAGGAGACGTCGTCCGTTTTTATTTTATTTCAATTTCTAGTGTTTTTATTATTATCGTGTAGCTTTGATGGCATTTTAACCAGTGTAGCAAAAGCTGTGTGTTAAAGAGCACATGTGGTCGTGAATTTAAATATGTACTGCGTGTATTTTCAAAAAGGTGGAAATTTTCCATCAACTTTTTAGTAAAATTGCCACCATGACTGCAACATGACTTGCCTTTAATGAATTGGCCTAATTATTATCTTAATAATAGGTATGCCTACTTGACACTGGCCAAATTGAGGAAACTTTCCTCAGAGACCATAATTAAAAAAAGAATAAAAAGAAGAAATGCCTTTAAAATTTATAAAAACTTACTTAATTGTTTGCATTTACGTAGTTATATACCTTTATCTATTTTGATAATGTGTATGTTCATTTGTCAGTTTAAACCATGATTATTAAGTAATTGGCAATTAATTAAACTTAAAAATGCAGTAGTATCTCCTACTATAAAAAGTCCAACAGTGGACATCTACAGGCTGATGATGAAGCCGATTATAGTTTTAATACTAATACATATTCACTGTGACACATGTTTTAGGATTGGGTTGAAACAAGAATAGAAATGTAATAAAATGGGTTGAGATTTTTTGGGTTGAGTCAAGAAGCACTCAAAGATAGTAATGCGAACAGGAAATGGTTATAGCTAGGTACTTATCATGCTGAGAATTGCTTACAACGTTGTAAATTACTCTACAATTTAAGAACACAAAAATATAAATTACCTGCCTATGTCTCTCAATGGCCACTTTGAGTTGCATTTTAACATCAAATTCCATTTTGCCTTCATCAAAACTAACGTGCTGATGGATCATCACTTTCTATGTTCCCAAGTGTAAAACTACCACCTGATGAAAATGGCTAGGCCGATGAGGAATAGCTTAGTGACAGAAAGCACTTTATTACGTACCACATAAAAAATTCAAATATTAAAATAATCATAATATTATAAGTATGTATGTACAATGGGCAGTCTTATCGCTGAGACACAACCTTTAAGACGGTGTTGTAAAATCATTAAAAGTGTATGCATGCATACATACGGAAATGTGAATGAATGTGATGTGAGGAGGAATGTGTTGTAGATAATTTTGGTGAGCGTTTATTTACGTCTGAATTTAAATAAATATGGGTGCGAGTGTGTGTGATATTGGCATTTGCTTGAAACCGGAGTCGGGCAATGGATCCGCCGAATACCAGAGAACATAGTGAACGGCAAGGTCGTGGGGATTACGTTTCTTTATGTATTTGTTTCTGACAGGTCTTGTAAGCATAATTTGGTAGCTGGGCGGACAATATTGTTATTATCCACACACTTTCTTAGAGCTGCACGAAACCATTATCTACTGGTAAGGTTAAGAAGATCTGTAGCGGGACACCAGCATATTCTATGAACATTTGACGTTTTTTCATATAGGTACGTTTGTTCAAACTATTTTTTGAATGTACCGATATAGGTTTAATATATCGGTACATTCAAAAAATAGTTTGAACAAACTTACCTATATGAAAACGAGATAGGTTTTATCAATAACATGGATTGGCTTACTACTATTTGCGATATATTTATATATTTTAGGTAAATACAGGCAATAATAGGCACTCTGTAACTTTTCATAATGATTTGCGGAAGTTCGTAAAATAAACACATTTTGAATAATTTTTAGGCAAGTATAGGTATGTTAAATACGATTGAAGACAACGCCATCTTTTAGAAATGCGAGATACTGAAATTGCTTAGTCTTTCAATAATTTATACTTTTACTTTTTACTTTGTTGAAACGGTTGGATTGTTGTTGGCGCTTGGCACATAAGTTTCGTTGTGAACGAATATAGAGGACGCACCATTGACGATACAAAAATGTTATAATTAAATTGAAATTAAACTTTAATAACCAAGGAATCTTTATAGGTATCTACTATATCCATGGTTATAAGTCAAAGATAATTGATCGAATTCATAATTAGGTAGGTATATGATTTTTCCGGATATTTTAACAAATTAAAATAAAAAACTTCAGGATCTATTGTAGGTTTCCGTACCTGAAAAGCAAAGACCATTATTTGCACTGTAAAGATTAAATTTGAAAGGCACTAGGTGTACACCTATAAAATGGTGTAGCGAAATCATGAAAATAAATAGAGGTGGTACTCCATACATGAAAATGAGGGATGAAAAAAATTATTCCAGTGCAAATGAGGATGTGGGGTATTTTTAGATAGATCTTTAAAAAATATAGGTACAGTCAATTTAGGACCTCCTTTTTTGAAGTCGGTTAAAATGAAATCAGAGCGCCCCATTCTGGAGCTACGAGGCCACATACAAACAGACATACATAAGTACATACGAACGCTATGGCCTCAAACTTATAACATCCCTCTTTTTAATCGGGGGAGTCATCTCTCGTACTAACTCACTATAAATTATCTGGCTTATCTATGATGGTGATAAATTATCGGATATCCGTAAAGTACGGATCGAATGACCGGCAAAATTTTCATGACAGATAGGTAATTCCTAAATACAATTTTGCCAGTTATTGTCGCGACTTCATGGCTTGTGTTTTACTTAGATATATTATTTTCTGTCAGTAATAAAAAAACAAGTTCTACAACTTTTCTGGCAACGTGGTCAGTGACGTTACAGAAATTAAATTGTTTTGGCAGTTTTTTTAACCGACTTCACAAAAAAGGAGGAGGTTCTCAATTCGTTTTTTTTTTTTAAATGTTTTTACCTCATGCCTTTTTTTTTATGATACTTGGCAAGCAGGCAAGCTTACGGCCCACCTGATGGAAAGCAGTTACCGTAGCCTATGGACGCCTGCAACACCAAAGGCATCACAAGCGCGCTGCCGACCCTGAGACATAAACATGAAAAGTCTCATGTGCCTGTAATTTCACCGGCACCCGTACCCTTCAAACCGAAACACAGCAATGCGAACACTACTGCTTGGCGGCAGAAATAGGTACGGTGGTAGTACTTCCCCGGACGAACTCTTTCACAAGAAGTTCTACTACTGTCTCCGGTGTTTATGAACCGATTTGGAAAATTCTTTTTTTATTTGAATATATATACTTCCAGATTGGTCCTATTTCTTCAGAATGCAGTTCTGATGGTAGAATCTATGAGGAATTGAGAGAACTCCTCAAATATTGTAGGCATAAATATAGCGATTTTGATATTTACAGCAACAAACCAAGCATTTGCATTCAAAAAGTATCGTGACCCTTTCACCGCTATGGTTTTTTCATCATTATTTTTTTCATCCAGATGTTTTGTCGAGTACAATGGCGGAAGTCAGTTTTTTAAATGAAAAGTTATTTTCGCTAAAACATTTCGCCAGTTTTTAGGGTTTTGTATTTCAAAAAATACCAACGGAACCATTATGAAATCAGGTAGGCAGTTGTGATTTTTCCCCCCAACTACTGGGAGCAGCAGGACCTAGGATTATGGATTTGAAGTAAAGATTATCACCCATCAATAAAATATTAATTTGTAAATATTCAATAGTTTCGACAACATTATACTAACGGTATTTTATGACCATTTTGAACTTTCCAACAACTGTTACCTATAATTTTCCCGATACATTATGTTAACAGCCGGTAACTCCTGTGAGTATTCGTAAGATCACTGGAGCAGGCGGATATTTGTGATCGATCATTTTCTTATTGAGTTCGACTGAGGAATTATTTTTATGCTTTCTTCAGAGGCTTAGTTGGACTAGCATCGTAATTCAGCATTCCTAGGTGCTCGCCATCATTATCATCCAAGTCCACTACTGCGACATAATTAGAATTCCACGATTAATGGTGTTCATCCACCTCCATCCACCGACTTCCAGTGATCTTTATAATGTTTTTAGTCCATCGAGCGGGGGTCTCCCCTGTGGCATCCTGTTTGTGGCCGCCACTCGAGAACTTTTACGCTCTAACGGTTTTCAGTTCTGCGAGCTAGGTATGTCACTTGCCCATTGCTACTTCAACTTGCATCTATACAACATTCAACAAAATTCTACATTTCAACTTTCATAGGTTATTAATAATCATCATTATTCCCAAAGTCAAAGTCAAAATAACTTTATTCATTGAAATCACAAAGATAATTTTGAATCGTCTTGTAAACTAAAGTTACTCCTGTTCCAATGCGACCAAGCCTAGAAGAATCAGGCAACAAACACGGCTTGGCTTACATAAATGGTCAAGGCTTACATAAATGGTCAATGGTCGCAGCCTGTATACACTGCTGTGTATGTATAGACCGCCTCATCTAGGTCCTCGAGTTACTTTTATACCTCGAGATACTTTTAATCCTCGAGTTACTTTTGATTTGAACCTCGAGTTATTTTTGAACCTAGAGTTAAATTGAACTTCAAGTTACTTCTGAATCTTGAGTTGCTTTTGAACCTCGAGATACTTTTGAACTATGAGTTACTTTTCAACCTCAAGTACCTTTGACTTGTAACCTCGAGTAGGTAACCTTTGCGCGCGTCACACCAGATAGACAAGATGTCAATTTCTATCGAGACGTTCCTGACACCCCTACATGTATTGTAATTAAAATTGCTGAGCCTTTAAAACTGACCCCGTTTCCAAAGCTTAATTTTCAACGTAGTCACGTTCAACGGATAATCGAAGAACGAAGTATCAGGCAATCTCAAACAAACAGACTATAAGCATGTGCATAACGATTTTCTCTCGTTTACACAATTACTTTCACACGATATCACAAAAACTGCGTAATGTCACCAATAGCACTAAATTAATTAAAGGTACCTTGTGCACTGACACTCTTGCTGGCGGTGTGTAACCTACTCGATCCCGTCCACGTAAACAAGCGTTGAGACATAAATCCCAAAATATTTATTTTTACAAAACGAACCTGTTGTCATCATTCGTAGTAACATAGTAGATCATAGTAAAAAAAGTACATAGAAGTAAGACTCCCTGATAAATTCACCGTACCACCAAAATTAGAACTCCTGGTACTCACTTCCAACTCTCCTGCCCCTCACATGCAGCTCTTGCTCGCACTATCGGTTTAGGGGTCGTATTTGCTGAGTTTAGTTTGATCTATTAATCAAACTAAACTCAGAAAACTATCTTGAGTACACCAAAATTACATTTTTGTATAGGAATTTGGAAATTGGAATACACTCAAGAATGTTCTTAGAGCTAAGCTTAGTTTATTAATACGGTTCTTGAAATTTTAAATGTGTTAAAATGTCACGTGTTCTGTTTATACATAGTATGAGAGTTTCACATCAATGTACATAAGTTATACCATTTACGTCATGATTGCAAGTTACTGAGTAATTCAAACGGACACAAACGCTGCGCCCTCTTTGAGTCAAAGCAAAACATAAAATTAGTATTCAGTCCACGGATAAGGCTTTTCACGGGTTTGAGATACGTATAAAAAGATCTACGACGGTGACACGCCTCAGTAAGAGCCAATATATGCTTTCATCGTGTCTTGATAAGCAAATAACTTTGAAGTGAAAGGTGCCGTAATAGTATAAGTATTTTTCCATGAAAGATTGGTTACGTCGTGTAGGATACAATCGAGTAAGCTTGACATATTGTACCTTAACGGTCAGATCGATGATGTCTCAAGACTGCGGCGTTACAGTGTCGTATGTAAGAACCTCACACCAAATTATAAGTAGGTACATACGTTATTTTATCTCCTTAACCTCGTGCCTTACTTTTCGTTAAATTTTAATCAATACTTTCGCTGTACTTCGCACATATGCGAGTTTTATATTTTACAGGTGGTTTCATCTATTCGCGGTGCTAGCATATTTCTTCATTTGTATGGAAATAGTGCTCACTTGGTACCGTGAAGCGCTCAGGCACAGTTGAGAGCATAGCTCTTTGTAGATACCTATTTTAATTTAAAGTAAAGTAAAGCAATGTAACTCAGGGAGCTTTTGTTAAAATCTATTTCCATGAGTAAAATTCAAGGTCTTTTATTATGCAGCTGTGCAAAGTAGCCACTGAAAGCAAAAACCACTCTATTGCACTCTTGTTACCAACAAGTAGCTTCGACGATGGTTTTAAAATACACTTGAAAATGGTTATGATCAGAATTCAGAACGTAAGCCGGTAGAAAACGTATGTAAATGCTCCCAGGTTAAATTGGGGCTATCTGGGGAGGCTTAACATGATTTTGGAGTGTAACTGGTGAAATAATATTCTGAAATATGACTAGAATTTGATTTCATCAATTCAACTTATTTATCTATAGATCGTTTGCAACTGTTTTTAGATTTATACCTACGTTGTTAATTTTGTAACAACAATTATTTTTTGTATTAACGAAAAATAATTAACAGAAAAAATAGGTAGGTCTATAGACCTACCTATTTTTTCTGTAAATCACTGAACTTCTTTATTCACTGAAAATAGAGTACATACATAAATTTAAGTGCGTCTATTTAAGGCCTAAAGTGTATCACTCTTCATCATCATCATTATCAGCCTGTAGAAGTCCACTACTGATAGGCATACTCGTAGGCCGCCTCCCCCTTAGAAGCGAAATAGTTCCGAAATTATAAAGACAAAGAAATAAGAGAATATAAGAAATAAAAAAAAAGTTCATAGGAAGTCGGTGGATGGAGGAAGCTCGGGACCTTTAGTCGTGGCATTCTATATTTTACTTTTTTAACTCTGAATGAGTATCATTCATAGTCATCAATTTGGATTTACTAAGGGTCGTTCGACAGCCGATGCTGGTACCATGCTCTTAGAACACATATTTGAAGCATGGGAGAACTCGCAGGACGCGATCGGAGTTTTCTGCGACCTGTCCAAAGCTTTTGACTGCGTGAGGCATGATACTTTAATTTCCAAGTTAAAACATTATGGCATACAAAATCAGGCAATTAATCTTGTAAATTCTTACTTATCCAATAGAGTCCAAAAAGTTGATGTTGGTGGTGAAAGGTCTTCAGGATCGACTATTGTCATGGGGGTGCCACAGGGTTCAATACTAGGCCCATTTTTATTCCTAGTTTACATTAACGATCTCCCTTTTTTTGTGAAAGACATATGTGACATAGTTCTGTTTGCTGACGATACTTCTTTGATTTTCAAAGTTGATAGATCTAAATCTAATTACGATGATGTAAATGATTCACTATCGCGTGTTCTTGAGTGGTTCACAGTTAATAATCTTTTGCTTAATGCTAAAAAAACTAAATGCATCAAATTCACATTGCCAAATGTAAAACATTATCCAACTAATATTAAAATAAATGGGGAGACACTTGATCTTGTCAAGTCTACCATTTTCTTAGGGCTTAATATTGATGCGGGCTTGCAGTGGGCACCACAAATTGTGGCTCTTGCTGGTAGACTTAGTTCCGCTGCATATGCAGTTCGTATAATAAGGCAGCTTACTGATGAAGCTACAGCTAGGCTTGTTTATTTTAGCTACTTCCATAGTGTTATGTCATATGGTATCATACTGTGGGGTAAAGCAGCAGATATCCAAGCTATTTTTGTCTTAAAAAAACGGGCAATACGTGCCATTTATAAAATGAAGTCGCGTGACTCCTTGAGGGAGCGTTTCAAAGAAATCAATATTCTTACAGTAATATCGCAATATATCTATGAAATATTATTACATACACATAAACACTTGGATAGTTTTATGATAAAAAGTGACGTGCATGGTATTAACACGAGAAATAAACACAAACTAAATATACCAAAATTTCGATTAAAGAAAGTAAGTGGGTCTTTTATGGGGAATTCTGTACGGTTCTATAATAAACTTCCAGAAGGTGCATTTAAACTTCCTATTCGAAGATTTAAATCCTACATAAAGATGAATCTAATTAAAAAAGCGTATTACACTCTTGATGACTATATTAATGATAAAGCCGCGTGGCCTGATGTCGCTCTGCCCCTCGACTGCTAAAATGGAAATTTGCAATATCTGTACTACCTATTTACATGTTTGTATTAGATTATTATTTATAAGTATAACAAGCGTAGCGTGTGCTGTCTTGCATATTTTTGCTGATGTTTATTTACTTTTGACTACCTTCCTAAGGTTTTTAAGTTCTCATTTACTATGTATCAGCAACTCCTTGCTCCGAGGCACCACACAGGCGCTTCTCACCTAGTGGTAAGACGGACCATTTATGTAAGCCAAGCCGAGTTTGTTGCCTGATTCTTCTAGGCTTGGTCGCGTTGGAACAGGAGTAATTTAATTTTATATAAGACGATTCAAAATGATCCTTGTGATTTCAATGAATAAAGTTCTTTTTGACTTTGACTTTGACTTATATACTACACCGGTAGATAGGCATCAGCATCCACCTGAGTACTCAACACGAATACTGCGATCACCAATCCGCCTGCCAAACGTGGTGATTGTATGAACGTCCAACGGTGGACGACTGATGGCTGATGATGATGGTATATCTATCTTAGCTTTTAAAATAACATTAGTGCTATAATAGCTTACCTAAGTGCAGTGAGAAATCCAGGATTTGATAAAGCACTTACTAAATGTTGAATGCGTGGTTTTTTTTAAAATCATTTTAATAAATTTGTTTCATAGAGTTAAGGAAAGTGTTCTGAAAACACTCCCTATCTCCAAATCTCTTCCTATCTTCAAAAAGTTATTGTTCAATCACTTTATGTCCGTGTCACAAAGCTGATAAGTTAGCTCTTGTGTTTTTGTGTTTATTTGTATTTTTATGTATTGTATGTGTAGTTAAGTTATATAGGTACTTATATTATATTGAGTACAACGTATGTATGCATATACTTTTATTGGTTTTACACCACCGTCCTTGTTCATTCTCATCAATTCCAGTCCATCCCAAGGTTGCCTGGAAGAGATCGCTCTCAGCGATAAGACCGCCATACGTATAATTATAATTATGATTGTTTGAATGTTTTAATTTTTAATGTGGTGTGCAATAAAGTGTTTTCTATTCTATTCTGTTCTGAACTGAACTCGTCTCTAATAGAACATCAAAAATCTGACTCTGTTTATTCATGCAAGCACGCAGCTCTCAAACAAGCCCACAAACATTCGCACAGTGCACTTAATTATTCCAGCTTATACTGCTGTTTACCTAACGGTAATAAAGCTAACAAGCGGTATGTGCTTTGATATGTTAAGTTTTAGACCTAAACATTGAAATAAGACCAATAATATAATATTATGACGAATACAGATGAGAACTGGTACCTAGTTCAAAATAAGATATCAAAACATTCAACGACCAAACAAAGTTAGGTCTACTAGAACGATTTACCTTTACCGTACCCTTATCACAACTTGTTGTTTGCACAATACATAACACCCAACTGTCACATACCTACATAGTTCAGATCCCACAATAGGAGTCTCTGTGTTGTGGGTATCAGAAACTACGAGTTCTGATACTCACAACACGCACCACAATACCCAGACTTGGAACAAATATTTGCAGATCATGCATTTGAACCGCAGTAAGAAACGAACCCGCACCTCTCGCATTTCAGCAGGCTATTCGCCTGCAAATAGGCAAAAAAAAAAATATTGACGGAGCTTTGATATCTTTCCAATTTTGCTGGTCAATATTTGACATCCGATTTAGGAGACAAAATGGCAAGGAGACCAATAACGAACAGACCGATTCGACTACGATATAAATTTGTGCTGGCAACCCAGTATATTTAATGATCTTCTATTTCATCAAAGTGATAAAAATGAGAGCTCATAAATCAACTAAAATTTTAATCACAAACTCTTTATATTCCGCCATAAAATCTTCTTTGCCCTCAACTAAGTATAACTTTTAACTTAATGAATGAAACTGGAAGCGTTTGAATAGATATTAAATTTTTCATCGAAGTGCAGAACTGATAGGTAGTCAATCAAACTAATACTTAGTTTGAAAAGTTGGAAACTCTCCAAATTAATTGTTGTTACATATCTATTGATCGTGTTATATTCTACTTTGATGCAGCTATAGGGGCTATAAACCAGGGGCTAAGGCTGACGAAGTATTCTCTAGAAATAAATGATGGAACTCTGGATCAGCCTTCCTAGTATTTTTTTTTACAACTTGGTAAGCAAACAAACTTACGCCCACCTGATGGTAAGCAGCTACCGTAACCTATGGACGCCTGAAATACCAAAGGCATCACACGCGCGCTGCCGGCCCTGAGACATGAAGATGAAAAGTCTCATGTGGTTTGTTTTTTTTTATTTTTATTTTCTTATTTGGTTACATACATCACATAACTTTTCATTTAAAAAACCGACTTCCGCCTTAGTATTCGACTAAATATTTTTATGATACTTTTTGAATGCAAATGCTTGGTTTGTTGCTGAAAATATCAAAATTGCCATATGTATGCCTACAAAATTTGAGGAGTTCCCTCAATTCCTCATGGATCCCATCATCAGAAGTGGATTCTGAAAAAAATGGGACCAATCTGGAAGTATATCTATTCAAATAAAAAAAGAATTTTCCAAATCGGTTCATAAACGCCGGAGATATGCGGTAACAAACATTAAAAAAAAAAAAAAAAATACAACCGAATTGAGAACCTCCTCCTTTTTTGGGAAGTCGGGTAAAAAGTATGAAGTTGCCGTTTTAACGTTTGCCACTTTTAATTAGAATTAATCCTTTAACGGCTAAGATTAGTTTTAATCACGAATCTTGGCCGATAAAGGATCACACCCCAACAGTCACATACACAGTCCTTCCCACACTAAGATTCTCTGTGTCGTGGGTTCCGGGAACTAAGAGTACCATGGTACCACAACAACCAGAACCGGAACAAATATTTGCAGATCATGCAAAAATTTGTCCTGTAGCGGGATCGAACCTCTTGAGTCTTAGCCGGCTTCTTACCCTCTACGCCACGGAGGTCGTCATATCGTATGTTACTGCCTGAAGCTGTTTTAGTTACTAAGAAGAGACTGGGGTACTTAACAAAGGTACAGAGTAATATTATTGTCTCAACACGCTATTTACCTTTTGACCTTATTTTTAAATGGATGTAAATGAGTAATTCCTATTACATCGGTACAATAAGCACCATCTGTTTAAATTTCTAATAGGCCGTTAACCTCACTTTAATTTGACGCCCGTAATTTGAAGCTGGACAATAGATAGGTAACAAAGATAAATAATACTACGGTCTGTACCGTGGTTGAATTGAAATGGTAAATATTTTGAAACTTGATTACTACCAATTCGTGAAAACTTTGTGTGTTTCAGTCGAAATCAGTTTTTGTTCGTTAAGAAATCAACCTCATAGGTTTTTTTTGTTGGGGCATTTAAATGAT
The DNA here is from genome assembly GCA_951392215.1 of Epirrita christyi. Taxonomy (NCBI): domain Eukaryota; kingdom Metazoa; phylum Arthropoda; class Insecta; order Lepidoptera; family Geometridae; genus Epirrita; species Epirrita christyi. The sequence goes on along the minus strand of OX595839.1, from coordinate 6,700,889 downwards.
CTACAAAAATATTGTTTTTACTTCATTAAGTTTTCTTTATAGGCCACACGTGCTTTCAGTACGGTTTGTGACGAGAAGAAATTTATGGTTCATGGCTTAACCATCAGCCTTACATTTTCTTCTGATTACCAGCCATATTGCCAGCAAGTGTGGAAACTCCTTCATAAAAGTAAAGTCCATACAAAATAAATCCGATATTGCTCTATCTAGAAATGGGATAAACCCGTTATTAATATCCTACCGCAAACATGCCAACCATTTTGCTAGGTAAACTAACATTCCAGCTGAAAAGATATATAAAAGGATTATTATTTTGCCCATAATTTACTTTAGTTTGTTAAATAATTAACATAACATAAAATAACATAACACGAACTAATGTATACATAATCCTGATCCCACTGTAGGATTCAGTATCGTGGGTATCAGGAAGAACGAGTACCATGGTACCACACAACACCCAGACCCGGAACAAATAATTGCATATCATGCAAATATTTGTCCCGCAGCGGGAATCGAACCCAAATCTCTTGTGTCTCAGCCGGATACTCGTCCGCCACGCCACAGAGGTCAGAGGAATTAGTTTATTAAAATTAAATAACTGGAAAAAAAACCACTTCATATTTTTAATTTTTAACGGTTTTTACACCAATCTTGACATAAAAAATTGTGAAATGGAATTTTGGATTGTACACCGAAAGTTCCTGAATTTTTGACTGATACACAATATATAAAATATATCTATGTATATACCATAAAACACAAACCTTTGTAGGTTTATTCAAATTGCTAGCACAATAATTGTCTTTATCAACTTATTATTCATATTTTTTTATTTTTCTAACTATGGCACAAAATGTTAGATAAATATCAGAGTATGAGTCACCTAACTTTATCTACCCGTAGCCGGTAGCGTATCTTACGTCACATAACGTAAAATTTTGTCATAAAAGCTCACGGCAAATACTACTAGTGTGTGAACAGAACCTTGTTTGTTACACATAAACATAAAAGTCTTCTGATAAATTATCTTCTAATTTATAAGCGGTGTGCAGCATAAAATCCAAAGGAGAAATCTGATTATAGGAAACAGAGATTATGTACTTTTAATCCGACCTCGACCACAAACTCTTTACGGTGTATTTCTTGGGTGGAAAATTCAAGCAATAAAAAGTTCAGAAATCTACGAACATTTTAAACTAATCAAATACTTACTGACCTGAGTTTAAAGTATTTGCCAAAGTTTAATAACAAAGTTTGGTGGGGATTTAATTTATATTGGCTTTACAGAACAGGTGTTCTGAGTTTTGATGGTTTTAGAACCTTTAAGTTACTACACGGACGCTTAGGAAGGATATATTGTCTTTTGCAATATTTTGACTGCATACAGGTACTATTTTATTTCGTGAACGTATCAAAAATTAAAGTGAAAAATAATAAATATAAATATAATAATTTTGGAACATATTGAACTATACATAACTGCCTATTTGGACTTTATTTTCGGTCCTCATTCAACCCATGGATAATATAGAAGCGATTGATTAGAGTATGGGTTACACGACTCCGTTAATCTTGAGTCGTGGACCCGTTTATGAGTCACGACTGGAGACAGAGATGTTCGTGGAGCGTGCGAACTACGGGTGTCGGGGTCGAGCTCGCGATATGGGCGGCAGCGTGGCGGATCCCCCGTGACGTCAGTCCGGGCGCGGACTAACTACCCCGCATGCGCACACCAATCTCCCCTGAAACCTCCCGCAGATACCGCACACCCCGCCCGCCACTTCTCGGCAGGCGCAAGGGAAGGCCGCTCGTTCGCCCAACCGTTACAACTTTCGCCTACCCGCGCCGATGACACAAAATAAACTTTCTGTTATAAGTGCGTGCAGAAACCCACATGGACTTGGACTGAGATGAATTTTGAGTGAAAATACCGAAAGTTTCACTTCGGTGGCGGTTAAATTTATAACAAGTTCAGGTAAGTTTGATGTTGTGGGTAGACTAGAACCGACCTTCGAAGTAACACACATGCTATCGAAAAAAAAAATGCTAGCTGTCATTTATCTTATTTAAGTATTAGTTACATTGTATGGATTAACTGGGTCACATTTCTAATAGTCCTGGCTCAATTTGTGGTCAAGTGCAACTGCTTTGTGTGCGGTTGCGTAACAACTGCGCCGAGATCGGATTGTGAGCCGTCGCGTGCCATTAATTCTATTAAATCTATTCGATTTTCGTGATAAAAATTATACATTATTTGGTTTCGTAACATTTGGGCTATGGTGAGTACTTAATCAGACATGTTAGCGCTCAAACACTCACCCCTCACTCGATCAGGTACATAATTTTGAGATAACTTGGTATTTGAAAAAAGAACATATTGATTTTAAAACTATGTGATAAAAGCCCTCCGTCAGTCAAATAAAAAGCGGTTATGTGTTCATAAGATCATAAGTATGTATGCCAAGTATGTACCATGTATTAGGTAAATTTGCAGCTATATAACTATCATATATCTACCTACTATTTAGCTACTCGTGTTTCCTAATTTTGGCCCATTGTATAACCCACCTACTTTGACCGCGATTTATTCCAACCCCATTGCGTAATTGGACCCATTGTCTGAAACCTCGTATTGAGAACCGAGTGCTTAGCAGGCGGAGCTTCGCTATTAAACTATTGGATTATACTCATGTGAGCTACTTTTTAGGGTTCCGTAAGTCAACAGGAAAAAATAGGGACCCTTTTAGGATCACTTTGTTTTCCGTCTGTCTGTTTGTCTGTTAATGCCCTTTTTGTCGGAAACGGCTGAAGATATCGACTTGAAATTTATACCAAATCTTAAATTCTGTGTTTATAGTGTTGTATAAAAATTAAGTTTCTCATTCTATGCATTAAAAAGATTATGGCAATGAATGTCTGATTTTGTATGGTTTTTATGGAAAATGATAAACTTCTAAGGCACTTCCAGTAACATCACAATTCTAAATTTTGGGATGCTTGGAGGTTTTGTGACACAAATTGAGGAAAGAGTCTAAAATTTAGGAAATTTTTCTTTTTTATTAAATAGGATGGTGACGTTTGCGGGAAAAGTAACAGAAACATGAAACAGGCGCTGACAATTTCAAAATATTTTACGAACCGGAACCCTCAGGGCGCGAATCTTGCTTGCATTTGTCCGGTTTATTTAGTGAAACCCATATTTTTGAGCAGTTAGCGATTACGCTCGTGGAGTTTTAGCTAAAATGGCGTAGTAAGTTACTCTTCCGTGCCTAGGTTAAGTAAAGAGCTTTTTAGGAAAAACGACTTAAGAGAAAAATTAATGGTTTCATGGGTTGCTTGAATTATGGTCTTAAGTTTTAAGTTTATTTTGTAAAAAGTAAGTAGTTTAGGTGTTTGGACAAAACTTTGCGATATTTCGGTTGGTTAGTGATTAAATACAGGTAACAGCCATATAATTATAGTCCTAGAATTAGAATTAGAATTTTATTTGAATTAGGTATATCAGAATTATAGAACATAGCAGATAGAGGTTAATCTTCGTAGGTAATAGTTTTACAAACAAGACCGATGTTCTATCTCATTTATAATGTGCTAGACACACCCCGACCTATACACAACCTGGAACATAAATACTCTAACAATTTACGAGAGCCTAGTCAAAAATCATTAAAATAATTAAAATATTATATAACAGCAAAGTTTATTCCAACATCCACTTCTCTGCTTTTATTTTATCTCTGTAAACATGGAGTTACTTTAGTAATATACATTATTAATATGAATAAAACTCGCGCTCGAACTTACCAAGTTCGTGCGAAGATACAACTAATATTTGCTTTGCATATCATTTTGTCATTTATATTTGCAATTGGTTAATTACTCCAACCTTTTGCATTATATGGGGGGGGGGGGGGGGGGGTCTTTGTCCAGCAGTGGACTGTTTGGCTGATGATTATGATAATTAATAGTAAAACTCGGTATTATACAACCGCATGTGTAACAATTTGGCAACCAAATTGCTGCTGCTGAACTTCATTATGTCAGTCAAGATTCAAGATTCAATCTCATGCTCTTCAGACTAAAATAGCGAGATTAGCTGCAGGTGGGAATGTATTAGACGGTGGGTTCCTATTACGCGATACCCTTCGACCCAAACGGCCATAATATACATGTATAGGTTGGGACACACATTCAATTTCCTTGATCGTTCGTACATTGAAAACATATCTGTATAAATAATAGGGGTTAAAGTATGAAGTGTGTGAGTAAATTTGAATGTAGTGGCCACTTTGAATTAAATTTAAACCGGCCTACATAGTCTAAGATTCGTAAAATAACAATAACATTGTTAATTCGAAAATGTTATGACGTTCTATTGTCTTACTTTCAATTGTTTTTACATTCAGTATTTGAGTTAAACAGAACATGTTTAGAGAGGATACGACTAACAAATGCACTGTGCACATTGACTTTCACGAGGAAGACCAGGTACTTAGGTATGGTGGAAGCCGATCCTTATCAAACAACTAAGGAATTAGCGTCATGGTTTGACGTGAGTTTACCCACAATATTGACTCATTAGCACCGAATTGGTAAAAAAACTCAATAAGTGGGTGCCTCGTGAATTAACTGATGTGCATAGAGGAGCGCGCGTTAAAGTTTGCCTTGCTTTGATGAGTTGGTACAAAAATGAAGGGATTTTGTACAGAAATAAATGTATAAATGATCTTTCCTCGAGATAGCAGAAATATATAGAAAATGAGGGTAAATACTTCGATTAAATAAATATATAAAATTGTATTTCTAATGTTTGCCTCGCATATTGTTTTCTGCATTAGTATTAAAGCTATTTTGTGCCAATTCCAGTCCGGGTATCCGCGATACAGGCTTGTCCTAGTGCGGAGCCCATTGAAATGTAATCATCAGCTACTTTATTTTTGTAAAATAAATATTTTGTTTTGTTTGTTTTTTTATATTTTTACCTTGAAAAAAAGGTGTTTCAAGTTTTAAACATATAACGGCAATGTCATTACCTCAGGAGGTCCGTGGGTTAAAGTATGAATTGAGGAATTTAAGAAAATTTACCCCTATCTCCGAAACAACAGAACCAAATGTATTCAATTTCCACAGGAAAACATTCCTAAAAAATGCGAGTAAAATGTGTTAACTCATGAGTTTAATTCATCTAATAGTTACCATATTACCTTCTTGTACAGACCCTCGCACTTAACCGGTTTTTTTGTTATTCGAGCATTGGATAGTCTGTATTAAGCACATAGGCTACTTTTCACCTTATCTGCAAATTTTCATCCAAATTCGTTTAGTCATCACATTGTAGCAAACAAAAACATTATTTACACTAACCAAACAAAATATGAAAGTACTTTTTATGAAAATGCAACTCCTATTTACATGCAAGTTTATTTTATGCGACTATAATTAAACTGGGTTCAAATGAGATTTCCCGGTGTTGTGGCCCTCGTGGGAAGGTTACGGTAGATAAATCAATTTACAGGGTTGCTGATTAATATAATTAAAGCAATAACCGATGCGTTTATCGTCAAAATTTAATCTGTAGGTAATATTTCAAAATACCTCCAGTGCAATGCTACGTAGGGCGCGTCCTAGTTGGACGATACCTAAGAGGCATTGGATTTGTAAAGGAGTTCTAGAGTTACCGTGGGGAACTTATTACTTACTTAGTTATATTACTTATATTACTAACTTAGTTCAGTTATTTACGGGAATAACAAATTTTTTAGACCTACCTACATTGAAGAGTATAGATTTTAGAGTTAGAAAACTTTAAAAGTTTCGACGTTTGGATATTGGAAAACTTATTTGTTTGTTACTCAGAGACGTCGTTACCGGTTTTTACCGATCCGGTTTTGGTAAAATTTGGTAGATAGATGATACTTGAATGTGCTATTTTTATTCCTGTACCACTCGAGCTAAGGTATACGAGCGTATGCAAGTTTAATATAACTTCTAATGGCAACTTTGGAAATGTTTGTTTTTTATCCCTCAAAAGAACAAAACTTTTGAATAGACCCACATTCTATGTGGCGCTATCAAGAGGTAGTTTACTAGACGAAGTTATAGTGGAGTTTGAAGTTTTTTAAGATTCCAGCGTGATTTCCATCGATCATAGCTACTAGTACCTGGGTGACCGAGATTTATTCGAAAACTCGGAAAATCGCGTTTTACCAGAGATTAGACCTAGCTTGAACAGTGTTTCGTCCCCAAAAACCCCCATAGAAATCATTAGAGTCGTTTTCGAGATCTTAATATTATATATTACATAATATATATGTAGGTAATACAAATATTGCTCGTTTAATAGCACCTATTAGATTAGAATAGATTACATAGAAACTAATTACTGCACCTAGATATTTGGATTTCACGTAGAGATTTTGATCCTTAGTGATAAAATAAATATATTTGACTATTTAACTGTTTGTATAAACATACTTGAAGGTCTGCCTAAACTGTTAGACCATGAAAAAAAAATATAGACCGACTATACTGAAGCTATTCCAGGCTTGGTTATAAGTCTTAATTTAAGATCAACTATATACGTAAACTTGCAGTTTTCGTAATACCTGTTTAAATAAGCAGTACCAAAAGCTTTGTTGCTATAGTATCTAGCTCCTATGCAGTTTCGCGTATTACGTTTGTATATCTTCCAAGAACATCTAATGTGTCTGAGATATTCAAATATTGTTCTGAATTCTCGCACAGAACCATGTGGTTTTTCAGACTACTGGCGCTGCTTTCGCAAACCCATATTGCAATGTGAATTGTAGTTTCAGTTGACATCTCGAATATTCTATGTGGTTTTAAATGTTAGTGGCATATCTGTTCAAACAACCTCATTTATGCTGAAATTGTGGGAGGCACCTTATCTTATTGCAGACGCCTTATGGTATTGCATAGCCACATTTGCTCGGAATAAATATTGCTTACATCGCGTTGATTTAACTAAGGGTCTAACCCACAAACTCTTATAGCCAGCTGCCACCAAACGCAGCTTCCGTAAGACTTTTTCCGCTTTTTCGTGAAGAGACGTTCATTTTTATTTTATTCCAATTTCTAGTGATTTTTGATACTGTGTAATTTTAGTGACATTTTAACCTATGGTAGTGAATTTAATTATAAGTGTATCGCGTGTCTTTTCAAATGCGTGGAAATCGTTTACCAAGATTTTAGTAAAACTGCCACCGTTAAATTATAACATGTTTGACTGAGACTGACCTCTCTCTCTTCAGCAGCCATTTTGACGTCCACTGTTGAACGAGGCCTCCCCCTTAGAATGCGATGGGGGGATTTGCTATAATATATGTAGATATAATATACCTACTGGACAAAGGTTGGAGAATTTATAAATTTAAAAACCTTCCTCAGATGCCATAATTAAAAGAAGAAGAAGAAGCTTCTGTTAATTTTCTTTCTTGTCGCTTTCAGCCAAATTCGTCAGCTACGTGACACTGAAATCCGATGAAAACTATAGGTACCTACTTAATTATTATTTATTTTCACCTGGTTTTAAAAACAATATGATCTTAACTTTTGGTGCGTTTCCGCTACGTAGCCCCAAGGTTTTCTGTTCCAATGTGAACAAAGAACTCTAATAAAATAAAATCACCTAGTAGGTACACCTGGTACGATGGTTATTATAACTACAATTGTATTATTTCAGAGTCACAGAGATAAAAGTAATTGTTTTTATTGTAATTAAAAAGAAGTACGAATCTCAAAAAAACCTAATCATCATCATCATCATCATCATGAGCAGTCTTTAGACGTTCACTGCTGGATGAGGCCTCCTCCATCAAATACAATAGGGGGATTTGTCATAATCACCAAGTTTGGCTGGTGGATTGGTCATCGCAGTATTCATGTTGAGTACTCAGGTGGATGCTGCTGCCAATCCCCTGGTGTAATCTCTCAGGCGTCTTTTACGACATCCACGGGAGGAGATGGAGAGGTCTATTATTTATTGGCCAGAAAAAATATAGCTTGAAAAATAGATTGGTTAAAAAACGTTGATTGATTCATAAGCGTGTCTGGTTTTGATCTAACACGATGAATAAAAAGTGCTGTGAAATAAACAATTCAGTCACCGACATTCAAAATTGTTATTTCTCCGATATTGCAGTCGGAACGATTGAACTGCATGTTTACTCTGCCTGATCACAGATGATTTTACAGTATCTATGCCAACTCATATCCAACCAATAGGAATAGCGAGAGCGAGACTCCTCCATCTCCTCACGTGGATGTTGTAAAACCCAACTAAGGGATTACACCAAGAGATGGGCAGCAGCATCCACCAGAGTCATCATCATCATCATCATCATCAGCCTGTAGAAGTGATTACTGGCCAAAGGTGGAACTTTTAAGGCGTTAATATTAATTTATCGCAGAAGGTTTGACCTAGAAATACGTTGGGAAGTTTTTTGGCATTGGTCCTAAAGTGGACTTTTGATTTATCCTGACCGGCCCATTTAATCTTCGTGCTTCTGTGACTTATCGTTCCTAAGACTCGGACCTTTTTCTGTGTATTCGATCGAGGTAACAGAATCTCTGCCGATGATTTATTTTCTTCCTCAACAATATACGGATTTACTACGGGACTCGTTAGGACGATCTATTTTACAAGCTTTTTTTTTATTACAACGTTGACCTGAATACTTTTTGTAGAAGTTTTCGTATATTCAATGACCTAGAAAACTGGAAATTTATAGACAGACATCTTGCTTGAAAAATAATGATATTTACTAGGAAAAAAATAAATTGAGTAGAAATATGTTGGTGCCTGCACCGATATGAAGATACATGAAAAATATAAATTTTTACTAAATGTAGTTTTTTTTTTTTTATCAGATACTTTTACCGTAGATTTCGTAGCAGTTTTGCAGCACGTAGAACATCATTTATGATATTTGGCTGTACTAGTCATTATAGTGATATATTTAACCCACACCCTAGGCAAATTTAAATACCTGGTGGTTCATAGTCTTAGTAAACACAAAATTAAATCCCACTAATATCATACATGCGAAAGTATAGACATTTGGATGTTTGAAAGACATAAAGAAAATATTTATTTTACGTTTCAGAAACTAAACATAGTTTTTACTAGTAAAAATTGAGGGCAAAATGTGTCACCACTCAGCATTTGCTACAGTAATGATAACGCTGTCGTAACGTTGATTTTCTGTGATGCCGTACCTGCGTTTGTAGCAGCAATTTCAATGCACTGTTTGTATGAAAAATTGTAAAACAAAAATAAAGAAAATGTATTAATTTTTCCGCAAAGAACACAACAAAAAATTAAACATTTATGAAACAAATTACCAAAAGACACGACACAAGAAAAGATAAACCATTAAAAATAAACATGTAGTTAAATAGTACTTAGGTAGGAATCAATATGTATGTTGTGTGAGGTCAAATAGGTCCCTATCTCAGTATAAGCTGCACCAGACCTGGGAAGGTGCGGCGCTGGTTTTCAGACATGTGGTGATGTCACGAACATCAATAAACAACAGGAGGTTACGTTTGTTACTCAATCATTATTAACGGCTAAACCGTGTTCGATGCAATTTAGTACAGACATAGATTATGACTTAGATTGAGCTATAGAATAAATTTTTTAGGAATACACCCTTGAAGGGTCGTTTGGTGATCTTAGTTTGGTGTTAAGTAACCAGGTGAATGCTGCTATCCACCGCCTAGTGTAATCTCTTAGTAAGGCTATTAATACATCTACGGGAGGAGAAGGAAGGGTATATTCTCAGACCGGACACACCATGGCACTCTCTGAAATAGGCAACGAAAGTTAACATGAAAAAGTAATTTATGGAAGTAAAAAAACAATATAGCATCAGCGAGATTACTTTATAGTTACTACGGTGCGTAGGTACCTACTTTGGTGAGTTGTTGTTTGCATGCCGGGGAAAGTTTCTGGACCACAGGGACCACGCAAACGAAGTCGCAAGAGGGCCGCTAGTAATATATAAATAAGTAACCAGAAATTATTTTCTTCATAACACGCTTTTACGAAATAAGTAATCAAAACCGTGGCTGATAAAAAATTGCGTTGTTCGTTGTACAACATGCTGTTATCATAGTATGGTATCGTCATTGGAATTTCACAGGTATGCAAAATTTCAGCAAAATTAGATGACAGAAAATACGTTAAAATCATCTCGCAAGATATGGTTTTATCTATGGTTGATATGGTTGGTTGGTTTGGTATGTTGGTGCTTCCACCAACATATCGGTACGTGAAAATTTCCCGTTTTTACAAAATGAATGATATAATTCACGAAAGTTACTTTAGTAAAATCGCAAGATATGCTCCAAATATTACTTAAACATACAGGGTAAGATAAACGAAAGCCTGTAAAAAAAAACAATTACTTAAGTCTTTTGCTAAAGAAAACGGTAGAGCCAAAAATAATAATTTTACTTATTTATTAATAAACTTAAGAAACATCATAGCACAACTTGATAGCAGGTATACAAATTCAAAGATCTTATGCACCATAAAGCATTGAAAATTAACTTCAGTATTAAAAATACCGCACGCATGTCGCACCAATGCCGTACACGTGGAAACTATATTGTCAAAGTTGTTGCCACTATGTCTATTTGGGTCAGACGATTCAACTAGGAAGGTTCAACTTCGACAAAGGGGTCAACCGACGAATCCAACTCGGATGGGCAGCGTCCGGGAAACTATACGCCACATCTACTCGTCACAGATACCGCAGAGCCTAAAGATGAAAGTCTATCATCAGTGCGTGCTGCCAGTGATGACTTAGGGCTCTGAGACGTGGTCGCTAATTATTGCCCATACAGACAAGCTCAAAGTCGTGTAGCGGACTATAGAGAGCTATGCTAGGGGTTTCACTACATGATAGAATCAGAAACGAGGAAATACGTAGAAGCTCACCAAAATGGCTCTCTAAATTAGCAAGTTGAAGTGGCAATGGGCAAGTAATATAGCTCGCAGAACTGACTAAGGGTTCTGGAGTGTCGATCACAAACCCGACAATTGCCATTATAAACGTAGCAGGAAATCGGTGGATGGAGGCGGCTCAAGACTGGTCATCGTGTCATTCTAGGGGGGAGGCCTATCTCCAGCAGTGGACTTCTAAAGACTGATGATGATGATTATACGCTGTACGTCCGTGATTGGGGTCACTTAATTCTATATAATGTACCTTTGTAACTTTGTTGTCCAGTAGATCCGGAGAAAATAGGTTGTCTGACAGACAGACACACAGACAGACAGGCACTGTAGTGATCCTATAATGGTTCCGCTGGTACCCTTGAGGTAGAGAATCCTAAAAATATAACATGCTACATGCCCATTCAAAAATAAGATGGAAAATTAGATGATACATTACCCAGAAAACGTGCTTCTTGGCATATTTATAGGCACTTGATTATTCTCTATACGCTTAGGGAATCATATGCAAATGAGTTCTTTGAAGCCGAAGCCTCCAAAATAAAACTGTTCAAAAAGTCGATCCGTTCTGTGCTCAAAGCGTCCTTAGAACCTAGTAACCATAAAATACAAAGCGTAATTTCTAAAAGTTACGACTAAGTTTTAAATGTAAAGGTGCTTTTTACGCGCTGCGCTGGCTGCACTATGTTTTAAGGGTCTGCAGATACGCTTGAAAAGTGGTGCTTTCAAAAGCCAATAATTCCCTAAATTTTGTTTCATTCTTAACAATATTTAGTTCAGTAGAAAAAACACTTGTTGAATAAATGGATGTCGGATTTTCTAAATTTAACTCTAGATTTTGTGTAAATTGAAATTACACACCTAACACTTTTCATGAAATTGACGAAAATAGAGGTTATAAATATGTTACCATACCACGAAATACATTTTCAATTTGGCATTTTCTTTCACTGAAAATAACGAAGAATTTTATTTCTTTTTGTTTTTTTTTTTATAAATAATTATCTATCAATAAAATCAAATGTTTCATTTTATCCATCTATAATTATAGTTGTCTGGATGAAATCGGTTTCAGTGACAAGGGCGCCCACTGTACTGCTAATTTTAATCAATCCTATTATGTATTCCTGGTGAACAATAAAGTGTTAATTTATCTATCTGTACCTTGCTACGTACATGTATCTCGTGCCTCTTTACATTCCCCGTTTGAAAGTAATTACTTTTACTGACATAAAATACCAGTTACAAGCTTAACGTCAAAATTGTCGTGATTCCTCTAATTAAGATTTGTTTCGGCTGTTTGCCGAAATCAACATGCAAATTGAACTTTTTTGCAATCGACTAAATATTTGGATGAAAAAAAATTATGAAAGAACCATAGTGGTGAAAGGATTATGATACTTTCTGAATGCAAATGCTTAGTTTGTTGTTGAAAATATCAAAATCGCCATGTGTGTGCCTACAATATTTGAGGAGTTCCCTCAATTCCTCATGGATTCCATCATCAGAACTGGATTCTGATAAAAATGAGACTAATCTGGAAGTATATCTATTCAAATAAAAAAAGAATTTTCCAAATCGGTTCATAACCACTGGAGACAAACATAAAAAAAAAAAAAGCAATTGAGAACCTCCTCCTTTTTGTGAAGTCAGTTAAAGAATTGTGTTTGAATTGTTAATGAATTATCTCAAAACGACAACATAAATTTAAAATAAAAATAAAAGTGAAAAAATAAATTAAAAAATAAATAAAACATAAATAAAAATAAATTTAACAGGGGTGTGATTTTTGAACGTCATCGAGTGACTAAACGTCAGTAAAATTGCCGATAATCCCCGATTTCCAAATTTCTATGTATCTAAAACATATTGATGGCTAAAGTTCTTATAAGTACCGTAGATATCAATACAATGATCTCCTCTGTGACATCTCCTGAAAAACGCTGATTTGCGGTCTTTTTAACCGACTTCACAAAAAGGAGGAGCACCTAAATTCGGTTGTATTTAAAAAAAAAATTATGTTTGTTACCTCACATCTCCGACGTTTATGAACCGATTTGGAAAATTCTTTTTTTATTTGAACTCCCAGGTTGGTCACATTTTTTCGGAATCCAGTTCTGATGATCGAATCCATGAGGAATTGGGGGAACTCCTCAAATATTGTAGGCATACATATGGCGATTTTGATATTTTCAGCAACAAACCAAGCATTTGCATTCAGGAAGTATCATAATCCTTTCACCACTATGGTTCTTTCATCATTTTTTTTTCATAGAAATATTTAGTCGAATACAATGGTGGAAGTCAGTTTTTTAAATTAAAAGTTATTCATGTCATTTAGACACTCGGTGATATTAAAAATGCCACCCCAGACAAGATTACCTTGCACGTCTTGGCCGCTTGTCGCGCTTTCATGCTGTCTATCTACCTATATCTATCTATCTGTCTATGTGCTTAGTGACGACCAAAACCTATATCCTAGCAACAGAAGCATAAGCGTTGAACCCATGTAATTTATAATTTTACCGTTTCTCTTTTGCAAGAGTAATGGTTTCGTACTGGGTTAAAATAGTATTACTATTACTATTATATTTTATCAATCTATTTCATAAATTACCTCCTTACACTATGGATTGTTAACTTACTAATATAAAACGGAATATAAAAATGCTCTATTTATTAATAGTATGCTATGAGTCTATATCAGCCATTAAACGTCCACTGTTGGACGAAGCCTCCCTTATAGTACGTATGTAATTGGAGGATTTGCCATAATTGGCTTGGCAGGGGAACTGGAACACTATTGGTGTTGAGTATTCATCCACGGGAGGAAACTGAGGGGTCTATTTTTAAGCGGGACACATCACGGCACATGTTAATTGAAATTCAGGAAAGCTATACAACAGTACTACAGAGAAGAGCCGTTAGAATCGTCAACGATCCCAAGCTCACTAGTACACTAGAGCCGCTGAGCCTGCGCCGAGATATTGGCTCGTTCTGTGTTTTTTATAGACTCCATAATGGGGAGTGCTCTGAGGAACTATTTGAGCTTATAACCGCTTCCAGGTTTTATCATCGCACCTCTCGACATCGGTTGGGAGCTCATCCACACATCATCGATGTGTGGGTATCTCGTACAGCTCGCTTTACGAGATCTTTTCTCCCACATACGTGCAAATTGTGGAATGAGCTTGATGTTCTGAGGTTTTTCCGCTTAACTACAATATGCACAGCTTCAAAAAAAATGTGAAAAGGGTCCTCCAAGACAGGCAACGCATTGGCAATGCCTCGGGTGTTGCAGATGTCAATAGGCGACGGTAACCACTTACCATGTGGGCCGTATGTCAGTTTGTCGAGCCATAACATAAAAAATAAAAAAAAAACATTATGGACAAATTGTGTTTCCTAGCTAACTTAAGTATTTAATTGAAAAAGTCAAGGGGGAAATCCTGCAGGTAATAAATGAAAGCTTTTAAGTGGATTCCATTTTCAGACAGACAATCGTACTGAAATCGGGTTACGATTTAACCAATTGTATATTGACTCAACTCACTTTAATTAACGTTTGGGTAAATTGGAAATCATCGAAACGACTGTATCCATTTTTATAGTGACTTTCGGATTTCATTGCATTTCTGAAATTGTTAACCATCAGTGGAAACGAAACAACGGAGAAAAAAACATGATAAAGAAATAATCGATCTAAAAAAGCTTAAGAGTTTGTCCAGATGAGGCGATTTACGCGCGATTGTTGCGCGTTTTGCGCTCGCGCGAGCAGCAAAACGTGCGACTGCATGTGAACGGAATGTATGAAGCTCTTGTAGTTCTCAATCGCGCGAGTCGAATAGCGCGTAAAACGTCTGAGCTCTAACTTCATCATCGTCATCATTATCATCAGCCTGTAGGTAGAAGTCCACTGCTGGACATAGGCCTCCCCCTTAGAATGCCACGACGAACGGTCTTGAACTGCCTCCATCCACCGACTCCTCGCAACGTTTATAATGTCTTTAGTCCATCGAGTGGATGGCCTTCCTCTACCGCGTCGTCCAGTTTGTCGTCGCCACTCGAGAACCTTTATTCTCCAACGGACGGAGCTCTAACTTAAGTTAAAGAAAATTTACTTAGTTTGAAAATTTACCAACTATTGCCTTGTGGCTAATTAAACTCGCGAGTCTCGCACCCTGAGGGTTCCGTTCCGTAAATTATTTTGAAATCGTCAATGACCTTAGTCTGAGTTTCGCTGCAATCATTGCAATGATGCCGATTAGAAAAATCGTCCGCGTATTACATAGTAACTAGATATTAATCTGTGCCATTTCTATAGAGCACGCAGATTAGTTGATAGTTACTACGACCATGGATCTATACACGGACGATTCGTCATCGTACGATGGTTGCTGCAAACTTGGGCTTCTGAGCCCTTTTCGAGTTTCAGCCACTTTTTCCCACAAAATTCATCATCCCGTTATATTGGTAAAAAGTCGTAAACCCTCAATTTTAGACTTTTCCAATCTTTTTGGTACAAAGCCTCTTAGCATTCCAAATTCCAGGATTGTGAGGTTACTAGAAGTACCCTAGAGGTTTTTCAGTTTCGTGATTTCCTTGTAAAAATTAGATATCAAATCTTTATAATGCATCAAGTTCGAAACTTGAGTTTTTTACGGCACTCTACGGTCACAGACCTTTATACCTATTTCAAGTTGATCTCTTTAGCTGTTTCTCAGAAAAATTGTCTTGACAGACAGACAGACAGACAGACAGACGGATGGACAAAACAGTAATCCTATAAAGGTTTATTTTTCTCTGTTGAGGTACGGAACTTTAAAAACTAGAAACGTTCAAGTTTCAAGTGCACTAGATACCAATTAGATTTGAATTTATAAGACGGATTATTCCTTTATGATTGGTGGTTAGGTTTAGTACATATCTATTAATTGAACTGATTTCAAATACCTCTGCAGATGATCCAATTTCTACCTTCAATCTTTCCCACCCCTTTCAAAGAAACTATAGTTCAGTCAACATTTCAAGTCTATTAAAAGTGGTCAGTCTGTGGCCCTGATACGAATTAATCCGAAACAAACGGCTCCCATCGAACATAAACTTTGCTTGTAACTTTTGCAATTTAGCTATCTAGAGATAACTTGAGGTTATTTTATCTCTTCCAGTAGTTATGAGACTCCATTCCATTGTTCCATTCCACTGTTTGGTAGAGATTCATTATTTTATACAATCGGCCTTTTTTTTGCTATACCCTGTTACAATGAATGTAGCATACGTTTGAAAATACGCTTCACACTCTAATAAAGCTTTGCTTTAAGGTGGATCGTCTCGCATATAGCGCGTTTTATTGTGTTTTTTGCTCGTCACAACTCATCAACACTTCTTCTTGATACAGCGAAAACGGATTTTGCGAAAATTAGGAGACCTAACACACATGTTTTAGTTGATAGTATCTCATAAATATCATTAGTTAAGCTACGGATATCCCTGAACAAATAAACACTGTAAAAAAAACATTGTAGCTAAACTAATTATCTTTATGAGATACTATCATCTAAAACATGTGTGCTAGGTCTCCTAATTTTCGCAAAATCAGTTTTCGCTATCACAAGAAGTGTTGATGAGCTGTGATGAGCAAAAACACAATAAAATTTGAATTTCGCGCCACTTGCGAGACGATCCACCTTAAGGCTTAGATAGGTTTCGATGTAGATTGCCCAATTTGAGAACATAATATAGACCATCTTTTGGCAAACAGTATCATTTCAAAATATGAAACCTGTGTTTTATTACATTGAATTACGTAGGGTACGAAAAAATCGCCGTAATTAGGTTTCTCTAATATTTTGAAGACCCTTAATGACCGACATTTGTCCGAGCCAAGCTCAGGGCAACCCAATAGGGAAGGGAAGTGACGGAGATAGTTTTATCGACACCGGAAATGATGTTGTATTGGAGCCGGCCTCAGAGTTGAAGGCAGAGGTGAGGGTGTGCTTCCGATGAATGTCTATAGACCTCTCTGACCTACTGCGACCTCAATTTATCTGCGATGAAACCTATACTTCTTCACTATCATCATCATCATCATCATCACCAGCTTTTAGACGTCCACAGCTGGACGAGGCCTTCCCCATGAATACAAAGGGGGAATTGCCATAATCAGCACGCTTGGCAGGTGGATTGGTGATCACAGTATTCATGTTGAGTACTCAGGAAGATGCTGCTGCCCATCTCCTGGTGTGATACCTTACGAGGCTTTTATGATATCCATATGGGAGGAGATGGAGGGTCTGTTCTCAGGTCGGATACACCACGGCACTATACTTCTTCGTACATGCTTATAATTTGAGTTTTAGGATTGGATAATATAGCAGTTTGAACGTTTCTGTTAATGTTTGGCTAACATTTTGATATGAATTAACTACATGAGCATCTAACCTTTACTTGAATCTAACCCGATTGGAAATAGAGCGTAACAGGCACTTTTTGTAACTTATAGATGCATCATCATCAGCCAATAGAAGTCCACTGCTAGACATAGGCCTCCCCCCAAGAAAGCCAAGCCCGAGCCACCTCCATCCACCGACTCCCTGCAACCTCTAAAATATCCATCCTCTACTGCATCGTCCGGTTTGTGTTCACCCATCGAGAGCCTTTATTTCCCAACGGTTGTCAGTTCTGCAAGCAATATGACCTGCCCATTGCCACATTAATCAGCTAATTCCGTGAGCTGATATGTGCATAGATACATAGGTACTATGATAAACTGCTACTGTAATAAGGATAAAATTAAATCAAAATCAAATCAATCATTTATTTGCAAGAATACTTATTTTAAAATGTCAGGTCTTATAACTAATTTAGTCACTGTATTCAGCCTGCACGCAGACGTGCAAAATTGTTTGTGAGTTATTATACTTAGGCACTATTAATAGTAGATTGTATCATAAGGGAGCAAAATAATATTTTTACGGCGAGGGCGCTTTTTTGAATCCAGAGCGAAGTGAGAGATTCTAGAGTAGAATCCCGAACGTAGCGAGGGATTCAAAGTACGTCGCCCGAGCCAAAAATATTTTTTGCGCCCGAGTGTTACACTCTACTTTTCAAAACAAAACCATGAATTTCTAACAATCCGTGAATAACTTATCATTTAAAAAACAGACTTCCGCCATTGTATTCGACTAAATATTTGGATGAAAAAAAAATTATGAAAGAACCATAGTGGTGAAAGGATTATGATATTTTGCCTACAATATTTGAGGAGTTCCCTCAATTTCTCATGGATTCCATCATCAAAACTGGATTCTGAATAAAATGGGACCAATCTGGAAGTATATCTATTCAAATAAAAAAAGAATTTTCCAAATCGGTTTATAAACGCCGGAGATATGAGGTAACAAACATTTAAAAAAAATACAACCGAATTGAGAACCTCCTCCTTTTTGTAAAGTCGGTTAAAAATGACGAAATCACGGGCCGTAGTTCGCGCGTTTCTAATTTGTTTTTTTTTATTCAGCCGGTGACGCGACTATGGGCCGTCGCGCGTCGTATCAGCCAGTATTTATTTAAACAATATTTGCGTTCGCCTTCTTTGGCGCTGAACACTAAGATGATCCAAATTTAAAAAGGGCGCGGCAAAGATAATTGCGGCGCACTTATTTGTGTTTGATTCTTTTCAAGATGTTCCAAATTCAAAAAGTGCGCGGAAAAGATAATTGCGGCGCACTTTTTTGAGTTCGATATGTTCCAAATTTAAAAAGTGCGCGACAATAGTAGATTATGCACTAAGGGAATAAAGCAGTGTCTTATGTCGCGGGCGGCATATTGAACCCTGAGCGTAACGAGGGACTCTAAAGTTAACTTCCGAGTGTAACGAGGGAGTTATATAGAGTCCTGAGTGAAGCGAGGGGTTCAAGCTGCCCAAGACAAAGACAGGCTTTATTCCAGAGGAGCATACTCTACTTTTCACACCTACTGCGAGACAATAAAAAGCCAGGGCTCCATAAAATAAGTATCGTCTGTTTTGACAAACTCTGGGGTAGAATCATTATCACTCGACATTTTTTGTTAACAATAGGTAATATTGTCACTGACATGTATTATATCACAAAAAAATGCAATAAAATTCACTGAAAATCACAGCACCAAACATCTCTTTTGTTTCACATTCTTTAAAATCACGCTTATATTTCTTTTTTTTTCGAGTTCTGCTATAGTGGCCAGTTCGATTTTCGAACAAACCTCTTTAGAATGCCATATGGGCATTTTTTTACTCAGAGTTTTCCACGAGTCTCCAGTGCTTCAGTCCTTATTCTAAGAGTCTCCACACGAATTTGACGTTCCACATTCAAATCACTTTATTCCCTAGGGAGTTTCATACAACTTTATATCCCTAGAGAGACAATGCTTTACTTTACGTTGTGGTTGCATGACATTTAATTGGACATTGTCGAGCAGGTGGTGTGAAAAGATAATTGCGTTACACTTATAGAAGCTTCATACAGAAAACACCACCTTTGGGTACACTTAAAGGCGAACCAAGTCGTCCTTTTCGAATAGATGGGATGAAAAATTTAATTTAAACTTCCAAATATTCCTTTACATTATAAAAACATTTCTCCAATAACCATCTACTTAACTTTTTCCATCTCCATGATGGATGTACTTATAAGTATGATTGCGTAAAAAGTAGTGACTTTAGGGAGGGTTCCCAACGAGTAACACCCAAACGAGTAACACTGTTACTCGTTGGGAATTTTTGTCCCAACGAGTAACACCTCTCCTTGGGTGTTACTCGTTGGGAATATTTCTAGAAAAAAATATCCCAACGAGTAACAGTGTTACTCGTTAGGAAAAAAGTTCCCAACGAGTGACACTAAGATATTAGTCAGGGTGAAGCTGAAAATAAAAAAAACACTTTAATTAATGGCTGATCACTGCTTTTTATTTAAAAATAAAACAATCAACTTAATAAAATAAACATCCAAGTGTCCAGCAACATTTGTATTAACTCCTCTTTAAATCAAACTTTTGTATCTATTACAGTTTTACATTAATTGTTTATGTACTTACCACATTCTACATTATCATAAAACACAAGGAAATAAAAATCCAGTTATTGACAATTACTATTATGTGCAGTTATTGACCAACTAAATTTAACTTAGCGATGCGAAAGAGACAAGCCGCGCTGCTGCCTCTGACCACTTTCCTTCAAGTGAAGCATTCCTTTTTCCCGTTCCGGATATAAAACCACGGACCATTTTGAAATAAAATATATTAGATAATAAATATAATTAATGTAGGTATCTCTTTTTGATGAGTTTTTGTAATAATGGTGCAAAATAAAGATATAAGCAATCTTTCTATCTATCTTAATTTAGTCAGACTGCTGCCATTAATATTTTCGGAATGCTATTTTTCCCGCGAGCATCTGTACTTATTAATCTTTTTATAATGAGTATTAATAATTGATACTAATAATATAAGAGTAACATAGTGTTTATTTATTTCCACTAATTATTAGACTACAATTAAACTTTGATTAAATAAAAGGACGACGGTGAACACTCAGCAAGAAATGTTTTGGATTGGTCACTAGACTAAATCAGGCAAATACCTGGGTGATTGGTACCAGTGTAACATAACACCCAACATTCACATACGTAGCCCTAATCCCACACTAGGATTCCCTGTGTCGTGGGTATCAGGAACTACGAGTACCATGGTACCATAACACCCAGAACCAGAACAAATATTTGCAGAGCATACAAACATTTGTTCCGCAGCGGGAATTAAACCCGCATCTCAGCCGGACTTGCCCGCCAAAATTAAACGCCTAACTTCAAAGTTAGGCGTTAAGCTGTTACAGTTTTTTTAGGAACTAATTTGTCTATGCCCATCTTTACTGGGCAATTTCAGCTCAACCAAAATCCATCGGCAGAATGTATAACACTATTAGCACATAATAATTAGTTACTTACTTTGACTCGAAACAGTCCGTAGCAAATTTTTCTTTTTACACACGCCCACACTTTCAAACCACTGTCATGTCTTCTTCAGGCGTAGTAATGATGTCCTCCCCGAAGAAGAACACTACCTCCATTTTTTTTCACGTATACAAATTTGTTTTGTTGAAATTAACTGGATGACGCCATTTTTGTAGTGGTTGTACGTTATTGTGTGCCCTGTGCACTGACTCACGCTGACAACTTGACTGACTGCACAAAAGTGTTGCCAGCACCTACTTTCATTCTGGACACGAGGTAACCATTTTTCACTATTAGAGGAAACTTCACCAAATATCCTTTTTAAGACATTGGCAACGTTGCTATCACTATTGTAAATTTTCTAAACTGCAGGCCTTGTCTTAGGATTGAACTCGTTCTCCTGACTACAGTATCAAGAGTTGATATGTGTTTTTTTTATATAGAAATACAGAGCTGCCCAAAAAGTACTCTAGGAGTGCTCGTCATTCTCACCATAAAAAAAGTACTTGGTGTGATTCACCGTAGAAAGAGTATAGTTAGAATGTGCTTGCGCTTACTTCTGAGTTGTCCTATGCTGTGGGAATAAAGTACATACAAGACAAAGATTGAAAGTTTATTACCGGGTTTTTCCATCTGTTCGGTTTGTACAGCCAAAATATATAGAGCAGTATTCATATATATAATATTATATTCATGTATATTATTATTATATCATATTCATTGCATACTTCACCAGTACTAAAACTCAATCACGTTGGAAACACTTCGCAAAATGCTTATCTCTGCTGCAATTCTGTGCAATATCTTATAGTGCAGTGTTGTCTACATACAAATTACAAACTGCACGATTGCATTGTTTCACTAAGATTTAGCCGTTGCTGTTTAATTATTGAACGTATTTGAAGGACTAGAGATTGAACTAGCAGTGAATATAATTTTTTTCAATCAGGCTAATAAAATATGGTGAATGTTCAAAGTTGCCATATTTTGGCGTTAATAGTGTATGGACAAAAATTCAAAATGGACTAACGAAGATCAAGTATAGCAACGCAGTATGGACACTTTCAACTAAATAGCTACGTATATTTTTTTATAACCGAACTAAAATAAAATGTCGTAATTTGTAGCACTGTTACTCGTTGGGATGTTTTTGTCCTATCGAGTAACAGTGTTACACTGGGTGTAACTCGTTGGGAATACTTCTTTTAATTTGTATCCCATCGAGTTACACTGTTACTCGATAGGAAAAAAAATCCCAACGAGTAACAGTGTTACTCGTTTGGGTGTTACTCGTTGGGAACCCTCCGACTTTAGTGACCATTATGAGTTGAAGTTTTAAGCATCGTGACATCCCTAATACCCAGTAGGGACATAATTTAGTCAAAGTCCGCGACAGCCGGCGCGGAAGGGATCGTTTGTTACTCTCGCGGTCATTATCTCATTTCATTTATACTCAGTGAACAATGTTCCCACGTCTGGAACACACACCAACTTCTATTAATAGCTCCACTTTACAAACAATAATGCTTTAGATGTATATAATAAAGCTAGCTTTGTTTCTGTTTAACCATTCCTACATTATTCAGTAAGATTCTCAGATCACTTTTCAAACAAAAATTACAAAGAAATTGTTTAAAAAAATATTTCAACTTCTGAACTGAACTGAAGATTTCATAGATAGTTCTCGAGTTGTTTCGTTTATTTGTGTAACGTTTTAGGGATGAACAATAAGTTAGTTAGAGTTTGTTAACGAAGCCAGCAAAAATTCGCTCCAACTTTTGTGCTATTTTAAAGTATTTTACATACACAAAATAGCTGTACGTAGTATAACATAATGAAATTAATAGTAGGATGCAGCAGCTGTCTAGTAGATTGAACCATACTTTTAATAAATTTCTTAAGAAGTGTATTAATTAGTCTCAATGCAGTTTTTTTGGCATAACTACCGCTTTGATCCCACACATTTCCTTTATCGTGGGTATCAGGAACTACGAGTACCATGGTACCAGAACATCCAGACCCAGAGCAAATATTTACAGATTATGCAAATATTTATCCCGTAGTGGGAATCAAACCCACACCTCTTGCGTCTCAGTAGGCTATTTGCCCGCCGCGCCGCGATCTTCCAGAATAAAAAAAAACAAGAACATTTTAGGACTGAATTAACAACGCCAGTGGTAGAGTTTAAGGAAATTCTATGTTACATGGTAGAGTAGCTTTATAGTAAAGGTCATTGTTGAAAAACAAAACGAGTTGGCAACAACTCTCGTTGTGGTCCAAAGTAGGCGATGTTTATGAAGGCATAGTTACCTGTACATTGGGTTGTGTATATGCTTGGGGCAATTTACCCTCTGGACATGAAACTAACTCCTAGATGTATGATGTTAAAGCTATTTAACTCTGAAAGGGTAAGGATCGTACACACGATTTATTTTAATGAAGCCATTTACACAAAAAGGTCATAAGGATGTGCACTTTTCATAAATATTTGTTTGTTTACAGGTATTGTTATTAAATTTGCCTTTAATTTCAGGTAGATTAACAGTTCAGTTATGGTTAAACTCTGGTTTCCTATAAAGAGGTGACCGTCATATGACGACTGTGAAATAGCGGTGAAGTTGATTTTATACCTTATGTCACAGACATAATTGACGTATTCGTTAGACCTCCGTGGTGCGGTGGGCGAGTATATAGCAGGCTGAGATGCAAGAGGCGTGGTTTTGATTGCCGCTGCGGAACAAATATTTGTATGATCTGTAAATATTTGTCCGGGTCTGGTTGTTGTAGTACCATGGTACTCGTAGTTCTTCGATACCCACTACATAGGAAATCCTAGTGCGGGAGCAGGACTGTTCATGTATGACTGTTGGATTTTATGTTATGGGTGTTATGTTATTCGCGTCTCCGCTATTACGGCAGTAATATGTCAGTAGCTGCTTGCTAGAAAACCAAGGTTTTACAGAATACAGTATACAAAGGACCTAGCTACCTAGGACGTCCCGAAACTGAAGCGTTTGAGCTAGGCATTTATGCAAGAATGGCCCGTTTAGCTGAAACTGTGAAAGCGAGACGTCGCGAGTTGTGTTAGATTCTCAGTAGTTGTATGCTAGTTAACCATGGTAGTAGACCAGAGAGAAGCGCCACCTGTTTCACTCTTTGAAATTTTGCCCTAAATTTCTGTATTCATTGTGGCTTCAAGTTAAGTGACTTTCGGCACTAACAATTTACATGCATGTGGGCTCTGTGCTATTTAATGTAAATAGTTTTACCTACGTGAATGCAAGTGACAGCTTTTTTACTTGTAATAAGCATTACTTCTACTAATAGAACAGTGATGGTTATCTAAGTACCTACTCGTGCTTTGTAGGTAATAACACCACTTGATAGCTACCAAACCAATTCAGAACTATAATAAGTTTCAGGTTATTCAATATGTATAAATTAGGCTGACAGTTCGATAGTTGGTATAGATCTAGATGAAATATTTAACTATTTTAGACTCGTTTTGTGTGAAATGCTGAAATGTTACAAAAACCAAATAAAACCACAAAAAATAAGAAAAAACAAACACATTTTTAAATTTTTTCATCATCGTCATCAATATTAACATTTATTTATTTATTTATTCCTTAGTCAGCTTTTACGACATCCACGAGAGGAAATAGAACGGTCCATTCTAAGGCCGGACGGGTATTAGGGTAAAAAATTTAAATTTTATTGAATTATAAATAATAAATTATCTTAATTTAATAATAAGCGTGAACCGAGAGCTGGCTCTTTTCTGGCTCAACACATTGGTATTGTCATTCAGCGTGGCAATGCTGGCTACATTGCCACGTCTTGGGTCGCTTCCGTCTGGTAGTCATTTGGATCAGTTGAGCTATCTTTAGATCGTTTGAAACGGTCTTTAAATATAAAATACAAATACAAAATAGTTAATACCCAGAAACTAATAAAGATAGCTCAACTGTTTGATTTGTATTTTTTGAATTTTGTGTTTACTTGTATTACTTGTATTATTATTGCTAGAAATATTTCCTCTTTTCATTTTTAACCTACTAGCTAAGTTTCATTCTGAAATAGTAACAGTAATTTCATACACATGAAAAATTACTCTACGTGGCTAAGTGGCTTGTAGCTTCGTAGCACTATAGATTACTCTAGGGATGTTTTGCTCGGTATGACATACACATACAAGACCGGAGAAAGCATTACGTTACGTAAGTAAGTTACAAGCAGACAATAAATTACCATTCAATAATCCTTTATTTTTTTATTTTAATTTAATTTCACTTTTCATAATATTCAATGATTAAATTAAATGTAACGTATTTTTTAATAAATTTTGAAGGTATCTTATGTATGTTAACAGTGTTATAATATTATTATGTAATACCTACCTTTGTAGGTATATTATTTATTTTGCTCTGTTTGTTCCCTGTGTCCTACCTATTCTACTTCTTGTATTTTAGAATTCAATTCTATTATTCTACTTCTGTTCTGTCTGCTTATTGTTCTATTTGTTTTTCGTGTTAAATAAACGCTTTTTATTTAATTTTTTATTGATTCTCTTTATATTTGCAATACATTGAAAAATAACGACACGCTGTTCGTTGGGGGGTTGTGAATCTAGTGACTTTCTGTAAAACTATTGTTAATGTTACTAGCAGAAAAATAAACGAGCGTTAAATTATTGTACATTTTTGTGCTACATGGGAAAATTGCGCTTCGCTGGTAGTAGCTCAGAAAATCCCAGGTGGCTAAGTTGTATACATAAGTTTCAAGTATGCAACTAAATGTACATTCAATCTCACTAATAATATCTAAAGTTCGTATATTATTACTTCTTCGTGCTCAAATGGCTGAACAGATTTGAATGAAGTTTGGAATGGAGATACCTTATACCCTGAATTAACACATAAGCTACTTTTCATTATGATCATCATCAATTTTTATTATGGCTCACGTGGAATGCGCAGCTAGCAGTTCTATATTTTTGTGACAGATCAAAATTATGCTACGCTGTATTTTGTACCTTTACTTTGTAGACATTTAATTGCAATATAAAGTTACTATGTGGACTGCTTGTTCAGTATGATGAATTGCATTTTCATTATGAAGGTATATAAGGTAGATCGTCTAAAAAAACATACAATAAACATACTTTGTCTAGTGATTAAAACGATCTTGAATAGCCAGAATTTTGGGTCTGTTTGTAAAAACAGACTTGAACTTGTATTGTAACAGAAAAGCTTTGTTTTAACTTTCTGCAAACCCAAATTGTAGGTACTGCAGATGTCTGGTAGAAAAAAAACTATTTCTGGTTAAAATTGGTACAAAATAAATAACAAAAGATTTCCTGCACGTGGGTCTTATACGTACCTAAATGGACATAAATCGGTACCATCACAACGAGGCCTCCCCATAAAATACAATCGAGGGAATTGCCATAATCACCACGCTTAGCAGGCGGATTGGTAATTTCCTACAGTATTCGCGTTGAGTTCTCTCTCGGGTGGATTTTGCTGTCCATCCCCTAGTCTAAGCTTATGGGTGAATTTTCCAACATCCACAAGATGAGATGGAAGGATTTTGACACAGGCCGCACACACCACGTCTTTAAAAATATAAATACAATAGAATAATTCAGTTTAGATGATTGTGTCAGACCGTGTGTGTAGAAAAATATGTCACATGTGACATAGGTTTGCATTTGTCATCAATCACTGGTGGCACTGAACTTCAGAAAAACCAACTAAAGAATATTTATATTATATAACATAAATAGCATAGATTTTTTTCTTATAATATGTACAAAGGTGCTGTGTAGGCTAAATAAATGCTATCTCACTATAGTTGAAACGTACTAAATTCTACAATAATCAGTATGGACGTACCCTTTAATATACATATAATAAATATACATATATACATAAACACATGCCTTTTTCTAAAGGGTAGGCAGAGCCTCGAAGGGCCTCTTTTCACCGTGGGTTGCACAGTCGCAGGACCTACACATTCTAAGTATATAATTATACTCAAAAAATGCTACGAAAAGTAAAATGTTATTCTGTAAATGTTTATTCTCCCAGCAATATCTGATGTAATGTTTTCAAAGTTACCAAACACTTCACGAGTTCCGCGACGCACGTCTTCAGATAAAGTCGAAAGTTTCATGCAAAGTTTTTATATTTTCAACCACTTCGTAAGGTTATAATTTACGTCATGTAGCTAGTACATCTAAGAACCTATATAGAAATAGTACATTCATATATGTGGGTATTGCAAAGCTAATATTAATTTCTAGCTAGGTAATTATTAGGTTTTTATTAGGTAGGTACTTATTTTTGTCAGTTGCAAGCACATCATTGTGCAAAAATAATAAAAGTTACAAGTGCGAGCGAGACTCACGCGCTGAGGGTTCCAATCCGTAAATTATTTCGAAATCATCATATCATAAAACAAAGCTTTATAAAAAAATCAACAAAAACAATAAGTCAATCTTAGGTACAGTTGGTAGCAAAAGTAAAAACTGAAATACAGCTTGACAGCTTGGCCAGACAAAGTGACGACAAGTGGACCAAAGCGAAAGCGGTGACCGAGTGTAGGCCAAGAAATAGAAAAAATAAGAATGACCTTTTCCCATTTCGTGGGCTAGATTCACGCAGGATCAAAACAGATGGCATAGATGAAGGAAGGCCTATTCCCAGTAGTAATTTATACGGCCTGAAAGTGAAAATGAAAACGACTTTATCAAACAACTCACATTATTTAACTTTCAAGATTATTTGATCAAAAATAAGTATGCACGTTTACCGAAAACAAAGAGATGCTATTATTCGAAATAATAAAGAAACGGAAGAGGAAAAGTAGCATAGACAAAGATCAGATACATACAAATTTTCCGACAAGGAAATTCTTGCTTTGGATATTTTATGTCATTCGATCTCATTAGCATTTTTTTGTAGGCGATAAAATATTCGGCACAAAAAGTCAAGTAAAAATAAAAATATACCCTTGTGGGCAATTTATAATCATAACGGGATTTAGGATAACAAGATGAAAAGGTTTTAGACGGGACGATTTTAGACGGCGTTTTTTGCAATTCCTGTCCTCACCTACGTTTCAGATATTTGTGCTTTAGCATAGCGAATGTGAGGCTAAGCATACGGTGTTTTTTTATTGGAGCTGATATTTATAACTACTTTGCCATGATATTCTGCGCCACACAATTTGTCTCAGCGAATCGAGTTTGAAGTGCAATGCGGCCATCGTGTTTACCAAGCATTGAGTGCTTTAGGCTCAAGCGTACCTTTTTTATCAGTTCCACACCGCATCATTACTCTCCATCACACAAGATGGCGTAGTAATTAAAACTTTTTAATTCTTGCAACGCAAAGTTAAAGTGGTCGTTATTCAACGTTTTCATAGAATAATCGTGAATAAAATAAAATCGGTTTGTTTTATAACATTCCTTTTAATGTTAATGTTAAAGTTCAAACTCTATGGGTGGTCCATTATGCGTGAGAGTTGTCTGGCTAGGTAGTCAGTCAGCCTAACTCTGTCTAGAAGCACATAAGTTTCCTGGGGCCTTCGCAGGCTTCGCGGAGTGACCTCGGGTTGTTGAGGATTTGTTCATGTTAAGTTGCTACTCCCACCCATTCCAGGACTACGTGAGCAGCTGATTCTTCTTCGCTCAGTCACCCTGCAGAGTGGGCTTTCTGTAGCTACAATGTTGTAGAGGTGTTTGTTCAGGAGACAGTGTCCTGTGAAGTTCCCCACGATGGTACAAAGGTCACAAGGTCAAATCACACAATCAAGTAATCACATTGTAGGTGACTTGAATTGATTAGTTGTAGAAGATATTTCTATGTAAGAATTGATTGGCGAGATTACAAGTTTCGAAAACTTAGAAACAAGGACAAATCCCCTTAGTGGCCGCCGTCATGTAAACGGTATGAGAAAATAAAACTTTCTGACAAGGGTAACAAGATATCAAATCACATTTCTACGTTGCTGTTCTTTTAGAGGACTGTTTTTAAGTTCAAATAATAGTAGATTGTATCATAAGGGAGCAAAATAATATTTTTACGGCGAGGGTGCTTTTTTGAATCCAGAGCGAGGTGAGGGATTCTAGAGTAGAATCCCAAGCGTAGCGAGGGATTCTTTAGTAGAATCCCGAACGTAGCGAGTGATTCAAAGTACGTCGCCCGAGCCAAAAGTATATATTGCGCCCGAGTGTTACACTCTACTTTTCATCACCCACTATGAGAAAATAAAAGGTGCCTCATATTTTATTTCAAAACAAAACCATGAATTTCTAACAATCCGTGAATAACTTATCATTTAAAAAAAAGACTTCCGCCGTTGTATTCGACTAAATATTTGGATGAAAAAAAAAATATGAAAGAACCATAGTGGTGAAAGGATTATGATACTTTCTGAATGCAAATGCTTGGTTTGTTGCTGAAAATATCAAAATCGCCATATGTATGCCTACAATATTTGAGGAGTTCCCTCAATTCCTCGTGGATTCCATCATCAGAACTGGATTCTGAAAAAAATGGGACCAATCTGGAAGTATATCTATTCAAATAAAAAAAGAATTTTCTAAATCGGTTCATAAACGCCGGAGATATGAGGTAACATTAAAAAAAAAATACAACCGAATTTAGAACCTCCTCCTTTTTGTAAAGTCGGTTAAAAATGACGAAATCGCGGGCCGTCGTTTCTAATTTGTTTTTTTTTATTCAGCCGGTGGCGCGACTATGGGCCGTCGTACCAGCCAGTATTTATTTAAACAATATTTGCGTTCGCCTTCTTTGGCGCTGAACACTAAGATGATCCAAATTTAAAAAGGGCGCGGAAAAGATAATTGCGGCGCACTTATTTGTGTTTGATTCTTTTCAAGATGTTCCAAATTCAAAAAGGGCCGTAAAAGATCATTGCGGCGCACTTATTTGAGTTCGATATATTCCAAATTTAAAAAGTGCGCGGCAAAGATAATTGCGGCGCACTTATAGAAGCTTCATACAGAAAACACCACCTTTGGGTGCACTTAAAGGCGAACCAAGTCGTCCTTTTCGAATAGATGGGATGAAAACATTATTTGTGGAGATATCTAGTTTTTATACCTTACACATATATACATAACATAACATAACACCCAAAGTCATAATAAAAGTCAATAATGCATAGTCCTGATCCCACACTAGGATTCCCTGTGTCGTGGGTATCAGGAACTACGAGTACCATGGTATTACAACACCCAGACGCGGAAAAATTATTTGCAGATCATTCAAACATTTGTCCCGCAAAGGGAACCTGTGCGCCGCGGGACCTCTTGCGTCTCGGGTGCTCGCCCACCACGCCACGGCGGTCTACATAAAAAGTGTTCGAGCCGGTCGCCATCCAAATAAAATGATCTTGTGGAATGATGCTGTATGAATATATACATGTATGTATGTATGTTGAACTTTTCCTTTTGACTTAGATACTTCACAAATATTGCTCTACCTGCCTGAAAACCAAGTACATTAAACCGTCCTCGATAAATACCTCACACAACAGTCAAAACCGCATTTGAGTCTATCATGTAGAATACAAGCGTACATATAAGTGTACAAACAGATACACAGACGTTTCTAGTCTATGAATATAAAAAAAGATAACTGAAGTACATCCAGTATTTAGATGTTAATGTAGAGCCAAGATAACACCGAACTTGTCAAACTGAATTTGATTGCGAATAAGTTGAGAAACCTTTGGCCGCAACTGTGGTCTACATAAATTCCCCTTCCAACACCAACTTGGCAATTTTAATACCGGAATTAAGGAAACAATAACGTGAAGAGACGTTTGGCTACCGGCAATTTATTTGAGCCGTGAGAAATGCTTTATTCTATCAACAAGTAATGAAATATCTACATTATTTTGTGTGCGATGACATGAATCTATAAATGATTGAGTGCCCGTCTATGAAAAAAGGCTCAATAAGGCTCTGCCACCCTTTCCGGGGAAAAAGGCTATGTATGTGCACAGGTACATACATAGAAATTTCCTCAATAAAAAAAAGATTGACAAAATCTGTCTTATTATTATATTTTTAACTTTATCCGTTTGGGTGGGCCTAAAAATAGATTTCTCCATCTCTTCCCGCGGATGTCGTGCAAGCCGACTGAGGGGTAACACCAGGAGATAGGACGAGTACTGCAATCACCAATCCACCGGCCAAGCGTGGTGATTATATCAATTCACCCCTAATATTTTACGGGGGAGGCTTCGTCAGCAGCCTTCGTCGTGGAACAGTGGATGACTAAAGGCTTCTGCTGATGAACTTTAGCGTTTGGTGCATATTTATAAAATACACAGCAACTGATTCTTTATTTGTGTACTGTAATAATAAGATTTTGTTATATCCTGAAAATATCGACCGGGCGGGGATCAAACCCACAACCTTCCCTCTGTTAAAAAAAGTTCTATTTTATAACCTCGTTATAATTTTGTCTACACCATCGATAAAAAGCTTATCAGCAGCGCTATGGACAATACCCCATTTTCATTACAGCAATTAAAAACTTCACTCCGTGTAATCCAAAGAAAAGATCGCGGTCGCTAAAGCCATAAAACATAAATGGGTCAGACAAGCATGACTTTCGAATGGTTACAAAAACAGACCCTTAGATGTGAAATGTAATTCCCCGTCCGATACCATCTCTGTGTCACATTCTCCTGTTTTTATAAATTACAGTTTTTAGATGGAAATACCCGCTCCTGATATTGTTCACAGTATCGCTGAAAACCACCCGCCGGTATTCAATTATTTTAGGACATCATAAAAAGCTAAAGTTATTTCGTAACCCTTTTTTTGCGAAACATTTTCAATGGAAAATATGAAAGCGTTCACGTTGCGTTTTGTTCTACATTACAACATATGCCCAAAACAAAACTCATAAATCAAAGACTAATAAAATTAAAATACATATTGGACCAACGATTTAATGTTAAAAAGGTTGGGTTGCCAATTGAAATATCTAAATTTTTTATAGTGCAAAATCAAAGTTGCTTCAGACTAAATTGTTTTCTTCGAAAAGGAAATTATTGTCTACTATAGATAGTCAGAAAGAAACTTCGAACTTCGAAAAAATTAGGTAGAATGTACCTACGTCATTACTGTTGTTCAAATGTGCGATAGGGAAAAGTGTATTGTATTGTATTGTAGTTGTATCCATTGTTAGCATGCTGAGCGGGAAGAAAAAGTATATTATTATAGATCCATTGATAACGTGCTATTTTATTTTGGGTGGCAAACACAAAAGGCCACTTACGTTTTCTGAAAATTTAATTAAAGAAAGAACTAACAACTGAAAATCGCGCGCCGCGCTTTCTTTCGTTTTATTTATAGAATTTTTACTAGTAGTATACAGTAAGCTAATACAATATTGCAATCAAAGTTTTACTATATGAAAATGGGCTCACT
Organism: Epirrita christyi; assembly: GCA_951392215.1. Classification (NCBI taxonomy): domain Eukaryota; kingdom Metazoa; phylum Arthropoda; class Insecta; order Lepidoptera; family Geometridae; genus Epirrita; species Epirrita christyi. The sequence continues at coordinate 6,668,431 of OX595839.1, read as the reverse complement.
TTACCTGTCACTAACTGTGACTTGTGCCATGGTGCCGTGGTGTGTCCGGCCTAAGAATAGACCCCTCCTTCTCCTTCCCTGGATGTAGTAAAAACCTTACTAAAGGATTACACCAGGGGATGGGCAGCAGCATCCACCTGAGTACTAAACACCAAACTGCTATTACCAATCCACCTGCCAAGCGTGGTGGTTATGGCAAATCCCTCCATTGCATTCTATCCAGCTTCATCCAGCTGTGGAAGTCTAAATGCTGTTAAAGAGACTTAACAGTGTTTAACTGTGACATGTCACCGCATTCATTTGTCTAAGCTGAACGTGATTGGTCTACCAAACGCCCTCAAAAGCGTCGAATCAAATTTTCACTTCGTCTAGCTTTAGTCGAAGGTACTTGAATATAGAAATTCCAGAATATTCCACTAGTATTTGAACGCCACTGACATATTGAATTTTATGATAGGGGACTGGGTGCATTTTGTTTGACTGTTTACTGAGAGCTCGAATGAATGCTTTCGGTCACGATATCAATATCGGTTGAAACGCAGACCACCAAGAAACAGACACATGACAAAACCCCGATATGAATTGACTGACTAAAATTGATTTTTTTAAAAATGGAATGAAATATCTCTATATCTTAGAATTATATTTGTTTTAATGGGCCAATTACGATCCTTGTTAAAAGTATATTTTTAACGTCATAAAAAAAGTATCCTGACAGGAAAGGTTTGATAAAAAGGAAAATGATTTTTAGCATAACCAGTTTGGTGACACAACCTACACTGACGAGCAATGAAAAAAAACGCCACTTGCAAAGTGCATAAAAAAATCTAAATATCTCCTAAAACACAAAAGTTAGCCACATGAAATAAAAATATCTTGAAAACAGTTTTATATTGCACATTAAAACCTTTATAAATACATGCAAACACACACATACATAATCCGACTGCTGTGAGATACGTAAAGAGATTTTCAATTAATATGCTGGTCCGTATTTGGTCAATATGGGCACATACATACATTGTTTATACTGATAACGCTTCAACACCCATAAGGCCCCTCACAGCTCAAGTTGTTAAAGATCTTCACGCTATTGTTTTTAGTTCAAATTACCCTTTTTTGTTATTATCTTCTTAGCACATTTTATTAAATTTATTTTGTTTCCATCAGGGTGTTTTTTATGCGTTATTCAATCCACTTCAATGTTGGTTTTTACTTCAAGAAGCTAACTTGCGTGGTTTCGGAAATATTGAATAATAAGTAAGTGAATTTTTTATTTTGCTCGTCAGTGTATACGGTGGACCGACGAACGGGCATTCTGTTTTAATCACCAATCGATAATGATGTTATTAGCTCTTCAGTGGGAGATAAAATAAATAAAGCTGTAAGGTAAGGTTGTATCGGCAGTGCAAACGGGTAAAGTAAACACTTCGTAACGTAACCCTATCATGACTTTTCTCAGATCCATCTCAAAGTGCGATTGAAAACGCTTGAACAAATTAAACCTTGTTTTTTTGGAATTGAATAAGGTCTGTTTTATTGCGTGGGCCCTATGAAACTTAACAAGCAAAAATATTGTTTTTTTAAATAAATCACCGGACTTATATCAACAACACTTACTATAAATAAATAAATATTAAAAACTATATTAGTTGTTATTTATCAGAATAATCGTTTTGTTTTTATATTGTGGCTATGTAAGAGATAGAGAATATGTTTTTCCATTTAAAAAACATCTTTTTTTTGTCTAATTATTTTTTTATATATACTTATCTAAGGTTTCCAGGATAAACATAAACTGGAATCTGAGTCGCATTTTGGCATAGAATTTTGAACATAAACAGTCCAAAATCATATTTGGATATATTGGAAATAGAAACGGATTTATTGTTAGGCCGGCACTTTTAGGTGCGTTAAGTGTATGTCAACAAGGATTAAGAGAAGCAATAAATTTCCTCGTTTTCCCCGATTTATTTTCCCTCGGTAATCCCAAGAGTTGTACGTGAAGACGTCTTATATAAGGGCTGATAGGTTGCTAATGATTTATCGGTTCACCGTATCACAAGATAACAATTAAACTGGTTTCTCTTTAAATAAGATCATGAAGGTTTAGAAGCAAGTCTTTGTCGATAGATTGTTAGAAGATTCGGCTTAATGTTGGTTGTGACGGTTCGCTTTCTGCTCGAAAGATATCCTGTATGGATTGTCTGATAAGGCGTCTCGTTTTCCTCTACTTCCTAGATCGATTACCTGATCGTAGCTCGCCAGTTGAGCTGATCAAAATTTGGCCTACACAGAACGGATTTAAATATGACCTGCTCTTACAATGGCAGGTTAAGAGGTGGTCGTGGTGTATCTGGCTTAAGAATAGATCCATCCGACTCCTCCCGTGGATGTCGTAAAAGCTTACTAAGGGGTTATACCAGGGGATGGGTAGCGGAATCCACCTGAGTACTCAACATCAATACTGTGATCACCAATCCGCTGGAGAAGCGTGGTGATTATGGAAAATCCTTTCATTGCATTCTATGGGAAGGCCACATCCGACAATGGATGCCTAAGAGCTGTTGGTGATGGTGACAATGACAGGTCAAGAACCCTGGTATTCTAGAGGAAATAAAGCTTCACTATATATATTATATAACATCCTCGCAACAATCTTTATTTAGGTTTTTATGTAGCAGTGGATGTCTAGCGGATAATAATGATAATAACATAAATATTATAAATAAGCTTACAACTTTAATCCCTTGGAGGATATCTTCAGATCTTCAGAAGATCTGTGAGGAAAACCTGCTTGACAGCAAGTCATCTTTTTTTAACCGACTTCACAAAAAGGAGGAGGTTCTCAATACGGTTGTTTTTTTTTATTTTTATTTTTTATGTTTGTTACCTCAATTATCTCCGGCGTTTATGAACCGATTTGAAAAATTCTTTTTTTTATTTGAATAGATATACTTCCAATTTGGTCCCATGTTTTTCAGAATCCAGTTCTGATGATGGAATCCATGAGGAATTGAGGGAACTCCTCAAATATTGTAGGCATACATATGGCGATTTTGATATTTTCAGCAACAAGCCAAGCATTTGCATTCAGAAGTATCATAACCCTTTCACAACTGTGGTTCTTTCATCATTTTTTTTTCATCCAGATATTTAGTAGAATACTATGGCGGAAGTCGGTTTTTAACAGACTTCCCAAAAAAGGAGGAGGTTCTCAATTCGGTTGTATTTTTTTTATTTTTTTTATTTTTCTAAATTAAAGACTGCCTGCGCCTAGCACAGGCTGACTAACGTTAGTAACGATGGCGAGACGATAGTACCTAAATGTCAAATATTGACCAATCAAATTACAAAGATTTTAAGCTACCTCGATGTCAATTGGTCAATATTAACATTTGCGGTCGTCTCGCTAGTCGTCTTCGTAAAGTTAGTAAGCCTGTGCTAGCCGTATGGTAGGCACTTTATCAGCGAGCTTGAAAATCACTGTAGCAAAACTCAATAGGATAACTCTTATATCTATATAAGTGCTCTCATTTATGACCACATTGTCTCACAAACAATGAATCGGTTTATTGTCAACCATTAAACTTAGGAATGTTGCTTTCATTATTGTGTCTCAGATACATAATAGAACACATAATACTTGCCACAGATCCTCGTACGATACGGGCTTTTTATGGATAGTTCCCAACACTTTCAACATTCTTTATATTCTGTAGGTTGATCTTAAACTTTGAGTGCGCTTCAGTCAAGTGTTGTAGAAAACTGATCGAAAGATATGAACCAGAAGATAGGAGTTTGATAATATTACTTTTTGTTTTACTTTCAACAGAAATGCGTTGTTCAACTTATTTCTCGATATTGATTGTACCAACATTTGTTTGCACAACGTTTGTTTGATACTCCCGTGGTGGTTTTGGTACCGTGTTTGTCTCGTCCTAAGAATAGACCCCTCCGTCTCCTCCCGTGGATTTAATATTAGCCAACTAAAGGATTACTGCAGGGGATGCCCAGCAGCATCCACCTGAGCACTCAACACCAATACTGCGATCTCCAATCTACTGGCCAAGCAAGGTGATTATGGCAAATAATTCTATTGCATTCAATGGGGGAGGCCTCGTCTGGCAGTGGACTTCCATCGGCTGATTTAAATTTGAAATTTATTTGTGAATACGCAAACAAATTTTCAAGCGTTTCTCAAAGTTTGATCCATCCTCTGGAGTTTTGTTTGAGGAGACCGTAATATCCTTCGAGGGCTTTCCATTACGTGTCCCACACATATGTCCCGGTCATATAAAATGGAGGGAAATGTAATGATAATAACGTTACAACCCCAGTTCACTTAGGTTAAAGGACAATTGCGTCCGGTACCTCTAGGCTGATGTGATGTGGTTTCAAGATGTCGTCTGGCTACTGGCTGTATGTTAGTTCACATTAACATTGGCGTAGGTAGGTAGGGTAGAGTTAAACAAGTGGGTAGTTACAACCAAGTTTACTAACTAAACTTTGAATTAATTCACCTAGTAATTTTCACCTATGTACTATCAAATTATTTGAATTTTGGTACCTATATTATGTTTTGTGCAACAGAGCCAGTAATTAGAAGAATCAAATAAAAAAATGACTTGGTACTGGCATAATGTAAATTATAAAAAACTTTCCAACAGATTGCTAACTTAGAATAATAGCATTCTTTGTTGGCAAAGGTTGCAACTAGTTAGCCGACAAAGAGTAAACAATCCTCAATCGCAACTACTTGTTCTTTTTTTTACCATTGCAAACTGGTTATTCAATTCAGTTACCATGCCGGCCAAAAGGCTCCCCGCCAAAAAAAACACAAAAACATAACAAACAACAACAAATCACTGTATTCACAATCTTTGTGTGATGCTCTTGAAATGAACTTAATATAATGTAGTATTTTTAAACTTTCGCGATAAGAACACATATTATTTATTAATATTATCACGGGTATTTATAAATAATAAGGTCCCACACGATAAATACCCGTGACAATAATTATTAATACCAAAATCTAGAACTAGGAAGCTGTGACCACCCTATTTCAATATTATATATGTTTGCATGGATTGAAATAGATTTCTTCTCATAGTTTTCTACATATTTCCACATTTCGCATTTTTTCACTATCCCATTGACCAAGATTGATTGATCAATCAATTGATATTCGATTGTGAAGACTTTTTTCTCTTAGATGACAAAGTGATCATCTTCATACCCGGTTCAAGACCTGTAATGCAGACTATTTATTAAAAATAGCAGAGCTTTTTTATTAGAAAACATTTCAACGAGAGAATTGAGATTTTGAGGACGACAGATATAAATAATAATCACTCAAAGAATCGTTTTCCTAAGCAGTGAAATGTGAGGGAAATATATGAATTCCTTACCTAACGTTTTCTAGGTCAAGTAACATAAACGAGCCCTCTTGAGTGATGCATTAGTTCTATAGATATGCCTACGTATCTATGGACTGTCTGGCAGATGATAGTAATGGACGGACATCGGATATTTTCTAGACATGAGCAAACTTTGGTTTATTTGTAAACGATGTGGTTTCGTTTAACAGGTTTGTACCTATTTCAAAAATGAGTAAGATAACCTGTTTTAGTATCGGCTGTTTTTTACTTCCATATTTTTTTGTACAAAAAGAAACAATTCACAGTAGGTACCTATTCAGTACTTTCTTACCTAAGTATTTCGTATATAATTTCCAAGTTTTCAAATTCAGCATAGACATTGTATAATATCTGAATAAAGAAATACCTGTATAAAGAATAACCAATACATTTTGCATCGTAGCGCAATTTTGTGTGGTATCGTATTTATTGAAACATAATTTACAAAGGTTCTAGACTAGGCTGATAAATGTCTAGCAATTTAGCGTTCAATCTGAAACCTAAGCGATTGCAAAACATGAACTAACTTCGAGTATGAATCTTGTCAAGTTTACTCATTAATCAAACAACTTGAATGTATGCTACTTTCCTATTACATTTTCAGCAGATAGACCATTCGGCAAGTGATTTCCTAAATTACCACAAACCAAATGAAAAACGGGACTAATTCTAATTTCAGGGGCATGAAATTCCAGCAAATGTAACTTGTAATGAAGATTAAAATCGGAATAAAAAGTTTCCCGCGTAATATTTTTCGTGCCGATAATTTCGTGAGAAGTGCTATAAATCAGGCCCGAGCTCTGTCCCTGATGAAATCGAAGCCTCAACTTTGGAAAAGGTGGAATGAAATACAGATTTCGCAAAAGTATTCTCGCATATTCTACGCAATATATTTGCGAAAATAACAGTGTTATTATAATCTACGAGAAAAGATAAAAGAAAAACAAATAAAGGAAAGGTCACGGTGATGTTACAGGTCGTAAGCCAATAAATCTGTTGGATGGCGAAACTCTGGTCACAGTGTAATTAACTTTCAAATAGGTACTCCTTTTCCCAAACATTTTGTTGTGATAAAATGTTTTGGGTACAGTGCAGAAGATTGAGAATAAACCTTTGTGAAAACACTTTGAGATTCAATACACCGCATTGGAAATACTTACAACTATGCTCTAAAATCACTACAAATAAGTCGATGTATCTACGATTCCAAAAGTGATCATAAGATCTACCCAAACCTTTACACGAGACACACACGATGCGAGGGAGATAGGTGGCAATGAAAATAGTTAAGTATAAGGTAGAAACTATCACGGAATGTAAAGTATATGACCTGTCCATAATGTCGGACTTGTGCGAAGTTTCTCAGCGTTCTATCTCGGGGGTTAAACTGGTACCAAGTAGTTACATGCTGCGCATACTGTAACGTTGTAAGGTTTTAGCTCGCTTTAACTTATTCTAGAAGCGACGTGGCAAAAAAAAGCGTTTAGATATTTGAAAAGAGGAATCAGAATGTCGTTCACAATTATTTTCTGAGCGTTTAACGATACTGTTATTTTAAGTAGTACTACAACCTCGCACTCATTTTAACTAGTGGTTCGCCCCGAACTGAGACCTCGCGTTAACACCTTTATCAGCCTGACTATTAAACCAAGTAACTTCCATTTTTAACCGACTTCCCAGAAAAGGAGGAGGTTCTCAATTCGTTTTTTTTTTTTTTTTTAATGTTTGTTACCGCGTATCTCCGGCGTTTATGAACCGATTTGGAAAATTATTTTTTATTTGAATAGATATACTTCCAGATTGGTCCCATTTTTCAGAATGAGGAATTGAGGGAACTCCTCAAATATTGTAGGCATACATATTATGGCGATTTTGACATTTTCAGCAACAAACCAAGCATTTGCATTCAAAAAGTATCATAATCCTTTCACCACTATGGTTCATGCATTTTTTTTTTCATCCAAATATTTTAGTCGAATACAATGGCGGAAGTCGGTTTTTAAATGAAAAGTTATTTTATTATTATTTTTGAAAATTTTCACCTCGAGGTCAACAGGATCTATCTGTAACAACTCTAATTTCTACACATCATCGAAATAACCTTTGAATAGGGCTAAGCAACGGGGCGTAATACTACATACCTGTTTGTACCTATATCAAGTACCTGACGAATTAATTGGTAACGTCCTTTTGACGAAATCATAGAACTCCAACGTCATTCAAATTCTTAGAAATGGGAGGTCAACAACGGATATTATATTGGTTTATTGTTTTATAGGGTACATGTCTCGAAATTCTTCAATTTCAGACTTTTCCCTGTAGTTGTAACACAAAAGCCACAAGCATACCAAATTTCAGCATTGTGGGATTGCTGGAAGTACCCTAGAATTTTCGATTTTTACGTTTTTTATTTTCCCTAATATCTCGGAAACTACTAAGTTTAAATACTTATTAAAAACAGTTTTGAAATGTCCAACCCAAGCGCTTTCATTAGACACCCCACTTGATCTGATTGTCTAACTTTTATTTTTTTTACCCCTCTTGGACCCCAATATCTCAGCAACCCCCTGACCGATATAGCTCATAACCTTACCTACAAATTGTACTAATACTATCTACTCCCATACCAAATTTCATGAAGATCGGATTAACGGTTTGGAAGTTTTCATCGGACAAACATACATACATACACACATACATACAAACGCCGATTCTTCCAACTTGACTCAGAGAACTCGCTTCGCTCGTTCAATAAGCATAAAGCAATAAAAATAAATACTTACACACACCCAAGTTGCGAAGATATTCGCCCTTTTTTCACATAATGTTTACAGAACAAGCACGTTTACTCGTCGGTTTTGTGGATCAACCATCGAGTTTTTACTCTCCTATCCTATCTACACGTCCTGTTCATTGATACAGAGCAGTTGGCCCTCTAAGCTTAACAAACCTCCATGTTTGTCCACAGGTGGACACAATCAGCGTATATTTACTTATACCGGTGGGAAAACAAACATATGTAGAATTAATTTATATTCGTCGCTTTAACTGATGTCAGGGTTGTGATAAAGTGGCTTAGCGTAATCAGAGGTCGATTTATTGGAATTTCAGCTATTCCATCCCAGCTTTCGAAGCCTCGAGGTATCTACTTATATTTTATTTACACTTTAAGTTCAACACTTTGGGGACTGCCTCAAATTGAAGAGGTGCCACGTAACCTAGATCTGTCTGACTTTGTTTACTAAGTATAATGACTTTCTAAATAATTGCGATATTATTGTGAACACGGTTGTCATTTTGTGGCTTATTTAATAGCAAAGTTACCCGTGACGTTTTTGCAGTCTTATAATAGCTACGAGATAGTTACCTGGTGATAAGTTGGGATAATGTGGCTACCTCGAAGCTCTTGGCAACGAATGCAATGTTCTAAGTGGACAATATTAGAACTTGGAGAATTAATAATTTATTTGATAAAAGGTTTTAGTATAATTTAGTAACAGTGCTGAGTGAAAAAAATAACCAAATGCTAGATTGCGTATGTTAGTAAAATAATTTGTGTATGCGTTCCTTTAATCAGAAGTTTTACAGGCTTGAAAAAATGGTTCAACTTTTAAGAGTCGTATGGAGATTTAAAACTTCGTTGGCACATCCCTAATCTGCCTCTCGCAGTGTCTGCGGTTTGCCAAATAAAAAATAGCACCCGACCAGACAGCGGCATTGTCCAAATGATTTTGTCTTCGTTCAATGTAAGGCTTCAAGTTTTACTGGCGTCTTATGTTTATCAGTTTTTTCAATTGGATTTAGATGATCTTTAACATAACTTGTTTTCAGAGTTACCACAACAGGAAGAAACGGATCCGTATAGGATCTTTTTGCTGTCTATATGTCTGTCTTTCAAGAGCTTTTTTCTCAGGAACGGCTGAAGGTATCCTCTTGAAATATACACGAAATATAAAAATCTGTAATCTTATAATGCTGTAAAAAAAATCGATGCATACGTTTTGCATGGAAATCGTAAAAATGAATTATCTTTAGGGTCTTTCGTGTGACCTCACAATTCTGAAATTTGGTGGATTTGGAATTTTAACCTTTATGACAAAAACGACGGAAAAAGTCTAAAATTGAAGAATTTCCTCTTTTTAACGCACAAAAAGATTGGCGAAATATGTAGGAAATAATGGTTCAAACTTGAAATACGAAACGATTACAAAATTGGACGATCGTAAAATAATTTACGGATTAGAGATTAATGCGGTCAATAAATAAATATATCTTGTTGGGTCTTCTTTTCCAAAATAATATAATATGTAATAGCATCCTTTTTTAAATTTTTCTAACATTTATGGACATTTAACGTCAATAAGGCAAAAACAGGTGGTTCCTACTTGTTTAGCTGAGCTGGCTTGTTACGAGTTTTGCATTGCAACTATCGTTTTGCGAGTCGTGACTTACGTAGTAACTATTAATCATTCTGTGCAGCGCGGTCGATGGAAACCAACGATCTTAAGATACCATTGAAGATGGAAACAGAAGATTAAGACAGTGTTCGTAACTCAAAGTTCGCTTTTTAAATAATGTGAGTTTGAACACAAAATAGGCGGCGCGCCGCCTATTTTGGCTCTAGCTTTGGTGCTCAAAGCTAGATCGCGCTATCGATGTGTTTTGAAAAGTTTATCATAAAAAAGAAATTGAGTACAGCGAGCCGTGTTAGATTATAAGGGCCTTAATCATAATCATTTTTTAAACCTGTTTTAGTTAAAATAGCTTTTGTCTTGTTCTCTCGGATGTAAAATGTCATACGTCAAAACAAGACAAAAAGTATTTTAACTAAAATAAGTTTAAAAAATGATTATGAATAAGGGGGTAAGCCTATGACGACGCGACGCATCGCCTTTATCACAGAGGACTTTTATGCCTTTATGTACTTTGTGTTATAATTATAAGGTTTAGTTTGTTTTTTTGGAGGGTTCCCAACGAGTAACACCCAAACGAGTAACACTGTTACTCGTTGGGATTTTTTGTCCTATCGAGTAACAGTGTAACTCGATGGGATACAAATTAAAAGAAGTATTCCCAACGAGTTACACCCAGTGTAACACTGTTACTCGATAGGACAAAAACATCCCAACGAGTAACAGTGCTACAAATTACGACATTTTATTTGAGTTCGGTTATAAATAATATACGTAGCTATTTAGTTGAAAGTGTCCATACTTCGTTGCTATACTTTATCTTCGTTAGTCCATTTATTATTTTTGTCCATACACTATGAATGCCAAAATATGGCATCTTTAAACATTCAACATATTTTATTAGCCTGATTGAAAAAAATTATATTCACTGCTAGTTCAATCTCTAGTCCTTCAAATATGTTCAATAATCAAACAGCAATGGACGGACAATTCTTAGTGAAACAACGCAATCGTGCAGTTTGTAATTTTTATGTAGACAACACTGCACTGTAAGATATTGCACAGAATTGCAGCAGAGATAAGTGTTTCCAACGTGGTTGAATTTTATTACTGGCGAAGTATGCAATGAATATGATATAATAATAATATATATGAATATAATATTATATATTATGAATACTGCTCTATATATTTTGGCTGTACAAACCGAACAGATGGAAAAACCCGGTAATAAACTTTAAATCTTTGTCTTGTATGTACTTTTTCCCCACAGCATAGGACAACTCAGGAGTAAGCGCAAGCCCATTCTAACTATACTCTTTCTACAGTGAATCACACCAAGCGGCTTAATCTACGTTTGGCACTCGTATTTTTTTTATGGTGAGAATGACGAGCACTCCTAGCGTACTTTTTGGGCAACTCTGTATTGCAATATAAAAAAACACATCAACTCTTGATTCTGTAGTCGGGAGAACGAGTGCAATTCTAAGACAAGACCTGCAGTTCAGAAAATTTACAATTAATAGTGATAGCAACGTTGCCAATGTCTTAAAAAGGATATTTGGTGAAGTTTCCTCTAATGGTGAAAAATGGTTACCTCGTGTCCAGAAATGAAAGTAGATGCTGGCAGCACTTTTGTGCAGTCAAGTTGTCAGTGTGAGTCAGTGCACAGGGCACACAATAACGTACAACTACAAAAGTGGCGTCATCCAGTTCATTTCAACAAAACAAAGTATACGTGAAAAAAATGGAGGTAATGTTTTTCTTCGGGAGGACATCAGTACTACGCCCGAAGAAGACACGTCAGTGGTTTGGAAGTGTGGTGTGTAAAAAGAAAAATTTGCAGCGGACTGTTTCGAGTCAAAGTAAGTAACTAATTATTATGTGCTAATAGTGTTATACGTTCTGCCGATGGATTTTGGCTGAGCTGAAATTTGCCAGTAAAGATGGGCATAGAGAAATGAATTTCTAAAAAACTATGTAACAGCTTAACGCCTAATTTTGAAGTTAGGCGTTTAGTTACGGCGGGCAAGTAGCCGGCTGAGATGCCGAGATGGTTGTGAAATGAGAGTGGTTTTGTATCCGGAACGGGAAAAAGGAATGCTTCACTGGAAGGAAAGTGGTGGGAGTCAGCAGCGCGGCCTGACTCTTTCGCATGCACCATACGCTAAGTTAAATTTAGTTGGTCAATAACTGCATATAATAGTAATTGACAATAACTGTATTTTTATTTCCTTGTGTTTTATGATAATGTAGAATGTGGTACATAAAAAGTAAAAAAATAAACTAAAATTTTAGAGCACAATTAATGTAAAACTGTAATGCGGCGTCCACACGTTTGCCAAACCTCGACAAGCTTCCACAAATTCAAACGTATGGATGGAGCCTTTGGCTTGGCTTGCCTAGGCTTGTGGGTGCTTGCCGCCGATCCGATCGAGTGTCGGTTTTTCGTGCACAAATCAAAGGAGTTTGCGGCAAGCGTTTGCGAACCATCCACATGTTTGTGTCTCATTAGTATCACTTGGGCACTCGTGGTGAATAGACGTTGCGAATTTACGAAAATGAGTGGAGAAAGATGGTCGATCGACGATACTTTACGCTTTTTAGAAGTTTACCAAGGAGAACCTTGTATTTGGAACCCTAAAGATAAGGAGCATAAGGACAAAAAAAAAGTATCCGACGCATGGAATCGGCTCAGTGAAATTTTAAAAATTTCTGTGAAAGAAATGAAAAATAAAAAATAAATACTGATGGTCACATTCCGAAAACATTTAAAGAAAAAACAAGAATCTATTCGGAAATAAGTAAACGGAAAGTAAACGGAAACGGAATTTTCCGTTTACTTTTCGCCTCTTCACTTTGCTTCTTTTTATAATAAAAATAGATAATCCAAACGTATATCGGACAAAAGCTTGACGTCCGTCATGCTTGCTTCTTCCAACCCAAATACACTAGTAAGGCAAACTCGCAAGCGTGTGGATAGCGACGTTTGTCTTACCAAAGTTTGCCAAGCGTTTGTAGAGGTTTGAAGTTTGCGGCAAGTGCCAAGCGTGTGGACGCCGCATAAGTACAAAAGTTTGATTTTAAAGAGGAGTTAATACAAATGTTGTTCGACACTTTGATGTTTATTTTATTAAATTGATTGTTTTATTTTTAAATAAAAAGCAGTGATCAGCCTTTAATTAAAGTGTTTTTTTTGTTATTTTTAGCTTCACCCAGACAAATATCTTAGTGTCACTCGTTGGGAACTTTTTTCCTATCGAGTAACACTGTTACTCGTTGGGATTTTTTTCCTTAGAAATATTCCCAACGAGTAACACCACTCCCACGGTGTTACTCGTTGGGACAAAAATTCCCAACGAGTAACAGTGTTACTCGTTTGGGTGTTACTCGTTGGGAACCCTCCGTTTTTGGAGTTTTGGGTTTGAGTTAAGTTTGATGAATTTTTGTTTAATTGGGTGGTTGTGTTAGTTACTCAACTTTGAATTTATTTAATATTAACATTTAAAAAAATGTATGTCAAACAGTTTTTTTGTTAATATAATTCATACCGTCATACGTTCGTACCGTGTATTCATACATCCATATTTTTCATGCCATCTAATTAAATATTTCAACTTAAAAGGGGAGTGGTATGAGGCCATCCATGGTGTGAAATATGTATGTCTTTTTGAAGCTAAAGTTCCGGAACGGGTGCTCTGATTGAAATTCTATTTTTTGCTAGTTTGGCGAGATGTTTCTTAGCTGGTGTAACGCTATTTTTGGTGGAAGTTGGAAATTGGTGCAGCCGTTTGCCGTTTGGTTACATAGGCTTTTTTTCAGCTACATAAAACCTTCAATTTAAGCTAAATATGTTCATTTTTGACGACATCATGCTAAACTTTAGAATCCAGGGTCTGATGATGACCAGTATAGGATGAACAGGATCCAAGGTGCTACTGAAGCTGAATCCTCAAGTATGAATTTGAAAATAAAAATCATTGTAGGTACCATAAGTGTACCATTTTTTAAATTATAATGAAACACTGTAAATAGACAGGGGTTTTATTTTTTTATTAAATTAACTTTTTAATATTTTTTACTAGCTTAGGCTTGCTTTTCTGCTTGCCAGCTTTCTAACGAAACCTTGAATATTTGATTTAACTCAGCAACCTTTAGTAACTACCTTCAGCTGTGTGCTGCTTGCACCGATTTCAAAAGCGGCACAGTACGTAACCCTCTGGGCGCGAGAACAAAATACAAAACGCGCCGAAGCCGACGCTTTACTTACTTTGTGGCGCGAGTCTCGCTTGCAATTGTCCGTTTTATATAACAAACAATTTGGTTTAAAAGTGGTTAATTTACATAGAATATTTTTAACAAATTGAGTAAAGTGTCTTTATCCATTGCAAAGATTTTAGTATTCATTTGTTCTATGCTGAAACTTTGAATTGGATGCAAATAAAAATGTCATTACATATTCTGCCTTTATATAAAATACCGAATATATGTGTTGTAACTTTTCCGGAGCTACTGTGGGTGCATATAATGTCCATCCACCAAAAACAAACCTCTTAACAGTGTTAACGAGTTCATGTATCTCGGATCCATTGTAGCACCAAAAGCCTAAATAGAGAGGGATATACAGAATAGAATCCAGGCAGCCTGACTGAAATGGAGATCGTTATCTGGCATCCTATGCGACTCTCGTAAACCGATTAAAGTCAAGGAAAATGTATACATAAACAAAGACCAGCCCTGCTATATGGATCTGAGTGCTGGCCGATGAGGAAGACGGATGAACAGAAAATTCACACCACAGAGATGAAGATGCTACGCTTGTCTGGTGGAGTTTCGAAAATGGATAAAATAAGAAACGAATATATCCGTGGTACTTTAAAAGTAGCATCCATGAGAAACTTAGTGAAAACAGGTTGCGCGGGTATGGACATGGTGATGAGGCGAGATGAAGACCATATGACTAAAAGAGTCATGAAGACGGAAAAAGGGGCCGTGGACGACCTCCAATGACCTGGCTATGAACAATACAACATGATAGCGAACAACACACAAAAGAGGCAACCCACAACCGTACGGTGTGGCGCAGAAGTACTAGGAGGGCTGACCCCAAATAAATTGGGATAATAGCCAGGAGAAAGAAGAAGAAGAAGAAGATATTCTGCCTATGTTTCATACCGTAATGACGACTGATCTCCTATACTTGTACATGTATAAGCAAACATTCACGAGCAAATTTTGTTGAAAATAAATTACTGATCTTATTATCCCATCAATTCTTTACAGCGCTCGAAAAATGCCCATTGTAATTATTATTACACTAAATTACCGAGAGATAAATGTGTAGGTAATTCATTTGAAACGTTCGTTCAGCTTCTACAGGAAAAAAGTGAAAGAGACTTAAACGCTAATTTGTGTTAGGTACGTGAAGTAAAAACGTAAGTAATTAGGAAAAAAGCGTTCTTTGACGCTACATTTTATTTTCTTTTTACGTAGACTGAATTGAGTTTTTGTTTAATTTTATTTTATTAAAAATGAGTTTATCTCGCTTGAGTGGTGCCGTATCCTAAAGTGTAATTACTTATAGGTACCTACTATCTATTTTTATTAATGTATCCTAAAATGGCCGTGGTGTGCGGCCTAAGAATAGATCCTCTGACTCCTCCCGTGGATGTAAAAAAAAACGACTAAGGGAAAGATGACTAAGGGATTACACCAGTGGATGGGAGAAGCATCCACCTGAGTACTCAACAGCAATACTGCGATCACTAATCCGAATACCAAGCGTGGTGATTATGGCAAATCCCCCCATTAGGGAGGCCTCGTCCAACAGTGGATGTCTAACGGCTGACGATGATTCTGAAATCGTTTTGTCAATAAATTTTCACGTCGTAATGTTTTTAAGAGCGGCAACAGATATGAAATTAAGTTAATGATCATTGAAATAATGAGCAATAAACACCTACCAATTATTCCGCATCATGAAGCTAACTCTGTTGCGGTCATTACGTAGGTACTTTATACCCTAAGCCTAAGTTCACACTGCGCCTTACGTTTTTAACCGACTTCCCAAAAAAGGAGGAGGTTCTCAATACGGTTGTATTTTTTTTGTTTGTTACCGCATATCTCCGGCGTTTATGACCCGATTTGGAAAATTCTTTTTTTATTTGAATAGATATACTTCCAGATTGGTCCCATTTTTTTCAGAATCCAGTTTTGATGATGGAATCCATGAGGAATTGAGGGAACTCCTCAAATATTGTAGGCTTACATATGGCGATTTTGATATATTCAGCAACAAACCAAGCATTTGCATTTAAAAATTATCATAATCCTTTCACCACTATGGTTCTTTCATCATTTTTTTTTCATCCAAATATTTGGTCGAATACTATGGCGGAAGTCGGTTTTTTAAATGAAAAGTTATTCTAGTCTAGGTATGCTATTGTCTCTTTGTCAGCTAACAAATTGTTCCACCGAGCGTAAATTAACTTTTTGTTGCACTCAGTATCATCATCATCAACACGCGACGCTTTCGGCGTCCACTGCCGGACGGGACCTCCCCTATTAAATACAATATTAAATACAATTGCTATAGCAATTTCCAATTTATTTTCGTGGCGCTTGGCAGGTGGATTGGTGATCACAGTATTCGTGTTGAGTTCTCAAGTGCATGCTGCTGCCCATCCCCTCGTGTAATCTCTTAGTCGGCTTGTACGACATTCACGGGAAGAGATGGAGGGATCTATTCTTAGGCCGGACACACCTTGGCAAAACACGAGTGCGAAACAAGAAGTCACTCTGAGCAAGGTTCATAATCTGCTTTCCCTGTAACTACAAGAATCTATATTTACAAAATGTGAATAATAAAATCTTTACAATTTGTTTAGTTGCATCCACTTGTTCGCGCCAATTAGTTTCGTTTGCAAATGGTGGTCGGTCATTTTGCAAAATACATTTTCGCCCATTACGTTCTGTTTTAAATATTTTTGAACGATTCCATTCCTTTTATTATTATAAAACTTATGAAAACTTCATGGTCAACTAAAAGAAGTCTAAATAGAAAATAAAAATATTGTTAGTTAAATTCCTTGGTAGTTGAATTAAAAACCAATTACAATCAAAACACAATTACAGCAATACTTTTAACTGTTATATAATTCTGCGTATGCGTGACTGGCTTGTCAGACTACTCTATGAGTGAGTCCACTCCTCACGGTAAAAAATAAGTTGAAATCATATTCCACTTGACGCTGTCATCTTCAGTATCCTGTAGGTATGAAAGAGATTGCACGCCAATTCCACATCGATTGTGTAAGAATCTCCAAAGCAAAATAATAAATCGCGATATCAACGTGGATTTCAAATAGTAATCGTAGATACTGAATTAATGTCTTCCAATGAACATACACTTCACTTATCAATCTGTGCATGTTGCTGTCACTTATTATCCTATACTATTTGACATGTGGTAGGAGAAAAACTGACAACCAGTAGCCGAGCCCTCAAAAACGCAACCTGGGTAACCGTGCACGTGTGAACCTAGTCTAATATATGATTGCTTCATACGGATTTATGAAATCATAAAAACGACGGGCGCCATACTTGACATTAATCACGATTCAGACTGATGATTTGTTTGTGGAGCCGTTTATTTGAAGGTTCACGTTTTGTCCAGAATTGTGTGATTATTTATATGCCACTGTGGCTTCGTGTATTGTGGGAGTATAAACAATGGTTGCAACTTTGTGCAAAATATCAGCGAGTAGATTGTGAAACTTTCAAACCAAGTTTCACTGCTAGAAACATTTTGTCATAAATATTTTCAGTTTTTCTTTTAATTTGATAAAAATGTTCTCAGGATGTACTTGACCTGCAAAATAAGTATTGGTTGTTCATATAATGATTTAAATTAGACAATTCAAAGTAATGATTTGTTTGTAGAGCCGTTTATTTGAAGGTTCTTGTTTTGTTCAGATTTGGAGTTGTTTAATGTTTATTTTATGGCCACTGAACTTAGAGCAATGCTCTAAGCCAATGACTCGTCGCATTTTATATGACGATAATATTATATTATAATCTCCAGCAGAGCTCTGCTGGACATAGGCTTCACCCATAGAATGCCACGATGAATCGCAGTATTGGTACTAAGTATTGGATGCTGTTGCCCTTGCCCAGGTATCCCTTAGTCTTTTCACGATATCTACGGGAGGTTAAGGAGAGGTAAGTTCTTTAAAAATGTTTTGCAAAAAATACACTGTGACTTTATAATAAATATATGGAACTCTTTGACGTTTTTTTATACTACTTGGCAAGCAAACAAGCTTACGGCCTACCTGATGGAAAGTAGTTACCGTAGCTTATGGACGCCTGCAACACCAGAGGCATGACACGCACGCTGCCGCCCTGAGACATATAGATGAAAAGTCTCATGTGTCTGTAATTGCACCGGCACCCGTACCCTTCCAGCCGAAACACAGTAATGCGAGCACTACTGCTTGGCGGCAGAAATAGGTACGGTGGTAGTACTTTCCCGGACGAACTCTTTCATAAAAAGTTCTACTACTTACAAAAACGTAACGTAACGTAATAAGTTTTACTGCTAATACGATAACTTTAAGTTTTGTTAAGCAAAGTTTATAATTTTGCAAAAGGTTTGTATTTTTGATTATTGTATATTGTTTTTTTTGTAATGCACAATTATATCCTTGTTAATAGTAAACGATGTAGTAAAGAGCACGTTAGAACACTAGTGAATAGAAAAAGTATTGGCCCGTAAAGTGTAACGAATGCTGCAGTTGATTACTTTCTACGAAATAAACCACAGGTTGCTTCAAAGAAAAAAACGATGAAATATCACGATATACTGCTGAGTTTTTCTATTTTCTTGAATAGTTTTTCGACACAAAACTTATGTTACATATTTTTGTTACACATAATATGACATAACACCCAACTTTATATAAGCTAAGGATCTTCCACCATTACCATATTAGTGGCGATAGCATCCCGCTAGTACATGAAAACATCTTAAAAATTCACTCTATCTATATCTAGTTGTAAAGGACACTATTCACATTAATAAGCAGATTAGTGGCGATAGCATGTTGTTATTCTATGAAATTATCTGAAAACGCTACTTTATCCATATCTGTTTAGTTGTAGAGGCCACTACTCTCATTAATCAGCAGATAAGTGGCGAAAACATGCTGCTATTTTATGTAAAAATCTCAAAAAGCCTCTTTATTTATCTCTAGTTGTAGGGGCCGCTATTCACATTAAAATAAATTTATACAAAATGTAACCAAGCTAAAACAAACCACATCTTAAAACTACGTGCTTTCTGTTTGGTTCAGGCACTACGTGACGGCTACGTCGTAGCTCTAGCTACGAAGTACCAACACTATGTAGGCAAATATCTACACAATATATTATAACAGATGATTTTAGAAGCTACGTACAGATACCAGGAAGGCAGAGGTTGAAACCGAGAGACAATTGACCGTGACTGACCTTAGAGCATGCTCTAAGTGACTGACTATTCCCGACTGTAGATAGTTAAAGATATGGTATTGAATAGATAGATCAGATGATCTCAAATGCTACCAAAACGTTTGTATAACGTCGTCGTCAAATTAGTAGACATTTTCTGTCTTTATCAAGATATAACTAAGTTTCACTGAACTTCAAAGGCCAATCGGTTACGTTACATACAAACAAAACGCCTTCTATTTTTCTAACGAGTGTTAGGCTGGTAAGTACGAAATTTACATTTTATATTGGAAAATTCAAACTCCAAAATATATATATTTCATTAATAGTACATTAGGGTATAAGTGTTTAATGTTAGTGATTAAGCTGAGGCACCATTGAGACCCGAGCCTTAATGGCGATCGGCCATAGACTAAAGGAATGAGGTTTCTTTTTTTTGGCTTTCCGCGGATAGCGTTTTAGCCACGTACAAAATGGGGAATTTAAAGTTTTCTTTATTACAGAGAAAACAAAAGTTATATTTGAGTGAAAGTTTTACTTATTAAACACGTATATGTTGAAATTATCTATTTAAATACGAAGTTGCATGAAATGAGCAAGCCATAGGTACATTAATTTATTTGTTCTATTGAACACGATCTTTTTTGTATCGAAACTTTTTTAAGAACAAAGCAACTCAACAGAACTCAACCAATATATTAAAAAGAAAAACTCTATAACTCACTTGTGAATAATAGAAATTAAAAAGTCACAGTTTGATTACAGGTGTCATTATTGCGGTGAAATTAGAACCACTTTAAGAGTGTGTTGAAAAGTATTTAACCTCATTATCTTAATATGTCTACCATCTCCAGGGAAGATGATGCCTTTGCGATAGAACTCTGGAGATGTGGACTCTACAAAGTTTAAGAAAGCATATTGTTACGGCTACCACACAACAACATTTTCCTTACATAAATTTATCCAAATTGCGGATAATTGCAAGTTTATTTCTGAAAACTAAGAAACCCATAAGTTCATACGATTTGCAAACTTTTAGCACTTAAAACTTCTGGTGAGATATCGCTAAAAGAAAATCCCTAGAGAAGTCGAGGTGTTATTCCACGTAACTATGTAAACTTGCTTGACTAGGGATGGATAAACTTTGAGGAGTGCCCCGGAGGAAATACCTATTCGTCAAAATATTTACGGAGCTAACAAACGGGAACACCCGAAACCCTGTCTAGATAGATAGGTACCTGGATAGGTACCTGGTAGATAGGTAGTTGGATTTGAGCACCGTTTTCTTTATTACGTTTCGTTACCACATCAAAGAATATCTTAAAACGGAAGTAATATAACCACAAAGGTACTCATCTTTTACGTACAACCTGCCATACCTAAGCAAGTGCAAAAAAGGAAGGATGTGTCGCTGGTTAAGTTTTAATAGATTTTATGTCTTTTAGTTCCTCAAATCCTCAGATCACAGGACATTTTTAGATATCTACCCAGAATCCGCATAAATATCCTACTAAGGGGTAATCAGAGGCAAGCTCAAACATTATTTTGAACACATGCCAACTTTTTTCACTAAGCAAGCATTCCATTGGTGACAGGTTGACAGGACTATAGCCACTTATCGAAAACAAACCACTAGCTGAAACCAAAGTGGACAGTTAAAATAACTATAGCCTGACTATAGTGACACATAATTCCACAATATTTTTAGTAAAGTTCATCTTCAAGCAATTGCCATGTTGCATAAAAGTTATTTTATGATACAAAGTTGAAAATGGTGGGCACTTTTTTTAGTAAAACTCTGATAATTGGATATACGGTGCAGGGGTGCGATTTTTGAAAGTCATCGAGTGATATGCATCTGAAGGGACTAAACGTCTGTAAAATTTATGTTTATTTCACTATTTCCAAATTTCCTTATCAGAAACTCATTGATGACTAATATTCTTATACCTATCTGCTTGCTGCACGAGTTGGTGTATACTGTAAGTGCAGTAAGCAAATGAATATAAATAAATATCAATAAAAGTGACACCTCCAGTACATCTCCTGAATAACTTTTCATTTAAAAAACCGACTTCCGCCATAGTATTCGACTAAATATTTGGATGAAAAAAAAAATGATGAAAGAACCATAGTGGTGAAAGGATTATGATACTTTTTGAATGCAAATGCTTGGTTTGTTGATGAAAATATCAAAATCGCCATATGTATGCCTACAATATTTGAGGAGTTCCCTCAATTCCTCATGGATTCCATCATCAGAACTGGATTCTGAAAAAAATGGGACCAATCTGGAAGTATATCTATTCAAATAAAAAAAGAATTTTTCAAATCGGTTCATAAATGCCGGAGATATGAGGTAACAAACATAACAAAAAAAAACAACCGAATTGAGAACATTCCTTTTTGTAAAGTCGGTTAAAAACGGTAATTTTCGGTCTTTTTGATGATATTTAGTCACTCGGTGACCTTCAAAAATAGCACCCCTGATTTGTATGCGGTGGCCACTTTTTCCAATTCTGACAACACATTTGTGTTCCCTGATGAGATATCGATTTTGAAAGCAATTGGTCCAGTAACAAAAGTTCATAATGGCGGGATTTTTTTCAAAGTACAAATCAGATTTAAATTTGGAGATCACTTGGACCCTCAGATATACATTTTTAACCCTTTACTTAAATGAGGGGTGTTTTATGTTTGAGGCTATAGTTTGTTTGGATGTCTGCCTGCTTGTCTATGACATCATAGCTCCAGAACGGGTACTCTGATTTCAATGTGTTTTTTTTTGTATGAAAACCATTGTTTTATGTATGGTTCTTAGCTTTGTTTACTGGAAATTGTTGCAACCGTTTACTTTATCGTTAGCTCGCAACACTTATTTTGAAGGAAATTTAGGCATTTTTGCAGCATGAACTTTCAGGTTGAGCTCAAAATATTCATATAAGACGACATCAGACTAGATTTCAGGCTCCTGGGTCTGATGATGACCAGTATAGGATGAACAGGATTTAGGGTCCTACTGAAGATGAATCTTCAAGTTTGAGTTTGAAAAAAGAAATAATTAAGACACCATTGTATTCCCATAAGTGTTTCGTTTTCCAATTTTAATGGAACATTGAAAATAGCCAGGGTTTTAATTTTTTATAAAACTAACTTAGTAATCGGTTCAGTAGCAAAAAAGTTTAAAATGGCAGGCATTTTTTCGATTTCGGACAATTGATTCGTATTTTCAGATCACAGGGACCCTCAGATATTGATTTTGAAAGCAATCGGTCCAGTAACAAAAGAGACGCTTGTCACCCCTTCGCTACTCTCACTCATTCGACCATCGTTCCACTCAGGGGGGTCAAATTAGAGAAAAGTACTAAACATATACAAGTCTCAGCCAAAATAGCAATTAACGGCCTCGTTTGTTTAAAATGACTTCGTTATTCGCCCGTAAATGTTAATATGTATGTTGAAATTGCTGGCCTAGACTGGCAACCTCGATTTATCTGGAAGAAGGTTCTCTAAATAATTATCAAAAATCCAAGTATGTTCAAAGACGCTAAACTTATTACCTACCCTTCCTCACTTGACTTGAGGAATAGCAACAAAATTATACAAGTAGCTTGTAGTGCTTGTAGGTTTATTGGCTTTCCCGATCTGAATAGATGACCAGCAATTCAACCCGAAATTGTATGCATTCACGCTGCGACTCCCAATTTTTCCCCATAAAACTGTCATGAACGACTTTGTCGGATTACAATAAACCCTTCAATGTATGTAAGGGTGAGGGTTGACAGTTACTGTATTGTGTCTTGGCAATGAAGGAGGAAAATCGTAAAAAATGTTAGAAATGAGTACGCTCCAAGTGTGGGCAAACAAATTGTTTGCAACTCAGATATTTTAACCTGGGCGTCCTCTTTTTGTTGTACTACGAACAACTTTGCTCATTTAATGAAGTAACTCTAGGTTCACATAAATTAAAACATACATTATTAATTTTTTCACGAACCCCTTTGAGCTTAAGCTTTTGAGTAATAAACTCCATCTCCAAGCTGGTTCAAAGTGTAAATTCTACACAATCATCACAGAATTGACTAAATAATATTGAATTTGTTAACTTATATAATATTTTTTACTAGTTTTTTTATCGTTTACCAAGCATTCTTACCAACCTTATTTAAAGTTTGAGTAATTTATTTTGTTAAGTTTAGTTGTTTAAGTATTTTATTATTTATGACCTATTTAGTGCTAAATCACGGATTTAAATGATGCATAAGTAGCTGTCAAATTAAACAACCCAGCACCCTTGTTTTTTGAATTTATGGCATACATGTTTGGTCACGTACGTACAAAAGTACGTGACCAAACATGTCATGTCATCCCAATTGCTTGTGGCATCCTTTTCTTTACCGACTACAGTTTCATTAGATAAGTCATTAGTTGCATATCGAGGAATTTGGAAAAAAAAGTTTAACTTTGTACATGTGAGACAATAATAATTAGGACTGGTTGCCACTATATTTGTTTTTTTAGACTATTATCGAATGAGTTATCGTGAAACTCGTTTTGATCAAGACGAGTTTTTCAATACCTCTTTCATTAAAATACATCAAGCTCTTTTGATGCTTGGTAATACTCAGAGAATCCTACGTCCCGACATATCCAACCTCCTTCAGCATTGGAGGAATAAAACTAACCTTCAGCAGTCGAGCAAAGAGATCGACAAAATGACAATTGTTCTTTTTGAATTGCGAATTTTCATCTATAAATTCTACTGGCCAACTTTAGAATTGTAAATTAAAAAAACTGAGACATATACTCTATTTTTTGACTTACGCATTGATTAGCTAAATAGAAAGTTAATAACGTTTATAAGTAAGAAAAAGTTAAGCATACTATGAATTGATTACCTAGTTAAGTAATGTTTAAAGTACTAAATAGGCTATTTTTACATACATGTTTAGTTCATCTAAGATATACAGATCTTGTTACTTAAGCTACTTAACTAAAATCCCAGCTTTTCTACTCAGATAAATAAACTAGTGTTTCACAAAATAACGAACGCGTCGCCTGCGGACCCAACGTAGTACAGCATTATGAGCCCACTAAAAGAATAGTGTTTTGGGGGCGCATGATGCCACCCGTGGGACTATAAAGGGAGTACGAACCATGATAAAATCTAGATTGCTTTCGTAGACGTGACATGATCTACCTACTTGAAATGAATATACAAACGAATGTTTTGAACAAAATACTTTTCTGTTGTGTAAATAAATGTGTAGAAAATAAACCTATTTACAAAAGCGAAGCTCTTTAGTTATAACTAGCTGGTGCCCGCGACTTCGTCTGCGCAGGATTGGTATTTCGAGTAGCTTATATTAGCGTGACGTAGAAAAAAATATAACCTATATATATTTATTGTGGCGGACTTTTTTGTATAAAAATTTCTATCATACAATAATATGTGTAACTGTAGCGGTTTTGGCAGCGCACGCCAGAATAGCGCGCAGATGGTAGATTTTTTCCTACTTACTTGACACTTATCGTCATATTATAGACAATTCACACAATATCTTTATAAATTGTAGCCTATGTGTTATTCTGATGTATAAGCTATATTGTTGTAAAGTTTCATTAAAATCCATTCAGCAGTTATTATAAGCTAGTTAGTCAGTAGTTATGTAGCTATTTATAAGAAAATCAGGAGCTGAATTACACTAGCCTCCACGCTCATCTTAAAATAAATTTAAATTTGTGTAGTGTGATGAACACAGGTAAATTGCTTTGGCTTAGTCTAGTAGTCTTTACATGGACTATGTTTATATGTACTAGATACTAACTGAATTATCTGCTGTGTACCATAATCACATTCTCAATGAATAATGGCATAAATTGTATGATATCAAAAAATTTAAAAATTGCTATCCAGTTAATTTCTATGCAAAAGTGTGACTTCAAAGGTTCAACCAATAAGAAAACATCCATAAATATTAACCTATTTCAATGTTGTATACACTGACACACACCTTTTTCCCCGATGGCAAAGCCAGACCCTCAACGGGCCTCTTTTCACTGTTAATAATATATTTTAATGTTACGTTTATACATTTTCAATTTATTGAATACCGAATGAGTAAGTCTTCGCTCAGTCGAATATAAAAGCAATCAGTAACAAAAAACATGAGTAACAATAAACCACAGTTAGGTTTTGATTTCAGATACATTTCTTTTGATGAATAACATCTTCCGAGTCATGATAAATAATATCGGCAGTCGTTTTCCGTATAAAGTCTATGGAAATAATAATATTAATCTATTCTTTTCTTTGTGATCCCTAAAATATTATTATATGTGTATGAAACTCGTCTACTTTGATTATTATAAAACTCGACTATCTTATACTCCCTCGTCCTTTCTGTCTTGATTCTTTTGTGCGGATCAAAAATGCAGTTCATCTGAAAGTTCAAAACTAAACTCTAGCTGGAGCTTCGTAAGTTCCCGATAAAATTGCACGTCTTGTTTGAGAACTTTTGTTTTCTAAGTTTCATCTTATTTAAAACTATTGATAAGCGATTTACAGGTAGCTAAAAGTTTGTACTTTCAAAAATAAAAATAACATAATATAGCCTACTGCAGAGCAAGTGTTGTTTGAATAATTAAATGAGAGTAGTGGAAGTGAAAGTGGTCGTAACAAGTGGAAAATTGTGGGCTTTGCTTACCCCTGGGACCACAATAAACAAAGTTATTATAAAGTTATGATTTGTGGTGCTTCGGACTAGCGATCGGTAAAATTCTGTTTGGAATATTTTATTGTGTTTCGAAAGAAAAGTGTCTTTTCACATGCACACGGCTGCTGCCTATACTTAGCTATACATTATTGCAAAAATTATTACTACAAAGGAGCTTTTTTATTTTAGTAAATGACGGAATTGTTATGTTTCCCAGCTGATATTAAGTGGTAACTTCAGCCCGCGCTAGGTCTAGTTTTCATAAAAAAACCCACATTGAAATAAGAGCACCTGTTTTAAAGCTATGAGGCCACAGACAAACAGACGTACAAACAAACACATTATGTTCTCAAACTTATAACACCCCTCGTTTTAGTCGGGAGTTTAAAATGAACAATCATAAGAAAAATGCAGCCAATCCGTTATGGAATTAATTCAAACCATTTTAGTTTGTATATTGTACCTGAATACGATTCATATCAATGTTATGCACCAAACTAAACTGGCGTGCAATAAAATTAGGTCACTTAGAAAAGCCATTTATTATTATAATATTACTCATGTTTCGTAATTTTTTACAAAAGTTATTGTATTTGATGCCATATGAAATATAACTTAGTTAATATGTTTTCTTTTCAATATGATATTGAATATAGGCAGAGGTAAGTATTGTGGTTTTTCTAAGTGACCCTATTTCATTGCACGCCAGTTTATTTTAAATTTTGCTGGGCCATTTTTGTCACAAACCCACAAAATATTATTCCCTAAGCTGTTTCCATATTTCAAATAACTAATAGCCACGATAAAGGCTCTGTTGAAAAGAGGCACGTTTATCTTTTAAATTACAGGGCTAATGACAATTGAAAAATGTGTGTTGGAGACCAAATGCAATAACAATAATTTAAGCGAATGGCTTTTTAATTTCTTTGCCACTTGGAACATGCCGCCTATGCCAGCAAAACGACTACAACTAGTCGTAAATCATTTTAACCGCGACAAAAGCAGCTGGTATATGTGTTCTGGGGAAGGCCTGCATCGTTACTTTGAAGAGCTGAGCTGGCTGGGGTAGATTAAGCATAGAAAGACAATGCACAATTACCCCACAGCAAGCAGGTTTTAAACATTATTCAGAATGAAATAGTTATTTATGATACTAGTGCGGTAAATTTGTTTTTACAAACGAGTAGACGAATGTAAGCCCGAGACGAAGTTGAGGGCTTACCATAGTCACGAGTTTGTAAATACCAATTACCGCACGTCTGTCATACAAAATTTTTCAACACATTTGCGTGAAAACTGTACAATAGGCAATGAAACAAACTTTGATTATAAAATATCAGTCACTCAATTTTGGAAAGTTGCAACAATCTTTGGCGTTTCTAATATGAAAATTGCGCGAATTTTCAAATAGTGCCACGTGTGCATGGTGAAAATTAGAACTAAATCTTTCGTCTCATTTTCTCTGTAGTATTAAAGTAAAACAAACATATTGAGCAAAAGCACTTCCAAAGAGGTTCGATCATTCAGCATGTTTATCCTCAAAATCTAAAACTCCTTGTTGGAATTCTTATACATTTTTATGGAAATTAAAAAAAACCGTACAGGATACGCACGGCGTTATACAACGGAGAATGCGGTAAAGCTACTTAGGTGAGAGTACCTATTTTACCACACGTTCCATTGTATGGTGCGTAACTTTCGAACAATATTATTTTTTAACTTTCGAACGATAATGTATACAGGCTTCGTAAAGGCATTTTTTGAGCAAATGTGTTGAAAATGTATATTTTGTTTTTAAATTTTATCTCCAAAACATTGATCATTGAACATTTATTTGTAATAGTTTCTCTTAATCGTTTTGTGTGATTTCAAAGAAATTTCTTAGATTGTTTATCGCTGCACGTCACTACGGTACGCTGCTGCAGTGGATGGTGGAATCCAAAATGGCTTAACCGATTGTAATTCAAGTTTCTTAGATAGGTTTTATCGCCACACTTTACTGTGGGAAGGACATATACTTATTTATGATAACAAGATTTTAATTTAAATTAGCCATAAAGCACACTTCAAGGCAAGTTGATTTAAGTTTTAATCACCACTTTAATAGCAGACGGATTATAATAAAAATACGGTGCATATGATTTAAAGTATAGTAGTTATATCTCTTGCGTCTAAACACAAGTTTTTACTTAGTTAGAGCAAGGTGTTGAAGTAATGGACTGATTGTACAATATTTAAGAAATGTATTATCAATAATAAGTCTACATATATAAAGTCTACTTAAAGGTCTTATAAATAGATTTTAAGTGGCATATACAACCAAAGCCTTTTAGAAATAAATTATTTTTATTATAAAAAAAGTGCTTACCGTTCGCTTATAGATACCGGTAACACCACGTGCATTGCCGATGCGTTGCCTGCTCCGTAGGTTTTTTAAACTTTTTTCTTTAAGTAACCTATATCGTAAAGCTATTTGTAACTAAGCAAGAAAATCTGAGACAGCTCATTCCACTGTTTTTATGTATAAGAAATAATCTCGTGAAGCGAGTTGGGTTTTTTCTGGATATTTATTAATAATTATAGCAACTGGGAAATTATAAACATGCAGCTCTTTTCAGTGGTTCTGGAAGGTTCAAAACTTATTCATGTACGGGCTCTCGACTCGACTTTTTCTCTGAACCGAAAGTAAAAGAAGCGACGTTACTGGCCTAAAGTTTTGATACAACTACCGTTGGGGGAATAAAGGTTCTTGAGTGGCAACCACAGACCGCGGAAGGCGCGGTAGAGCAAGGCCCTCCACTCGATAACCTAAAAACATTATAAACGTCGCAGGAAGTCAGTACTCAACAACAATACTGTGATCATCAATCCGCCTGCCAAGCGTGATGATTACGGCAAATCCCTCCATTGCATTCTATGGGGAGACGTCTAACTACTGATGTTGATGATGATGGTGGTATCTATAGCCCAAATTGTCTCCTTCTATGCTAGACAAGAAAAAAAAGAATGAGAATGCCTGGACGAGCTTTTGGTTCATGAAAGATCTCAAGAAGGGTCAGCTACATAGGTACTACCATAAAAAAAAATTAAAGATGTGCATTCTTCCCACCCTTACATACAGCTAACAAATAATAGTGTTTAACAAAACAGGAGAGGTTCAATTTTGGGGTTTGCTATGGAACGAAGCATACCTACTCGGAATCAAGCGCACTGACAGTATGAAGCCACAAACCAAAATAACAGGCATTACACTAAAACCGCTAGATCAAACTGGGATTGGTCGGTATGTTTGCCGCATGCCAAAATATAACTTATAGGCAAAATTACCACTGAATAGAACCTATAGAACAGAAGACGACCCACATACCCAGAAAGAGATGGCGGGACGAACTTGACTCTTACAAGAAGGATTGGGCAATTCATGCTCAGGACAGATATATATATATATGGAAAAAGGGTAGTAGGGCCTTTGCCCTACAGTGGGACGACGTACCTAGGCTAATTATGATAACAAAAGTATTCTGTTTTGAAATAGCACTATAATTTCTGAAAATGTTTCTTTTAAATTTGATGTATCTGCTTCTATAAATTAATAATAATCCAATAGACTGTATCGTTGTTAGTTTTTTTATCATTCTGCTAGAAAATAGCATCGGTAATTTTATTACCATTGAAGTATTGTGGCCGCAAACATCAGTAAACCACATAATGAGAAACCGCAAAAACAGCTCTGTTAAATTTACTTTGTAGTAAAAATCAATATCATGCATATTGATGAATGTATTGACAATAAAAACAAGAATACAACAATTTCAATGACATTATAAAAAAATTAAAAAATGAAAATTGATTAAGTTATGTAACTTAATCGATTTTCAATAAATTTATAACATACAAAATCCATACTGATTCGTAAAACAATTCGGTATCTAACGAATATCATATATTTATACCATCAGCCGGTATACGTCCACTGCTGGACATTGGCCTCCCTAGAATGCCGCCTGCATCCATTGACTTCCTGCTACCTTTATAATGTCATTACTCCATCAAAAGGGTGCCTTCCTCTACCTCCACCTTTGCTTCCTCTTTAACAAATAAATAGCTAGTAAATTATCAAATAAATTTTGAGGTTTATTTATTTATTAAAATACAAAACTACAAGAGTATGTAAGTGAATCATAGTCATATATAGTCACCCCTGTATAACAGGAATCTCGGAATTTTATCAAGTTGTTGTATTCCTGGAACAAGCATTACCGTTAAAAGATGTAATAAAAGCATTAAAAAAAATAAAAATGAATTCTTGAATATTATGTAGTTTAATACTGACTTACATTACTAAAAAGTACCAAAAGTTAATTTAAAAATATTAAAAACCCCAAAACTTTATTCAGTGTTCATTAAAATTTGAAAAAGGAACACATAATATGGAAACACATCGTTGTATCCTAGTACAACGTGTGTTCATCCTATGCCCCTGGAGTCTGCGGGGGAAATATATGTCATGACGTTTTGATTTGATATTTAAGCTCAAACTTAAATATTCAGCTTCAGTACTACCCTAGATCCAGTTCACCCTATGCTGATTATCATCAGACCCTGATGTCATCGAAAGTTAACATTCTGAGCTTAATCTGAAGGTTCTAGCTGCAATAATGCCTGAGTTCCCTTCAAAAAAAGGGCCACAATCTGATGATCCTAAAAACGACTGCACTAATTTCCACCAAATATACCTAAACCAAGAATAATTTCGCAAACACCATCTTATATTGAACGAAAACCGCATTCAAATCAAATAATCTGTTCCGGAGCAAGTTTTTACACACACAACACACACTTTTGTTAGTAGTAGAGCTTCTTGTGAAAGAGTTGGTCCGGGGAAGTACAACCACCATATACCTATTTCTGTCGCCAAACAGTAGTGCTGGCATTGCTATGTTCCGGTTTGAAGGGTATGCCGGTGAAATTACAGGCACATGAGACTATATCTTTATGACCTATTGTAGGTATTGCATTTGTTATGGGCTAGAGTACCGCTTAGCATCAGGTGGGCCACACGCTAGTTCCGTCACTTACATTACAAAAAAAAAGCCTCAAACTTATAACACCCCTCTTTTTAATCGGAGGTGAAATATATTAACTACAACAAAATACGAATTGAAACTGTCATGCCTCGATAAATACTTACAAAGAATCATTCACCTTCAGTAAAACAGTACTTAGTTAGTGTTCAAAAATTACCACGTATTTGAAATACCTACCTAAACCAATCAGGACGTAAGATTACGTAGCAACAAAAAAAGTTCTCCAAAAAACAAACTCGTAATCATCAGTGAAAACAGCGAGCGTTTGTCCAAAGCAATAAACTGAGAATATTTTGATGAAATGGAAAAACGGGACAGCTCACTCAGTTTTTATACGAAGAATATAGTCTTGTAAAAACATTTGCCATAGCAAGCGTTCGCTGTTCATGATGTAGGTATATTGAGGTGACTATTATCTTTTCGGAATCGGTTGCCTGAAAATGAGAGGCTGGCGCCGCCGCGTTGCCAAGGCCGAGGGTACGACCCCTTCGGTTGTCCCTTCACATACTTATTAGGTCGGGTGAGTCGAAGGACGACGTGGCGACATAAATCTTCGCAATCCTTGCTAGGCCTGTTTATCGCGAGCTTTTTTGCAAAGAAAATTTGTATAATATTTGAAGGTCAACCCGTAAAAGAAAATGGGTTCGGTGACCGCATTTTAAGAATGTTGAAGTTTGTATTATCATAGCGCCTGTTGTGAGAATTACTTAGGCATATTATTTATAATTTTTTAAGGGATAAAAATTGCGTAAATTCTTGAATCACTGTTGAACCGATGATACTAGGTACAAAATGTTTTATTTTTCAAAAGCTTTTGTACAACTCACCTTAGAATGATAATTATTATGGCCCCAACTCATAATATCGTGGTAGGGGTCATTTTGATCAGTTCACAGTTATAATTACTAATTTCATCCTCCAGTCGGAAGTATAAATTTCATAGCAGCTTGTTGTGAAACTGACGAAGTTTAAACTGCAGTTTTAAAACTCTTTTTAAGCATAAAATACTTATTTATGGCGATTTATTTCTTCCGTAAGTGATTAAGGCTTAACGCATAACCCAGTCAATAACATTTGGTACATACAAAAACCAAATTGGAAAAAGGTGTAGATGTTGATTTAGAAGTAGATGTAGATGCTGATGTAGATGCGGGTATTAATCTAGGTGTAGATGCAGCCGTAGATTAAGTCTTTTCCAACCCAAGAGATGATATTTACAGCAGACGTGTGTTTGTAACTGTGTATATACAAGGTCCAAAATAAAAAATAAAAGAAAAACTATAGTAACAGTGTACAGTGTTTAACAGCCAAAAACAAAATTTATCAACAATTTTAAAGAAAATAAACAAGTATAAAAGAAAAAACAAAAAAAAATTTGGTGTGTGTAGTACTTAAAATATAGTTGTATTGTAAATTGCAATAAATAATTACAATTAATATGACAAAAATTAATAATAGGTAAAAATAAATACAATAAATAAATAATAATAATTAAATAAGTGAATAAAATGATACTAAAATAATTATATAACACTCGTATCGTGCACGAGACCTTCCTGCGTCTTCTGCCATTCAATCAGGTATTTTTTTAGTTTAGAACGAAACCCAAGAATATTTTGCAGGTTCCTTATTATAGGTCTAGATGTAGTTGTAGTAGATAATGTAGGTGTAGATGTAGGTGATGTAGGTGTAGATAGCATTATTATTGTGTTACTTATTTTTACAGAAGTTAGGGTAGATACCACTCTGATTCTACTTATAAGTACATTATGAATAATGTGAGCAGACTTTTACTTTAAGGCTATCACGTACGCCTCGGTTTCAGCTTAATTATTTTGAACTCTCTATTATTATTTCTGATAAATTGTTTCATAAATCTAGAACACTTCGTACCTTGATAGATAGAAAGATAGAAAATACTTTATTGCACACCATAGTAAAAATTAAACAATTTAACAAACGAAAACTAAAACTAACTATGCTATACAATGGGCGGTCTTATCGCTCTGTAGCGATTTCTTCCAGACAACCTTTGGATGGACTGGACTGTGTAAAATTAATAAGTCTTATGTAATTAAATCTATAAAGTTTTATGAAGATCAGAGGGCCTAGCCAAACGGCATTCGCTTCGAAGCGATTCCATTTCTACAGTCGTAATTCAATACAAAAGACCACGTGACATATCGATAGCTTACGTCAATCCCATACATTTAGGACTTTTCTACTGGCGTCATCGCTATTAGAATGTTACTTTGTCTACGGCCTCTGATTTGTAGTTTTTAAATTAAAAGGAAACAAAAGCCTGACGTAACGAAATAACGTTTCTCATGAAGCTTAGTTTGATATTTTTTTAAACAATGAACCAGAAAAAATGTTAGCGTAATTCAGTTGAAAAAGTCAATGAGGTGTACGTGGGAACCTTAATTGGGAAAGCGAGTTTCCCATGGGGTACAATAAGCACACAAGAAAATTCGTAAATTCAAAGTTTCTTTACGCAACGTTTCGCTTGCGGGGTTTACTCAAGATAACGTTACTTTTATCAAGTTAGCTACGTACTCTTCATTTGTATAAAAAACAGAGCAGTGATTGTCTGGGATATTGTCATAAAACCAGTCTAGGGTTATTTTTGTATTTATTTACATGTTTTATTTTAGAAAATAGTTTTTTCTTTTAGCTTTTCGACATAAACACTTCGGACTTTATTTTATACAATATTTTATAAATCAAGGTCAGTTTTTAAATACTCATTAGCCTACCTTATGACTTAATTATAATGTTATTAGATCTATATTATACCTACGCTATGATAAAGTTATTTAAAAAAAAACAAAAACCGACTTCGTTCAAAAAGCGCTAATCAATTTCGATGAAAATTTATATGGAACCACCTCTGAAGTATGAACTACCAAGCAAAAAGAAATCAAAATCAATCCATAATTGGCGGAGTAATCGAGTTACAAACATACAAACACATCCGGTTGAATTAAGAAACTACTCGTTTTTCTGAAGATGGTTAAAAAAAAAAATTACTTATCCCACTATTCTTATTTATCAAACATGCAACCTGTATTTTCTGTCTGTCTGTACAAACGCTCTCTAACGATTTTAATGAAATTTACAGGATAGAGAGTTTTAAGACTAAGAAAATGATCTAGCTTAGTCCGGGAAAAATTCCGATTTCCAACAAATTCTCCGGGAAAAATCCTAGTTCCTGAGCAAAGTCCGTCGTTCAATACCAGTCTGAAATGGGTTGTATTGGTTTTTACCGGTTTTTAAGACTGCTTGACAGACTTGAAATTTTGAGGGAGACTGTTTTATAAGTCGTATAGGTTTTTGAAAAATTCGTCCTCCAAGTGTTCCAAAAAGGGATTTAAATGTAAAACAAAAATTCTCTGTGTTTCAGAAACCATTAGTAGTAGACACTTGAAATTTTAGACATAGATTTCTCAAACAAAATAAACAAACATGGGTCAGCTTTACTTGAAATTTTCCTGAAAAGAAGTACGGGACCATTTTCTGTGTAAAAAAATTACTTTACGTTTTAGCCCAATTTTAGTCTATTTTGACGTAGTAAAAGTTAGTTTTACGGTTTTTTTGTTGAGATTATAATATTTTAAGGACCTCAAGGTTGAAATGGGACTTAATTGAAAAACTTGAGTGTATAGTGTCGTTTCAAATGTCATCAAAAATTATTTTATTTTTTAAATTGGTATTTTTTATTTTTATTTAATGTTTAAAGATGAACCTTAATGATGACCAGGACTGATGATGCAATTGGAAGGTGTCAACAGAACTCCTCAACGATTTGCAATTCCAAGAATAGTAGTGATTGGGTTCTTTTAAGTTGTTTTTATGAAATGTTTAACGGTTGATGAGGGCTATGTTCTGATGATGAAACCGGGACATGTTCAACGGATCTACATTTTGGATAACTATTGGCTATTTTGAATTGTTTTTGTGAGACGGATGACAATACATGCTAGGGTCCGAAAACGAAAACGGGAGAGGCTCAACGGATCTTTTCGATAAGGCTCGTGTTTGGTCTCTTTTGTGAGACGATTGATAAGTACCTACATAACCACAGAGTTTTATCGTAATTATCATCATCATCAGTATAATCCTCATCACCATCGTTATCCGAAATAAGTCCAATGCTAAAAATAGGGAAAGACAAAAAACATAAAACAGTGTTACACCCTTTATTTACATTATGTACGGTCACGTATCAGTTTTTAACGCGGATGAAGTCGCAGGCTTCTGCTAGTACCAATATAAAATATACATAATGCCTACGATATAGAGCAATGTCACGTTGCGTACAGTCTGCAGTAACAATCCATCGATGATGATGATG
Source organism: Epirrita christyi (assembly GCA_951392215.1). NCBI lineage: Eukaryota > Metazoa > Arthropoda > Insecta > Lepidoptera > Geometridae > Epirrita > Epirrita christyi. Next base: position 6,632,950 of record OX595839.1, on the reverse strand, counting down.
ATGTGGCAACGAAGTCGCAAAAAACTAACCGTAACGTCGCGTCGCATCAAAGTGCCTTGTATTGCGTAAGTCATTAGTGATCCCGCATGAACCCGGGCGAGTAGCTAGTATCTAAAAGTGCCTCTGGATAGAATCCAACCAATTAGTTCCAAGCCATTACCGAACGAGCTTCTTATTAAAAGGAGCTTTATCAGCTCAGAGCTCCTCTGTAATTGTAAAACTAATACCGTTCTATGCAATAGGCCTCGGATAGAGTTCAAAATAGGTTCACATTTATTGAAAGGTTTGTTTATTGAAATCACCTATTATGTCAATCTAGTTTTCTGACGATAATGTTGTAATTAGTACAGATTACACAGTATCTGACGATTTTTAATATTAAGAAACTTGAGTAAGACCTAGACAGATCTCACAGAATTCATTCACCAGAAAGTATCATCATCAGACGGTTGATGTTGTACGAAGCCTCCCCTATCGAACGCAAATTGCTTTAATCAACACACTTGGCAGGCGGATTGGTGATTGCAGTATTATTACGTGCTAAGTAATACTCAGGTAACTTTTACAACATCGAAGAGAGGAGACGGAGGGGTACATTCTTAAGCCGGACTCACTAACATTTGAAACAGTAAGAGCGGTTTCGCACTACGTCCGATCCGAATCCGATCCGTATCCGTGAAAATTCGGATCTATAGAGAAATCGGATGACGGAAACCGGATCTAGTGTGTAAACTACCATAGAAATAGTTCTGCGACTCCTCCGGACCATATTTTCACGGGTTCGGATCGGATTCGGATCGGCGGTAGTGCGAAACCGCTCTAACTATATAATATGTCGGAACATACCGTAGCCATTATCAATAGTTACATATTTGTGTAATGTATACCTTATAGTATATTATATAGTATTTGAACTTCTTATTAATAAATAAATTATTATTAGTATTACAATCATGAGCTCAGCCAAAAATATATTTAGGTTTTGCTCCAATTTGTAAAGAACCCGCCAGTAATATCCGCTACATGAAACATTCAACGCCTCAAGATGATATACGCGCTGCGATACTGCGTTACCAGTTCTTCATAGAAAGCTATTTGGCAACTCACGGTTTCTATACAAAACAACAAGTTGTAATGAATGATTCTGCCGTAAACGGTTTGGTACATGTCCAAAACAAATATGGGCAACAGCCAACGACGTAGGCCTGACATCTAACTTATCATGTATTAGGTTCTATCATCAATATAACATAACATCTAACATTCTCATACGCAGTCATGATCCCATGATGACACTAGGATTCCCTGTGTCGTGGGTATAAGGAACTACGAGTATCATGGTATTATAACACCCAGACCACCCTATAAATACAGCGTGTAAAAGGACGGCTCCTGAAAACTGAAGGTGCCGGTACAGCTATCTATATCATAGCTGTATAGAATAGCTTTCGCCTGAGAGGCGATTAATTCCGGAGAAAACTTTTTTTTCGTTTCGTATCGTATTTGTCAGTCAGCAATGTACGCATTTATTCCGGCCGCGCGAGTTCAACGCTCCCGGTCTGCTGGTCGACCAGTAGCGCCAATATTTCTTATGTGGTTTTCATAGCTTTTTTTGGACGTTTTTATTTATTAACGTGTTTTTAATGATGAAAATTAAGTTTTTATGTTCCTTTAACGATATTTTATGGATAAAGATAACACGAAAAAGCTGTGTTTCGTGTTTTTTCAGCTTACATTTTAAAACTTAAATATTTTCAGAATCATGGTCTTTTTACGCTCTGTTTATATTAATGATAGATTTATACCTATATAATATACCTATACCTGATTGAATGACTGACTATCAATGCACAGCTTAAGCCGTAAGTCAGAGTCCTTAAATTTTGAGGGTACATTCCTTTTTTGGTCTGAGGTGCACTAAGAATGGAATTTCCAAAATTTACTCCCTAGGGTGTTGAAGTTTGTAGGCGTTCCACCAGGTTAGAATAAAAAAAAACTGAATTTTATATACGCGTAATTTAAAAATTGTATTTTTAAATAATGCGTATTTTAAATAAAATGCAAAACAAATAGTTATGTAAAGGGTTCTGAGTTTTGTATAAACACATATTGACCGAGAGTAGTACAGAACAGAATATTTTCGCATTTCGGTGTTTGTCGTTGTCGCCAACCCTTTTTTAAACAGCCATTATTTTCTATTGGCAACTTTACAACATCTCTATGACGTTTGAGAAGTGGCGTCTATATCACAAGAGTTTGGGCCATGGACTTAATATCTTGGGCTTACTGACCTTTGACAAGGGGCTCACTTTCATTAGTGACGTGACTTGTCAAAATCTATAAGCCTCGAATTGTAAGACAAAAAGTGACTTGAAGGGCTGAGACAATATCGCAGACTTATCTGGAAGTTGTTAAATTAATTCTGTTAATGAGTTTTAGTTAGCCTTTCCCAGATCGAAATCACCACGGGCTTTATCTTTAGGGGGCTTAAACTGAGCTTTGTTCCCATTCCTTTGATGAGCTTTTAATCTTTGAATTAATTTGAAGTATCGTTTCGTGATTTTCACAAAAAAAATGTTAGGATGATATTTAGGACGAATGCTAATGCCTAATGTAAGTATTTGTATACCACGATGTTTTTTATTTATTTCCCGCGCACAATATGTCATGTACTATTGAGGTTACTAAGTACCTATTAATATATAGCTACCTCCGTGGTGCAGTGGGCGTAGCCGAATGAGACGCAAGAGGTGTAGGTTCGATTCCTGCTGCAGGACAAATGTTTGTCCCGCAAAAAAAAAAGTTGTGTTTGTTGCATGATCTGCAAATATTTGTTCCAGGTCTGGGTGTTGTGATACCATGGTACTTTTGTTCCTGATAGCCACGATACAGGGAATCCAAGTGTGAGATCAGGACTAGTATGTGACTATTGGGTTTTAAGTTATATCATCATCATCATCAGCCCGTAGAAGTCCACTGCTGGATATAGGCCTCCCCTTAGAATGCCACGACGAACGGTCTCCATCCACCGATTCCCCGCGACGCGTATAATGTCTTTAGTCCATCGAGTGAAGGGCCTTCCTCTACCGCGTCGTCCGGTTTGTTGTCGCCACTCGATAACCTTTATTCCCCAACGGTTATCAGTTCTTCGAGCTATATGACCTTCCCATTGCCACTTCAACTTGCTAACTTAGTTATATATCAATGCTTAAACCACAATATTTACTTAAATAAAAAAATATAATTTTCAATAATATAGGTAACGACAAAACTCTCGATATATTGTTTCCTTTCGCTAAAAGCCTACCCAAGCAGAGTTGTTAGATTAATGAAGATAAGTTCGAGACCTGCCGATACTTGAATGTGGCTGAAAGAGTTTTTAGGTCGCGAACATTCTTAAAGCTGAGGCTAGCGGAAGCCTTGTTCTCATTAAACTTACTAGCCCTTTTTAATAAGCTTCGGTATTTACCTGCCGGTTTTAATCTAAGATGGTATAACTATTTTTGTAATAAATAAGATAACAAACACGTTCGATTGAATAACGTAGAATGAACCATGCAGTCATTATCTTCTTCATCAGTCAGTACTCATCCACTGCTGGATGATGCCTCCCCCATAGCATGCATAGCGTATAACCCATTAGGTGTAATGAGGGGATTTGCCATAATCACCGCGCTTAAGGCGAAATGGTGATCGCAGTATTGTTGTTGAGTACTCAGGTGGATGCTGCTCCCCAACCCCTGGTTTTTAGCCGGCTTTTAAGACACCCACGGGAGAAGACGGAGGGGTCTATTTTTAGGCCAGAACCAACACAACATTTGTTCTATATTAGGTTTTTTTAAAAATAATAAAGACAAAAAATAATACATTTATTGACGATGTGAAATGAAATCGCCATACATGTGCAATAAAAATCTTATCAGACGAATCAAACGATTCATCGGTGAATTTTTTGTGAGGCCATAAAGACGATGGCCGTTTCATTTTATTTTTTGCGAAGAGCTGTCCAAATCCGTCGATTCAATATTGATGGCACAGTCTGTGGCTTAAGTTTAGTAAAACTATAAATGGGCCGTTAGCGGTTGCTTAACCTAAGCAATTGTTTTTTACTAAATATTTTTGTACATTAGCATAACCGATGGTTACAGTAACCGCCTGTTTTTGTGATGGTGAACTTGGCCTTCAATCTACAAAACACTGGTCTCCTATGCTTGTATCCATTATTTTGATTGTAGCTTGTACCGTATAATTTGTTGATTATCATTCTTTCAAATTTACATTCAATACAAAATTTATAGCAGATTCATTCAATTTTAAAAAGTATTCCAGAAGATACTAGTACCTACAAAACCTACTCTAATATAGTACCTACAATATAACAATAGTATCTACAATAAAAGATTATTCTCGCTAATAACAAGGAAACGGTGACATCAACAAAATTGTTTCTTTTTCATCATGATAATAATTTTCACAGAGGGAGACCTGTCACTTGAGTTCCGTTTTGTTAACTCCAAAATATTTATTGCTGAAAGTTTCGTTTGGAGTACTAAGAAGTTTGTGTTGCTTGATAAAACTACATGTAGGCTCTACTTATAATAAGTTTAGTATATTAGGAAAAATGTATAGGTCATGCCGATTATCTATTTAGTATTGTATTGTTCTAATTAAACGTCGCAGGAGGTTGGTGGATGGAGGCGGCTCAAGGCTATTCGTCGTGGTATTCTAAGGGGACAGTTTATGTGGATTTGTACAGGCTGATGATGTGTGTTGTATTATATCAATCTACACATTATTTCAAACAAAAATAGTGCTTATTAGCCCAGTCAGTAGCTGATTTTTCCCTACTAAAAATGTTGCTGTGACAATTATTATATAATTTGTGGTCAGGGCTGCGGTCATGATACAAAAAAAATTGTTTTCGACCTCGGGAAATGAAGGCGTGAGCCGCATCTTGAATTAAATGAGGCATAATTAAAATTTGGTTTTTATCAACAATGATTAATTTATGTTCAACAATTTTTTTTTTTTTTTAATTGGTGAGCTTAATTTTCTTACATTTTTGTACCATTATTTATTCTGTTTATCTTATAAGTAAAGAGTAATAATAATAAGCAAAGACCCCAATATCTCTATTAACATAATTAAGTATATCAAAATCGTAACATCACCACCTTTAGCAAAGTAAAGGCCATTTTATGTCCCCTACTGACTGGACTGTATCTTAAACATAGTCATCATTATCATCATCATAAACCTGTAGAAGTCCACTGCTGGGCAAAGGCCTCCCCCTTAGAATGGCAAACCGAACGGTTTTGAGCCGCCTCCATCCACCGACTTCCTATGAACCGTTACATGATCGCAGTTTAGAGTTTAGTACTCAGGTAGATGCTGCTGCCCACCCCCTGGCTTAAACCTTTAGTCGCCTTTTATTGCATCCATAGGAGGAGTTGGAGGAGTAGAGTCCTATTCTTAAGCTGAGACTACCACGGCAAAAATACTTGTAGGTTTGATTAGTAACAAATTAATTTTTGGAATTCAAACTGTTTAAATATGTCTGAATTTTATACTGAGCTCACTAATTAACCTCTGTTTATTTTAAAAGCGATCTCTCCAGGGTATAATATCAAAGGCATTAATAATAGGGAGCTGCGGATTACGTGAGCTTCCTGGTACAATTTCTAATTATAAATCTTCGTACACGACACTGTTCAATGTCTCTATATAATTCGGTGTTAAATACTGACCTACCTACAAATACTAAGCTACAATAAACTAGTTGTTCACCCCGAACTGAGACCGAATACATGCGAATACATGCGAATACATGCGATGCAAGAAACCTAATTTATTTACGTTTCTACTAAAAACACTTCAAAAAACAAAAGCAAAAGATGCACTTACCTACACCTAATACCCTATACACTTAGCACTGTGCGTTATAAAACATTGAATAATATTATTATGTAAGTTCGCATGTAAGTGAATTCTTTAATTCTTTATGAGAATAAACAATCTATAACCTGAAGATTACATTTTCACGAGCCCATCTAGAGATCATTCCTAAACAGCATCGAAAGAATCGGGCTAATCATTGGCGAAACCAGACAAAACTGTCAAGCAAGGCTCTCAATAGACTAAGGACATTATAAAAGTAGCAGGATTTTGGTGGATGAAGGAGGCTCAAAGCCATTGGTCGTGGCATTCTATGGCACAGGCCTATGTTCAGCAGCGGGCTTCTATATGCTGATACTGATGAATGAGCAGTTAAACTACATACTTACGTAATGTAGCAGATACATAGCTGACGAATTAATTGATAACCACCTTTTTTGAAGACAGTCAACATCTAAAATAATCTAGCAAGTTTATCAATTTTATCACTAGTAGTATTGCATGAAATTGTGATGTTAAATGTATCAAAGAAATAATGCCAACTTAACTGAACTTGTCATTCAAATTCCTACAAATAAGAGGTCCACAATGATTATTAATTATGTTTTTATTTTATTGGGTCTTAAACTCTTAAATTTTTTACTTTTCCCTGTAGTTGAGTCACAAAAACTACTATCATGCCAAATTTCAGCATTGTGGGATAAGTGGAAGTACCTAGAGGTTTTCTCTAAAGAAATTTAAAGGTGGAAGAGGTCCTCAGGATCCCGAAATCCTCGAGCTATCATAACACATTGGAAATCCATTTGACTTCGAATGCAGAATGTAGTACCGTAAATAACACTACCAATAAACTTTTCCAGTACATCACACTATAATCTAACGATACGGTTAAAGTTAGTCCACGAATTGGGAAAGTAAGACGGGAACAAATACGCTAACAACCGTAGCCGAAACAATATTTGTTTAAGCCCTTCCTTTTCTCTAATTAACGTAACTTCTTTATTAGGGTGAAATACACCCTAATTAAGGTGTAATCAGGGTTGTCAGTTTACATAGAATTCGAGTTCAAAGTGTATTATTTTTAATGTGAAAAAGTGGTATCGTTCTCCATACTTATTTAATTGTGTCCGAACTTCTTTCTATTTCTTTTCGATTTTAGGGTTCCGTATCTTAAAAGGAAAAAATGAAACCCTAATAGGATCACTTTGTTCTCTGTCTGTCTGTGTGTTTAGACTTTGCGACATAAATAAAGGAAAAGTCTAAAATTGATGAATTTTGACTTTCTTACCCCTAAAATAGGATGGTGAAGTTTGTAAGAAAAAGCAACTGATACTCGGAAAAGGCTGATTATTTCGAAATAATTTACAGATAGGAACCCTTAGGGTGCGAGACACGCTGGCACTTGTCCTTCTTTTCTAAGAGACGTGATCCAATCACAGCGGTCTGTTTGAAAACGAAACGGACACGCTGGTGAAAACGTACAATATTTATGAAATCTTTTATAGCCACCAAAGTTTTCTTTGAGTGGTTTTGTGAAGTACTTTCGACTAATTGTTCTATAAAACTTTTTTTTCTCGCAGCATTTCTAGCATATAACTTTTGCGTGCTCCTAATTTTAAAGTTTGTAGGAGTGTAATTAATTATTTGCAAAAGACTTCAAAATATAATCTGCCGGCTTTAACGAATCAAGGGAACGTGATCAAAACATATAGGTAATGGCGATTACATAATTTTAGCAAACTTAAAGCTCTTTTTAGTCTCTTTGAAAACCCTTTTTTGGAAGTTTCCAAACTAATCATCATATCATTAGCCTGCAGAAATTTACTGCCTCACCCATAAAATACCACGAGGAAAGGTCTAGAGTCGCCTCCATCCACCGGCTTTTATATTGTCTTTAGTTCATTGAGAGGGTATTTCTCTGCTGCGTCGTCCAGTTAAGCGTCGGGTGGTGGTGTGTACTGCAAACGAAATAATGTTTCAGGTATGTTTTTTTTAGTTCGAAACATGTGTTCAAAAAGCAGAAAATATCACAAGAAAATATTAATTCTCGATAGTATGTATATTGAATCAATTTATGTCGACCTTGCGCAGCTTAGAACCCCGATAAGATACAATGGATAGCCTGTACCTACCTATTGTATTGAACGTAGACAAATTGCTTAGATTGGTTTTGTTGAAGTTGGGTCAATTGGTTTTTGTATTTGATCACTTACTTAAACTTTGTAAGTACTGGTTTTCAGACTACAAAGTAAACCAACTTTTTCACACGACTGGCTCTTAAAATAGACCTACCTAGTTTTCATGATGATGTAAATTTGTATCTCTACAACTAATGTATTGTACAATGCCACTCACACTACGAGAGATTTTGTCTTCATCACCATCAGCATCCTTTTAGGTTCATAAGACTTCACACCTATAAGCCTCAGGGTAAAAATGCAATGACACGTAGGGTACATATTATACAGGCCGTGACTGGTATTGCACCAGAGGTAACCGCCATTCCGTCACTTTCCCAAATAAAATATATATATATATATATTTTGAATTTATACACGTATTGTACAATTATTTTGTTTTGTCCCGTTAATTAGTGTCAAACTTATTTAGGCTACTCCAAACACACAAAACTAAATGATATAAAAATAAACCATCAATCTTTTTCCCCATAATGTAAAAATAAGAAGCCCGACAAACATCGTTAAATCATCTAGAAAGGCTCCGGCAGTAATCTCCAAAAAGTTTTTCTGTGAGCAATTATTTACGACTAGTTTACGTGCGGGGCACGTAATACAGAAATGCCTCTTATTGCGATGTGCTATTGAATTATGGGTCTGACTGTACCTTTGACGCGATCCTTATTTGCAACGGGTATTTGGATCGATGAGGAAAATTATTATTGTTGAGTTTGATACACATCATTTTCTGAGCAATTTACTACCCCAATAAATCATCAGCAATAGAGTGAGCTTTTTTGAATGCTGGTTTTACCAAAACCGCAATTAAGACTTACGAAGCAAAACAAAGTCACAAACAACTGGCTTAATTTCAACAGAACAGAAACAGCATTGCCAAATTCTTGCGACAAATACAATAGAATTTAAGCATTTCATCAGCTCCATGGTTTCTGCTGTGCTGTTTCACAATAGAATCTGGGAGAAAATCTATAGTACAATACCTACCTAGGCCAGATTTGGAGCAGCACAATTTGTGGAATGCCAGGGAATCCTATCTATATTCAAACTTAATAGTGTAGTTTAATCAATCTAAGATTAATTGGTTAATTTATAAATGGGGTTCATATTCATACTTGACTGAGTGCTTTGGCTCGATTGATCTGCAATGGGACATATACTAAAGTGCAAAAAGCCTTATGATAAAACCCGAGTATTTTATAGACTTTTGCTAAACTATGTTTAGGTAATCAAGAGCTGACCTTTCACTTATTTTTTCACAAAAGATAAGTCACATGAATAACTCACAGCTTTCTAAATGTGTTCAAATTGAAACTTTTTGCTCCAAGGAGCTGTGCCTCAAATTTTCTTTAAAGTGTATTATTATCTGCAAGGTCTGCTGGATTTTTTTTTGTGGCATTTTTATTGAAAGTTTTGCGTATACGCATGCAAAAACAAAGCCAAGTAGGTAAACCCATTTATGTATAAGGACATAATAAAATAGCAGTAGGTACGTCAGTTTTCTATGAAAGGAGCCTTCATGTCGCACTCATTCACCATGCTGCCTGATTCTTATCAGTGACAAAACAAAGGAGAAGTACTGAAACAATTATCTTAGGCAATAATTTTAGTATTCTGTACCAACTTTGGAAAAACGGGACATTTATTTCAATAGCTCAAATCATCACAAAAGAAAAGATGCCACCAACAAAATCCAGCGACTGTTTTCTTTGACTTCAGATTTCCAAGGGCTAGAAGTAAACGATGTTGAGTAGTACGTGGTTACAGCTCAGCTCGAGTCTCGTCATGCATATTCAAAAGTGGGTGAACTCGAGCCAAGTGGCTCTTTGTTACCTACTTCGAATGCGGCAGCTTAGTCTCTACCCCAATACACCTCTGATACGGAGATTAACAGTCGATTGCACTTAGTATGCCGATGGTAGCTCGGTTATCGGAAGGACGCTACAATCCAAACGTAAATACAAGCTCAAGGAGAAGGATACTCGCTAGAAGTATAACATTATATAGTCCTACGTCTGTTGTTGTGTAGGAAATCTGCCAAGGGACTAGTCTGGGGTAAGCCCAATGAATGTGTTTAGCATGTTTCCACTTTTTTAGCCTATATTGTTCCTTATTGGACTAAATATCTAGACAAATAATTTCAAACAATTAATATGAAAATCGGTCCTGAGTTGATCCAATTCACAATTGACCATAGAATTGAATTTAATGCATTTGCATTTAAAAGTTTTAAAGATATCTATAATTTATAGCATGAAAGGAGTTTTATGGTTGTAGATACACTTACCTATCTTGTTATTATTTATGGCACTAGTTTGAACCTATAAATCAGCAAGTTCAAAACTTTACTCCTTAGGTCGGTATTATAAAGATAAATGTTTCCATTTCCGTTGATGAGCTAAACTCACTTGAGAAGATTTGGTAGCAGGAATATCTTCGCATCTTGGATTTATCCTTGTGCACTGAAATACAACATAAAACATACAGCTAGTTCAATTTATGAACGAATAAAATGAGTACGATCAGACAAAAATATTTGAAATATGGACTTGCAATTAGTATCCACTTCTACCGACATGTGGATTGCTACGAGTGTGACTTTTCATTGTTTTTTTGACGTGAAAAACGACTATAAGTTCGATTTGATATCCAAGTCAACATTTTGAATGCAACGAAATGATGACAAATATCGTGACACAACTTGACTTTCATAACAAAAATCAAAAGCAAAATTATATTTTTTTCTGAAATATTGGCCTATATGAAACTAAATGTGACCAGTGGGGTCAGCACGAATAATTTACGTTACCAAGACGCTAACGAGACGATCGCAAATGTCAAATATTGGCCAATGACATTAGGGTAACTTTAAATCTTAGTAAGTTGATTGGTTCATATTTGACGTTTACTATCGTAACGCTAGCGTCTCGATAACGTTAGATGTTCCTGCTTGGGTCTCTGAAGCGAATTTTACGGCAATCAGAGGAAAGGGTAGAACCCAAAAAACGCCCAAGAGATATTAGCTTCAGTAAAATCAAACTTTTATGACTTTACCAATATTGTTATTACGTAAAATCCTACAGCGAGCTTAGAATCATAAATTGTCTCTAGAAAATAATGAATTCAACATAGGTTCTAATTTAGTTTTGTCATTTATCCAAAAAGTTTAAATGCAAAGAATGTTCACAACATTACTCCAAGAGTCTAAATTACAAAGATTAATGATTCCATTTTCCTTGACAAACTCACTTGAGGATATCCTCCGCATCTTTGATTTATCAGCATTGAAATGTACAGCTGTTCGAAATGTTCAATTAACAAATAAAATGAGGTAGACAAAACAACACTTTGAAATCTGTCGGACTCGTGTTGTATTCAATAAGCCACGCCATGCGCTACGAGCATGCTACGAGCATGCTACGAGCTTGCAAGGTAGGTAGATACTTGCCGATTGTTGTTTTTAAGCAACATTTTACTGTTGTAGGATGAACTAGCTTTGAGGTTTATGCTGTTTACTGAATGTCTGGTTGTATTCAGTGGGACAAAGCAATTTTCCTTAAGGGGCTATTTCGGCGTGCAGCTAGTGTGCCGAGCTTCTCAGTTTATTCGCTTTACGACCCACTGGCTACTTGATGTTTGTGACGGCTTAAATAGGACAAACTTAGATCAAAACAGGATGGAAATGTATAACAATCACATTGTTACCATGTGAAATGCGTCTGGTCACGCTATCTCTAACATATTAAATTTAAATTCTACAAACAGCATCGTCGTATGTTGCCACAATAAGATACAGGGAATATCCAAGCATTACTTCACCCACGCAACGTATTTTGTACGTATACCATACGTCATGCATGATATTGTTCTAGATTAGAAAGGTGTTAAAAGTCCGAAAAAGTGGACGACAAAAAAATAATTATTTATGTATTGAAATCTTTAGGTACAAAAATTTTTTATCATATGTTTATAAAAATATTGAATAAGTTACCTGAAGAACTGAAACTATTGACTAGAAATATTATTTAAGTATACTCTTTTGCTATTAGATAACCGTTTTTATAGCCTTAGGGATTTTTTTGATATGTAATTTCGTTATTGATTCGTCATTTATATATTTGTACGCCTGCATTCAAGCTAAATATATTGACTAGCAGAAATTTAAGACCTTAAAATGAAAAATTATGTGTATTCTAGCAAATAAACGATTGAAATTTAAATACCTACATCTAAAGGGGCTGCTTGCAGGAAGAAGAGACGGTGGAGCACGTGATCCTGGATTGTGCGGCCACAAAAGAGACCAGGGCCAAGACGGTTTTGCAGGAGCTACTTCTGTCCTGCTCTCCAGCATCGACGCCTTCGGACACACTTCAACGGTGTTGCCACCAACCCAAAGTCCTGCTCCGTTACTTTAAGGAGCTGGGCTGGCTGGGGTAGGGTTAGCACAGGGGGACAATGCACAATACACCCCACAGCGGGACGTCAGTGCAGGTCTTAACACCCCCACTTAGAATTAGAATTAGATCTAAAGGACACGGTGACTAACTCAACATAGCTTCTAAAGTTTTGCTGTAATCAGTACCTGCATTCATAGAAAATTATAAAATCACGGTTCATCCCCGTTGAAAATGAAATGAATTCATGTAATAGGACTGCCGCCAGCGACTGTAAACTGAATTATGTAGGTGGTGTCACGTGCACGTATTTGAGCTAAGCCACTTCGCGCTCCGCGTAACGAAAACTATGTCAATTAACTTAATTTCCCACAAACTAAGTACTGTTAGTAGGTACAGTTTTTATGGTTACGTAGCCAAATGGCTAAAAACGGAATCCTTATAATTTAGCTCTGTCCATCTTGTCTATCCGTCTGTCCGTATGTAACAGCCATTTAAGTTATAAATAAAACCGGTAAAGTGCGAGTTGGACTCGCGTGTAGACTACTAATTAAACTTATTAGTCACATTTACTCTATTATTATACTACTATTTATATTATGATTTATTTATTTATTTTCTCTTCACTTAATATACCTACGCATTTGCTCTTTGCGAATATTTTCTGTTTCCCGTGGGAATTCAAAGACTTTTATTTAGGTTTTCCTGTTAACTATGAGTGAAGCCCAATATTCCTTATTTTAATTTTGTTATTTTTTAGCTCTGTTGTTTCCGAGATAAATTGAATCAGTTCATATGCAAAATTTTTGCATATTTCCTTTTATATCTTTTAAACTAAGCGTTTTAAAAGTATAAAAAATAGATTGTATTTATTATAACGAGTTCTTTCATTTGATGTCACATGAAGCAAATGCTTCATGTGACATCAAATGAAAGAACAAGTTGTTCACATGAAGCAAATTTCATTTGTTGTTGTGTGAGACAAGTTTTTTTAGTTTGCCCTAAAAATTAACCCCTCAAATCAGAATTCATTTATTTCGCTATACGTCCGTGATGGGTCACCTTTACTGTGTATAATATAATTATGTAACATATTTTAACTTTTTTGGTCCACTAGTTTTGGAGAAAATAGGCTGTGACAGACAGACAGATTTGATAGACACCTGAGTGAAAGATCACTCCATCAACCATCATATAAGAATGATTGTTCCGTTGGTACCGTTTGAATTACGGAGCCCTAAAAGTGACCTTATAGGCGGAAAAAATGTAAGGTTGTAGAACTTTAAAAAACACTTTCGATGGAATAGTATTGTTTTGAAAAAAGTGTATTAATATGTTGTGGAACTTTTAAGAATGAGATATTTTCGGTTATTTACTTTAACTGACTTTAGTAAAATATAGAGACTATGCAACTTCAGGTCCTTAGTAAGGCGTGGCCCCACCTTGCCCAGTTTTATTTAATAAATACTTTTGTAGTAAACAAATATATTTGGTTGGTTAAATAATGATCTCCTTATCAGTGTTATTACTTCTCTATCTTATATCTATAAATATATATATTATCTTAAGTCTTTTTCTATAAAATCTGATTATTAAAATTAGTAAACAAACACTCTTGGTGTCTTTTTCCTGCCATAACACAGACGAGTCAAATATCAGGTCTAAAATATTTACATAAGAAATGGCGTAATTCCCTTAGAATGACGTTTTCCCGTATGAAGGCACGGCACATCTTTCTCAAAATAGGAGGCAAAATAACCTTTCAGTCATGACGTAGACGTGACTGTAGGTAGGCGTGGGGACAATGCAGTCTTAAACACAATATACTGAGCATGTCAAAACCCTGTGCCGCTATTATAGCTCGCGCTACTCCCTCCATACGTCAAAATTAGGGGACCTATGGCATTGATGTGATTATAGTATTAATTACTCAATAACCAGTAATTGGGCCGTCGACAAAGTGACAATGCGCAAGTTTGCGTACTAGAAAGTTACTAAATAAAGTATAGAGATGATAAGCGATCGATAAACTCATCATCCCTTTCTTTTCTGTAAAACCATCTCTTTTTTTCGCTAAGTAGGTTACGCTGAACAAACGTCTATCGGCCTTCTTTTGTTTGGAATCAAAATGGAGTTTCAGGTAGAATTACTGTTATGACACAAAGTGTCTGAAGACACATCTCTATAATCAGTGTGTCCTTCCAACTATGGCTTACGGCGCCGAGACATGGACTCTAACTAAGAAGACTGTACTGAGTAGGTACGAGTATCGCAAAGAGCCATAGAAAGAGCCATGCTCGGCATAACTACTTTAAGACCGAACCCGCAACAGTAAGATATAGCGTTGAACGAAAGTATATGACGTTAGGACCAGTGCGATATCTCTCAAGTCGAGTTGGGCAGCACATGTAGCCAAACGTGGTTACGGCCAGTAGAGTAAAGCCTCGATGGAGTGGTGGCCGAAATCGGGGCACAGAAATCCGGGTTCTCTGAAAGCGAGACGGGTGGACGACAGCGTAACGTTTGTAAAAAATACCTCGATGAGAGATGAACAGGATACAGGGAGACTGGCAGAAAAGAAAAAAGGCCTTTACCCAGTCGGTGATTCCGGGCTGAGGTGATGATGATGAAGTGGCGATGGGCTTGCAACTTGACACAATACATGGTAGCAATACGTGGGCATGTGTCAAATGCATTGTGGATCTAAGTGAGGTCTGATATGGTGCATTTTTGGGTTGAACGAAACGGCTATGCATGTATAGACCTGCTTATGATTTCAGCAGAACATTTGGTTCCCTACCGATACCTGTAACTAAGTCTTAATTCTATTGTTGTTATCCACCTCCTAGTTAATTGCTGTTTCCACGTGTTTAATATTTCATAACATTTGTCTAGTACCTACATAGTTTATCCAACATTAAATATTAAGTTGCTTGGAATAATCGTCAGTATTCAAGGGATGGATAATCTGGTCTCTGATTACCATAATCACGGAAGCTTGTCCCATTTTATTTCCATAACAAATTATCTCGTTCCATAAGTCGCATAATCTACTGGAGACCACGCCAGGGGAACTTTTTTTGACCTGTAAATTTTCCTGGTATTTTTTTATTACTGCTGGTTATCTATTTTTAATTTACTTGAAATAATATGCAAAGGCCACCATGGCCTAAAAATAAGACACCTTCAACTCCTTCTGTGGATGACGTATAAGGCGACTAAGGGATTACGCCACTCGATGGGCAGGAGCATCCACCTGAGTACATAACACCAAACTGCGATCACCAATCCGCTTGCCAAGCGTGGTGATTATGGCAAATCTCCCCATTGCATGCTATACATGCTATGGCGGAAGCCTCATCCAGCAGTGAATGTCTACCCCCTGATGAAGATATATTATGCAAAAGTGTTGCTAGCACCTCTTAGCTAATTTTCCAACCTTTCAATTTGCAAGCTTAATAATAATATTCGTTTTTGTTTGCACGTTCATATTCCGCACTTTATGTAGTAAAAGTAACCAACCCTGTTTCCCGAGTCGGTTGGCTACTGCCTACACACGTAACACAGACATACTCTATATTATGTATTTTGTCTATGACATAGATAAGTAGACACTTTGTCACATGGTTTGTTTTCGTTTGATTGGCACTATTTATTTGGTTTGTGTGCAAACATAATACCATTTCGGTTGGCAAACTGTTGTGTTGCCAACGTATTGTTTTTAACATTATATTCTGAGCTGTGTAAATACATAATCCACTTAACAGTATTATTATAAGGGTCTTGGTTGTGCAATTACCTACTAAGGGTTACTTTTATATTAGTACTTACTTTGGGTAGTAGATACCTATTAAGTATCATCACGGCCATGGCTTTCAAACTACACCGTGGAGCGTTTTTTATAGGCGTGGTCAAATATATGGATATGCCACGTCAGCCTATGAAATTCCAAATATCTGAAGTTTCTGAAAAATCCAGCAAACGGAAAGAGCAGTTTATAGGAAAACAATGAATACACTATAACTAATTAGTAAATGAAAATGGTTTGAATCGAAATATTAATTTTTACCAAATGATTTTAATCGATTTTGATGAAATTTTGTAGTGAGATAGATTATGACCTGGATTGACTCATAATTAAGCGTCTTTTTATCCCGGCACCGCGCGAGTGAAGCCACAGGCATCTTCCTGCTTGTGTTTATACAGCTTTCAGGTAACGCAGTTTTGTGTGTTTTGTGTTGTGTAGATAAATGTTACTTATGTTGGTATAACTGTATAGTACCTACTCAGGGTTCTATAAAAATATACAAATCCTGAAAAATGTACAGTTCAAATTAAAACTAAAAGTAAACTAAAACAGTAACGTCCAATAACTTCCAAAAACAATGGTGTAGTACCCATGAATTGAACATAAATAGTTCAACCCAACAAGTACCCTACTTCCGAGAATTCTACACTCATCAGTTCTTTTATTTTTCTGAACAATCTGGATGAAAACACTCACAGAAATTTATTCACCACTGTTCATAATCACCATCATCAGCCTGTAGAAGTCCACTGCTGGACATAGGCCTCCCTCATAGTATGTCACGACGAACGGTCTGGAGACACCTCCATCCACCGACTTCCTTACTTGAATAGTGTCTTTAGTCCATCCAAAGGGGGCCCTTTTACGGCAATACAACACACAAAACACAGTTAGTAAAGCGTATTTTTGTTGAGTTCGCCTATGCTATTCAGAATCTATGCATGTAGTTGTAGATGTACTGTTGTCGAATTACACAAGCCATTAAGGAAGGGCTCTAATGGAACGACACCCGAAACGAGATAGTCCTCGTAAATTGACGTTCTGCCGCAAACTTCCTTGTGTTTTACTTAACCTTTCCTTTTACTGTGTAGCTTGGTAGGGATGGTTCCTGGAACCTAAACTGATAAAGCTGTGTAGGTATATACGCGAGCAAAGCTCGGTCGTCTTTTAGTTTCAAAGTTAATCTTGGAGCTTCATCAAATAAATGTTTCGCTTAATTAGTAATAATGACTACTAAATTATTTATTTATCTTCTAAACTAATCTTCTAAAAACTTGTATCTTGGCAATTAGCATAATTATTTATAACAACATAATAAGAGTTACTAGACATTAGTTATTGTCGTCTGTCCATAATATTTTTAAAAACAAAGTTTTTCATTACTATACTGGCTGATTCAGTAACCATGGATCAAACAAATCACAACGGGGAAAGACCTCATGGCCCATCCGAATCATCCCTACAGTGTTGTTTGACGATTTTAATTTGTTTAGAAACGAGCCATGTCTCGTTGTTGTTTGCCGATTTAAGCCTATTTCAAATTTTATGATAAAGCCGTTGCTGATGCTGTACTAGTAGATCACTATGTGGCAGTTTTGAATCGTTGTGAATAAACTAAAACAATTTCGTATACTTGAACTTTTCAACTTTTAACTTTATAACTTGAAAAAAAAAATATCGTGCAAGATAGTTTTGTCTTGAGCTAATTTTGTTTTTCTTTTACTGAGATTGAGTCTTATATCCTCTCTTTCAAGATTGTTTTATTGGTTACAATTGGACTGAAGTTCTTTTGTGTTAATTACTGAATAACATTTTCATTTTAAAATTGCATCAAGTTCTTGACTTGGCTGTTTAAGGTGATTCCTCTCGCATGTGGCGCGAAATTCAAATTTTATTGCGTTTTTGCTCATTACAGCTCATCAACACTTCTTGAGATAGTAAAAACAGATTTTGCGAAAACTAGGAGACCTAACACACATGTTTTAGTTCATAGTTTCACATATAGATCATTACTTCAGCTACGAATACTCTTCAATGATTTTTACAGTGTTTTTTTGGTTTAAAGATATGCGTAGCTTAACTAATGACATTTATGAGATACTATCAATTAAAACATGTGTGCTAGGTCTCCTAGTTTTCGCAAAATCTGTTTTCTCTATCTCAAGAAGTGTTGATTAGCTGTGATTTACAAAAAACACAATAATATTTGAATTTCGCGCCACATGCGAGAGCAATCACCTTAACAAGTTTTGCTATTTCAACTTCTACACTTTGGCAGATTTTATACTCATAGAATTTATTTGACTATGTGTTGGTTTGGAAATGGCTATTCAAAACGCTTTAGCTTAATATGCAGCTCACATGAACTCTCTCAGATTTATGCAATAATCTAATATAATATATATGTTTGGTATATAATTATATATTAGATTGTTAGTATTTTGAGTGAGTAAGTTGTTAGTTTGTAAGTTCTTTATATTAACAAGACGTTTTACTGCTAATAATTGACCAACATTGGTTGAAACAGAATCAGACGCGCATTATGGTAGGTACCTACATAAAAAAACATTACGTTTTCTCATAACTACATTCTCCGTCTAGATTCTCGTACGGGATCAGTTGACTCAATCCGAAGCCTTTCAAAGAAGCTTTGTCTGTGAGCTCACTCGTATGTACTAACTGACGTATTCATCAAATTATAGTTTCATAGTGAAAGTGGGTGAATAATAGAAGATCATGTATACCTCGAACAATTCTCGTTAATATTAGGGTGGTAAGTCTTTGTCGCGAAGGCTTGTGCTAGTTTCAAACGCATTGGAAGCCGCAGGCTTGAATGGCTTTAATTTACTCTTAACATTGATTAAATATGAACGTCATTGTGTCACTGTTTCACAACCTTTCATTCCTAATATCACTTTCACATTTTCCTCCTCATTCAACTCATTTAGCTCCTTACCTAACTATCTTTTCAGTCCTCATTAAACTGGTATTTCACTCGGTGTACCTACTTATTTATATAGTTCGCGGGCTCTTCATTTATCTAAGGAACGTATTAGCTTTACTTTATCATCACACCGAAAGCACCAGGTATCAACATCTCCTGAAAAAAAATGATCTTCAACTTACTCTTATTTTATTAAACCTAGCATTTAAATCGTTTAATACTAATGTGTCTATGTAAATTTTTATTACAGGGTTATATTTGTTTTCGTGGGTCCCGCAGCTATAAACGAACAAGGAAAGCGTTTTAAAATGCTAAAACTTTGTGGAAAAACATTTAAGGTTCCCACGTACATCTCGTCGATTTTTTCGGCTGAATTAAGCTTGAATGTTTTCTGGTTCAAACTTTCCAAATTGTAGAACACGTCATCCCTTGATAAGATTTATTCGATTATATCTACAAAATTTGTGATGATCTGACTTGTAGTCTTTAAATGAATTAGGTAAACCTTTTAATTTAAAACCTACAAGTCAGATCTTCATAGAGTAACGACGTTACCAGACCTATCTCTAGTAGTATAAGATAGATACTGCTAGTAATAACAATAAAATAGATGCTAGTAATAGTATATACCTACCTACCCTATGGAATTGAGATGCTTCCTCAAAAGCTGCCGCACTTCCCCACAGCCGGGTTAACCATTTCATGACTGCTGGGAAATATGGCAGCTTTTGAGCATGCAACCCAAACTTGCAAAACTCGCAATTTTGTATAAAATAAAATAATATAAAATAGAAAACAACCAACCTTGTCAGTCTCTATCTGAGCACACATACGCAGTATTTCATGCTTAGTGCTAGACTACGAACGAAATCCCTTAGGGCCTTCGCAAAAACGGGGTAGTTCCTGCTTACATCAAATAAATCGTAGTCGTTATCGAAAATTTCAGTTGTTCATCCCTCTTACCTACAAGCAAGCGTCGCCTGGAGGATATAAATTGCGAGTTCAACGCCTATATGATAATAAGCCTAGTCCATTAACCACTTTACCCTCCCGAATAACAACAACGAATATACTAGCGTTCATAATTTACAATGCGACCATCGCATCGCGCAATTCCATTAAAGCTATGATAGTAACACAACAAGTTGGCAACTCAAATTGTCAGCTAATTAGATTTGTGACGGCGCGATGTGTAAATTTATATACCTTTCAAAATAACATTAGCACTGACACATTGACACTGTGATTAGTTAGAATGGTAGGCGCTTTACTTTATTGCTGGAATTTCCCACAGTAAACTTCATAATCAATTAAATATTTCATCATAAAATTTTCACCGGTCTCATTCTCCCAAGGAACTTTTGCATTCTTCTTCTTCCTCTCTGGTGTTACTTATGTTATTTCGTTATTACTCTTTTCTAGTAGTAAAGGTTCTTGTAAAGAGTTCATAAAGGAAAGCATTACGCTATACGCTTATGAGTCACCTAACTCCGGAAAATATAGGCTGTGACCGACAGACAGACACAAGAATGATCATATTATAATCATATAATGTTCCGTCAAACACGTCTTGAGGTAATGCACCCTAAAATATAAAATAAAAATCTCTGAGTGTGACCTGTATGTGATTCTCACAAAAGACCTTTTAGATATAGGAAGACATTAGATTTGTAAAAAGAATCAGTCTGGTGAAAATATCAGGGTGTGCCCCGCTGGGAAGCTCTTTTCATGCACAATTGCTAGACTTGTTTTTATAAAATGTTTTAATTAAGTATCTACCTAATATATTATTGGCTTCTAACTATTATTTCATTCCATATTTTTATAGATCCTCAAAATAGCTCTCCTTATATATGGTAAAGATATATACGACGCACATATTTCACAATGTTTATAAATCCTTCCGCATAAATTCAGGTGGCAAAGTTATGAAGCTTTCGTACTCTCGTAGGCCACTCGTGGGATCAAGGGGCTTACCTCAATAGCTGGAAGTTACTGTAAGCCTGGTTTAACGGCTTGGCATTGAAATGAATTTTCAGAAAATCTACTCGTGAAGCAAGGCTGACACATCAATTATAATGTCTAGACTACTTGATCTTTAGTATGGACATATTTGAAGCCTAAATTAAACTAAATAAGCAAGCATAAGATATGTCCAGTACGGCTAGCACAGGCTGACTAACGATAGTGAGTCACTAGCAAGACGATATTTGCATGACAAATATTAACCAATGAAATTGCAAATTACCCGATGTCATTGGGCAAAATTAACATTTGCGGTCGTCTCACTAGCGTCTTTGTAACTTTAGTAAGCCTGTGCTAGGCGTACTGTTAATGACTTACGGTATTAAGACGTGGTCGCTAACCATTGGCTGTATAGACAAGCTCAAAGTCACGCAACGGGCTATGGAGAGAGCTATGCCTGGGGTTTCACAAAGTGATAGAATCCAAAATGAGGAAATCCGTAGAGGACCCAAGATCACCGACATAGCTCTCAGAATATGCAAGTTGAAGAGGCAATGGGCAGGTCATATAGCTCGCAGAACTGACAACCGTTGGGGATAAAGTTTCTCGAGTGACAACCACAAACCGGAGGATGCGGTAGAGGAAGGCCCTCCACTCGACGGACTAAAGACATTATAAACGACGCAGGAAGTCGGTGGATGGAGGCAGGTCAACCGTTCGTCGTGGCATTCTAGGGGAGAGGTCTATGTCCAGCAGTGGACTTTTACATGCTCATGAGGCAGCAGCGCGCGTGTAATAACTTTGGTGTTGCAGGCGTCCGTGGGCTATGTTAACTACTTTCCATTAGGTGGACCGTAAGCTTGTTTGCTTGCCTAGTAATATAAAAATATAAGAAAAATAAAAAAGGGCCCTAATTCCCCATGCTGGTTTCTGACCTAATGCAAAAACCAAGAAAAAACCAGTAGAAAGTAGAAAAACCGATAGTAGTTTTCAAACTTTGTCTACAAATTTGCCTCAATTGCAAAATGTATGTAAATCAAGCAAATCATTATCTGTCGCTGTAAGAAATTTACTCTATTTAAAGCAAAAGTTTATTCGTAAGTGGCGCCTGCTACGGGTAGGCAGGCACCAACGTATAATTTATTTCAAAGTTAGCAAGCAGAGCCACTAACACTTCATTTACTGCGGAACTTGTAACTGGACCTTGCATAACGAAACTTTCCTCCCTACTTGCGCTCTACTAAAGTTGAAGCTCGAATCAGTCAAGTTCAACCTTGATTTTCTATAGGTTTGGACGTTGTCATCTATTCGATTAATTTGAGATTCAACTCGCTGCGCTTAGAAAGTCGGGTTTCAAATCTTTGGTACGTATATTTCTGCCAGCTTGCAAAGTGTAATGTAGTGTGAAAATCACAGTGTTATTCTAAGGTCGATATGAGTGTACCTAACGCTGTTGGAAACTAGAAATTCTTTGAACTTAACAAATGTTATGCACTTGTGTAAAATATTGCGTTAGTGTTCCGTTACAAAGTGATAGCCCGAGTAAGCAGGTACTATAGGGTATTTGATTTGCAGATTGTAAAAGCTGTCACTATTCAGCAGTAAGTTGTTTTATACATTTTACAGTTTGAGAAGCAAGTTATCAAAACTGTATTTGTAAGCTCAAATTATCATCACCGGCCTGACATCCACTGCTGGACAAGGCCTCCTCTATTATATCACGCCTGCGGATTGGTTATCGCAGTATGGTGTTAAGTACTCAAGTGCCGGATGTTGCTGCCCATTCCCTTAGTCGGCTTTTATGAAATCCACGGGAGGAGATGGAGGGGTCTTTTCTTAGGATGGACACACCACGGTACCTCAAAAAAGAGCTCTAATACATTATGGTATAAAAAATTACCCGAATCTGTCTGGAAAATGATGTGAATAAAAAAACAGTTGTTACCACTCACCACTTGATAGCTAGAACTTTATTAGGTTTGGCAAACGGTGCGTTACAACTTACAAAGTGATAACCATCATTAACCGGCTTCAATTTTAAGGTGCAACTTCACTAGGTGTATATTCGCAAATGTTTGCGTTATTTGTCCAAGGCAAAATCAACCATGACTCCATCAGTACACAATGTTGTTTGCCTTGACAAAATAATGCAAACATTTGCGCAAATACGCCAAGTGAAGTGACACCATTACATGCTTTTCTCTTACCAGTGAGACTTGGCCATTCAAGATCTGATTTTTAAGATATGGTTTAGTCATATTTTCATCTACCTAATTGTGTTTCTGAAGACATTGCCATACTATCATATTTGTAAACTAGAATCCTTGGGGTTCATTTGCAATGTAATTACATAAATCCAAACGTACTGAGTATAATTAACACATATCGCCTTCCCAGTTTAGTACTTCGGCAGATGTTCCCCCCTTATTTCATTTAAAAGTGTCGGTTCGCCGCTACACATCCAATTAGGTACTGCGGAGAATGGCTACGAAGGCATAACGTACAATGCAATCTCAATCTGCACTTTATGTTGGTACTAATCCTAAAAATGTAACCTTAAATTGTATGTTGCATTTATATGAAATATAAACTTCTGCTGAAGACACCAAAATATATAATATTTAATCTAATCGTACTGTTCTACTTCATCATCATTAGCCAGTCTATCTGGGCATAAGCCTGCACTCCCCGTAGAATGCCACGTGGAACACGAGCCACCTCATCCACCGACTTCTTGCGACCATTAAAATGTCTTTGGTCCAAGAAGGTGTGCCTTCTTACACTGCGTCATCCAGTTTATAGTGGCCACTCGAGAACGTTTATTGCCCAACGGTTGTCAGTTCTGTGAGCTATATGACCGCCCAATGCCACTTCAACATGCTAATTCTGAGAGATATTATGTCAGTGATCTTGGTTTTTCTACGGATCTTCTTATTTCGGATTCTATCACGAATTAAAAAGCATAGCGCTCTCTATAGCCCGCTGCGTGACTTTGAGCTTGTTTATGACCAAATGACAACACGCACTCATTATAAATTTTCATCTTGAGGCTAATAAGCAACACATACCTACTGATTACTGAAGACTTTCATTTTGAGGCTACTAATTCCACTTATTGTTCAGAGGTACTAATAAAAAATCCTTACTCCAAACTTCTAAAGAAGTTAACATTGGTGGATCTATTCCAAGAAGAAGGTAGTTATATTATGGATGTAACTTGCTACTAATTGAAGGAATTGTTATAGCAATCTTTTCTGTGCTTTCTTCTTTTTATATAGCCTCTGAAGAAACCTCAATTCTCCTCAATTTTGCCAGTGTCAATTAGGTACATTATTTTGATAAAATTAGGTCAAGTCGTTAAAGTCTCAGTCAAGTCATGTTACAGTAAAGTGGTGGCCATTGAAAAGCAGCCATTTAAAAAGACACGCAAACCACTCATATTTCAATTCACATGTGCTTCTTAAATAAGCTACACAGGTTAAAATGCCACCAAAATTATACAATATTACTCAAAAAAAAACAGCAATCTTCCTTGTGGGTAGCCTTTTGTGACTAGATAGCGTGTCACTTCTGAACTCTCTATGCATTTGCGTTCATTATCCATTCATTCAAATTATATAATTATAGAAATTTCAAAAAGTCGTTTTGTCAGAAGTACCTTCAATATTTATGGCAGATATGATTTTTGTTTGTCCTGCAGTGCACCTTAGATCTTATGAGCAACTTGATCAAGTGCTGTTTCGGTTGATTTTCCTGATTGATAGGCGTATTAGTTTGAAATTTGATCATATCAAAATGGAATTCATAACATGCTTGGACTATTATCGCAATACACAAAATACATAACATGACGCCAATGAAGAAATTTAACTCTAATTTGATTGCTTAGTTAGAGCTAGAAAAAAAGTCAGCGTCATGCTAATCCATACGGAAAATTCACTATGAATTGTTCGCAAAACATTGCTTTTAAAAACATTGCTATTAACAAAGTGATAGGTACCTTTGCTAAATTCTTCAAAGAAATTATAGTGGTACATACAAATTAAACTCCGTTTCTACATTGGTTGTAGCCCAACCCTCTGGGTGTGGGGTTTTGAAGTTTGAATAGAAATTACCTTTAGATTATTTTGGAATTACTTGGGCCCGCAACAATAAGCTGTCTTGTTCTCTACTTCATTATTCACGAGGCTGTTTTAATTATAGGAAGGTACTCATGAAATTACAAATTACATGTTTTATAGATTTCAAACTTACAGGGGAAAATCCAGAGTTCTTTTACCATCTCTCAAGTATATGGCTTTTATTTTTATTTTTTCTTCTAATGCCCTTACTTATAATCACATCTTAATCTTATATTTTTTGCGTTATTTATGACGATCTCTGTGGTGATGATAGAGGTTGCGGGTTTGATTCCCGCTGCGGGACACATGTTTGTATGATCTGCAAATATTTGTTCCGGGTCTGGGTATTATGGTACCATGGTACTCGTAGTTCCTGATACCCACGACACAGGGAATCCTATTGTGGGATCAATACTCTGTATAATATGATTGTCGGGTGTTATATTATGTGTTATGTTATATGTTATGCATATAAGTTTCAGTAAAGAGCTGTCATTCTTCTTGTTACGATAAACAGGATTATATATTATATACCATAAACCAGCGATATACCATCATCATCAGCCTATTCCACTGATTGACATAGATAGGCCTCCGGTAGGAACAGTTTCGAGCCGCCTTTCTATGATCCTTAAAACGTCGTACATCGAGCCTTCCTACACTGTGTCGATTAGTTCGAGGATATCAGTGTCGTATCAGTTTATACCAAAGATTTTGAATAGCTGCTGCCGCTAGATTTTTCCTTTCATCTTCTTCTTCACTCTATCCGGTCAAACAGAGTCGGCTTTTACAATCATGTGGTGCCATTTTTGCTGATCTTTAGCATCTGATTCTACAACATTTATCGCATTCATGTCTCTGGCAGTTAAAAGTCAAAAGGTTATTGGAAGCCTTCCATACCCTCTTATTTTGTCCGGTGCTATGAAAAGGCACTTTTTAACGAAATTACCGTCAGGTCGCCGTAGTGTCCGTAACTCCGTGCCTTGGCAACCTTGATTCGGCAACAAAGTCTGGCTCAAATCAAACTTTACCGAAAAGAAGGTTCTTATTTAATTCATTTTCACACTGAAATAAGCTCTATAATTACGTATCAGTTTCAAACATTATTCAGGAACATTATTAATCCACAAGAATGCCAAATTATTCACCCCCACATCCACACTCGCCCATTTCATGACATTATTATGATAAGTTAGCAACGTCGTGAAAGGATTCAAATTAATAAACAGCACGAGCTGAATGGCTCAGAAGTCAGTTTCAATTTGGGGTGTCACGTGTGATGAGGGTTGGTTTTACACTGGAAATAAACACATGCCTCCAGAGAATTCATTTTGCATAAAATTTACTTCGACGCCTTTGACGCCGATGCTTTTTCACTCACTATTATTGCTCAAAGTTGTCTGCTCTAGAGGCGACAAACTATATTACTACTTACCTACTTGTCGTTCATAATATCGCTTAGTAGCATTTTCGGTAGTGCTGTAACGAGTATAAAACATATTACGTTTATAGCGTCAATTTGTGGGCCTAAGCTTGGGTTATCATAGCCAGCTCGAGTGTCGAGGTTGCTACTCTTAAGCACATCTTAAATAATTAATGAAGCACGTTATTTCAACGCTTTTTCAGCATGAAAATAAATAGGTTATGTCGCGACAAGTGCTCGTAGGCTCGTTGAGTCGGAGCTAAATTGAGCCCGACATATAGAGGAGCAGCGGGAAAGTAGGTAGGCACGATAAAGATGGAACATAAATTAATTAACGCATCTTTCTGGGTAAATAAGATTAATCGGGACATCTCTGCACACGCTGCCTACATTTTTTACGACAGTGTCCAAAATGAATATTTATGAACCGTAAGAGAAACTTCTTTAACATAACTTTTTGTTTGTTTCAGATACGCAAATGAATTAACTTGTGAAGTGATTAATGAATGACGCCGTCCAACTAAAAACAGTCAAGTTTGGACTTTAACAGATATTTTTTAAAGTGAAAATAAAATCATCAGAGATGTGAGTTAGGTGGTCGTCAGACGTAGAGCGTGGATGGTGTTGGTGCGGCGCGTGGTATGGCGGCGCGGTGCGGGGGGCGGGCGGGGCGCGCGCGGCGGTGAGATTGGGCGTGATGCGCGCGGCGTACGCGCTACTTACCGCGTGGGTACTAATCGCGTGGGTACTTACCGCGGTGGCGGGCCGGGAGTTGCGCGTGCTCCAGGCAGACGCAAAGGCCGCGTTCTACGTGGGCATCGCCGCGCCCTCTTCGGCCGCCGCCGCCGTGCGTGCGTTCAACCGCTCCCTCGCGGATATCTCGAAAACGTACTTGGCAGCCGACTCGCCGCTCTACCTGCGCAATATCACGCTGCTGCCGTTGTACATCGAGCTACCAGAAGATGAGAGGTAAGCATTTCATTTACTTCACTACTTTTAATCACGTGATGGTTTTGAAGAGTCAACTAAGAAATGATCACAACGGTAATTATGCTGCGCAGCCGTGAGTGTCTCGTGTGGTCGGGTATCTACAAGAGTGAGAGGATCATATCCTTAGCTAACATAAAGATTGGTTAGATTTCTGGTTTTGTTAATTGAAGAGCTATTGTACAACATGTAAAATCCCATGCCATCTTGCCCTGCGTCCCCAATAAACCCCAAGTAGACGTGTGTATCCAATTTACTCAATTTGAGCTTTTGAATAGCAAACCGTTGCTATTGGAGCTACGTTAGGTACTCTGGTTCGACGCGGTCAAAGCAACACGAAACAAATTAGACACACAGCTGCATTGCATTGCATCCATTATATCATTTTGTTCGTATGTCTGCTGCACATTCAGATGCAATTTCGTAAAAGCAAATAACGTTTATAAGTAAAGGGTTAAATTCTTTCATTTAATTTATGCCGTCCTATAAGCCACCTGTTTCAACCTTGTGCTAATCAATCAGAAGAACATAATTATAATTACGGCAAACAAACTATATTTTTTTTAGGTTATTTGAAGGTTGTTCAAATAACCTAAACATTAAAAAACCTCAACATTTGAGAATGTTTTTTTAATAAAAATGGATAATACTTTAAAAATAACAAAGCCACACGTTTCATTTATCGTATTGGTACGGCGGCGGCGGCCGAACAGCCACCTGAAACGCAAAAGATACGGGATCGATTCCCACTGCGGGACAAATGTTTGCATGATCTTCAAATATCTGTTCGGGGTTTGGGTGTTGCAACAGTACCATGGTACTGACTGGTACCTCTTGATACCCACGACACAAGAAATCCTAGTGTGGGATCAGGACTTTATGTACCTATGTGTGTATTGTTATGTTATTCACATGATTTCCAATTTCTGGGACAATACAAACGAACACTCAAGACAAACCACTCAAACTCGATTCAAACAAGGCTAATATAAGACTCGGACGAAGTGAAACACTTTTATGGATATCGCCAAAGTTGTTTTCTATTCGATCGGGCAGAGGTTTCGGATGGCACTAGTTTCGCACGCTGATTCGTGTTGTTTTTATGTCTCCTTGGCGCGAAACGGTTTTGATTTTGTGAAATAACACCACGGACTGGAAATGTTTCCATTTTTATTAATTTTAAAACCGATGTAAAAATGAACAACATGATGTCTCTTCGTTTCAAATATGTTATTTTTATCGTCAAAAAAACAAACTTAACTCGCTTTATTAAATAATTATTTTTCTTAACATGTGCTCCAATGCGATTTCAACACAGCTAGGTCCTTTTACATTTAGCATTTATGTGCACATAAATGGTTTTCTTCTGTTTTTATATTTGGATGTTTGTTTTTACTCGATTACGCAGCTGAACCAATTTCGATGAAATTCGTAAGAATCAGACATGGACTTTTTATCACCACCAGCCACGTTCTAATGTAGTTTTCTTTAAATCATGAAATGCCAACAGAGAAAAATCTAGAGGAAAAGATCTAAAAGCCTTGGCACAGATCATTAATAGTTAGTAGTAGCGAGAGGGAAGTCTGTCGGGCCTGTTACAAAAGATTTTTTTTTGTGTAGCTGTCGGATCTGGCATGACACCCACTGATATTAAGTGGTAACCCCTGCTCATTACAAATTCAATACCTGTTAAGTCACGTCCACCAAAGATGCCCCAACTTGGCATTGCACTACGACCGTCATCCTGAGACATTAAGATGAATGGTTTCATATGTCTGTAATTTCCACTGTACTGCAGTGAACAGACATTTCTATGCAGAAGACACAACAACAACAACTGCGATATTGCTCTGCCTTTTTTACTGTTATAGGTAGCGGGGATCTAAATGCTGAACATATTCACAGTCACGAAGAGTTTTTGATTGAGGATCGATTTTACAACTAAAAACATCAAATGTTTTATATTGACCGGTATTTCATCCTAGCTTAAAGCCACTCAGTCACCAAGTGACCATTATTAAGCTTATCAAGAACACTGTCTTATTCCAATACAGAATAACACAAAGGGTATTTAAAGTGCAAGTAACTTTCTTACCATCCTAACTAAATATTTATAGGGTCAGCAGGTAGCCTTGTGGTGATCTCATGCTACTTCTCAATTTAAACTTAAGCGCTCATTTATCTCGTTAGTAATTCGGTGAGTTAGGTGAAGTTGTAACGTTTACCTAATTGAATTAGGTACCTACGATCTCTCTACCACTTTTAGTTACACAAAATGTAATAAACAAATACTAACTAAACCCAGAGTTTGCAAGTGTAAATAAATGTGGTTTCACAATCGATTACGGATTGAATTGTGGAATTCGCGTGTAGTTGCAAGAATAATGGTCGTTGGGCAATTGGACGCAGTCACAGATTGAGGTTGCCGAAGTCTACAGTTTGGTGCTAGATGCTTGACGTAGTGCGGTACCTACCGTTGTAGCAATTGTATTCCATGGTTCCGTTTTACTTGATGTTAACGATCACACAAACCTACTCTACACAACCTTCTTCATAAGCCGGTAAACATTCACTGCTGGATTAGGCCACCCCATAGTACACATATCATAGCAGCCAATAGCGTGCAATGGGGAGATTTGCCATAATCACCACGATTGGCAGGCGAATTAGTGATTGCATTATATTAGTTTTTAGTACTCAAGTA
Source organism: Epirrita christyi (assembly GCA_951392215.1). Lineage (NCBI taxonomy): Eukaryota > Metazoa > Arthropoda > Insecta > Lepidoptera > Geometridae > Epirrita > Epirrita christyi. The sequence continues at coordinate 6,602,514 of OX595839.1, read as the reverse complement.
GATGCTGCTGCCCATCCCCTGACGTAATCCCTCAGTCATGACATCCGTGGAAGGAGTTGGAGAAGCCCTATTCTTAGGCTGAGTTAACTTTAGTTAAATCATCACCAGCCTATTTACGGCCACTGCTAGACAAGGCCTCCCCCTTTAAATACAATAGAATCACCACGTTTGGCATTGGTGATCGCAGTTAGTGATAATAGTAGTCAGATGGATGTTGCTGCCCATCTCCTGGGCTAATCTCTTAGTAAGGCTTTTACGGGAAGAAGAAGAGGGGTCTATTCTCAGGACGCTATGCAACCTTTAAACACCCCTCAGGTCGTATGTCTTTAGTTAAATAATTACTGTTATTAACTATTCATTATTTTTTGCCTTATGTTATTGGATCTCTGGAATTGGAAATTCGGAGAGGGCGTTAATATTCGCGACACTGTTTTTTTAACTTTTTGCGGTTATTATCGATTTCAATAGTGTACCTTCAGTACAGTTACTAAATAATGTTGTATAACTTTTGGTATGAACCTATTCCGCTTCACTAGCGCTCAGTATCAAATTCCTGAAAAAAATCCTCTCAGACATAAATACACCGTATCTCTCGGAGATTTTTTTATCATAGTTCATGTTAAAAGGATATCTGCTCGTTATTATTATTCATCCCCTTGAATTTGTTCGAAAGGTAATGAAAATTACTGCTTTCTGACGTCCAACTATTCCGTTGGACCATGGGGAAAACAATCCCTTTGGTGCAAAAAGTTGGACATTTCAGTTGGACCTATGGGAAAAACCCAATTTCTTCACGTATTAGCTTACATTCCGAGTAAAACACTTCCTATTTTATTGAGCTTTGAACGTAACCAATGACTAATAGGTATCATGTGATACTCACATGTTTGAGTTCTGTAAACAAGAACCTACTTATTTTATACAAACTTCTTATAGACCCTCTAGCTGCATCATTATATAATCATGTATAAAATTAACATGTGAATAGCGTTGTGGACTACGTTATTAACAAGTCTTACATACTTAAATTTATGTTCTAACACAGATTGTACCTAAAATGTATAATATAGTTGTTTGTTGTCTCAAATAAATGAAATAAAAATAAAATAAACTGCAATTGAATTTGATAATTTATTTAATGAAAAATTCTTCAGCTATAGAAATACTTGCTTAACGTATTAGTTGCCATCAGCCGTTATAGAAGTCTAATGCTGGACGAGGCCTCCTCCATAGAATACAATAAGGGGATTTTCCATAATCACCACGCTTGGCAGGCGGATTGGTGATCGCAGTATTGGTGTTGAGTAGTCTGGTGGATGCTGGTGCTCATCAACGAAAGGAGACGGAGGGATTGATAGATAGATAGATTAACACTTTATTGTACACCAGGAATACATAATAGGATTTATTAAAATTAGCAGTACAATGGGAGGCCTTATCGCTGAGAGCGATTTCTTCCAGGCAACCTTTGGATGGACAGTAACGCACACACGTACAGCGACGCAGTAACGAAACGGTGGTGCACAGAGTAAAAATAACAACAATGAAAGAATTATAAAATACAATTTTTAGAATACTTACATAATATACCTACTTTTATAAAAAAGGGGTATATTCTTAGGCCGTACACACTACGAAACAGGTAACGTAAGAGCAAAACAAAAAAACCTGCTGACTTTTGGTATTAAATTGGGTTAAGTACGACGTGATTGATCAATCTTTATAAGAAGGTTTGTTTGATAAAAAGTATAAAAATAATAAATATACACAAAAGTATTAGTCAACAGTAGTTGATTATTATAAATACCTTTCAAATCCGCTTATATATCGTGGCTCAACTAAAGATTAGTGAGGGTTACCGAGCAAAAGGCAATGAAGCGCCATGTTTGGCTTAGAACAAGAACAACAAACGTATTCTCCTCCGGGCGTCTAAACTTACAGCAATTACCGATGAGGGCTTTTAAATTGAGATTTATATACTATCCATTTTGTACCTTAATATATATATATATATTTCTATCAAATCAACGAAACCTTTTACACATGAAAACCTGAAATATAGGTATTTCAGGTTTTCATGTGTAAAAGGTAAAAGGCGTTAAACCAAAAATGCTGTTAGCTATATTTAAAATAAATTTATTTTTATAATAGATAGGTCTCAGCAGGATCTAAAATTACAATTAATACAATCAATAACTTCTTATACGTTCAGTGGCCGTGGCGTGTCTGGCCTGAGAATATACCTCTCTGTCTCTTCCCGTGGATCTCATAAGAGCCAACTAAGGGATTACACCAGGAGATGGGCAGCAGTATCCACCTGGGTACTCACCACCAATACTGCGATCACCGATCCAGGTGGATTCCAAGCGTGGTGATTATGGCAAATCCCACCATTGCTTTCAATATGAGAGGCCTCGTCCAAAAGTAGACGTCTAACGGCTGGTATTGATAATGTGTTCAGTCGTTCCATAAAAAAGGCTATGATCCGTAAATTAAATCATCCCAAAGCTTATTCGGATGGAATACCCCAAATTTGAAACATTGGATCTACATCAAAAAATATTTTACCGGAAAATAGACCCTGTTTTCTAATATGGGACATTAGTAAGTACGCCTTGACCTAGTTCCGGTCTATAACTAGGATTCAGACTGCGGTTGGTCGAAGAAATGTTGAATCAATATTTTGAAGCTCTAGGATGGTACTGATCACAAGGCCACCCAAAGTTCTCGCCGGGCAAATAACAGGCCTTTGTTTCTTGTAAGACTCTTAATAAGGTTGTAGTTCTTAGGAATTATCTATACTATATGAATTTGATAACGATGACCTACTGACGACACAATTTACCATAGCTTATATTTTTTTATAGCGCCTAACAATTCTATTGAGGTATTATTATGACGGTTTTTTTCTAAGGCTCATTTCACACCATGAATGCAGCCGGCTGGCAGCGACTTCGCGCGTAGCGTCTTTGACCACAGCCGCGCGTCAATTTGTATAATGCTGCGTAAGTTTTGGGTGCCATGCTGGCCGCACTGCTGCCATCTCAGTGTGAGCGAGCCGTTTTAATAACAGTATTTCAGTACACTACCACGGGTTTTTAGCGCTTTCAAATTGATTATGTGTCCGATGCAAATTGGTACGTTAAATTAGCAAGAATTTAAGTCAGGGCTCTTATAATATTGCTTAATGACCTCTGTCAAGTAAGCTACCTCTTGCAGATGTCATTGATGAATATATAAAATAGTGTTTTTTTACTCGTCCATTTTAATATTCATATGTTAAAAGATGTCACTTTGAGTATATTCACTTTCTAAGACGTGGAAATGAGAAGATATATCGCCCGCCACGGCACTCTTGGTACAATCGTAAACGTAAAAGGCACTTCAGACATTATTTCGTGGACGAAAATTCACGTACGTGAAACGTAGATAAACTAAACCAGGTACTATGTAGGTTTAGTTTATCTAGGTCAACCTTCAGACACTGCATTGGTCCTTCTTCAGTTATACCATATTATATTTTTTTTACCTGATCTAATGAGACATCGGATGCATTATTATTTTCAGTCCTTAATGTCGCACTGCTGGGCAAAGGCCTCTCCTATTCTTCTCATTTATTCCTTTCCTATGCCAAAATGGTCCAATCTACTAGTAAGAGCTTACTGCTCTTGTTTTCGGTGTACTGCAACGTCTTTGCGTTGCCTCAGGGCACAGCTTGGCCCACTGGTTATACATATGCGGCAGATATGACAGGACAGTCCCGTGTAAGTTTGGCGGCTTCCGTACCTACGTCGACGAGTTGCTGTTCGTGAGCGCAGCTCGGTGTTGCGACGCGGTCATCTTTTATTCAATAGTTTGTTCAATCGGTATCGTTGCGCATATTGCACTTTGATGAATATTCAACAATTACTACATTCAATAGGTATCACAATGCCAACAAGAGATCGCTAAGTACATACATATTGTGCAAAAGAAACAATTAATTAACATACAGTTAAACACGAAATTATGTATTTTTTGACTGGTTACATTGCTACACCATGACAATACAGTGATTATTAATTACTTATCTATGAATTAGAATTATTATGTGCAGTAATTATCATTACTTTGATATGTCTATCAGCTACACATCGTCGTCATATAGATAAGGACTAAATACTATAGACGCACTGCAACGGCATGGGTTGGGAGGAATACTTTTGTAAACTTATAGAGCCCTTGCTTACCTACATTATTGAATTGTTACTCAAGTTTCACACCGAAAATCTTAAGCTCTTCTGTATCAGTGTGGAATTTGATATTACAGTGCTTTCCGAACTTCTTGTAAGGAATATGATACAAACATTCCATACCAGCTTTTTCTGCAGATTTTTGCGCGTTCGCACTCGTGAATATGCCACCTGTTGCTCGAAAACCCAGCTCTTTCGATAGATTCTTCCTGCAATATGAAACGTTTTATTGAAATAAAAGTTCAAGGTGAATGTTAGAAGAGAAATACAAACACTTAGTAACCAAAGACAGCGAAATTCCTTGTTCATTTCAGTTTCAACAGAAAATTTCGTTTAATTTTGTCTTAAATTATCCTCGATTTAAGAGTGACACAGGAGATGTTATTTCTTGAAAAAATAAAGTAAAGTTTACTCACCTTGCGCTAAGTAACTCGATAGCAATCCCCAGGCGTCGGTATTCGGGCGCGACGGAGAGCCCCGTCCCCATAAGGTATGCATTCACGTCGTACTTGTCATAAATTGCCGTCACTTTCATGGCCTCGGCAAACATGCGTAGAGATAATAAACCCGCTTTAGTTTTCGGCTGTAAAGCGTTAGTCAAGTAATATTAGTGATGTATGGTCGGTTTGGGGTATAATGAGTTATTCGTTTTTTGCAACGGACTTGGTAAAATAATATAAATGGTTGTGGATTAAAGATTAACCATTTTAAGCATGGTAGTTTTTGTTTAACGTTCGAATACTTCAAAACGTTGATTGAATTTATACTGATTGTAAAAAGTAAGGAATAGTAATAACACAAAAAAATAAAAAAATAAACTTAATTTAATAAGCATAGTTTTTGTGTGGTGTGTCCGGCCTAAGAATTTACCTCTCCGTCTCCTCCCATGGATGTCGTAAAAGTCGAGTAAGGGATTACACCACGGGATGGGCAGCAGCATCTACCTGAGTACTCAACACCAATACTGCGATCACCAATCCTCCTGCCAAGTGTAGTGATACAAATACTCCAATAGCATTCCATGGAGGAGGCCTCGTCCAGCTGTAGACGTCTGGCGGCTGAAGACGAAAGTAAAACTTTTGATCTGACTGAAAATGATTGGTACTTCAGGGATTCCTATTAGTTTCACGATAGTGAATAATGTGATAGGTTGATGGATGAAAACTAGGTCGTTCGAGAAAGGTAGGTAAAAAACGGGAAATAAATGGAAATGGATCCCGAGTCTGGGAGTAATGACGGTGGCAACACGGAATAAAACCTAGAATAAAGATATCAAGCTAAGCTTTCAGCCATAAAAGTTTCGCATTGTAACAAAGGGACGGCAGTCATTTTCGTGACAGGGAAAAATATTTGCTCGGGGGTGCGTCAAAGCTTGAAACAAAAAGGTAGGGTATAAAGAGATGGTTAGACAATCGTTTTACCGGACTGTGATCGACGAAGCGTCCTTTTTCCTGTGGCAAGCACATGTTAACTGCGACGAGCGTGCGGCCCGTGCCGTCGCCTTCAGCGAGGAAGCAGGCAATGCTCATTTTCTGCCTGATTATCGATGACAAGAGCACACGGTATTCCTGAACTGCATCTAAGTCTTGTGCTGTACCTATGTAAAATAGAAAGATAAATAATTATATATATCACATCAAAACTATCACCAAGTTCTGTTCCGAGCTTACTATATACCTTTTTCACCATAATTATTTTGAAAATATAGGTTTTTTCTTCAAGATTTCAGTAGGATGTTTAGTTGAGTTTACAATAATCAAATTAAAAGACGACCTCTAGTGGGTGAGTATCGGCTGAAGTGCAAGAGGTTGCGGGTTTGTTTCCCGCTGCGGGACAAATGTTTGTATGATATGTTTGTTTCTAGTCTGGGTGTTACTCGTATTTCCTGATACCCACGACACAGGGAAAATCTTAGTGTGGGATAAATACAAATACTAAGTGTGATTGTTGGGTGTTATGTTATATTAAATTAAGCCATTGTTATTTTAATGAGAATCCCAAAAAACAATTCACATGGCTCATAATCGGAGAAACAAAGTTTATATATTTCATATTAGAGTTGAGATAGAGTCCTTACCGAAAGGGGGGGGGTCTAATGACACCACATTAGAGGTTTTTCCCCGGCTCCAAGATAATTGGGCACCCGCGGTACTAATGACCAGCGTACTTTTTGCGTGTGGCCTCGATGTAAGACGGAGATTTAGGTAATTGCAAAAAGTTCAAATGCCTTTGTCGAGGATAATATTTTGCGAATATGATTGTTTAATAAAAATAAAATTTTATAAGGAATAATCACGCTTCATACTACTATTTTGAAAATTTCTTGTTTCTAGAACACTTGGTACCTTTATAACTTTTATCCTATATCACAACTTATCTTAACTGCATATCAGATCTCCATAAACTATGTAGATATAATTGGATAAGACGAAAGTAAAGATTTTTGATACATTGAAACAATTTTTTTGAATTAATTCATCAAAAAATTCACCGTGGTGTTCACGTGGAGGAACATTATCAAACAAACTCTTGTTTTTTTTGCAAGAACGAGCGACCACTTTTTTATAAAAATGCGCTATCTACGTTGCTTATTATGTGTTTATTTAAGTAGAAATCAGTTTTTAACTTTTTCTATTAGCAAAGCTTACCAGCAGTTGTCCACCAAACATCCTCCCTTATATAGTTTCCGAGCATAAACTCAACGGCAATGCTCCACATGGAAGCCGGTATATCTTCTATCTCGAACTTAAGCGTTCTCCTATCCTCGACTATTCTCTCAAAACGACTCCACACTTTAGGATACTCTCGGGCAGACATTCCTTTATCGCAGAGCACAATTGTGAAGCTTTTTAACTTTATATTTCAAACGACTTCTAAGGCGTTGAACATCTGAATTGAGACTGAAGTGTAGTCTAATGCTTCTCTTTAAGCTTCCACATTGCGAACACAGCATAAGAAATACCCACGATTGATTGAATAACTTAGTACATGGTGCGCCTTATTAATATTATTTAAAATCCACAAAATGGTTATTTGCATACAGTTTATTCATATTTTCCTATCTTCCAATCTGTTCATTGAATTATAAATCGAAAACGAGCCGACAAGCTCTTAATATATAACCTGCTGATTTGATAGAGAGAGCCAACATCATTTTTATTTCGTTACCTATAATATGTCCCGTTATGCCGTGGTGTGTCCGGCCTGAGAATATACCTCTCCTCTTCCCGTGGATGTCGTAAAAGCCGACTAAGGGATTACACCAGGGGATGGGCAGCATCATCTACCAGAGTACTCAACAACAATACTGCGATCACCAATCCGCCTTCCAAACGTGATGATTATGGCAAATCCTCTCATTGCATTCTATGGGGGAAGCCTCGTCCGATAGTGGACGTTTACGGCTGATGACGACAATGACTATGTCCATTTCCAATACTTAGGCTACTTTGATCTGTAACCCAAGATAGCTATGGGAATTAGCTTTTTGGGAATGGCTGGTTTACCGAATCCTCAAAACAGAAGGTTGTGAAAGTAACTCTTGCAAATATGTATATGATCGAATCATAATTATCGACAAGCTAACTAATTAAAAACCCCAACCTAAATTGGTAAATTATCCATTGCCAAAATAAAATACGATTAGTACCTGGTGTAGTCGTAATTTTTCTAAAATACTACATAAGTCGTTCACTATTTATATTCCAGGTAACGGTTTGACGAAACAACCATCACATTAATTAATTTGAATCAACCCGTAGCTACCTGTTGTCGCAAATAGGTCAATGCGATGATTTGATCCGTGTAAACGATACTCTCAGATCTAATTGTGGTCATAATTGTATTACCTATGCTTTGATATTCATGAAGACATCAAACATTCAAGTTTCATATTTGTTCTGTTTTGCTACTGTCAGTTGTAATGTTGCGTAAGTAACAAACTAACATTATTTATCAGTTGCTGGACAAGGCTTTTCCATAGAATAGGGGGGATTTGCCATTATTAGCTTGGGTTGGTGATCGCAGAATTGGTAGCAAGAACTCAGATGGATGCTGGTGCCCATCAACTTCTGGCGAAAACCATAAGTTGCTGTGGTGTGTTGGATTGCTGTGGTTTATCCGGCTTAAGAATGGAACCCTCCATCTCCTTCCGTAGATGTCGTAAAAGCCAACACCAGGGGATGAGCAGCAACATCTACCTGAGAACTCAACATAAATATTGCGATCACCAATCCACCTGCCAAGCGTGGTGATTATGGCAATTCATCTCTATGTATATTATCGCACGGGGGGGAGGCCTCGTTCAGCAGTAGACGTCTTATGTTGCTGATGATGGTGTGTTTTAAGGAAGTCTGCTAAAATCACCTTTTCAATAGTGACAAACCATTATATCAAAGGAACCTTTATCCCATATCATCATCATCATCATCACCAACCAGTAAACATCCACTGCTGGATGAGGCCTATTATTTATTCCTTAATTTATCAAAAACTCGACCTTGGTAATACGCCAGTATCAAGAGGAATTTGAAAGATCATATGACTAGAAGAGTGCTTGTCTTATGAGAATCGAAAAAGCGTGGAGAACCTCATTTTACATGGATAACTGTTATTTAAAAATACCTTGAGAACAATGATATTCAATGACGATCCCGAAAAAAACACTTCTGGAGACGATTAAGAGAGCACAAATCCCAAATAGAAATGGGACGAGGTCAGATGAAGACGTTGTTTCCAATTCTTTTCTTTTAGTTTGCCACTGATCATTATATAATGGACTGAAGCTGTTACAGAATGTAATCTTTATTTTATTAAATTAAGCACTACAAATGGGTTAAGATTTTGTTAGTACAATTTAACTATGTATCTTGATCCTTTACGAAACAATAATTTCATTATAGCATCCTCAGTTTTTACAACAAAATTTAATTAAGTCGCAATTACAAGATAATGATGAAAAGTAGGAAACAGAGTTTGAATAATTATTACCACAGAATTAAACTGCGTTTAACTGCCTGCATATATTATTAATATTCTCCCTTGGGTTACAAAACAAATAATGCTGTCATAATAAACATTTCAAAAACAATACTAAAATGAGTTTGAAACATTGTAACGTTTATTTAAAACGAAGTTGTAAACGTGCTTCCACAGAGGTATCGTTACGTGGAATAAAAATATTACAACTTATATTATTAGACTAGTTGCGCCCCGCGGTTTCACCCGCGTGAAAAATTATGAAAATTGATGATGATGATGATGATGAAAAGTAGCCTTTGTATTAATCCAGGGCGTAAAGTATCTCCCTTCCAAATTTCACTCAAATCCATTCAGTAGTTTTTACGTAAAAGAGTAACAAACATCCATCCATTCTCACAAACTTTCGCGTTTATAATATTAGTAGGATTCACTAGATTCAACAGATTATTTATATCGACGGTCAAATCATTTTCATTAAGTGGTTTGGCATTAGTTTAATTTTTAAATAAATGAGGCCTTGTTGTTAATAAGAGCCTTCAGGTGAATTACAATAGGTTTCTAGAGTTTGTATAAAAATACAGTTTTTTTTTATATATAAAATTTTAAATAAATATAAATATATTACAGCAAAGGAAGAAAACTCTTTTTAGGGTTAAGCTCGTCTTTGTACATGTCTTTTACTAATTCTGCTTTGTGTTCATATTATGTATATGTGTGTACAATAAAGAATAAAGAATATTATTCACACGGCACTTCTCCAGCATAAGAAGGCCCCTCCGTCTCCTCCCGTGGATGCCATAATAGCCAACTAAAGGATTACACCAGGGATAAGCAGCTGCATCCTCCTGAGTACTTTACACCTATATTATACTGCTATCACTGAGTCCCCTGCCAAGCGTGGTGATTATGGCTAATTCCTCCAAAGTATTCTATGAAAAGGCCTTGTCCAGCAATGGGCATCTAATGGATGATGATGATGATGGTGAGTGATACCTACAAGTTTCTAAGGATTGCGTTACTCACCTATTCGATACTATCCGTATCACAGGCGGCTTTACAGATCATAACTGTTTACCAATAATTGGCATGTGCTAGACTAACCGGTAACTCTTAGTTATCAATACTATTATGTAGATACTACTGATACCTTATTCCGGTTAGTAATCAAATATTGTTGGGCCAACCTTGTAGCATTGTATAACTTCAGGGAATAATTATTTTCGAAAGATAATATGGCTTTATACACAGTTCAAACCGTACCTATACTCTCAAACAGAATACTCAACAAGAATGTAGTTTGGTATATGAAAATTAATTATTTTCAGCCTGATTTTAATATTACACTAATGTGTTAATCTTTTATCGTTATTATGGCACTTTTTCATGTGCACCTGGTTTCCATAATCAACGTGGTAGCTATTTAACAACACGTTAATGTGATAACCATGCAAGTAATTTATAATATATTTGCATAATTTTGTTGATTGGCATAACAGTTTTTTGCATACATTTTTGATCGCTTTAAGTTTTATGTCATTTATACATTAATATATAATTTGTTTAAAACTAGAATAATAATTAATAAACATTCTTTCATATTTTGTATTGGCATAAAATAATATAGGCTTATGCCTGTTCGAAATTATTATTGTGTAGTAAGATTTGGTCTTGTTATTTTATGCCTCATATAGTTATAATTAATATGTAAGTAAGGCATAAAACAAAATGATTAAAACTTACTACACAATAATAATTTTAAATATAATGCAAAAAACGAATGACTTGTAATGTAGCAATAAAACCATCATCAGAATACTATGCCACCTATCTAAAATCATCACTTGACACGGGCGTATGGTATAGTACGGGTTTTATGAAGTTGAAACTCAATTCAGTTTAGCGGTAGGTACCTAATCCATTTTTTCATTTAAGAATTGTATAAAGGAAATATTTTTAAAATAAATAATTAAATAGTACAACGGTATAAAATATGCTAAAAACGATTAGACAAAAACAACATTATGTTGCATAACAACATATTTTTTAGTTGTGCAATTATGAATCAAATAAAAAATAATAATGCATTATGTAAAAAAGTACACAAAATGAGTATTGGGCTAATATGTTGTCAGTAATAATAAAAATTATGCTAAAAGGTAAATTTTACGAAACAAAAATATGCCAATCATGTTAAATCAAATTAAAATAGAGCTAAAAAGGTTATGCAAAACAGTGGGCACCTGCAATACCTATGCCGTTCTCAGTAGGAATCTGCTTGTGTCATAGCAAAATCACAAACAGATTTGAATAACCAGATGGTGCGTTTGTACAGCAATGGAATCGTAAATTTAAAAAACGAGCGTCATCATCGTATTACGGAGTCAAGCATTTGTATCACGCTAGCTGCAAATAATATCACACTTGCCTGAGCAAATATTAACTTTCGCACAGACTATTCAGAGATGATATGTATGACTTTAGCACTTACTACAATATAAACTACACTTATTATACACTATTACTACTATTACGCACTATACTACATTATACAATATACTTTTTACAGGAGAGTCAACCAAAGCCCTACATTATCTTTTTTTAATTTTTTGGCTTCAGTACCTCTGAAGGAACGGATCCATTACTCTCGTGTGTTATTTTATTATTATTATTAAAATGTATTATATGTTGACTTACTTATTAGTAGTTTTGTATTAAAATGTATACCTAGTTTAAAATATATCTATGAAATTGTACGAAAATCGAGCATTTAACATTAAACCCCCTTATCTTGGAAACTATTGAACCCAATTTTTTTAATAAAAACTTGGAATATAGGACTCATAGTTTAATATCTCATAGTCTTTAAATTTCCAGGAAAACGGAAAAAAATTGTAAAGAGAAAATGCGTATAATCTGCCAAATATGCTGCTTAATTTCACCGAGGACTAATAAGTTCAAGTTTATTGGTTACTAATGGTAGCCTACTTGTACGGAACCCTCTCCAAGCGAAAATGACTCGCACTTGATTGTTTTTATAAAAAAAACTAGTTTTATCAAACTGTGCTTGCAAACTTTCACGGCTTGCAAAATTTTAAACAAATAATATACGATTGATACAAATGCTCGGAAGTGAAGCTAAATAAAAACGTTTATAGTTACGTTTTATTTTTAGCGGAAAAGCAGAAACTGTATCACTGCTGTATCAGAACTGCTCTGGCACTCAAAGCTAGAGTGTTTACTTGCGTTTTCTTACGGGTTTCACGGGTGCACTCGAATGTGCGTGGCGTGTGACGAAGGCTGAACCCGCACAAGCTGTGAATTTCACGCTCGGATAAGCAAATATTAACTTTCACGCCTATAAGTGGCCTGCTTCAATATTGTTTTACGGAGGAGAATCGTCGAGTTTCGGCTTTTCTCAACTTTGCAATGTAAAATTATATTTTCATTCTATATTTACATAGCTACTTACTTTTTTGAAAAACTACGACTGTAGACCACATACTTTACTTTTCTCTTGCTGTCTTTACGTTGACCATTTATAGATTCTTCCTCAAGCCACGCTCTAAGGTCGTGAGATGGAAACAAGATCGGCTACTGGCATCTGATTTGGCTCTGGAAAAAGGTTTGATATTATATTTCTATCGTAAGAACTATCCAATGATGTCCGTTACTCCCTGTATGAACGGGAGATATATCGGAGAACGGCTCGTCTACTTTCATCACCCGAGAACATTTCTGCCAACTGTATTCATTCCTCTTCAGGAGTGTCCTTATGTGATCCAACTCCGACGGTACATTCTGTTGGTCACATTAACTGAGGGCCCGGCGGTTGATCAAAGTTCTGGGTACGGAGAAAAGATGTGTAGGATGCTGATAGGAGGCACTTAGATACCGATTCGTATGAGTTGGTTTTCTAAACACCGACATCTTGATCTCGGATGGGAAAATTGTTGTCGATGACCAACAGCAATTTTTCAAATATTATTTATCTTGTGCAGGTTCAGTGCCCGAGTGTTGGAGCAAACATGTTCAGCACTCGAGGGACGACGAGTGGCGGCCCTGCTGGTCTGCGGAGGTGGTTCAGCAGCAGCAGCCGTCGTGACCGCGGCCACCCGCGCGGGCGTTCCTGCGCTGCGTGCTTCACCTTCTCACCAGCATCTATCCTACACCATAGCGAACGTAGGTACCTTACATCACGATAGACTAGGTATAAGTAGTTGTCAGGACAGACGTGGCAAACGACCAGAGACGTTCTGCAGAGAGGCCAGTTCAAGAGTACTGTAAACTGACACGGAGCCTGTATGAAGAATGTGAAGAGAGTGAATGAAGCAAAAGAGTCAGGATCGTTGCAAGTCAAAATCCGTAGTCTTTGCCTCCCTTCCAGGAAACAGGCGTAAGTATATCTGTAATGCTCCTACACATCATATCATGAAGTATTTCGGTTGCCTGCTGGCCTCAGCAGAGGCCAGCGGAATATATCACTGTATTTCGTTTGGCCTCTACTGAGGCAAATGCTTAAGCCGATACAAATACACATTAGTATACTTTTACGGCGAAGTGCTAAGTTTATTTGATCGGAACTGTGAAGCTCATTATGTTGTATGTATATCATATTATAATTATGTTATACTATTAAATGTATAGTCCTATGTATAAAATCCATATTGCGTTAAAAAACAAGATTGTACGAAGATTAATTCCTAGTAAACAAACATAGTACCTATAATACGTAGTTCTAATGCGGAGCTCTCAAAAGTAACTAAAAAAATATTTGATATTATATTATTTATCAGTACTACCACGAAACTGATCCGGTAAATTCACTTGTTTGTGTAGGAGCTATCTTCAGAATACAATGTTTTATTTTCTGTGAAATTGGCAATTCCCAATAGAATAAATATGGGGAATGTTACTAAGGGCATAGATAAGCTCTAAATTTCCTGTTAAGGGGTCTCATGAGCATTCGAACACGCAAAATCACAGGAAAAAGTATAGGGGAGACGGAAACAGTGTTAAAGGCAATAAATCACTTAGATCTCGTACAACAACTGAGATTAGTAAGTAAGTAGACATTGATTTCTAAATAAGTGGTACTTTGAAATATCAGTCATGAAGTTGTTTTATGTTCAACATCGTTTACCTATAATGGGACAGGCTTAGAACGATTCTATTCATGCAAACTATTAATCGTTCTCGTGATAATGCTGGGAATAGTCAACCACAGTGTGAAATAGCCAATACGTGACTCAGAGGCGAGCGTCTATCTATCACGGTAAGGCGTAACTTAGAGAATAGTTATTACAAGCTTTTATTTAACTTGACCTGTTGGTATGAATGTTAGTTAGTGTGGGACAAATCTTGCAATTTAATTTTGAACCAGTTCCTTACAACCGATTGAGCTGATTTTTTTTATACCTGTCAAGTTCAGATGATAATACAATACTATGGTGACGGCGAGCTGATCTGATGATGAAGACGAAAGGTGTACATGTGGACAATGACACGCTATGATTAATAGTAGCTTGGCATTATTTGGGCTCATTTTGATCACCAAAAAACTTGATACTTGAACTTTGATTTTGATTTTGGTTCCAATCACTAATTTAATAAAAGCTAGTTTTGAATATTACATTTTTCAACAAAAAACTTATAATATTCCTGATGTAGAATGCTTTACAGTTTGGATGGTCGCAGGAAGACTATTATTATTATTTATTAACAGTTGATTGGGGTCTTATATTTCTTGTTGTATTTTCATATAGAAGTTCGTAACTAAGTGCAACGTTTTAAAGCTAAATTAAATTAGGTTTATAACTTACCAAACATATATTTTAGTTTGTCTAAAAAACTAGTTCAACATAAAACGAAATAGCTATTTTGTGGAAGTGCTAAACCAGGATAACTTTTGAAACTATCGTTGCTATGATGAACACAAATATCACTCTAACGGTATATTTACCATGATTTGAATTGTGTTTTGTAACCCGATGCAATGAAAATATGAAATATGAAACTTCATAATTCTTATGATTATGACATGTGTCGGGTTACGAAAAAAACTTAATACGAATTATAGTAAATATCTCGCTGTATTGATAATTATGCAATCTGTTGCATGTTGCAATTGAAATTTTTCGTAGTAACAATAAAAGTAAATATTAGGTTATTATTAAGAGAGTTACTGATAGATCCATGGGCCGATCCGATGAAGTTTGGTGTTACTAATAGATGTTATTTTAGACAGTTTTCGAATTACTAATAGTTAGTTAGTTTAAGAAAGAAACTCTAATCGGTATTATGATTTTTCTTAAATTACCGGGAGACTAGGAAGCAGTAAAAAGTAGAATGAAAAATCTTGAATGATTTAACTATAGGAAATAGTGATGTGCTCTACGCGAGTCATTTTATACATAGCCATAAACAATTTGAAATACACACAACCTCTTTCGCACTCTACGCTTTTGTCACCGAACGTTTTGTTTATCAACTCAAAATACACTTTTAGTATACCTATTTAATTCCTTTTATGGGTTATTGGGAGTTCGAGAAATTATTATCCTCTTTGCAAGAAATTTATAGCCCAAGGTGAGGAACTTTTCCAGTATCGCCATTACTTCTCTGAAAGAGATGTGTGCGCAAAACGGTTGTCGCGGAGAAATTATGTTCATTTATAACCCACTTTACCAACGATTACAGCGACGTGGACTAATATCACTCTGAGAAAATAACTAACTGGTTTACGAAGGCATTCAATTATGTAAAGAGAAATTGTACAGATGATGAAAAAATATGATATAGATAATTTTAATCAAATTTATCAGGTATTTTATTCATTTTTATCAAGCTTTTATTTAACTTGATCTGCTACTTAATATGTTAGTTAGTTACTTTGAGACAAATCTTGAAACTGAATTTTGAACTATGTAGTTCCAGCCAATCGATTGAGCTGAAATTTTTCATACCTGTCAAGTTCAGATGGCAATACTATATTATGATGTTGGTGAGGTAATCTGATGATGGAGACAAACGGTGGATAACGGAAACTCCTCGATGATTAATAGCATCCTGGCAATGTTTGGGCTTATTTTGATTGGCTCACGGTTCCGATCACTATATAGTCACTCAGCTAAAGCATTTTTTGAAAAATACTTTTTCAACAAAAAAACTTATTTTATAACTTATGTTATGATGTGTAGAATGCTTTATAGTTTGGATGGTCGCAGGAAGACTAAAGGTGAGAGATATCTGAACAGAATTCTTAAAAACTAGTACTACCGTCCAATATTTTAATCGAAAATGTTCCGAGGCAGGCAATTATCGCTCACTGTAACTTTAAATCTTGCAATGTGGCGCTTAGTTTGGAATTTAATTATTTTCCAGATTCTAGACAAGAGGTTCTGTCAACCATCTCCATCTTTTACCTGCAAAAGTGGAAACTGCAAAGCATTCATAACGTCAGAAATAACAACAATAACACCAGCCTGTTTACGTTCACTGCTGGACGAGGCCTTCCCCATTTGCCATTATTGCAGGCGTATTGGTGATCGCAGTTTTGGTGTTAAGTACTAAGATAGATGCTCATTCCCTGGTCTAATCCCTTAGTGTAAGGCTTTTACTACATCTATGGGAAGAGTCTGAGGGGTATATTCTTAGGTCGGACACACCACAGCACGAAACAAAAAACGCAATAAATCCATTTAAAACCAAAAAAAAAAAGTTTACAATGCTTAGGCTAACGCGACAACTTAAAACATTACTAACATGAAATATTGATTAGAATAAACATACAGGATATAACATAAGTTTAGGAGGTAGAAGGTTTTATATTAAACAAACATTTAGGGTAGCTACCTTGTTAATTTTGTTATTTCTGTTTTGTTCTCAGGAAATGCTTCCACTGGAAATTCGTCTTGAAATAACTGCGAGAGAAACTTTACATGCGCTTAGGTGAGCTGCTCTGCCACAAAGTGGATGTTTGTAGAACCTATTCAAATGAGCTCCTAAAATATCACCATGTGTTATAACAGATATTTATAAATAAATTTAATAGATATTTAAATATCTGTTCTTTCTCTGTTTCAGAGCTGTCCTACTACACACACACTGGCATAGTTTCACTATGCTTGCAGAAGAAGATATTTGTTCGACGTTATCTCTCCGAAAAGATCTGTCTTCCATTCTTACGGCACAACCACTCAACCCAAAATGGCTGTCACTTCCCAAGAAGTTCTCTCGACATGTTCTATTTAGGTATCAAAATGTTAACACTTATGCAAAAAATACAGTACGCGAGGGCAGCGTTAATGTTTTAATTCCCAAATTTTTGTTTACACAGGCGACTGGCTGAAGTTTCAAGGCTGACACGAGGCGTTGTAGTCTTAATATGCGACATTCATTATGTCAAGCTTGTAATGGATCAAGCTAAGCGCTTAAACATGCTCGAAGGTCACTTTTTTTGGCTTTGGATCGATGCCTCAAAAGATATCGATATCTTCCACAACATTGCAAATAGAACTCAATTTAATGAAGATAATGATCAGGAAATTGAAAATTTGATGAATAAGGAAACAGTGCAACTAAACGATCGTTTTGATAGAAGCAAACGAGACGATGTCGACAATAATATGATGTATAATGTAAAGGACCTCGATACAAAGATAAGAAATGATGGAGAAATATTAGATACAAACTTATATCACAATGAAGTTACTGTGAAGAATACTCCGAATAGTTTGAATTTTAGCCGTAATAATATACATATAAATAAGACAAAAGTGCACATTGCTGATAACAAATTACTAGATAATAATTATAATAAATCGTATGATAGTGAGGGCAATATTAGTTCGGATGATCTAAGAAATTATAATGTAAATAATGAAAAAGGCGTTGAAAGTTCTAAAATCAAAAACAATTCAATTGAAAAAGGATATATTCCTATTCATAATAGTGATAGTAAACGTAGACGTAATAGGTTAAAAGAAAAAAATAATGAATCGTTTAATAAATATGTAAATAGTATACATGTAGACGATATGAGTGAAGTGAGAAAACAAATTTTAGAACGAGAAATAAGAATATTTAATCAAGAGAGTACAGACATTAAAGATAAACTATCATTAGCGAGTGATATTAGTGATTTTTTATTGAATCCCACGGTGCAATCGTATAAAATGCATACTGTTAGAGATGCTATCGAGAAGAGAAGCGATAGAATTAAGATGATGAGAGTAAATGATATCTTTGATGATGATAAGGAAGATAGAGAAAATTATGATAATATAACTGTGATTATGAACAGCCTTCCAATTGGACTATTGGCTTTACATCCACAACCTGTGAAAATAGGTAAGACAATAAGCTTTATTGATAATTTTACGAAGGTATAACTATTATGGATAAAACATTAATGAGAAATTATTTTTCAGATGAAACATTTGTGAGAGCCTCTGTGCGGTTGATAGTAGGGGCGTTGAGAAGAGTGTTGCATGCCTGTGATGCGTGGTCGGCGCAAGCGCAGTTTTTTAGTGACGCTACAGCCTCATGTTGGGATGAACCGAGCGATGCTGCAGCAGACTTCTCAACGGAATTTGTAAGGTGAGACTTAATGGATTTTTTCATCTGATTTTACGTCTTTTAAAAAAATAACACTACGCTTATTTTGACAGCGTGAAATATTACCGAACGTTAAATTATAAATGCCACTCCAAATTTCGATACTACAATAATTACCAAAATTGAAAGAAAATCAGTTTTCAATATCGAACTCAGACTAGCAAAAAAGATAATGGTTTGCGAATTACGCAGCGAGAATTTTCTTTGTCAACTGTTCAACTTAGCGGTAAGCCATAAAGTAGCTAATGATCTCAATTTAAGTTCAGAGGAAACTTCGAGATATTGGAGAAGCAAGGTGACCGATTACAACCTTCATTCGTCATGATGGATATTGCCTCCGTGTGAGCTAAGTATTTGAATGTCAATTATGAACCGAGCGGAAAAATACATTTTTTTTGCACCAAGTGTTAGTCAGCGAGGGCTCTAAAAATACTAGTGCAACAAGAAGTCACTCTGAACGAGGTTCGCAATCTGCTTTTCTTTCAACTACAAGAATTTATTTTTACAAAATCTGGATACTAAAAACTTTACATTTAAATATTCAGTCTCATTCACTAGATTCGCATCAATACGCTTCTTTCAAAGATAGCGGTTAGCTATTTTTCAATGTTTCTTTCCGGCTAGTACCTACTTCCTATTTTTTTGAAACCTATTTGTGTAGGATGCGAATTTCCCATAACTTAACTAGATGGCGCTGCAAAATATGCCTGAATCCTAGATTGTGCCTTCGAAAACACACGACGATTCTATATATAGATTTAAGGCAATTTTAGGACCTACATATTATTTATAATTACGAGTTTGGTGATTGAATATACAAGTCAGTAAAATAATGCCCTAGAATAGAAATAAAAAAAAATCAACAGAAGATTCTGAAGTAAACCGAGTTGCATAAAATAAAAATGATGCTCCTAAAAAACCTCATTATGTATAAAAACCCTGGAATTAGTTTTTTTTTTTTTTTTTTTTTTTTTTACCGACGAGTTTTGTATCCTTTGAGTACTTACTATAGTAACTGCATCTTTTATAAATTGTGAGGAACACTGACTCCTAAAATACAAGTTTTTAACTTAGTTTAGGGGTTAAGGAGCCCTTTCCTGTTATTTTTCATAATGTACAATCTGTATCCTTTTAAGTACTAGTATCTAGCACCTAGCATCTAGCATCTTTTATAGATTATGAGTAACATTGACTCCTAAAATACAAGTTTTTAACTTAGTTTAGGGGTCAAGGAGCTCATTTATGTTTTTTTTTTCAGTGTACAATCAGTTTATTTTATTGTCAAAATTTATTTTATACCTTTGTTTTTAAGGATGTACAAACTTGATTGATCAATAAACTTATATTATTATTTATATTATTATTATAATAATAATTTGTAGGAGCCCAGGAACGTAGTATCATTTGAGTAATTTTATGTTTTTTACAATTTTCCTGTTGCTCATTTTACAAAGTTTACAAAAATCAGGATTTTGATCAATGATTTCTAAGAAACGACACATTAAATAACGGCTGATAGCGTTCACAATCAAGAACGCTATGAAACGTTATTTTATGTGTCATTCAGCTCCTTATAAATATTAGTTTTTTTGAGTAGCTTTATAAACAAAATATGTAGAAAAAGCATCGGTATAAGTTTTTAAGGTTCCGTATACCCAAAGAGTGACAACAGAACCCTATTACTAAGCCTACGTTGGCCGTCTGTCTGTGTTTTCTGTCTGTATTCTGTCTCAGGGGTATATAATAGCAGCAGCCGTAAGAGGTGGCCAGTCAGACAATTTAAATTTTAACCGATAATATGCTGTTGTGTCATGAACCCTATGCAAATAACCAAATCCCAAAGGGGGTTTCTGTAAAAGCCTATCAGGAGGTAGCTACCGCCAACCAGTCTAGACCACCAAGGTTGTGTTCAGTATCTATTGTATTACAGAGCACATCTATCTTATAACCTGGAGTTGAAAACGGAACTATGCGTTCCCAAAACGTATTGGGCCGGTTTACTTACTTAAACATTTTTAACACAGTGAAACCAAACGGCTGTAGTAAAAAACCTCAAAAGCATTCAAAAAAATTGACAGTTAATGACCAAAGCATTTCAGCTAGTCGATAATAGAATGGTTACAAGCGTGGAGCATCATAAAAGCAAATTGAGTAGCGGGTCCGAAAACGACTGGAGATTACTTTTATGTCCTACTATCTAAAATGTGTTCGTGGGTTTATCGGTGCCGGTATTATAGCACTAACACTTATCTACTAGACATGGCTGGACAAAACCTAGGGAACACAGATTTTAACTACCGAGTTCATAGCAGAAATTATTGTTAATAAATATTTTTAGGGTGTAATAATACTTAGGCCACCTCCGCTGTGACAGGTGGCTTACTTAGTGCCATGAGCCTATCGAGTCACCTGGCGAGTAGCAAAGTGAAACAAACATTCTAGAATTGTTGCAAATGGACGCACTGAGTGCTTGGCGCCTTCGCTAGGCGCATAGAGCCTTAGAGCATCCTAGAGAGGAAAGATGCCAAGCGCGAAGTTTGGTCGGTTGCCTTACTAGATTTCAAATTCTTATTTATAAACCTGTCCGTGGTGTGTCCAGCTTATAAATAGACCCCTCCGTCTTCTTTTTTGAATGTCATACAAAGCCGACTAAGGGATTACACCAGGGGATGAGCAGCAGCATCCACCTGAATACTCAACACCAAAATGTATGACAAATCCCCCCGTTGGGGAGGCCTCGTTCAACGGTGGACGTCTAACGGCTGATGATGATAATGATGATGATACACTAAAACACTAGGTTATAGTGCCCATTTTTGTTGTTGCATTGTCCATATAAATAACTTAAACATTTAAAATAATTAGTTTGATATACTATATCTACTATACAGGGCGTCCCACGGCTATGCCACATGGAGGGAAAGTACCTTGAAAATTGTAGATGGAACATTTTACTGAAAGAAGACATTATTTGAAGTTAAAATTCTTGGTCTTCCTTTTATTTCTGACACTATGTTAGTTAGCAAAAAATAATCCTTATGATAAAGCCTTTCGATCAGTATGGTAAAGCTACAGGATGATTATTTTTCTCGTGTAACGGGTTCAATTCCCGGTTCAACCATGTAATTATTTAAATATATATGCAGATATATGCAGAATGCAGTTTAAATTGTTTTTTAAATTCAAATAATGTCCTCTTTCAGTAAAATGTTCCATCTATAATATTCAAGGTACTTTCCCTCCATGTGGCATATCCGTGGGACGCCCTGTATTAGTTTATTGTTGTGATTTTTACTTTATAATTCACTTGGTCCTATTTATTTGATCATGTGTACGATACCTATTAGTTTACAAGTTACACGTTCTTAGTTATTTCTGTTTCCTTGTAAGCATGGTTTTATTTCATGTTTTTGGTTAGTATATATCTACTGAGCCTCACTTTTTTATTGATCTTCTTTTACATGCTATTTTTACCTGTAAGAAGTTGTTTGTGCATGTGGCATAAGATTTTCATGTAATAACTGTTGGTAGGCCTAAATAAATAAATCTCTGCAGAGTGCTCGATGATTTAGCATAGGACACATTGGTTAAAAATTTGAGTGTTTCCCAGTGGTCAGCTTGGTGGTCAGACTAGTCTGGCCAACGGGAATTATTTTTCCCATTGGCCAGATTTATTTGACAGCTGGAAAAGACATAGAAAAAAGTACAATCTAAGAAAAAACTGTTTTGCATTTTATTATCAAAATTTTATCTAAGGCGTTCTAAAAAATGACCAACAGTCAATTCTCCAGTAGTTAACATCATTTGTGAATACATTATGAATTCGTCTCTCATTATATTTTCCTTTGTCCGTTTATTTGTTATTTTGGTAAAATCATTTTTTTGTAAAATTCTCAGTAAGTTGACTATCCCGGGTCCTTTTCTTGTTATATTTCTATTTAGTTCTTTATGCCAACTTTCTAAACAGTTAGTAGTTCTGACGGACCCCCCCCCCCCCTTTCTATTTATAAGATAAAGATCCATTTAGTAGGTATTATACCTATTTATTATTGATTATTTAAACAATAGTAATATAATCTGAGAAGTCAAAGTCGAACGAAATCAAAGAATCAAAAATAATGTGATTGACATTTCATGACAAACAGGAAAATTTTGTTTTATACCTACAACCATAAAACATCTAGCAAAGAGTTTCAATCAGTGCAAGTTATAAATAAAACATATTTAGAAATTTATATGACCTCTTCGTATTTTTTTGTATTCAACAGTACTTTACTAAATTAAGACGTATTTTAAAATAAAAACTTAATTCATCGAGAACCTAGTGTCTAGACAAACCTAACTTAGGTTTTAAGACATTACTAACCAAATTTTTTGTAATCACTTTGTTTGATAAATAAATAAATAAATAAATAAATAAAAGAGCTAATCTGAACAACGGGAAAAATAATTCCCGTTGGCCAGACTAGTCTGACCACCAATCTGACCACTGGGAAACACTCAAAAATTTCCTCTAAATAAGATAGTACTGTATAGTTACCTAGATAAGTATTAGTCTGTGGAAGATAATGTTAACAATAAAATAATAAAGAAGTTCATGTTAAAAGTAAGCAAATCCACACCACGATAGTTTAATGAGACTTGATTTTGATAATATCGGGAAAAACTGACTGAGATAATTCTCAGTAATCGCGTTCCGATCGATATCTACATCTGTATGTAAGAATCAATAAATAAGATTTCTGCGAGTTATTTTCTCTTTCAATCTGCTTGAAAGGTTCTACATGTTAGAAACAAAGGAAACTTGCAAAGCGATTTATTTTTCATTCATTCAGTCAAATTCTCAAAACACGTTTTCTGTGATTACGGTAGAACAAGTCTGACTAAAGTTGCAAATCGGTCCGGACAGGTGGCTTCAGCGGTGTTTAAACAACTTTGTTTGTGTACTAGAAGCTTTGCAAAGGTTCTTCTTGCAAAACTGTCTTTAATTTTGAATTATTTAGTAATGCTTACGAAACAAACTTTATGTTAAGATACAGTCACGGAATTAGTAGTTACAATTGAAGCCAAACGCCTTTTGACCTAAAATCTGCATAAACAAGGCAATTAATCGTAGGTGGTACATACTAAAACAAACATACGAATCGTTTTAAGTTTATTTATTGGCATGCCTGCGATCCGTCGCGTCGCACCGAGTGACCATCTGACACTGACGAGGGTTCGTCGAACGAAGACCTCCAAAATTGCAAATCCATGAAGAGCTTTGGAGAGCTATTCCTATTTCTAGAACAATGTTTCAAATGAATATGTTGTTTTTATGGCATTGTTCTACATTACAGGTAGATTTGAATATAATGTTCTTTGGTTTCGTAGACTGTCGTTGACCTGCGTACACGTCATGGTCTACGACACCATTTTGCTGGCTTTAAATTTTGATCAGTTGTATCATACTATAACAGTCGTTGTTAGTATAAATAAGACGGAAAAAGAGCCAGTAAGACTATACCCTAAGGCTTCTATACTTACAGTTATATTGGCTGGCGACATCCTATAATGTTATTAGTGACACGGGTATTTATCGCGTGTAATTACCAACAATATAAACTAATATGTGTTCTGATCGCAAATGTTATTAAAAAATAAGTACTATAATAATAATAATAATAATAAATAATGCTGGACATTTCACACAACATTATCTAGCCCCTAGCAGAGCTTGTGTTATGGGTACTAGATAACTGATATACTTAATACAATACATTACATAGATAGATATTTTTTATTATACATAGAAAAATACCCAGAACACTTTATTATTATTTATCTATTTCTTACATATGTGAATATTAAAAATCATAAAAAGCCCATTTCTAATCAGAAATGTTTTCTTTACTGACTTTTTCGTATATAAGTGCTTCATGACTCAAAGAAATCTTTGTCATGACTTATCTTTGTGCCAAATTTCAAGTTTGGTAGGTAATGAAAAATTATGGCAAAGCCTGATGAATGACGTAACTTTATAATGCATTGAGCAAGAGGCTTTATTTATAGAGGACTATGTGATTATAAACTTTAGTATTCGGTATTATTTTTAACTGGTATCATTAGCTGTTCCGGAGAAAAATGTTACTGATAGATCCGGTGGCTTAGATCCGGTGAACTTTGATGATACTAATAGAGCTGTTAAATTTTTAGGCAGTTTCCGTAGACAGACGGTCAACAAAACGATCCTATAACTCTGTTTTATTGATATCTTTTGAGGTACGGAACCATAAAAATCCTTTATTTTACCCAATATTTATTACATACTTGATTTCTTATTTTTCTATGGAATGAAACGCACGCAAAATTTAGATATACTCAGTTGGTATTCATTGTAGATTTAACGTTGGTATATCGGTTACCTTTTTCCCTTAAAGACCCGCTACATGACTCAGCTCGTGAGCACAGATGGTTTGTAAAATGGGAAAGTGCGAAATTATATTCTAGCGAGATACGGATTTTGCTAATATGTGCAGGGTGTAAGTGCGTTGGACGGAGTGCTTTTTGTAAAGGGAAGTTAGTTTAACACTTAAGTTTAATGGGAAATCCATAAAATTCCAGTGTCGAAATTTCGAAATCGTAGGAGCGCATAAAGAGTTTCAGTCAATAAAACAAATGAAAAAAAAATTGAGGCGTCTTCCTTTTTTTGGAGGCGGTTAAAAACAAAAGTAGCCAAAAGACAAGAAAGGTAACCCCATAATTTCCTCTAGAAAATATTGTTTGAAATTATAATGCTTTGCTTAAATATAATGCCATTACTCAGCTCGTGGTTCCAATCACTAATAAAAGCTTGTTTGGAAAATTCATTTGTCAACAAAAACTTATATTTCTCTTATCTCTGTCATTCTCCTCCAAAACCATATAACAAATGCTTCCAAGACCTTTCTGTTAATTCTCGCAAAATTTGAATTCAGAAATTTAACTTTTAAAGGTAACCCCATAATTTCCTCTAGAAAATATTGTTTGAAATTATAATGCTTTGCTTAAATATAATGCCATTACTCAGCTCGTGGTTCCAATCACTAATAAAAGCTTGTTTGGAAAATTCATTTGTCAACAAAAACTTATATTTCTCTTATCTCTGTCATTCTCCTCCAAAACCATATAACAAATGCTTCCAAGACCTTTCTGTTAATTCTCGCAAAATTTGAATTCAGAAATTTAACTTTTTGATTGCATTGCCACAGCTTCACAAAATATGAAAATTTAAAAGGTACTTTCAAAGATTAACTGAAATCGAGATTCCTCAAAGAATTTATTCCAAGTATCATATAATAATTCTTTGAAGGAAGAGCTATGAGAGGGAACAATTTAAAAGTTCTTCCATGACAGGCTCTCGACCAATTACAATTTTTTACCGACTTCAAAAAAGGGAGGCTTTTCTCAATTCAGTTTTTTTTTGTTTATTACCTCTCTGTGTCATTTTTAAACCGATTTGGAAAATTATTTTAAATTATAAAGTTGTGAAATGTTCTAAACAGACTCGTTTGTTCATCGTGTCATTTTGAAAATAATAGTAATGTCTTCAAAAGTTAACATTATGAATAAGTGACAACCGAAGGAAGGTATCAGAAACCATAACACAGGTATTTTAACCTATTTTGGTTTTTTGATGCACCCTCAATCATGTTTTTGTTCAATAACTACTAAGTAATAGAAGTTTTTAGATATATATCCTTATACCTAGTAAATATGTAACAGACGTTTGGTATAAATAAAAAAATATTCTTAATATTCTATTCGTGTAGTTCTGGTAGTTCTCTTTTAGTCATCCTACGATAGGTCAATGACAAAGTTTAGCTAAATTGAGGTAAGTTGAGGTAAGTTGAGGTAAGTTGAGGTAAGTTGAGGTAAGTTGAGGTAAGATAAGGTAAGTTGAGGTAAGATGAGGAAAGTTGAGGTAAGATGAGGTAAGTTGAGGTGACCTTAAAAGCGTATTGTGACTGAAAAAATGGCTCTGGAAAAAGAGTATGGTGAAAGGATTCGGTAAACACGCTTATACCATGCACACGTCACATGTCTTCTTGGTTATTGGTTCTAGGACGTGCTGGTGGATCACGAAATTTTCCTTTACCGTTTGAGAGCATGTATATTTTTTGAGCAGACAGTGGTTGTTTTTCAAACAATAGTCTCTAAGTATGTGCTCAGTAGAATTTTACTAAAACCGTCGCTTCGTAGGGAATAAAATATGCAAAAGGGTCGTCTGTTCACTAGCTGCTAACGTACTTCCCAACTTTGGGTTAATATTAAATGGAACAACTTCATATGCCTGATTGTAAAACATTTGTGTGCTTACACAAATACAACTACAACTTTGTACATTCGTATTATTTGTTGTGGGGGCCATTGTTCTACAATTTAATTTCATGAGGGTTGAAAACTTTTGTTTCAGCATACAAATTATGTTAACGGGCATCGTTTAGGAGTAAAAAACTTAACATGGCATTGGAAAATCATTCAGTAAGGAAATAAATCACTGAACCCTCGTTTTGCGTCTTGACAAGCGAGGTTAATAATTCTTGTGAAATTATGCAAGAGATAACCATTGTGGAAATGCAGTCGAAATAATAAAAGACTTCATTTGACACGGCTATTACCTACGACTAGCAGGAACTAAGGCTGGAAATCCCATTTCGGTTACCGGGTTTTCTGAATTTAAAGTTTCAGGGTGAGGCATTCAAGTATCAGCCGTTCTTGATTCGTCTAATAACGGTGCACGAAAACACACGTCCGCCCTCTCGAACGTTATTCAATAAATTACGTGATCGGAATGCGTTTTCAGGCCTGTTTCAGACAAGTTACTGTCCTGAAAAAGCGTTTCCCTTACAATGGGCCATGATTAATAGTAATATTGTATCAATTCCGGTCCGGAATTAGATTCCTTTGCTGATATTAAGATATTTAGATCCTACATTTCTTAGCGTGTTCAGTACAAACTTC
The DNA here is from genome assembly GCA_951392215.1 of Epirrita christyi. Lineage (NCBI taxonomy): Eukaryota > Metazoa > Arthropoda > Insecta > Lepidoptera > Geometridae > Epirrita > Epirrita christyi. The sequence continues at coordinate 6,574,705 of OX595839.1, read as the reverse complement.
AGGAATTCTGTCTCTGAGAAATTTTATAAATTTTTAAATAAAATTTTGTATCAGCATCCGCGCACGGCTTTGGACGCGTAGTACCTGCGTAAATTAAATTCATGTGTCAACAATCTTTTTAGCAAAGATCGAAATCAGTTCAGTCGTTAAGTGATTGACAAACATCCTAAACATAGGGTCTGTAATATTAGTAGGACTTTTTCACGCATTCATTTGCTGAAAATGTTTTTTTTTGCTGTAAGTTTTTAAATTTTTACAACACAACTAATTTACAAAAGAAGTTTCTGCGTTATTGCCAACAAAATAAATGGTGCACACATCGTTATTACATTTTGTGCTTTTGCGTTGTGAGTTATCAATAAAAAAAAATCATGTAAATGTGTGCCCTAGGTATACATACCTACTTATTCAATATCTACTTATATTGAAGTTCATATGGAATACACCAAGTACATAAAATATATAAGAACGATTAACGATAAGAACGCCAGCACCAAACGAGAACTCCAAATAAACAAAGTTACATGAGTTAGCGAGTATTTAATAGAGGAGTGAGCATTTTGAATTATTTCCCAAACGACAGAATTCAGAGGGAAAATGTTTTTTAACAAAAACAAGTTACCGAAAAGTTTCTCCTTTAACAATTGATGCTGGTGTAAAAAGCTCTTGTGTTTACTTTTTGATGTGAAAATATATATATATATATATATATTACAGCTATACTAAAGTCTGTAAATTTTGCTGTTTGCGAGCCAGATTAAAATAATCGATGCAACAAAATTACATTAAATTTCGTGACGCGATAACTCTGTGAATAGAACGCTAGGTAAAAGATTAAATTTCTGAAAAAAGACAGAAATATGCTTCATGCGGTCTCTTGCATGCATAAAGCTAGGATGCCAGTCGATATCAAAATAAAATCGAATCAAAAGAAAGGCCCAATTAAGAAAAACCCGAAAAATATTCAAGGTATATTGACATTAGTAACGAAAATCAAAATTTTATGATTTTACATACTAACATAAACACAGGCCTTTTCCCCGAAGGGGCAGGCAGAGCCTCAAAGGGCCTCTTTTCATCGTGGGTGTTATTCGCAGGAATATAGACGTAAGAAGTGGTGAACTCATCGCCGCCAATGCATTCCACGACCAACTCGGCTAACATTTTCTTCCAATAATAACATTACTCTTAAATAAGCCAGCAGCCAGGACAAGTCTAATACTAACGAAAATGGCCCAAAGTCCAAAGATGAAATATTACATTTTTCAGAAATATTGACAGATATGATATGAAAGACGGCCAAAAGCGAAGGGTTCAGCAATCAAGTGAAAAGGCCAATCAAATAAAACCCGAAAAATGTCCAAGACGTCTAATAACAAAAATCAAAATTCAATTCCTGCAAAGTTGCAAAGAAATCAGAGAACATGACTTTTTCACGTAAAATCCTACGCTACGGACAAGACTGAGCCCGTTTGATTTTTGAAGCCAAACAAACGGAGAAGAAGCTAGTTTGTAGGGTTGTGTTAGAAAAAAGGTCAAGTTACGAAACAGTCGGAGAATGAGTAGGTACCTACATTTTAGACCAGTAACAGTTGAAAGCCATAATGGTGTGGACGTAAATAAAATAATTATACCAAATAAGAATAGTTACTATTGTTGGAAATTGATTTTGAAACAAATAACTATTGATGATGTGACTGAACCAAAGAATCTGGCTGTGAACACCAACAGCAGATTATTGGTGCAAATAAATAAATAAGTTCTAGTCTGAATCTACCATGTATTTATAATATCCCAAAAATTACCAACCAGGACCCGAGGAGGGAACGTGTGACCCATATATGATACCTGTTTTTCCCATAATTGTGACTGTGTTACTTTAAAAACAAATAACAATGAAATCTGAGTACAAACGAAACACTTTAAAACTTTAAGCGGTTGGTGACAAGTTTTAAATCTTTTAAAAAGTGAAATTTAATGATAATTAAATATAATTGTACTGAGTATTTTATAGAGGATTTTAATTTTGATTATAAGGTTTTTCCAGTTTTGTTCACGTTACTCGGAAGAGCTTAACACACTAATTTGGAGTGTGGTATAAATTATTTAACAATACCGTCAGAGCTTATAATTTGAGATGTTACGCCTATTTTGACGGTGGAAATGAAATCCTGACATCGGATTAATATCACGCCTTGTGACTGCATCACATAATACTAATAATATTTTTAGAATAAAAATGCTGAGTTTTGGAGTTGCTTTACAAAATAAAGAACCAAAAGAGTTGCTTGTCAAATTGCTGCCAATTTAAAGCGAACGTTTTTCATAATCACTGAATTCTGGGCTGACTGTGGAAAGTTTGAATCGAACAAAGCAATTTGTATAGCCTTTACATGTTATTTTTATATTTGGTTATTTTCAAACTTGATCATTAACATAAATCGGACGGAATTGCTTGGAAATTTTGGCATCATGCCATCTCGCAGGCTGACTTGGCGAGATAATCATCTATGTATCTATTGACATGACTTCAGGCAGATTCCCCCTTTTTAGTTCATTGATAAACCAGGCCGGCTATGTAGGTCAGGTCAATGTATTTTACTCGCCGTTTATCATCCTTCCCCTTTTCGCAGTCATCCTCTTTTGATATCATTCTGAGGCTGTCTGCATTCTAGTAGAGTTATGATGATTACAAATGAAAATGTAATCTTGCAATATAAATACCAACATCACAACATCATGAACAAAATCTACACGTACGAGTATTCACGAAAAAAATTATTCGGTAGACATGCCTGGAATATATAAAGATTTTTCAATTTTCCATTTAAAACCTTATAGACCTCAACACTGTCTCCCATCAGATGGGTCTTAAAATAAACATTGGCAAGATGCACATCATGTCAAATGCCCATGTCACACCTATGCCGGTACATGTTGGGAACGATATTGTCGAAGTTGTTGACCACTATGTATATTTGGGTCAGACGATTCAACTAAGAAGGTCTAACTTCAACAATAAGGTCAACCGATGAATCCAACTCGGATGAGCAGCGTTCGGGTAACTACGCCATATCTCGTCATAGATATCGCAGAGCCTCAATTTGGAAGTCTTCAGTGCGTGTTGCCAGTAATAACTTACGGCACTGAGACGTGGTCGGTAACTATTGGCTGTATAGACAGACTCAAAGGCATGCAGCGGGCTATGGAGAGAGCTGTGCTTGTAGTTTCACTTCATGGTAGAATCTGAAATAAGGATATCCATAGAAGAACTAAGATCACCGATATAGCTCTCAGAATTAGCAGCTCGAAGTGGAAATGGGCAGGTCATATAGCTCGCAGAACTGTTAAATTTTAAGGAATGAAGGTTCTGGAGTGGCAACCACAAACTGGACGATGCAGAAGAGGAAAGCCGCTCTCTTGATGGACTAAAGACATTAGTAAGTTGGCGGATGGAGGCGGCAAAGACCGATCGTTGTGACATTCTAGGGAGAAGGCCTATGTCTTCTATGAGAAGGACTTCTACAGGCTGATGATGATAATAACGATAAAGATGATTTCAAAAACTTCCTCATTCATATGAAATAAAAGCCATTGTGACGTTAATACTTAATTCGTTTTTCATTAAGCTAATAATTTTATTATTTTGACATTTACCTTCTTCCATTCTTGTCCGTTTTCTGCTAGTTGGGGCTATTTCTTGATGTTGGATAAGAATAAAATAACAAAGAGGACAACTTATTTATACACGAAGGCACGAAATTTATTTTGCCTTGTTTTCTTTTCTTTTATGGAGTGTAAGGGCTGGTTTCCACTCGGGCGGAGAGCAGAGGAGACGAGAAGAGATGTATTTGAATAAACCAATCCTATTTCGTTATTTCCTTTTCGTTTTTACCTGTCAAGCCTGCCTGCCAATAACCTGCCAGCTTTGCTCTCGTCTCCTCTCCTCTCCACCCCAGTGGAAACCGGCCCTAATGCTGGCAGCTGATAGCTCTGTCTATCCGATTTAAATCCTTGGTTACGTTAAAATTACAATTTGTAACTAAAGATTTCGTTAATCAAAGACGTCTTGACTCTAATTTCTGAGAACTAAATATATGTAGTAGGTAGGGTTTAGGAGGCCTTAAAGGCCTCCTAAATCCAAGCTGCTGCCAGCTGCTACTGCTAAGCCAGGCAAGCTGATAAGATTAATTTAGAATATTTTGATGATAAAAATAAAAACAAATATATTCATTTGTAGCAAATTAAAATATTTGTTATTGTTTTTAAGAAATTAACAAGAGTATGTTGCGAAATCCACTGTGCGTCCAACGTGCGTCCTATATTGCTGCAGCAAATAGGTTTCAGTTTAGCGTTGTGTTCTTGTAAGAAAATATCAAGGCCCAAACCTTGCACAAACAAAGATGTTTCTAGGTATTGAAATAATTTTATTATCCAAAAGAAAATTTTGTTTTAAATGGTCTAAGCTTCGGCTTAATTTAACAAAAATTTCCGCCGTGCTTACGTAAAAGGCTGTTGGATTAACTCTTTTTGTTAAGCTGATTGCATTGACAACATGAATATTTATAGCAATTACGGTCTTTTCGAGTGTCGTCGGGACCTCCTTTCTTGATTGCTTTTCGTTAGTTACAATGGAAGAAAATGCGGACATGGGAATATTTTGTTATCAATTTCGGACGGTGTAGGGTTCGGATATTGCATGTTCATCCCTGTTTCCCCTTTCCGCGATCACATCGTTTATGGATGGAATACCAGTAATTGTTCATTTACAATCAGTAATTGCTGTTTTAATTGGATTTCTTAGATTTGTTTACCAAGCGATGAATATTTGTTTGTACATGTTATAAAATTACAGGCAATACAGAAAATAGCAATTCTTTGTAAGAATGCTCTTCAAGGTATATTCTATCTAATATCTACTACCCAACTTGCAAAATTGTCCTATAACGAAAGCTAATCCCAGAATAACTCTGTAAAAGTTGTATCAAAGCGATAGTGGTGACAGCTTGTTGTGTAAAAGCGTTCGACAAGATATATTGATAGTCAAGTACTATATCAGACTCTAATAAAACTAGTGAAGGTTTGAATTAAATCTGCGCAATAAGGGTTATGAAATGACTGCTATGATGCTTCAGGCTTTAATCGTAATTATACCTCAACAATGGGGCAAGTTCGTGTTATTGTGGTATTTCATACAGTCAGAATTCGTACAGAATGTTGAAGTGGTCAAGAAGAGTCTTTAATATAGTGATTTGGTGATATTGCTGAGTTCCATGCTACTCCTATGTAGATGAATAGGACTTTGAAAGGTATTTAAATACTTTGTACATTATTTTTGATATACCATCAGCACGAATATACCTACTTTTTAACGCAGAATTATTGTGTAACATTAATTTATAGTACTTTAATATTATAAATAGGTAAACCAAGAGGAACAGACACAGAACTGCTTTATTATAAATTTATCCGTGATTACTATATTTCTACTAAGAACAAGGAGGCATTTTTTTAAATTTATTTAGATAGTGACCGATCAAACTGATGGCCCACCAGATGTTAAGCGGTAACCTCTGCCTATTACAACGCATTACCACACAGGTCACGTTTCTTCAGTGAGTAGATCCGAATATTAATCAAATGAAAAACCAAATTCATGTTACAAAAATTACATGAAACAAACTGTAACTAGTGCCTTATTTACAATTGAATCCCATACAAATTTTGTTCGTGCAACATAAATATGTATACCTATAGACATGCGACGTAGGATCTAAATCCTACCTCCGAGTACATTTTCCATCTCAGTCCAAATCATGGATTCAATTTATTGCCGTCAATAGGAGCGCTCTCACTTCACTGGGTGTTGCGATAGAATTAATGATATCTGTAGTTCCGCGATATCTATTTGTCCAAGAGGATACCTATTGATTTCCAATTTGAACACCTTTGTAAATGCTCAATTTATTTTCTACGCGAAGCGTAAAAGCTTGTTCTGAATGATATTGGAACTAAAGACACATTAAACGTAATCGAAACGTATGAAAGAAGCGTTATTCAAAGTATACGGATTTAGTATTTCCATTCGAACTACCCAGCGTAAAATATTCATCCCCATACACATCTGGGATTATGAGCCGAACCACAGAAAAAATATTAGTATAAGTACTGAACTGAAGATTTAGATGCCTAAAATTTTAAAAGCGTGCTTTTCTACTTACTTTTAAGGTAAAAGCTAATTTATGTGGACATCGTAAAATACTCGACTTTTAGGGCTCGAAACTCCCTTTGAATTTCTAAATAATTTTCAGAGGAATATAATTATTTTTCTATTCTCAGGGAAACACGAATATCCACCGAAGCAGCCATGGCCGGAGGCATAGAAAGACCAGAACACACGTTAACAGCCTCGTTTGCACTGCTTAACTTAGTTCCAAGAGGTAGTGGCAATAATATGTGGCGACAAGTAGGTCGAGTGCAGGGGCGGAGTGTTAGACTGCACACAATAGTCTGGCCAGGAGGCAGACTTGTTGCACATGGACAGTCAGAAGGAGCCCGAACAATTTTCCGTATAGTTACAGCCCTAGCACCGCCTTTTGTTATGGAAGGGGAATTAGACGAAGACGGACAATGCCTCAGGGGCCTTATGTGCCATCGACCGCAAACATCCGATAGAGACAACCTCACTCTAGCATTTAATGAACTAGAAAGAGATTTTGAACAAGAACCTGAAAGCTTCTTTTTCCCCACACCTCAACCCATCTTTTCCAAAATGGCAACCCACTGCTGTTATGGCCTAGCAATGGATCTCCTAGAAAACATTGCACAGGAGCTCGAATTTGACTTTCATCTATACCTCGTAGAAGACGGCTTGTATGGATCGCGAAAGCATGTCAAACCATTTCACCGAATGCATGAATACAAAAGTGTCGAGATTGAAATTTCAACGGAAAACCAACAGAGCTATCGGGCTCAGTATCGAAATGTATATAAAAGTGTGGATCCAGATGAGAGTCAGTCTGTAAATTATGTGGATTTGGATGACGATAACATGAAATGGAATGGCATTGTCGGGGATTTGGTATCCGGAGCAGCTCACATGTCATTTGCGGCATTAAGCGTTTCGTCAGCCAGAGCCGAAGTGATCGATTTCAGCCAGCCTTTTTTTTTTAGCGGAGTGTCTATATTAGCTGCTCCTAACCAAAGACCGGATATTCCTTTGCTAGCGTTCCTGTTGCCCTTTTCTCCTGAGTTATGGGTTGCGATATTTACTTCTCTGAACGTGACTGCGATTGCCGTAGCAATCTACGAGTGGTTATCGCCATTTGGACTGAACCCTTGGGGACGCCAAAGAACGAAGAACTTCAGTATTTCAAGCGCTTTATGGGTAATGTGGGGATTGTTATGTGGACATCTAGTTGCATTCAAAGCACCCAAGAGTTGGCCTAACAAGTTTCTGATAAACGTTTGGGGTGGGTTTTCTGTGATATTTGTGGCAAGTTATACTGCCAACATAGCTGCATTGATAGCTGGGCTGTTTTTTCACAACGCTGTTGATGATATGCAAGGAAGAATTAACGTGAGTATAAGTTGTGCCACATTGGTATTTTTTCGTTGAGCTTATTTTTTAACCATTATTCTATTTCAGTGGTTATCGTTACGAGTGGGTACAGCGAGATCGTCGGTATCAGAATATTACGTCGAAAGAAATAATCCACAGCTGGCACAGCAAATGCGTCGATACGTTTTGCAGGATATCGAAGAAGGCATTGAAAGACTCAGGTTAACATATTATCTATTTTTAGGGTTATGTGCCTTTACAGGGAAAAAGGGACCCTTATAGAATCACTTTGTTGTCCGTCTGTCTGTCAAGACCCGTTTTCTCAGGAACGGCTTAAAGATACATTTGAAATTTTAACCAAATAAAAAGGTCTGTGAGCTTATAGTGCCGTAAAAAAAACTTCTAACTCAATGCATTAAAAATATATGGCAATAAATGTCTAATTTTTGTGTATGGAAATCCCGAAAGTGAAACACCTCTAGGTACTTTCAGTGACATCACAATTCTGAAAAATGGAATACTGGAGGCTTTATGACAGAATAAGGGGATAAGTCTACTATTGAGGAATTTCTACGGTTTTAACCCTAAATGGGATGGTGAAGTTTGTCGTTACAAGTGCCTGAATCTCGAAAAGGGCCTCTGACGATTTCGAAATAATTTACAAGTTGGAACCCTCAGGGCGTGAGTCTCACTCCCACTTCATCCGCTCGTGTTCCGCGTTTGTGTTCGCATCCGTTTCATTATATTAACTTACTTTACTATTCCTAAAGCAACACCTACCTCTAAAATTACATTACAGTATAGCGCTGTCTTCAAATAGTTTTTTCTTAAATGCTGGAATGATAGCGCTTTGCCATAAGTGTCATTGTAGTGCTGGGTTAAAAAATGTATCCTTCTTGTATATATGTACTCTAAATAAAACTCTTTAAAAACAAAGAGTTAGGGGATTTATATTTTCATTTTCATGACATTCGTATATTCCACATAATATGGCGCACTCATATGCAAAATGGCTGCAAAATGGCACATCACGGCATCTTTTGTGGCTTATGAGACATAACACGACACACGGGTACCTACGGGTCATAAAGAAATGTTAATAACTAACCCAGTTTGTTTAAAATACTTCCAAAAAGAGCCTGATAACTCTCTCACCCTCTTTAGCCGAAAACCGTTTTGAGTAAACCCAATGAAACTGAATTGATTGAATCCGCGCGAAAAGCGGATCCATCGTGTATTCATTGTTGGCTTAATATTTCAACAGTTTAGGCTTAGAGTAAATACAATTTTATCCCAAATCACCATATTCAAAACCAGTTATACTGATGAATATCAATAAAAGTAACCGGTGATTTCATTCAAAAAACGCACTGAATTTTATGACGCGATAAAATGTTCTAGCCGAAAGCGCCCCGATGGCCACTTAATGCCCTTCAAGTACATTTGTTTTATAGTCCGGATTTAGTATCCCATTCCCATTCCACCAATTAAGCTATAAACCATCAGTCAAAACAGAGACACCATTAAGGTTTTAGATCTGAAGAGTTTATTGCGCAGACTGAGGTTGTTGCACTTTCGGTTAAAATTTTATGAACAAATGAATTTTATTACATTATTCTCACCATAAAATAGATACACCTATTCAGAGAAAGCATTTTGTTATTGTTTATTTTATGTAACGTTATTCTAGTCTCCAATTTTTTTTTTTTTTTTTGGTTATCCGTACCTCAGAAGGTACCAATGGAACCATTATAGGACCGCTCTCATGACTGTCTGTCTGTCACAACCTATTTTCCCCAAATCTACTGGAAGGAAAAGTTAAATGAAAATAGTACATATAAAAAGTTAGGTGATCTAATTACAGAGGTATAGCGTAAATAATCCTAACTTTTGGGGTAAATTTCGGGGGGCAAACTAAAAAATAAAAAAATTAATTAAATGGGCTCAGTTGCATCCAAGCCGTCAGATTTTACGTTAAAAACATTGTGTTCTTCGATTTCATTGCATCTTTGCATGAATTTAATTTTGATTATTGTTATCAAAGCCAGTATCGCTTGGGCACTTTTCGAGTTTCCCCTAATTGGCCCTTTACTCTGATTGCCGTATATTTCGCTTTAGGTCGTATTTTCGACTCATATTTCTGAATAAAATATAATTTTTTACTATGCAAAAGTGATAAAATTTATATTACTGTAATTAAAGCCAATATCACTTAAATTCTATTTAGAAATAATATATTCAACGGCTAGAATTTAAAAAATGAAAGCTTTCTTAATTGAATCGTTAATTTACTATTGCAAGGTACGCGATAAATCTGTCTAATATAGACAGAGTTATCGCGTTATGAAATTCTGCATAATTTCGTTGCATCAATTTTTGGTGTATCTAGCTAAAAAACAAATTTACTCTAAAAACTATTACTCTAAAACTATTACTAACTATATTCCATATTATATTATTCTTAACTATTACTCTATTTATACTCTCAAAATGCATAGGTATTTTTAAAGGTGTTAAAGAAATCATACGAAAATCGAGCACTCCCTTATCTTTAAAACTACAATGCCAAAAAAACTGATACAATGTTTGAGGCCCACTTATATAGTTTACAGGAAAATCTAAACAAAAACCTATACCGTGCAACTAATAAACGCGGAATATCCTTAGAATTGTTACACCGTGTTTTGTCTCTTTTGATTGAATTTGAAACTGGTTGTCGATGCAAAAGACAAAACACTGTCTCTGCTATTCAAGGATCCAAAGATGATCAGAGTTCTATAGTAAAACGCTAAGTACTTAAATTTCCAGTTAAGAGAAAATGCGTATAAAATTTGTAGATCGACTAATAAGTTCAATTTGTATAGTAGGCTATCAAACTTCTTGCGTAACCCTCTCCACGCGAGTCCGATTCGCACGTGACTGTTATTTTCATAATTTCACACTATATCTACCCAATGCACAAAGGTTTTAAGATAATCTCAAGCTTATCAACTTATCTAGAAACCTATCTAGAACTTGAGGTGAAAAGCTTTCAACTCTCCCTGTTTTATACTGTTTCTTTTGCATCCAATTTCTCCACACTTTCAGCTATTGTGGAACAACAAACTAGTTCGGCGCAAAGTAGCTCCCTAAAACAATGTAGTGGAACTTTACTACGCTGCTATAAGCCATGAAACTGCTTCGTAGCTTTGGATTTCTGATCCTAGTAAAGGTATTTTTATTCACTTGTTGCAGAAATGGGACCTTAGATCTGCTTATTGCTGACACACCAGTATTAGATTACTACCGCGCGACGGACCATGGATGCAAACTGCAACGCATTGGAGAACATGCACTGAATGCTGATACATATGCTATTGGTATGGCCAAAGGATTTCCTTTGAAGGTAACCTTAACTTTTTCTTATCTCTACTAGAGCTTAGAATTACTCAGAGCCATAGAGATATGATACCTATGAGGCAACTGTTATAACTATGTTTAACATTTACAAAGCTGTATTGATTTGAGTTTTAATCACACGAATTAATTGTAGAGGCAAGTCGATTTGTGATGAATGGGTGAGCATACATTGGGCTAAGGCATTCTATATATTTCATCAAGAAACACATAAATTAGGCACGATGAGATTAAGCAACGTATCTCAAGAAATATACCGTGGATTAACATGAGAAGGAGGACCTTAAGGAGGCTGGAAATGGATCTTAGCGTGAAAAGATTGATGGATGACGTGAACGAACCTTCTAATGGTGTGATCGATAGTCGGGTGTCATGTAGCCCCGGCTCAGCCGATTATACGTCATTTTATCTTGACGTTGTACAATATGTATACCTCTGGGAGATTCGCGGATCAGTGACATAAATCAACGTATCAGAAAGACAGTTTTTGTTTTATGACAACGCGCTTTCAAAAGATCCAGTTTACTTTTTCGACGCTTTGTTTTATACAGACAAATCGATACAAACATGACACTGTGTTCTCTATGTTAACAGATTTTTTGGACATGTACAAACTATTCTGCAGCTCTCTGGCACTTGTATCGAATTTCGTTAAACGTATGTTAAATAATGTGAAATGTTACACCAATGTTTTTTTCTTTCAGGATAGTATATCGGCGGTCATAGCGAAATACTCTTCTAATGGGTACATGGATATATTGACGGAGAAATGGTACGGAGGTTTGCCTTGTTTCAAACTCAGTCCTGATTATGGCATTCAACCAAAACCACTGGGTAAGAATGCCATTTTTAAAACATACACGATTTCTCAATGCCAAGATACACATATTGAAATTAAAATTATTTAACTTTCCATGACAGATTTTCTTGCGAAATATGTTTCATAACGTATTAAAAATAACAAACAAAACATTACACAACAAAATAACGTGCAATGGCTGATCTTATCTTATCTTATGGTAAGATGCTAAGTTCAGTGCAGGTAACTTTTAAAACAGTCCATAACACTTAAAGGTAATTCCGTTATAATAGTTTAGTGACCTGTTTTTCCCAGAACATTATGAATTTTCCACAGCTACAACGAAAATTTAAGAAAAACCAGTCATATATTTCAATGTAATGGAACCTTCGTAAAACAACATGAAAATATATTTGTCTCTGAAGTATTTTAGGACACTTTTATTATCCAAAGTCACCGTACTACCGATGTAGGGACTTTATCGTTCACATAGAATACCTTCAAAACGCTTTAGGATTTACGAGAAGAACCTTTGTATGCAACATTTTTAAGCAGCGTTGCAGTAGCAATTACGGCAGTGACTTTAACTAGTTGGACACTTTATTGTAAACTAGGATAATAACACAAAATTAGGCGCAATGAGTTCAGTACAGTCGCTAATAATCAGGCATTAGAATTTCTCGGAATTGTCAGTATGACCCACCTAATGTTAATACAATGTATCTACCTCTACGTATATAACCTGTGTGGTTAAGCTAAAAATGTAATGTATTTGTAATTTCAATAGCACCATAATTATACTCGTCAAATCGTTAAACACATGCACAGTAGCAGTAGAAATATTGTAGTCTCTGTATCTCCCCTCAATAATATTCGAATTATTTGCTGCTATAAAGAACTGTTTGCAAAAATCCTAAAATGTTAAATGCATGCATTTGGTACAGACGTCATAAAAATGCTCACAATCCAGAGGGTATGAAAAATATCCAACGAAACGTGAATCACGAACTGACAAATGGCTAGTCCTAATGGAAAACCGTTGCTTTTGTCCGTCACAACAACCCCTCTGTTATGATTTAGCGATGTAACGTACAGTCATAATTCCTAGTTCTGACATTACTCACTTGTATGAAGATTAAAGATTTGTATCGTATAAAAATTAATGGTTAAGTTACATAAGATACCTATAGGCCAGCCATGATTCTTAGACCATAAGTTTGTAGAAAAAGTATTCAAGACCAAAAAAGTATGAGATTTTGATAATCACCAATTGATAAAGGTTTGTTTGTACTAACTTAAAAAGTAATTTTAAAAATTAAAATCCTAAGGAAGTGCTCATGTTTGTATGGAAAGACCAATACACAGAAGAATTCGCAGCTTTCCTTTAATTAGCAGTTGCTATACAAGAGTTTCCAAGCTACTTACGAACTTAGCTTGTCTATTTTGTGCACAAAAAAAAACAGGGTTAAAAAATTATGTTTAAATAGTCAAACCTTTAAGCAAAGAAAACTACAGATTATTTTGAGAAGTGGAATCTTTTGCTTTATAAAAGCAATTACATGATTATGAACGTATCTTTTGTGAAACACGAGATATAGTAAGGAGGTGATCAAAAACAGTAATTTGTTCGTGAACTTATGCAATACCAAATATAGATACGAGAAGTTGAAAACTTGAAAGCAATTCCTACACGGTCGATTCTATGCCACCGCAAAAGTTTTATAGCACTTCCCCCGAATTTACTCCTATGATTTGAAGAGAACAATGTGTTTCAACTTTAAATTTTACTGCAATAGTTGTGAAACGCTCATGGTATTGAACTCACATTAATCACGATCATCTAATAATAAGAATGGTACAAAGCAAGACTATAAAGCACTCTAGGCTTAGAAAGGAACACATGTTAATAGCAATTGAACTTGCATCGGTACGCAACCTAATATCCTAGAGGCAAAGAAAAACCAGGCCTACATACATATTGAAACTAGACCTCCAAAATCTTTGTAAAGAACATGGTTACTTCTGACATTTTATCAGCCTGTACACAAATAACTCTGAGGTTTAATCAGGAAGGTAACAATGATTATTCATGTCATCAAAAATTAATATCGTAACTGAATATGACAGAAACATATGTACAAGAAGCCAAGCATCAGTCTCGTGGTACTTATAAAATTCCCCAACGTCGTTTTATGTAATCGAATCTTCTAGGGAGCGGTACTCGAAATAAGAAATAAACACACTTCGTGTCACCTCATTTTTTGAAGCGATAAATCCCATGTTTAATCTTTTAGGTTGGCTGCTTGTTATACCTACGTGGTGCCTCCCTAAAGGCTAATTTACAGATAAAACAGGTTGCAATCGATACTATCCACCGGTTTTTACTGTATCAAAGCCAATCACTTCTTTGAAACTATTTATATATTTTATTAAGTGAAGTAACAAGCAGCCATCTGATGTGTATGGTAACTGCTGTCTGTGACAATGCATTACCTCACAGGCCACGTCCAGCTGCAACGCCCTATGCTCATTGCACTACAGCCGCGATCCTGAGACATAAAGACGAGGCATAATTTCACTCGCATCCATACCCTTCAAACCGTAACACAATAGTAAAACTCTACTAGGTACTACTAAAAACACTGCTTGTGCGTGCTTTTTGTTCGTACCGGTAAACTCTGGTAGATAGTCATGAACATTCGGCACTCTATGTGAATGAGGCCTTACGTACCGGTGGGTGGATTAACACCAGGGTGGCGATAAATTCTAATGAAATTTCCGCAAGAGACGAACCAGCTGACTCGTTGTAACGAATACACGTTAAAATAGTAATATACAATTCTATTGGGAATGTTCTGGGAATAATAGATCACCACTTTAATGGAGCGGTTTACAGAATTACCTTTCTGTTTTACACTGTGTTAGCAGTTACCTGTACTAAACTAACCTAACTTTATGGAACAAATTTCACAAGAAAATCTGTCATGAGAAATTACATAATGCGTAAACAAATGCCTTCGAATTTGTGGATGTTTGTCTTCTCCATTGTAAGCATGTAATAATACGCACATATTTTTTTCAAGTGGAAAGTTAGCCATTGTTGTACTCCTGGGACTCGAACCCACGATCGAACTCGGGGTACCTCCCATTGGACCAACACTGCTCTCATAAATAAGGGTAGAGTGAAAATAACACAAAAGAGATAACTAATTAAGCTCTGTTTTCATTATAAAAGAAAACAACAATTTATTAGCCTCCAGCGTTTTGAGGAAAGGTTGCTTCATAACTCTGTACTGAACTTTGTATTTAATTAAATTTGAAGGTAGTTTTCATGTTAATCTCTGTTAGCCGTGGGAAACCAATGTGCACACTAATGATCCTAAGATCGGTCTATTCTCAGTAGTTCAATAAATTTAACTACTGAGACTAACATCTTACTGAACTTTGTATTTAACTAAATTTTAAGGTAGTTTTAATGTTACTTTATGGTAGCCGTGGCAAACCAATGTACACACTAATTATTCTATGATCGGTTTATTCTCAGTTTTTCAATTAACATAACAATTGATTGAAATACTGTGACTTTTTAGTCTAATTAGTTCGATTAAATCAGTTGATTTGAACTACTGAAACTATTTAGTGTCATATATAAATTTTTATAATTTGATTGAACTGTACGTGGGTTCTGATCCGGTTACAAGTGTATGCAAGCGGACTTTAGAAACTTATGTGCGTATTTACTACAAGCTCACAACGATAAATGAGTGCATCGTGAGATAACCAATTTATGAAACATGGAAATCTAGAACCTAAAGTTTTTTTCTGTCCTAGGCGTGGCTGCTGTGGCCGGTGTTTTCATTTTGCTGGGAGTTGGAATGATTCTCGGCCTGCTGATTTTGTTTCTGGAACATCTCTTCTACAAGTACACTCTCCCAGTGTTGCGACATCAACCGAAAGGAACCATTTGGAGAAGCAGGAATATCATGTTTTTCAGTCAGGTATCAAATATTTTTACACTGTTTTATTTGAATGTTTTCTCGTGGACCAACTTTTTTGTCCTATCAATAAGCCCACGAGTGTATCTTATTTTTCGTCGTCTTACAGCTGCTAACCGTTGTATTATTATTTAGGGCTCATAGGTGTTTTCTCGTGGACCCAAGATATTTGTGTAGAAAGGCTTTAAACTAGGAAAAAAACTAACGACCTACCGATGGATTGTGGCCCGTGATATGAAGACAGAAATGGAGACGATTGTGTTTCAAAATTCCGTGCATCGTCTCCATTTCCATCTCCATATCACGGGCTAATAGTATAAGAGTCCTTCGGTAGGTACACGAGAAAACACTCTTTTATTTTAATAGTTTATTCACACATCTCGTCAGCATACTGTCTTCTGTACAGAACATTTACATGAAGGAGTCATTGATTTAATTTATAGTCTAATTTGAAACTAGGGTTTTGTTTTACTCAACTCTACATAGATGAATAAATAAATATGTTTATCTCAGACGCCTTTAATGTTATTAAGACGCTCCTAGAATACTGTATTACGAAAATGGCTCGAATGGCTTCAAGAAAAGCATGGTACGGCTGTGCCCTTTGCTGGACTTGGCGGAGGCACTTCCGTGCCGTCATTACGAGACAATAGCATACTATATGATCATCTTAACTAAATTGTAATGTGTATTTACTCCTTGGTGTAAAGTCAAAATCTACTTGCGTGTAACTTTCTGTTGACGTCCTTCCAAACAGAGGGCACTTTGTTTGCCCTACTCAACCGTGAAGCTGAGACGGCTCCTAGGATTATGGTGACCGAGCCACAGTCAAGACCGGATTTAACACCGAATGAGCGCGTCTTGCGGCATAATCCTTCTGAATTAAGTTTTTTACTCCATTTATCACCCTATTTTTCTTACTATGGAACTTTCACCGTGATGTAAAAGATGGTTTTCTTTCTTGCAGAAATTGTACAGATTTATTAATTGCGTAGAACTGGTATCACCTCATCACGCCGCACGTGAATTGGTGCACACCATACGACAAGGGCATTTTACGTCCCTATTTCAGAAGAGCGTCAAAAGGGTAATTATATAAAGACTATGCGTCAAGTTATTGTTGAAAAAATACATCAGATTACGTCAGGAGAGTACCTTTGTTTCAGAAGGAACACGAACAGCGCAGACGACGCAAGAGCAAAGCACAGCTTTACGAGATGATCCAAGCAATAAGACGGTAAGTATTTACCGTTGTTCTGCAAACACAATCAAATTACGTGTATTTGTAAATAAATACATTTGCATGTTCTTATTGTCAGGGTTCAGCAGCGAGACCATTCACTCGGATCTATAAAGGAACAGGAGCCTGTCGAAACGTCTGAAGTTTCAGAAGAATTGACGGAGTCCAAGTTTTTATCACCTTCACCAGACGTGTCGAGTCGTTCACCGCGACAAAGCCATTCTCCAAGACAAATTCGGTCTCCAAGAGGGCGCCGGAAACGATGCAGTCTTGCCGGTCTCAATGTCAGACGATTCAGCACCGACTCTGTTCTCAACATAGACTCCGTGACAAATATTTACGAAAGAACCAGCCACAACATAGGCAGAAGGTTAAGCAGAGACGTGAGCTGCTTGACTAGCTCCCCTCCCGATATCAATACTCGGCTGCGAACACCATCTCCGATGGTTCGACGAGCAGAAGGGTCTTCCACCAGATCTTATCAAGATGTGTCAGATAGATCAGATAACTACTTGAGCATAGACGGTCCAACTTCTCGAGCAAGTATTGAAATTATGGTATCTGAACATGAAACACCTCCAGCGCCTCCGTATCCACGAGTTTCACCAATGGGAGCAAGATCAGAACTGTCTCAGCTTTCAGAAGATGAACTTATTCGATTGTGGAGAAGTTCGGAAAGGGAAGTTCGGGAGTCTTTATTAGCAGCTTTACAAGAGAGGAGAGCAAACTTAGATCCGAAGCAGGATCCGGGATGAAGGTCCGACTCTGGTTCATTTCTTGAAAGGAATTGGTCCGTATCATTATTTTCTCGTAGTCGTTCGGCGCGAGAGTGGTAAGAAGCTATGGTTGGTAGAGCGGCCGTGCACGTGTGAAATGAGTTAGTGCCTTCTTTACATTGTTTGATGCGGACACATCTCCCGTGCGTCGATCAGTGTTCATTTCAGTGTCTTTTGTATTATTGTATTGAAAGGCTGCCTTACTTTACATTATTGCTCCTTTATTGTCATCTGCGTCAAACAATATAAATAACGGAACTCATTTTAAGATGCTGTTTGCGTCCAGTAAAATAAGATAAGCTTGTAGGTATGTAAATTGATAGGTAGAGAATAAAAGTGCGTTTGTAAAATATGAATTTTAAATAGCTATGACCACAACATTTAAAGTGCTTTAACCTTTAGTCTAGTTGATGATAGATATTTCATTCAGTTTTAAAGTGATTTAAGTAATAAAATGTAGAATGAGATAATATTAGCAGTTTTTGAATTGACTGTTAAGATCTATGTTTGTTTATAAAATTCGTAGATGAATTTCGTGATTTCAGTATTGTTTCACCTTAAAACATTTTATGTGTCTGTTTGTGGAATTGATATTTCAATGTAGTTACTTAACTGATAATTTAGTAATATGTGTTTTAGTAAGGATATTTTGTAACGATTGATGTCTTTGTACAACTGAGTCAGAAGGGATGCGGTTACCCTCATCGCCAACGGGCATTTGTTGCCCTCCCTAATACCATAATTAACAGAAACAACTTTGATTAAATTCCTTTATCAAACGTGTCATGACTTATATCACAACCCACAATTTTTAATTAAGCTCTTCTATGCCTAATATATTAGAGTTGTGTCTTACTCTCGTAGAAGTAAATTTTAAATAATGTAATAATAACAAAACTGCCAAATAATATTCATAGATAGGATGTAGCTAGAATATTACCAACACGTCTTGATAGAGTTGCACCCTTGTAGAGTTTAGTTTAGATTTTTTCGCCTTTCCTCTCTATCTTCGAATGTTAGCCTATTCTTTAGTTATTGCGTAACTATTATTCTCAAGATTAACCCTTCTTTCTAAGATATTATCTATCCTAGGAAAAATCTAGAGTAACTTGTAAAACTGATGTTAAAGCAATATTTTCCGATTAGATTTTTGTAGTAAAATATAAAATACCATCAAAGAAAATCAGAGTATTTTTAGTATCAGATTAGAATTGAAAATATTAGGTGCCAAATTATGTTTGTCAATTTACAAGCAAACAAAGTTTAATTTTCTTGATTTTACCTTTTCCTTCTATGTAGTGTTCCAATTTAGGACCAACATAAAACTTTCCTTTGTAACTAAAAATATTTTAAGTAAATCTATTGGATGTGAGTCATCTAGTGATATTAAAGTCTTATGCATTTCACTTTCTATTGTACTTAGATATATCTAATAAAGTAAAATCGATAAATATACGAATATAATACTACGTTGTTGGTATTTAACAAAACAAATAAATCAGTTATCAATTATTTCATCATCATCAGCAGCCTTTAGACGTCCACTGTTGGACGAGGCCTCCCCCATAGAATTCAATGGGGGGGGGGATTTGCAATAATCACCACGATTGGCATGCGGATTGGTGATCGCAGTTGTTGGAGCTGAGTACTCAGGTGGATGCTGCTGCCCGTTTCCTGGTAACCTTAGTGGGCCTTAACGTCATCCATAGTAGAAGACAGAGGAGTCCATTCTTAGGCTGGACACACGACAGCTAACAATTAATATTAACAATTATTTCAAAAGTACAACAGATAAAAGTAACAGCTGTGCTGTGTTCCAATTATTTTAAATTTTACTTTCTAATAAAACTCATTACTCTCGCATTGCTTGCTGTTTATGAATTTATCAAAAACAGTAAAAACAACTTCTTAAAAAAATATGGGGATTCTCATGTTTTATTTATTTTGTTATATCCATCCGTCCTTTTGACTTTGCTGAATATTTAAAAACAAAACTAACACGGCAAAAAGTGTTGATTCACGGTCACAAGTTTTTAGCGATGTTGATTATACCTCTAATAGCTAAAAACGAAAACATAACTACTTTATATGGGAATCTCCTAAATCTGTGGCCCGTTCGATGAAAAACTTTACCTTTCTTCTAAACACAATTTAATAACTATAAACATTTGAATTTGGAACCCATTTCTCTACGTTAACGTAATATTTTTGTATGTCCGTATCGAACAATTTTGTGCTTAACGATTTTTTTTTATTTTTTTACGTGAGAGCAATATAATATTTTTCACCAGATCGAACAGAATACTACGGTTTATTTAAAAAAAAACACCAAAATGAATTTTTTTATTAGGATGTAGAACTGTAGATTTGCAAAGTTGTTCATCGAATGGGACCCTATTCTAAATTGGTTTTTAGTAAAATTTCGTACCAAATTACTTACCTAATTTTATTATTCTGTTTATGTACAATACATGGAATTGATAAAAATTTAATTCTGGCACTTTTTTTTTAAATAAGACTAGAAAACAAATTTTAAAAGTAATTTAGAATAAAATAACAAACGCCAATTTTAAAATTAGACTCGATGCAGTAACTGCATGATTTATGTAATAATTGTAAATAACCAGTAAATTAATATAATGTATATAATGAGTAAGAACATTATTGTGAATTTCATTAGTAGGACAGCGGCGATCAGAAGTGTTTGGTCATGACTTTAGAAAGCGGGAATTTATTGGGACATTATTTTAATTCAATTACTTGATGACGTCTCTCGATTTTGTTATTAACGAGTAATGTTTGGATCTCGTTTATTAACGAGTAATGTTTTTTTTAATCGTCTACCTTTTTTTCTAATTCCATCTGCTGTCGCAACGCCTTCTGGTGGCAATAAAAGCTTTCTATGAACCGTGTTATAATTAAGCATTCCACCGAGTGACTATAAAACCTACCTGAGATCATTCCTTGAAGTTATTATAGTTGTTTAAAAAAAGTAGCGAAGTGCGTGGTCAGACACTGAAAATATCTCATATCTCTAAAACTATTACATATTTGAAAAATTTTAGGGGACAAAAAAAGCCTATGTCAAGGGGAAAAAAGCGTTTGTGTCCTTTTTTTTGTGGCTTTGTAACTATTGGTTTAGATAAAAAACATTTTTATAACTCTATAACATTTTTAAAGTCCTATCTAAAAATACCCCACACGCTATGTGTACGCTGCGTGCACGTGTATGTGCACTGGAATGATTTTTTCTTCCCTCAGTTAAATAATGTATAGAGTGCCTCTCTCAATTTGTTTATCCTAATTTCTCTACACTGTTTGATAGTGTTTTATAGAATACATTTACCTTCCAAATTTCATCTATATATTGAGTGTCAATAGTCTCCGAAAAAAATGGCTGTGGCATACGGAAAGACGCAAAGCAGCCAGCAAGAAATTACAATGATTCCGTTTTTTGCCATTTGGCTGCAGACAAATGAGTACTAGAAAAGACTTTTCACTCTTTTTTTTTGTTGTCATAACATAACATACTCCAATCAACGCTGTCCTATCTATGAACTACGACGACGAAAGATAGTTGAAAAAATAAAAATATTTGTGCCAAATTGTTTGTTTTAATTTCATCTCCCAACAGCAACATTAACATTATAGAAAAATTACGACTATACACGCACGTACTTTACTATAGTTCTGGACATTTTGTCGACCATTTAGAGGTCCTTTTTCATGAGCACCGACCGTGACCACGCTCGAAGGTCGTGAGACGGGAACTGAGGAAGGACCTGTAATTGGTCCACGAAACGTCCAGAAAAATAGCAAAGAACGTGGTGTATGGTCGTAATTTTTCTAAAATGATATCAAGCCACGATAATTTAAATTCTATTCTAAAGATATCTGTTGTACCTTTTTAAGCACAAAATTGATTAGCAACTTGTAAAAATGAGGTCTGTCATGATTTTTGCAAAGCCAAAAGTTTTTACGTCGTAGATTGGCTCATTAAAACTTGTAGGGACATTTTCTGATAAAAAATGTCGAACCGGTAATACAAGTGCATTCATTGACTTTTTTCATTACCAACATACCTACTTGTTCTTTAGCATCATCAGATCATCGATCTTCATTACGTAAAATACTCTTGCTGTGAAAGCTTCAACATGTTATATCAATTGTATAATATTAAATTTTTATTATTATCGTTATTTCTTTTTAATTTGTTGAACAATGTTGTATCGTTATATTGTTATTGGAATACGGGGTGTCCGTATAAATATTTATCAAGCAAGACCCCCTACAGTGCCATGAGGGGAGACATGAGAGACTCTGTCGTAAAATTAACGGGTAAGATCATTATTCATTGGATTCTGGGTCCGAAAAATTCAAGTGCTCTTAGAACCCCAATAAATTATAGTTGAGGATTATGTTTTCACAGTACTGAGGCCTTACCATGAGCTCTTATAGCGATTCAGTTCAAAAACTATTCAGTACAAAATATCAGTTCGTCATCATTGAATAACTTAAATCGCTGAAGTCTTTAGACCTTCTGCTACTGTACCTTTAAATATAGCTGCGGACATCACGGAACCGATATTTCGTACTGAATAGTTTTTGTACTGAATCGCTATAAGAGCTTATGGTAAGGCACACACAACTAGTAGAACGCCCGCGACTTTGTCCGTGTGGAGTTTTTTTCCATACAAACTTCACCCCACTGCTCCTTAAAGGGTAAGTTTCGGAAATTTATTTCGTAGTAACTTCTAGTTCCTTCAAATTTTAGGTCTCTATGGTCGACAGCGTGGTTGGTCGGTTGGTAATAGATGGAGACGTTACTTAGTCCGTACTAATGCTTAGAACTGTAACGTCTATTTATCTCAACCTATGACTTACGGCTTAGTATATATAGGTTGATGTGCGTTGATTGTGAGTGATTTAGTGAGCTAGTTAGTCACGCAACGATTCTAAGCATAATTACTTTATAAACGTATGTCCTATGAATTTAATGAGGTTTTTCATAGATCATTGAAAAAGTCTGATTAAATTAATTATATATTAATATTCATTATTTTGACATACAAATAATAGCTTCCAATCAAAATTTGGTAGGTAAACCATTACCTAATTATAAATGACTCAAATAATCTCTCAACAAAATGTTTGTGCAACAGGTTGTGAACCGGTCAGTATATGGGGTCTCGTGAGACACGGCAAAATTTATCCCGGCCTAAGCTCCGGTGGCAATATGAAGGATGCCATCGTATTTAAGGACTACGTGGTTTCGAGCTATGATCAAGGGAACAGCTCCCTCTGTGCCCAAGACGTCGACAATTTACGACAATGGACACCTGACAGTAAGATGTTTGGAAAAACTAACCAACTTTGCGAAGAAGGTTACCAAGAATCCCTAGCTATGGGGTCTAGGCTGAAGCAAGCGTTTCCCAAATTGCTGTTGAAACTTAACGAGGAAAATTACACATTCCGATCCGCTTCAGGAAATTGGATCGAAGATAGCGCTAAAGCCTTCATAAACGGTCTCCAAAATGAACGGTTGGTTATAGAAAAAGTCCGAGAAAAATATGACATTATGGCCGTAAGTTAAACGTTTTTACTTTGGTATGATCAAAGTTTTACTTTTGAGTGTTAAATCTCCTTTTATTTAATTTATTTCAGCCGTACCAAAGCTGCGCAAAATATCAAAAGGAAGTTTTGAATAACCCTAAAACTTATTCGGAAACAAAGAAATACCACGAATCATCAGAATATTTGGCAGTAAGTCTTAGTAGAATCTTAAATTTATAAATGTTTTATATAGAAAGTTTATAAAAACAACATTTGTTTGTTTCAAGAATTTTGAATATTGGACAGTATATTTTAAATATCATCATCATCCACTGCTGGGCATGGGCCTCTCCTAGAATGCCATGACGAACGGTCTTGAGCCGCCTCCATCCACCGACTTCCTGCGACGTTTATAATGTCGGAATAAAGATTCTCGAGTGGCGATGACAAACCCGAAGACGCAGTAGAGGAAGGCCCTCCACGCGATAGACTAAAGACATTTTAAATATACTTAAAGTGTATTATTGCAATCCAGCATTTATCATTTTCATTTAAATATTATAGATGAAAGACCGAATGCAAAGAAGAATTGGAATTGACTACACTCTGACCGATGTAAACATAACTGCCCTCTACGATTGGTGTCGCTACACTTGGGAGGGGAGCGAAAACAAAGTTAGCCCCTGGTGTGCACTTTTTACTACAGAAGACTTGAAAGTTCTAGAATATGCAGATGATCTGAAACACTATTACGAAAACGGATATGGAACGCAAACAAACGAGTTGTTTGGAAAAATTCCCTTGGCTGATTTACTAAATCAATTCCAAGAAGTTAAAGACGGGAAAGGAAAAAAGATTGTTACTTATTTCACCGATACTACTATGATCGAAATGGTGTACACGGCGCTCAATCTCTTCAACGATGAGATACCCCTAAATGGAGCACGTAAAGATCCCAAGAGGAAATGGAGAAATAGTAAATTATCTCCGTTTTCATCGAATTTATTTGCCGTACTCAATAGGTTTGTTTTGTATTGTTTTTTTTTATAAATTTAGGGGCTTATTAAGAAATGTTGACTTATGTTGAAGGTGTAATATACAGAAGTACAACTGCTGCGCTATTGTTAGAAAATTAAGCACACGTTAATTTCTTTTTCGTTTCTTCCCAGTAGGTACACCGGCTTACTTAAACTTATTTATTTATTTTATTTATCAAAAAATTCCTCGCACGACATATTATGCGTGTTAACCATATTGGGGGGATTTGCCATAATAACCACGCTTGGCAGGTGGATTGGTGATCGCAGTATTGTTGTTAAATACTCCTGATACTGTTGCCCATCCCCTGGTGTAACCCCTTAGTTGGCTTTTAAGAAAATTATTATTGGAGAGGAAGGGGTATATTCTAGGCCGGACAAACCATGGCATCACTTCATTATATACCACTTCAATTTACTTTAATCAGTGCCCTCAAAAATAAATTATACCTACTTTTCAGATGTAAAGAGAATGATTACAACATAGTTTTCTATGTGAACGAAGAAGCCTTGATACCAATTTGCAAGGACGGAGTGTGTACTTGGCAAGAATTCGAAAACAAATTGAAACCATTTTCAGCTGCCAAAGCTGATTGTTAAGTTGAAATCTAATTGAATGTTTTGAAAACTGTAGAACAACTATAACTAGGTATAAAAAACAAAGTTATGTTGTTTGTCAGATCAGTGATCTTACAAAACTCTTAAATAAAATAAATAATCTAGAAACATTGGTTTTATTTATGGATCGCCAAAGGTCAGATTCTTGTTTTAAAATGTAGCAATTTCTAACCGGTATTGATACCATAGGTGAATGCTTCTTTTTATGCATTCATAATTCGTTTGCTAAACTTTGTGGTCTATTTTTTATTTTATGTTACGACACAAATAATACATGGTATAATTTTAGGATACTTGTGAAGTTTGTTCCTGTATAAAAATGAAGTACTCAGTGTTAATATTCTGTCTATACTTAAAATATGTTTCATCATCATTTTGCTACTGGAATTCGGGTTGCCCCTACAAATATTTTTCGGATAAAACTCCATACAATAACGTGAGAGGTGATATAAGGGACTCGATCGTAAAACTAAAAGGTACGTGTCATTTTATTGGACAAACAGTGGGTTTATTATATGGGTAGAGCAATATGAAAATATAGATAGAGCGAAGTTTCTTTACACGTAAACTCTATAATCTCTTTATACTTTCTTAGGTTGCCAGCCCATCAGTATTTGGTCTTTACTAGGCACTGCAAAAAGTACCGCAGAAATTGATCTAGTTGAAATCTTGAATAAGTCTCTCTCTATTCGAGAAAATGTTATATCAAGTTACAAGAGCGGTAAAAGTTCCTTATGCGCTCAAGATGTTGAGAATCTTCAAAACTGGAAAGCTGATAACAAAATGCTGGATAAAACAAACTTTTTAACTGAAGAGGGTACCCATGAACTAATAGGAATAGCAAACAGATTACAACAAGCGTTTCCTAGTTTGTTGCGAGACCTCAAAGATGGAAACTATAAGTTAAGTTCAGCTGAAGGGCTGATGGAAGAGAGCGCTGAAGTCTTTGTCAAAGGTTTTCACGGTCATTTATCAATTGGAAAAACAAAAGACAACTTTATTGTAAGTTTTAATTTGTATTTTTAAAATGCCAAAAACAAAAATGTAACTGATGCTTATGGAAAATATAGTAAAAATTCTCATTTGACAAAACCCGTTAAGTAGTTTCAGAGCAACGAGGGAACAGATTAATAAAGTTATATAAACTGCTATAATCATAACATTTCCTTTGCTTTGCCGTAGATGGGTAAAAATAATACATTTTGCTTTGTCAAATTACAGCCGCACAAAACATGCAAAAACTATCAAGATTTATTGCAAAATGCAAGCTTTTACAACGAAGTAAGAAAATATGAAAAGTCCTCAGATTTCTTCGCTGTAAGTATTAAATCAGTTGTTGTTTTTGCTACAAACCACCTACTTATTTTTAATGAATTATGTACCTACACTATGAAAAAGCCTTAATTTATATTTTGTAGGCAAAAGACAGAATGCAGAGGCGTCTTGGCATCGAGAGCCTGTCTGACGCGGGCATTAAATCTTTATACGATTTGTGCCGCTTAGCTTGGTCCGGAATTGAAAACAAATTCAGTCCTTGGTGCGCTCTGTTTACTACCGAGGATTTACGAGTACTGGAGTACGTCGGTGATTTAGAACACTACTACAGAAGCGGTTACGGAACCTCAATTAATGCAATCCTTGGAAGAATTCCGCTAGCTGATTTGTTCAAAAATTTCCAAGCTGCGAAAGCTGGGACTGGGCTTAATTTAGCAGTATATTTCAGTGATAGTTCTACATTGGACATGGTTTGCACAGCTCTTAATTTGTTTAAAGACGAGAGTCCACTTAGCGGGGCGAAGAGAAACCCAAAAAGAAAATGGCGAACGAGTAAGCTATCTGTGTTTTCAGCGAACTTGCTTGCAGTGCTGAACAGGTTGGTAACATGTCGCACTTTTTAGTTTTTTCACTAGCAAAGTATGTCACAAAATTGGCCGTTGGCCCACCTTATACTTTGAGGTAACCTATATAACAACAACAACAATATCTCTTGGGTCATGATCACCAAGGACGAACCCTTCCTGATATAGCATCGCGCCCGCTATCCGGGGACATAAAGATGAAAAGTCCTTCTGGAAATGGTCTAGTGTGCAAGTAATTGGTTTTGTGGAACAGTTGACAAAAAAGCTTATCTGAGTATAAAAGTAAATCGCGAGCATGTTACTAATTTATTTAGCTAAATGCTTCAGAGTCTCTTCCACCCCAGACAGATAAGAGGCTGGTTGACTCCGCGAGAGTTTAGATAGATAACAGACAATGTACGAAAACTTCAGTCAAAAATATTCGCACACCGTCCATACAGTCTCACTATAGTGAGAAGTAAAAGTATATCTACTTTTACTTAACTACTACTTTTAGTAGTTTTATAAGTTACCTTTGTAACAGGTTCAAATCCTGGCATATTAGGCTCAAGTCACACAGAGATTACAGCTGCTGGTAGCGCAGCGACGAGCACTTTACGTGCTCTTTAGTAGTAGGACAGAAACACATTTATTCAAAATGATGGCAGTTATTTTAGATATTTTTCTTATTTCAGATGTGAAAGCGATGGCCAGACTGACCACAATATCGTGTTCTACTTGAATGAGGAACCACTTCTGCCGATATGTGAGAGAGGCTTTTGTTCTTGGGAAGAGTTTGAAGATAAGCTGCGCCCATTCCTCAACTCAACGGTGGATGTGTGCCATTAATTATTTTATAGCAATTTATCACAACGGAATGGAGACCAGAGTTAGATGAAACTTGAAAAACTAAACTATAATAACTTAACTTAGTACTTTCAAGTAGTAGAATAATTTTATTCTATAATCGTGTCTTTTTAGAAAATCTAAGTAGATTTATTAATTTAGAGTTCAGTAATATATTATGAGTTTGTATTTTTAAGAGTATTATTATGAAAGGTCTTCGTTAGCACATTTAAAAACAATTTTTATATTAATTAAAGTCTAATATCTCTTTGATTAGGCACTGAGTAAAAATATGAAAATATGACTACCGCCCCGTCTCACCTACAAAAGATTACCAGACTAAAA
Source organism: Epirrita christyi (assembly GCA_951392215.1). Lineage (NCBI taxonomy): Eukaryota > Metazoa > Arthropoda > Insecta > Lepidoptera > Geometridae > Epirrita > Epirrita christyi. The sequence continues at coordinate 6,546,701 of OX595839.1, read as the reverse complement.
TAGAAAAATAAACGAAATGTTTTTGTAAATAATTTACAGGAAAAATAAAACGTAGTTGCCTTTAAGAAACAAATCTGTTATTTTGCCCTGCCTTACACAATATCATATAACCTCTGTCGTGGTAGTCTCAGCCTTTATAGGTATGGTAGTACAGGACTCCTCCAACTCGTCTTGTGGATGTCGTAAAAGATGACTAAGGGATTACACCATGGAACACTTTAGCGGTTGTAGGCTATGCATGCTATGGGGGAGGCCGTATCCAGCAGTAGATGTCTACCGGCTGATGAAGAAAAAGAGTGATGGTTCTGCTGTATTGCCCACCTAATGATAAGCAGTAACCTCTACCTTTTGCATGGTTCTTACATGGTATTGCATTGCGTCCTTTACCCTGACAACAGATAGCTATCATCATCATCATCACCACCAGCCTATTTACGTTTACTGCTGCACGAAGCTTCCCCCATTGAATAATTTGATTGAAATTAAATTGAAATGGAGGGATTTGTCATAATCACTACCTAGGCCAGTGGATTGGTGATCGCAGTTTGGTGTTAAGTACTCAGATGGATGCTGCTACTTATATCCACAGGAGGAGACGCAGATGTCTATTCTTAGGCCGGATAAACCACGGCACGGTGTGCAGCAGTATCCATACATATGGTAGCTTATTTATACAGAACCCACTCCACGAGAGTCCGATTCGCTCTTGACTGGTTTTAACCTTAAAAAACATAACAACCTAAAGTAACAATTCTTAAAAATATTAACTCAGTGCGGTAAGAAACAAGGACATTAACAGAATTATTAAGCAGCGTTGGTTAATTTAAAGCTCCGTAGATAATGTCACTACTGTTATTGTAAGGGGTGCTGTAATTGTACGAATATAGGCCTTATGAATTAGTCGTAGGCAACAGTTTGCGTTGAAGTTTCCATGGAGATAAATCACTGATTCTAGGGTATCTGGATAAAGTAGTGGTTGTAATAGCACAAATCATGTTCTCTCGATAGTAAACTTTGTTTAATTAACTAGGTTTTCCTAAATAAGAACTAGAAGGTACTCAAGTGAGCCCCTATTCCCTTTTCCCATTTGTCACCTTTAGCGGCAGTAGTAATAGTAACCACAAGACCAAAGTCAGTAAAAAATTGTATACGTAATTTATACGTTATTTTGTATCTCTTCACGAATATTTTACGTTTCCTGTATAGGAATTTGAAAACTTAGAAGTTTTTCTGTATTACTATGAGCGGTTCTATATTTCAGTTTTTTTTATTATAGGTGTGGTATTTGCGGAGCAAAGTTTGCCCGAAATGCTCGATTTTCATATATTTCCTATATACTTTAGAGTCTAAAGTATATAGGAAATACATGAAAAGTACACAGTCTAAAGTTTAGATTGTGTACTTTTGTCTAATATCTGTATTAAACTGTACCTAACTGTGTAGAACAAATAAATATTTTCATTTGTATTTATTTGTATTTGAGAATAAAAAAATTGTATGTTTTCTGACTCACACTTAGCCGAATTTATTTAAATGCCAAATTGGAATCAGAGTTCCACTGAGCTATCACTTTTAATATTTGTTTTTTTGCTTCTCTAAATTAGAATCAAGATTATTCCGAGTATTTCTACTAATGTCCAATAAAAAATAAAGGTCACTTGTCTGTCTGCAATCACAAGCAAGGTCGTAGAATTCAATAACCTCATCTAATAGTATTGTCCTTCGTTTGAACCATCGAGATAAAACAATTTGTCATTCTCTTTGTATAATTCGATTGATGCTTCAATTATACCTTTTTTATTGAGTTATTCAAGATGGTTTATTCTAGATGCAGGAATGAAATCACAATTGTTTTTTGGCAAGACAATATTTCTAAGTAATTTAGTTCATATCTTTTCATTAATTTCTTGGTTCAATTTTAAGGTAGGGAATAGTAGATCTTCCATAGAGACTGGTAGGACCCGCGTCAGTGTAGGATCTGCCCCCTTATTGCATAACGAACTGATAATCGCTTCCGATTACGATTTTACAGTTTATTGCTTCGGACTTGCTGGACAACTTTTGTTGGTAAAAGATTTGTAATATCTGCTGGTTTATTTAGGAATGTGTTATTTCTGTGGTAGAAATTGTTTGTCGAGTTGGTCATGGGAAAGCAATAGTGGCGATGAGCACACCACTTGTCAATACAGTGTATTCCTACAATTGAGTCCATACCATCAACCAATTCGGTTAAAAAATAAATTTTAAAACTATAAACAGGCTACGCAAAAGCTTGAAATCAAGAATCAAAATGTTGTCGGAGACTTTTCTTACCAAAATCTTGGATTTGGCTTCCGATTACACCTATAAGGTAATTAAGTTGAAGGCCTTTACTATATAATCGTGGACTTGGCCTTTTTCTACAGCATTTTGAAACTTGTCTTCAGCTTGATTTTTTTAGTACAGTTGGGTTTTCGTTTTTAGAGATCATTGACCGGTCATAGGCCACCTAAAAAGTGGCCTTGATTCTCAACGAAATCATACTAATCTATATAAAAGAAAGTCAAAGAAAATAATAAAGGTACTAGGTTCTTAAAATCGAACTAAACGTATTAATAAAAAAACAGCCAAGCACGTATCGGGCCACTAACAGTGAAGGCTTCCGAAGCCAGTAGTCAGTGGCAATCTAGGTCTTAATCTATCTGTTTATCAAATTTCATCGAAATCCATTCAGCCGTAACGTTAAGGCGTAATATACGCAATCACGCCAAACATCTTCTCAAACTTCTCTTCTTCTTGTTCAAACTTTCACATATATAATATAACTGGGATAAGATACGGGAATAGGATTATAAGCCCGATTATCACTTGTTTGAAATACATGAAATACTTTAATGGGTGAGTTCATGTCACCAATTTTTATTACCGTTAAAAAACCAGTTTGATAATAATAATAGTCTACAAGTAAAACGGCTCTGACTATACGGATGAATACACGGACAGACAAACAGACGGACATGGTAAAACTATAGGGTTCTTTTTCGGACTTTGGAACCTTAAAAACTTCGTCGATATCTGTACCTTTTTTCTACTATTATATTGTTATTAAATTAAACGGTGACATTTGGACGAAATATTACCATATAAATAATAAAACAAAAAGAATATCATAAAAGATGACTATGAGATTACAACAGGGGATCGGCAGAAACATCCACCTAAGTACTCAACACCCAAGCCTGCAAAGCATGGTGATTATGGTAAGTCCCCCATTGCGTTCCATGGATGAGGCCTTGTCCAGCATAGAGAGCGTTTAAAGGCTGCCGAAGAATAATGTTACATAATATAGCAATAACATTGGAGCATGTAAAACAGTGTTTTGTTCAACCGAACCATACGGGTCTGGCTTATTTATTGCGTAAACGTGAGACTATTTTTTGTTTCCTTTTAGTGGAATTTCTCCAACAGTAATGAGCCATTGTCTAGCTGCTGCGACTGGTATAACAATCACAAATCGATATGCATTGAAAATAAGATTTGTCAGAGCTTGTTTGCTTCTAAATAAAAGTTCTTTAATGTTAAATGTTTTCATAAGAAAAGATAGAGTTTTTTATTTTGAAATAAATTTCCTATACCTCAGTAGGTTATATAATTATTGTAATATAATACTCATATGTACATGCATACATAGAAATACCATGCATATATACCGCGTATGCATACGGTAGAGGAAGGCCCTCCACTCGATGGACTAAAGACATTATAAACGTCGCAGGAAGTCGGTGGATGAACGAGGCTCAAGACCGTTTGTGGCATTGTAAGGGGGAGGTCTGTGTCCAGCAGTGGACTTCTACAGGCTGATGATGATGTTAATGACATGCATACAAAGTCTCACGAAGACCCAAATCAAAAATCAACATTTAGTGGCTAATTAGAGGCACAGTTTGCAAATCCAAACCAGCCTAAGATCACTCATTATTAAAAACATGAATTGATGTTGTAACCAAAATTTATTCAAACATTTTTCGCTTTAAATTAGAAGGTTCTATTCCATTGATTATTAGCGTTTTCAAAATTCTTTTAGGTCGTCTGGTCGACGCGACGCGTGATACGAGAGCTGGCTCTTATCTGGCATAAGTATTGCTATTCAGTGGCAATGCAGCCAGCATCATAGGAACACTTCCGTCTGGTATATTGATTTGCATTAGTTGAGCTATCTTTAGATCGTTTGCAACGGTCTTTAGATAGATTTAGATTTATTTTAATTTTGTTAATACTTGTATTATTCTTTCTATAAATAAAGTATTTTACTTTATTCATTTATAACTAATTTATAAAATTGTTATTAGTCATCTACTCACAATCAGTGAAATAATAAAATTAGGTAATGTTCCAACAAAATGGCTGCGATTCACTAAACAACTATTGATCTACTGTTAATGTATAGGTATATTACAATATTTCGAAAATTTATCATTGATCAGTAATTTGTTCTGATTTATAAATTGAATGCTGAAATGATAATTTATTCTGAACAGGGTCAGCATATTCCGGTGTAGTTTACACTAGCTAGGTACAATTTCCAGCTGTTGTAGTGGCACAATAACGTACATTTTCTTCTCGTTACGAGTTTTGCATTGCAAGAACCGATTTGCAGAACGTGAGCATTCAACGTGACTTACGTAGTAACTAATCTGTACTGTTACTACCGACTGCGCGGCACAGAATGATGAATAGTTAGTACGTAAGTCACGTTGACTGCTCACGTTCCGCAAATCGGTTTTTGCAATGCAAAACTCGTAATGCGCCTACAGGTAACGTGAGATGAATGCTACACAAAACCTATGCGCCACAACGACAGTTGGTAACTAGGTTGTGTGGTAGGTATTCATACCTATCACGCAATGATACGTTATCTGAACTACCTATGGAAGGGCCGGTCCGTACCCTATATATTTCACCAAATTGCTGAGTGACACTTCACTGATTAGCCAGCTCCCCTTGTCAAGATATCTAAGTGAAGGCTGCTTGACAAAAACAGAGCCGGGTTTAACAGAATCGGGGTTTTCGAGGCCTATTTTTTGGCTGAATCATTTTACGCCTGTCGTAGTCGTATTTTTAAACTCTGGCTGACCTTGAGAATTATAGGTAAATATCTTTGATTATATACACACTAGATAGAGTTTCGTCCTGCAATCACTGCAAATAAACAGGCCAGCCTTTGCTAGCGCGTGTGCGTGTCTACACACACAAACATGCGCGCAGCTTTGTCTTACACTCGCGTCACGTCATTGCTTTTGTGTCTGTTTGCGTGCGTAAAGATAACAGCTACTGACATATTTCCCAATTTATTGGGAAAAACTGACTATGTTCAGGTAAGTAAGTTTTGCCGGTTACTAGAAAACAAATAGTGGAATCTGTTGATTTTTTACAGAATGAAGATAGATAGACTAGCGATATTGTGATTATGTCGCCACGACTTCGTGGGCTAGTAGTCATAACAATAAATAAAAAAATAAAAAGCAAACTTGCTTTTTTTTAATAATATTCACCCAGTCATATCACTATGGGATCATTAGGTAGGTATTCTGAAAAAAAAACAACAGTTGGAGTGTTAAAATAATCTGCCTAAAAGTCGTTCAACGGACATAATATATTTTCAATTTTCAACTCGCAATATAATCTCATCACAGTCATCTTTTGATTAATCATCGCTATAGGCGTTCGTTTGAGTGGATAAGATAAAGTATGTATGCCTTCGCCCGCCGCGCCCACAGAGACCGATATATTGTACATATTGTACTTTTCATAGGTAAAAGTGAAATAAAGTAAAAGCAGGTGAACCCAATCGACGTTCTTACTTCTTACTTTATAAGAAATCATTTGGTCAGTCACCATAAGGAATTTAGCATTCAAAAACTGGCAACACAGACAAAAGTGCCAAGCTTGAGTTGAATAATCGGGGCTAATAAGTTGATTGTTTTTATTGAATACTTTTGAAAATACTATGAATTCTGGATACTAATCGATGGTAGGTGATTTTACTAGTCGTTTCTAAACGTCCTTTGTAATTTCTGCACACTTTTATGGCGCAACTCGTCATTGCTAGCACAAATTTCAATTTGCGTTGCGACCGTTCGCCTTGACAATACAATTGACAATGAGGGGCGGGAAGCGACTTATCAGCTAACAGTTAGCTGATATTTTTTTCGACGCATTTGTGTCATGAAGCTCTATCTAGTGTGTATATAATCAAAGGTAAATATCAAATTCACATTAGTACCTAGCTATTCCCTGGTTATACTGTCCGGCCTAAGAAAAGGCCCCTCAATCTTCTCCCGTGGATGTAGTAAAAGCTGACTGAGGAATTACACCAGGGGATGGGCAGCAGTATCCACCTGTGTACCCAACACCAATACTATGCGATCCACCTATCTAGCATGGTAATTATGGCAATCTTCACGTCACAAATAGTGTTTTTTATGGGGAAAGGCCTCGTCCAGCAGTAGACGAATAAAGCCTAACCATGATGATGATTCCCTGACGACAGTTTTGCCTTGAAATATATCCTTGGAAGACCTTGCATCAGTTTTTTTCAAAGGGGGCGGTGCAGGATGTTTAAAAATGCGTACCGCATTTTGTTATTATGTATTAAACATTATTAAAATGGATTTCCACAAAGTCACGCTTCTGTTAATTAGCTGATGTAAACTGTGGTATGGGCCACAATCAACTTTTAAAACAAGTCATTCATAATACATTATCCTATGAAAGACATATTCTGACTTAAGAATTTTTGTTGTTAGTATCGAAATGGAAAAGGAACCTAACATAGTTTTTCTTCATACGGTTCACTCAATATTACTTTTCTATGTTAGAATTTGCTAAATAACTTGGTCCTGTATGTAAAGACTGCTCTTGACAGGCTCATTTATTACCTCTTAACATAAAAATAAGATTAAGATAAGCTAAAACGTGAGTTCATTAATCACATTTGGTTAAGTACGAACTTGACGGGTCTTCAAACGCATTTGAAGGTTGACTTTACTCTACCTAATTTAAAACATTACTCAATATTAAAATAAATGGACAGAAACCTATATAATCTTGTAAATTCTACTTTTTTCTTAATATTGATGCACAGTTTTGCAGTGGGGACCACAAATTGAGGCACTTGCTAGTAGATAGGTATAGTTCCACTGCTTATGCAGTTCATATAACATAACGAACGTATAGTCTTGATCCCACACTAGAATTCCCTGTGTCGTGGGTATCAGGAACTACACTATATTATTACTAAACGTCCTGCTACAATTGAAACTAGAGTTACTATATATTTTTTTAATTTACTGACGGTCCAACCTTCCTTAAAATATCACTATTAAATAGCTTGCTACAAAAACGTCAAGCAAACACTCGTAGTTTCCAAACCTTGCAAAATTTCACATCTACACCTGCTTGTAACAGTTCGTTAAACTTTGTTTCGTTTGCGTTGTTAACAAACTTGAACCGAACTGCGGTGTAAAATACCTACCCCTTTGACGCGCCAAACTAATCACATTGCAAACTTGAATGTAAATCGTTTTTTTTGGAGTAAGATTGATGATTCATTCTAAATAGTGTAATTATTTAAACAATATAGATAATCCTAATAATATTACCTAACTTCTGTAGCTCAACGTCGTTATCAATATTCTACTCAGGTACTCAGGTAATATCACTTATACTTACTTTGTGTAGGATCGCGAACACTTCGCCATAGTTATATAAACAATAAAATAACGGTGTTGTTTTTGTGTATTAATATTAAAGGTCATAAGAGACATCTATCATACGATGAAATTACAGACGAGCAACAACGTAACGTAGGTACTAACTACTAACCTTGCTACGCCCATGGCTAGTGGCTACGTAACTCTACGCAAGAACCCTGCGATCCAAACAGGTTGCAAAAGTTACATATAGAGGGCGTTACCGCTTCATCTACGATCGCTATGTGCGTACGAATGCAGGGCCTGCAGTCTCGACATTGTTAGCGATTGTGTAGCGACCGAAATCGGTCGCTTAGTCTTACCGATGACATTTTAACGATTTTTGCTAGTCTACCATCGGAACTATCGATTTTTATCGGAATCGTACCGAAAACTTCCGTCAACTTTACGATTTCTGTCAATGTGATTGCGAGTAATTTTGACAGCCCGCTAAGTGTGGTAGCGATCGCTACATTAAAATAATATTGTAAAAATGGCTGTGGTTTGTTAGTGCAGTGTACGCAGTAATGGTGGAAGCATATTTAGCGTTAGATTTGTTCATCCTCGAACATCGCTACGTACGAAATGGTAAGGCGACGGCAAATCGCGAGAAACCGTCGCAATAGCCAAAATCCGCTTCTTTTGGAGAAGATGAGTTTCTTAGACCACAGAATCACATAAGAGATGTTAACCCAGCTCGTATATGAACTACGGCCATCTTTCAAAGACGAGGGCTTATGGGCTTTCCATCGAATTTTAAGTGTGCCTTGTTTATTTTATTAAATTACCTACCGCTGATGATGTTAGCAGGAGCTTACCTAGCAGTAGGGAATCATTGTGGCACATTTGCGAGTTGTTTTAACTTCACCGTTTTCTTCTTGTAGATACTAACGGTACTCCGATTTTACGCCTCTGGATGCTATCAGCTATCGGATCGCTATCAATGTCGAGACTGCAGGCCCAGCAGATAGCGATCCGATCGTAAACTACCGATCGATCATTATTAGCGAAACTATTCGCTTGCTGTACCGACGTTTTCGCAAAACGCAAGTCTCTACTACCAAGAAACCGTGCAAGATCGTAAATTGAGACGTCGCAAAGTTAACGAAAAACCGTATTCATAGTTCAGTATTTGACAGTATTTGAATGCAAACTTTCTTCTGCGTTATGTAAGTAATTTTCTTATCATTTGATATACGTACAAAATATTTTGAAGTTATGAGAATTCATTTTATCTTTATTATTTTAAATGGACTTATGAGAAACATTAAATGAATAACCCTCATGGTGTCCACTCACATACGCTTCTTCATGCACCCTTGGTGCCAAAATCTTTACATGTGTGCAGTCTATGGCTCTGATCACGTCTGGGAATGGTTGAGGTACCCACATTTCTAAATTTCTGTTTAGCAGTTTGCCGCTCTATTTGAGTCATTGGAAATTTGATGTACTTAAGTACTTCCTTAACAGGGTTACTTGACAAATTACATGACTCACGGATTTTTGACTCATACTACCCCACAGAAGACCAACCTGACAGGTAGCTGATAGCATCCAGAGGCGTAAAATCGGAGTACCGTTAGTATCTACAAGAAGAAAACGGTGAAGTTAAAACAACTCGCAAATGTGCCACAATGATTCCCTACTGATAGGTAAGCTCCTGCTTACATCATCAGCGGTAGGTAATTTAATAAAATAAACAAGGCACACTTAAAATTCGATGGAAAGCCCATAAGCCCTCGTCTTTGAAAGATGGCCGTAGTTCATCTACGAGCTGGGTTAACATCTCTTTTGTGATTCTGTGGTCTAAGAAACTCATCTTCTCCAAAAGAAGCAGATTTTAGCTATTGCGACGGTTTCTCGCGATTTGCCGTCGCCTTACCATTTCGTAGCGATGTTCGAGGATGAACAAATCTAACGCTTAATATACTTCCACCATTACTGCGTACACTGCACTAACAAACCACAGCCATTTTTACAATATTATTTTAATGTAGCGATCGCTACCACACTTAGCGGGCCGTCAAAATTGCTCGCAATCACATTGACAGAAATCGTAAAGTTGACGGAAGTTTTCGGTACGATTCCGATAAAAATCGATAGTTCCGATGGTAGAGACTAGCAAAAATCGTTAAAATGTCATCGGTAAGACTTAGCGACTGATTTCGGTCGCTACGCAATCGCTATCAATGTCGAGACTGCAGGCCCAGGCCCGGCTTTATACGTACAGTCAGCGACATAAATTGATTAACATCAAAAGATTCCATATTTCTTATATATATTTTTAAATAAGTTTTTGTTGCAGAAAATTGGCAACATTACATTACATTTAGTAAATAGTTAAAGTAGATTTCCAAAAAAATCAAATCAATAATAAATATTGGCATACATGTTGTTGACGTAGAGATCTTCGGCGCAAACATGTCCGGATCATTGTTTACTTTCTATGATTATACGACTGACAGAGGACTGACCGGCAGACAGAGACTGTGTCTGAGAGCGGTTTCGCACTACGTGCGATCCGAATCCGATCCGAACCTGTGAAAATACGGTCTGGAGTAGTCGTTGAACTATTTCTATGGTTTTTTACGCAATAGATCCGGCTTCCGTCATCCGATTTCTTCATAATATCCGAATTTTCAAGAATACGGATCGGACTCGGATCGGACGTAGTGCGAAACCGCTCTTAGGATTTAGGTAATTATAAAAACAAACAGTTATTTAATGGTTAGATATTTATATTTGTGAATCTTTTACATGAGTGTATCTTTCTTGAAATAATTCCATTATTTGAACACACAACATATACTTTTACATACAATTTACGAATACAGCTAATATTTTACTTAGTTTTCTCAATTATATGCGAATTTTGATGAAGAATTAGTCAGTGAAATGGTAGTTTATCATTTTGTCGTATACATATACGAAAATTATATAAATATATAAACAAATTCAACAGTGGCAAATTATCTACATACCTTGCTATACATACGTACCTAATAAAGCCCAACACTACGATATGCCTCTTTCGTGCCTTGACTCTGGGTGCCAAATCTCACATTATGTGATGCAATAAAGGTAAATAGTTCTTTATCAAATTAGCAGAGCTCTCTCGTGCCTCCATCTTGACCTTCGTATCTGTTGCATATATTTTTCGTGGCCACCAGCCTTTAAACGTCAAATGATTTGATTAACTTCCTCACTGTGGGAAGCTGGAATTTGCTCCTCATGACAGATACTTTTTATGTCATATAAATGCCATTAACTGTAAAAGATTGTTGCCTTATATTCCATACGTTACCGATAAAGGTAGGTGTAAGCTACACACAAGTTTGACTCATCCTTTAAATTGTTAGAAATAGCATTTGGGATCAGTATTGATCATAATTTCAGCAAATAAGATGGCTTATTCAGACAACAATTTCTGTTACAAATTTTCTTGCTACAATCTATATGGGTAGCAGTTTTACCAGCATCACATAATTATATATTAGAGATTTAACAACACCTCACACACACTGCTAGTTACAATTTCTATATATTTCAACCTTTAGATAGATAAATAGATTAATACTTTAGTATTTTACACCAGCATTACATAACTAGGTTCAATGAAATATATTATTTTGCTTCTGAAATTGACTTTTACTTTTAACATTTTAAGTACTTTGTTATAATTATTTTATTAACTGACTGCACTGATCAAATAGGAATTGTAACAGTTTAGCTAAGATCAATTTTTACAACATATTTTTATATATTTTCTCATAAGTATTTTATATCATAAGAAATATTTAGTTTAAAGTCAATTTTCCACATCCATTTACTAAAAAAATAAACATGAATGATAAAACTTTTGAAAATATCCAAATAGTTATAGAAATTGCGTACGTATATCTGTTTGTTACCCTCCGGATAGACGCATGCTTATATCATTTAAGTACCTAATAGTATTCTAAAAAATAATGTGCTCATGTTCAACAGAATTAAATATAAATCGTATTGTCTATGTCTTCTACAGATAAATAGATCTATACTCTGTTCCATGAGACGAAATAAAATTGCGAAAATACATGCATAGGTTAGAAGAAAGGTGGATCAGCTAGTGTCGTATTCTCTCACGAATAAGGACGCAAAAATGGCGATATGGTAATTTTTCAATGGCATAGTAGAAGAGATATTCTCGTAATAAAATGCGCGCTCCACATTGCATTACGTCAAATGAAAGTATTCTTTATTCGCAGTATTCATAAGGGCCATTTTCAAATGCCAATTGAATGACAAGTGCCTGCTAAAAGGGAGAAGGTGCGCAAATATTGAAGAAAAAATTAATCTTACTCCATTTTCACAGACGTTTTGTTGCGTACATATGTCGAGTTCACGGAGAGATTTTTATTTCGCCTCCTGGAACGAATTTTAGTGTTAGCCCAGTACAAGGGTACACGTTTTAGGTAGGTGCATACGCGTCATAATGCGATGATACTAAAACAAGTGTATTACTTATTCTAACAATAGTGATGAAACAAACGCGTATAGTTAGATTAAAACACAGCGTAGTAACAAGAATACAAACAGATTTATATGTATGTAGTTATAATACTATACATTTTTATACACATTGGTAAACGTATTTACAAATATTAGGTATTGGGTACGATTTTAATAAATTTTGGAGGGTGGGATTTTTTATTTTAAGCACGAAATTCCAATGCGAGACAATGCGTTGTACTCGACAAATATGTCGGGAGAGATCTTAAAAAAAATATTTGCAAAATTAAACAATACGGATGCCACATACAGACCCAAAAAACGCCACAAACAATATTTGTAGTTGGCTGCTATACGCACTTTTCGCTCGTTTGCCTTTTGTTGTTGAACGAACGATCGTTGGGACATAAATCCAGTTACATAATCAGCAGAATAAAAGACGACGAAGAAATTATAATTACTAGTTACATAATACATTGGTCCATTCTTGTGTGTCTCCATACTATCTAGTAAGTAGTCTGCAAAAAATACGTACTAAACAAACAATGTGCGGTCAGACGTCTACATGCCACGCTCCAACTGAGCGTTCTGTAACAACCTTTGTTTTGGCTGAACTGAATTTTTGATTACCTAAAGGCCTGTGACCGACGTTAATACATTCTTGTTAATACAAGAACTGAGTAACCCTAGTAAAAGTAACAAGCAATTGATACAGACGTAAGGTGCAGTTAACACGAATTTTAATCATAAAAATTGAGGTTCACAAATTGTACGCTAGGGAGCACTCATCGGTGTCTCCGTACAACACTAATCCATAATTCCGTCAATTGTTTGCTGTGACAGGACAAAACAGGACCAACGATAGCCAACAAAACCCATTTATTGGCGTTCATTGAGCCAGACTGTACCCGGCATACACAATAACATTATTATTTGTTACTGTGCATTGTCTGGCAAAGGCTTAATGAAGACTGAAACTAAAATTGTTGTTACAATTTTGTATAAGTTAGTAATTTCAAAGTATAGGTTAACATAATTTATTGAAAATACTATCAATCTACTCTAATTAATGAAACAACACTAATTTAGACAAAATCTAACAATCGGTTATCATAATTCACAAAGCGAAGAGGCGGAGGTTCGTAGGTATATATTAAAGTACTATTCTGACCATAAAAGGTATGAATAATTAAGAGCCTGTCTTTGTGATGTGATTTTGACAGTTGTTGTAAGAAATTTTAAGAAACTTAAATATGTTTATATGAATTTAACAAATGTTTTAACAAAACTTTTTTTTGGGTTTTATAAGTAAATAGTTAAGGTATTTTGCTTTGAGGCATTTGCTTAAAGCATAATTTGCAATTTCCTCACAAAAGTGTTAAAGTACTTATATTATCAATGAATTCACAATAGTTTCAGAAGTAACAAGCAGGAACAAATTATTTCAAATAAATAATGTTAAAATCTGAAATATTTTTTCATGTACAATATTATTTGGTCCGATGTGCTCCACTATCTCCACGGCAAATCATTACACTTAGTTTTTTTAGTGTAAATAATACGTCGTTATAAATAACATAATACATTCATAATAATACCCAACTAAACTAGGTAACTTCATAGTATTCCTAAGATAACAAGCAGTAGGTCTACCATTAATTTTTACTTCACAATTATACTCGATAGCAACTGTAGATACTGTGTAAATTGACTTAAACTTTTACAGTGACTCTAGCGGAGTTTGAGGTATATAAAGTTTTCATAGTCATTTTTAACTACAGCCGTTATAGTTGAGAAAACTCATGTTAGACCTACAGATTGTATACAAAACAACATTAGCTCATACTTTGATGCAATGACGTAAATAGCTCCTAAGTATGTTGTTATACACACTAAATAAGTACAACGCTGCACCAAACTTACACATAAAAAATAACATGCACCAAAGCGGCTAATAATGCCTAAAAACAATACAGCCCTTGTTAGATTGATAACCCTAACACTGCAACAAAATGCAAGATATTTCTAAGTTAATTATAGACAGTATCAGATCCCTACTCCAGCTCGCAATATACATACACATAGCTACCTAACACCTATATAATTAATAATACTAACGCATAGTTTCAATGTATTACACAAATTTAACAATTTTTCTTTAATTTTCTTAAAATTAGATATTTTATATTTTCTCATAACAGTGAAAAAAAAAGGAAGAAGAAATTCTTTAAAACATACGTATAGGTAAGACTTATTTACTTTTCAATTAAAACATCAAGGGGTGCAAAAATGGAATGGATTTCTAACAAAATATTTTTTTGTTATTAAAAATTTTCGCTGTCATTTATTTTTCGCAGTTTTTCAAAAGATTTCACTGTGATGAGACTTAAACAAACATTTGAATTTGTAGGTAGGTTATAAAAAAATCTACTGTGTGGGGTCATATAGAAAATTGAGTCCTATTAACAGTTACAATTCGGGCTATTGTTGCCTTGCTCCTTCTTTTCAGTAAGTTTCTGTCCACCGGCTTGCAGCATCGCAGGTTCAGAATCCAGGCTTTCCGACATCTTATCGCATATGATGTCCACTAGTCGCTCGAACACTGACTGGAAATGGGAGACGATTTTATTAGTTCTTATTCAGTAACAATGCTTATAAGTCCAAATAACTAATGTTTTAAAATGTATTCATTCTGTGAAGTGAAATGAAGTGAGCTAAAAATAAACGATTGAACTGAGTTGCCGTTTAAGTTAATAGTTTGTTATAGACAGTACATGGTGGCAGTGTGTATGTATGTATTAGACAGTGATTTATTTTCAGTCAAAACTCATCAACATTCAGATCTCTAAGTTACACAAATCGGATCTCGAACTTACAATCATCAAGTTGCTTTTAAGATTTCAAGAAAATATACTTAACCGATTTTGATTAAAAAAATCCAGTTAAGTGCGAGTTGGACTCGCATAGAGAGGGTTCTGTACTACCAAAGTAACCACTAGACCAATTATAGATCAAAATTTTTAATTTTGATGTTTTGATTTTGTATACAATAAATATAATTTTACAAAAAGTCTATTAACACATTTCATACGGATTTTCTCATTACGTATATTTTTTGTTTCCTGAGGGGCATTAAAGATTTGGAATTTTCATTTAGTTTTTCCTGTAAACTATGAGTGACGGCTAAAATTTTTAATTTTTTTCTACATTGCATTATTGGCAATTAGTATTTTTTTACGGTTGCTCAATTTTTGAATATTTTCTTGAATATAAAAATAATAATAATATAATATAATATAAATATCTTTTAAACTAGGAATTTAACGATTATAAAAACGACCAAAACATTTATCTGTGACAGACAGACAGACAAGAGACTTATAATGGTTTCGTTGGTACCTTTTGAGGTATGGAACGCTAAAAAATTATGAGACAATCGAAAGATGACCACAAAAATAATAAAAAAACAAAATAAACAAATAATTTGACAAAGACAATAAAAGAACATCGAAATTGAACCAACGACCATGGATAATCGTACACCAATTAGCCGTGATTGTTGGTCCAATTTCATACATAAAAACTACATAGCCGCTGTATTAATAGCTTACTTTTTTTTAAGTCGTTTAAAATAATAAGCTACGCGATCAAAATCTGGATACCATGATGTATATGATCAGAATCATCATTCAGGATTTACTTGACCAGTATTTCACATGTCCCCATATAGTCCAGGCAACGAATGATTGTGGATGGAATGGTCGGAGCACAAAGTTTGAATAAGTTTAATAAGTTTTAATATATGACATACATTATGCGGGACAAATGTGTGTATGATCTGCAAATATTTGTTCCCGGTCTGGGTGTTATGGTACTCGTAGTTCTTGATATCTACGACACAGGGAATCCTAGTGTGGGATCATGTCTACGTATGTGACTGTAGGGTGTTATATTATATCATTTACTATCTAGCTACTGTTTTTGTACCGCTGGACCATCGAAGCTACAGCCTGATGGTTGCAGACTGGTTTCCTGTTCAAAACCTGTGTGTTTCCACTCTCATTATCTATGTATCATACCTTAACATTGATGTTTTCCTTGGCACTCGTCTCAAAAAACTCCACGCCGAGTTGTTCAGCCAGCTGGCGACCACGATCCGTGCTGACCACGCGTTCCTCATCCATATCGCATTTGTTGCCCACTAGGATCACCTGTGCGTTGTCCCACGAGTAGGTCTTTATTTGTGTTACCCTGCAAAAAATTAATCGAAAATTTATTAGTGAACCTGTACACAGTGTACACTGTACACCTAGGTATAGCTTCAATATTGGCCTCTTGCCTACCTACTATCTATATACTAATATATAAAAAACTAGTTGCGCCCCGCAGTTTCACCCGCGTGAAAAATGATGAAAATTGATGTGATGATGATGATGATGAAAAGTAGCCTATGTGATAATCCACGGCGTAAAGTATCTCCATTCCAAATTTCACTCAAATCCATTAAGTAGCTTTTACGTGAAAGAGTAACAAACATCCATCCATACTCACAAACTTTCGCGTTTATAATATTAGTAGGAAGTAGGATATAGGTCGCGCAACGATTTATGAGCGTTCGGCGAAAGTGGTGGGGTTGATTGCGCATGTGTCCTCTCTCTCTCTCTCTCCCGTCGCACCTGTCTATACAGACCCAAAAAATTACTACTGCTACTGTTGAAGGTCAGCGCTCGTTGCGCGACCTATACCTGAATATTTATTTATTTGTTTTTTACCGTTCTACCTATTTAACGCCCCGTAGTTTATTGACGTTAGTGGCATCACCAGGTCTGGTGTAGCTTATGCTGAGATAGGGACCTATTTGACCCCACATAACAAATTTTGATGCCTACCTGTCACATGATTTATATGTAATTTTTATTCTTTTCTCTATGTACCTACTAATGCCTTGTCCTTCGGTAATTTGTTTAAGTGTTTAGCTTTGTTTTGGGGTAAAATAAATATATTTTAAAAAAACTAGAATGCCTGCTAGTGCTTTTCACAAATGGATGTGCATGTGACTATTCACCAGTATTTTGTTACAATAAACATTATCTTAGTTCAGTAAAAATCTAACAGAAAAGCAGCAAAGCGGAGTTCAGTCGAGGCACAAAGAACAGATGCACATGAGTTTTGTCCCGAAATATAGTCAAAAGAAAATGCAACCCCTAAAATAAACACATTCTTAGTGCACTTTATAAAGAAGTCACTTCTCTCAATTTCCAGTTCCTAGGACTAATGCCACAGAATACGCGCGCTGCCTTTTAGATACTATTGCTAATGGACCAGATTGTGCGTGCGAGTTCTTCAGTGACGAGAAAATCTAATACAATGTATATTTATTTTTTGACGACCTTTGTGGCGCGGCGGGCGAAGGTTCGCCTGCAACGCAGGAGGTTGCGGGTTCGATTCCCGCCTCGGAACAAATATTTGTACGATCTGCATATGTTCAGGGTGTTCTGGGTATTTATCTATATATAATAAAAAAATGTCTATCTATGTAATGTATTGTATTAAAGTATATCAGTTATCTAGTACCCATAACACATGCTCTGCTTAGCTTGGGGCTAGATTATGTTGTGTGATATGTCCAGTATTTATTATTACTGTTTAGAAGATTGGAACTACTTGGTACTATCAGTGGTATTTATTGGTAAAACCAAAAAATAAAATTATTTAAAAATTACCAATCCTGAACGCTGTTAAAGCTCTCCTCGTTTGTGATGTCATACATGAGGATGAAGCCCATGGCTCCTCGGTAGTACGCTGTTGTGATTGTGCGATAGCGTTCTTGACCTGCCGTGTCCTGAAAAAACCGTTAAATACATTTTTAAGCTCAGTTCGCACTGATAATGGCTTTGCGCTTAAAGTCTAGCAAAATGCCCGACTATGTAATTACAACATTTTGATACATGTTTTCAGCTTTTGCGTAAGTTGTGTTCCAGCTTTTGAACTTTTATTTTTAACTTTATTTTAACATGTTTTGTTTTTACAAAACAAGTTACAAAAATAAAACACACATCAACAGTATCAAAATGTTGTAGAGAAGTGGCAATTTTTTATTAGTGTGATATATTTTCGGAATGTAATTATCAAGCCCTTTTATTTGATAACAATTTCGTTATATTATTATGAATTATATTTTTGAAAGGTTAGAAAATTTGATTGAATTTCGCCATATTCAATTTTGTGTGACATCATATAACAAGCAAAACGTCACTATTCTTATGGCACTTCAATCATTTCAATCCGTCAAATAGTTACGGAGCTACGAGGGAACAGGGCCCCAATTCTACTAAACAAATAGTGTTTGAATTGTTAATGAGTTATCTTAAAATTGACACTTTTGCCACTTTTTGTACAGCAAAAGTATGAAAAGTGTAAATTTTGAGATAATTGATTAACAATTCAAACACAATTTGTTTAGTAGAATTGGGGCCCATGGCAGATGTACAAACTTACATGCATACTCATAGACTGCTAAAACCATAACCCTCCTTTTAAATTCTCTAGTTGGTTGAAACGATGAAGGTATCATCGTTTCATAAAACAATAGACCAGGTTTTTTACAGTCAATTTTTGTAAGCTCTCATATTTCCTTGCTACAAAGGTATGAATAATTTAGTATTTGGCAGCGTTCCAAAAATTATACGACAATTAAATTGTTACAGTGTATTTTTACTCTTTTCTGTATAATTGAGATACCAGTTATTTTTGTTGGACAAAACGACCTTTTTAAAGTTCTGCAGTGGAAGGTATTTTAATTCGCTGAGTACTTTATCTGCTTACTCTTTGTATTCTGGTTTATCTCTTACAAGGTTGGGTTGTGCAAAACAAATAACTGGCGGATCTACTTAGTTGTCCTTTCATCAAAATATTGAGTTAATGGTTTTTGAAGTGTCAACCCACACATATACAAAATATTAAACATCCGAAATGTTACCGACCGAAGTGATCGAGGAAAATTCTGGTTGACCCATTTATGTACTAATACTAATTAGTGACATACATACTATATAAGAGAGTTAAATCCTTCACAAGTAACATTAAAAGCTACGACAAAAACTCGCAGTGCTAGCATACTCCTTTGTTTCTATAGAAATAGTAGTCATGAAGTACCTTAAAAATAACTTTAGAGAAGAAAAAGCTTTTGTTATTTCAAAAATGATTACTTACCCATATTTGTAGCTTGACTCGTTTGTCGTGCCGGAACACCGTTTTGACTTTGAAGTCAATACCCACGGTAGAGACAAAAGCAGACGTGAAAGAGTCGTCAGCGTAGCGGAACAGGAAACTGAAAACATTATAACCGAACGACTATAAAGACGATCACCCTTCAAGTACCCTCCTTCCGGAACTCTAGCGACGTTTGACAGTTCAAGTAGTCTACTAACACATTCTTTTGCTATAGAAAGGACTTAAACTGAATTGTGACTATTTTAACGACTTGACGGAATAGGTGTTTTTATGCAAAGTGCACTTTTTAGAACTAACCAAGAAATTATTTGAGTTTAATCATGGGGACATAATTATATATTAAATCAAACATAAAATTCTTCGTATTTACTTCTAATTAGGATAATTCACGCCTGAAATAGGAATATGACCACATCATCATCGTCATTATTTTAGCCAGTTGTCGTTTACGGCTAGATATGCCACAGTAAACCACCTCCATCCACCGACTTCCCATGACCCTTACAATGTCATCAGTTATCGTCACTGTTACAAACGAGTCAGGAGCTGTCATACACTGAGTCGTACGGTTCGTAGTTGCCACTCGAGAACTATATTCTCCAGTGGTTGTTGGTTCTGTGAGCTACGTGGCTACATCATACATTGAGCCATCTCCCAGATAACATTCACCTATATCCTGCTCAATACATAAAACTTGGCACGGATACATATAATAATAGAAAGAGATAACAAATACAAAATTAACAAATAGCTTACCTAGTTTTTCCAACGGAACTGTTTCCTATGATAAGCAGCTTGAACATGTAATCGAAGTTTTGATCCCCTGCATCCTTCTGCCATTTTTGTTCTCCCGCCATCTAGAAAAGACAATTTTGTTAAACCTTATGAGTTAATTCTCATTTCTTCAAATATACAAGATCGTTGGATTTTTCAATATTATTTAGTAAAAAAATTGCTGCTACCTCATCACATTCAATGGAAACACCATTTGCGTTTTCAGTAATTTTATTCATTTTTCAGTAAATTACTAGTTCTACACGACCACCCTGAAACTAAGTTCTAGCTCACTGAAGCTTAATGTCGATAACACAAAAACATTTCCATTTTCCATGACATATCTGATAAGCAAAATTCGACCTTTGCTCATTTTGTTTTAAAATCGCTAAGGCCTGAATTAGCTTAACCGGTATTGAATTGTTTATTGCTATCTGTTAAGCCAGTACAATGAAAAATTACCCTTAGTTGGAAGATAGTAAAGGAGCAATTTCTATAGTTGTGTATGCATGTACAGTTAACTTTGCGTTGTCAACTGATAACGTAACTGTATCGTCACATCCTTAACAATTGGTTTTTGGTTCGTCCCTAACAACATACTTTATTGATAATGCATGTTTAAGTATAAGCACACACAAAATAAGTTGTTTGCGAACTTAATTATTATAACAATTGTATAGTGGATTTAAAACTACATTTAACTAATTGGTTAACATAAGAAAAGTTTGCTTTTACTCCTGCCTGTTACCTTAAATTAAACCAGGAAAACGTATAAACATTATATTATGAATAATTATATTTATGGTATTAGTTTGTGCATGATAACTCTATTCTAAAAGCGAACTAAGGTCAGATGTTATAATTAATATTGTTATTGTTTAAAATATTGTTGACTACCCATACATTCATGGTTAGATTGATTTGAAATGTCCTTGCATAAATGCTAATTACACAAATAAACTATAATATTATCTAATAACTAATTATGACAGTAACTATGTTAGTGCCTCGAGCGCCTAAGTTACTTCATGAACTGTTTTCAATATTTAAAATATTTTTGCTATAAACTAATACAAAGGAGGAGATAATACGAGGACAAGTGCCTCTAATTTAAGTAATTATGTTAGTAGTTACTATAACTTAAATGTTTTGTTTCTTTACTTATGTTGTTACGGTATACAGTTTTGTTTTCGTTTTTACTCGACTGGCTTAAGTTATAATTTTTGTTAATTGATTATTGTTAAATGTTTGTGCTTGGATAAAAAAAAAACCTCAACGTTTTCATGTCAGTAATAAAACAAGACAAGGGAGGTGTTTTGGAGAAATGGAAACATTATTATATAAATAAGTTCAATGTGGCTCTAAGAGATGTAGTTACTGCTGACCTTCTGTGTATATGTGTGATAAATCTTTGACAATCAGAAGCTGACTAAGCAAACCACCTACGTAGGTATAATATTCTCAAAACATTGACCTATATTCTAAGTACTAGTAAATACTTTTAGATGGAGGTTGGTGGCTGAAATTCTAGGGATTCAAAGCTTTTGGAAACTACACCTAGAAAAAGGGCTACGGGTTTGCAACCTATATAGAATGCTAACTTGTAATCAAAAAGTGGAAGTGCTATATAGGTATCTAGATTGTTTGGTCGTGCCCTTGACCGTCCGTCCTCTTAAAATCTGAGTTAGATCTATGGGAATGCCCTCCATACCGAATTAGGTCATGCATGTATGGTAAAGTTATAGAAACGCTTTCTAGTAAAACGATCACATTAGTTAATTCACCATCATCGGACACAGGGCCCTTTTCAAGGCCAACATAGAATAGAATATAGTATTCTTTATTGTACAAAAAATGTACATAGACGATCTACTAGCAAACCATAAAAGATCCAGTGACACAATGAACAAGAAGAAGAAAGTATTGGGAGTTATTTTTTTGCAAGTCCTTACCACAAACTTCAAATTAATCAATTGAGCAAGAGTTTATTTATAATAATTATCTTTCTCCAACGGTTCCTATCTATTAAATAATGGATTTATTTAATTTCTGCTCTCTGGTGCGAAATGAACGAGCATCTGCGTGGGTTGTGACAACCATTATCTGAAGCTGAAAGTACCTATACCCACTTTGTATGATAATGAAATAAGAAACCAACTTTGAGTCATACTAAGCTGTGTATTTTATCCATTATCGTATGGTTTTTAAGATTTTATTCAATTATTATTGTAACACAAACTTCATTTGACTTTCACAGCGAGCACATTTTTCAATACAACTGACGAAAAAAGCAATGATGTGTGTTATCATAGTTATCAGACTAACATGACATATTTAGCTATCGAATCAGTTAATAAAAGGGAGAACCCTATCAATATTATTTTTATCACTCATACCAAATTAGGTACAAAATGTAGCTATTTCATTACATTCAAGCCAGTAAGAGTGGGTACAGCTTATGCTTAATCGATTTCTGTTAGCTATTCCATGGAACATTAATAACACCTAAGATACAAACTTCCAAAGACTGAAAATCGAACGAAAAAACACAATGTCGAACACAATGCTACTGATTCTGACAATTCGAAATACAAAATCGATATCAAGAAAAAATATTTCGTTACTCACTTTTGCACTCCCCGGTGCTTTTGCCGCGACCGCAATTGTCACTGATTTCTATTAAACGTTGTGCTTGAAATTTTATGGATTGTTTGACAAACGAACCTTATAGTTTTTAGGATGAGGAATCTTCACGCTCACAGCTGTTACGTCCTGCGAGCGCCCCTCTCCTTCGGAAATGGAAATGGGATGGAAATTCAAGATGGTGGCCAGGTGCGCGCGCAGGTTCCGCGCAGCCTGTCAAACTCCTCACAAACAAATCTGGTTTTCGCTCCACTAAAAACCTCTCTTGAATTACATTTCTAAATATTTTATGAGCGCAAAATAAAGGTTTTTCTATAATCGGATTTTTTGCTGAGCCGGCTTTATTGATCTGACATTGGAGTCAATGTTATTTGTATGTCATCCCACAATATTGAAGAAAGCCTGTCTAGGATTCTGATAGATAAATATTGGTCCATATTGATACATATTATATAATATATATTATCGTTACAGTGGTATGACGTCCTATAGTATTGGAAATATATTTTTAGATACGATGTGCTGTAGGTATACGTACGTCATCTTCAGACCTCTTCAGAGTTGAAAAGGATGTCAACTTCATGTTTAATTTTATGTAAGGCATTATATCGGGTTCAATACAAAGGAGAGTTGTTATAGCCAAGGTTTCAGCTACTTTATTTAAACTTTCTAAATAGCGTTCATATATGTTTTTTGATGTGCTTTTTTGAAAAAAGACGTACATTTGTATTTTATTTTTAATTGAAGTCTTTTTTTGAGTGTAATTTTGGTGCTATTTAAGTTGGTGTAATTATTTTAAAGAGCACATGGGAGTGAATTTATATATGAGTATGTTTTCAAATGGGTTGAAATTGCCCACCAACATGACTTGTCCCAATTATAACAAAATAATATATCTACTTGACACTGGCAAAATTGAGGAAACTTTCCTAACCGGGCATAATTAAAAAAGAAGAAGAAGACTTCATACTCAGTAAAAATATTTACAGTTTTACATAAACTTTCTCTATAATCTGCTTTGGCAAGAACAATGAAAACATTATGAAATATTGTGAGATGTTGCGAATTGCTTATTTTATGGGTATCTGAAAGAGATATTAAAATAAATAGAATTCAACAACCACCATTTCTTTAGACAGAAACTGGTTCGATCCAATTTAATTAATTATCAAGTAGAAGTAGAGTAAGTGTAGTTGAATAGAACAACGTAATAAAGTGTCAAACTGTAGCAAAGCCTTGACCTGTTTCTGTCCCAATTACAACCCAGCTTCATCATACATTGATTATGACCTCTTACCCACCACAAGACATGCTCATTGGTGGATCGAGTTTTTTTTATGAACACCAAATATGTTTTTTTTACAAATATATATAAATTATAAGAAACTTCTATCTGGTAGTGATTTGGATCATTTGAACTATCATGTAGATCGTTTGCAACGGTCTTCAGATAGCTCAACTGTATCATTTGCATAAAAAAATTAACATAATTAGATATTACATAATAAATAATATTAAATAAACTAAAAAAAAATTAAAAGCTTTTAGTTTTTACAAATTTTATACATGAAGGTGCAAGTAAATGCCATCTGTTCGCTTAGCATGGAACTAAAAAAGCAATTCGCAGGTATAAAATGACATGAACATGGTTACGAAGATCTACGCTTGAAACCTTAGCATAGTTACTGATGTAGAAGATAGAGGGCGTTGGCATTGACTCTACAATTGCGATCGGAACGAGCGCTCTACATAAATAAGAATCAATCTATTATATAGGACTCGTAGGTGCCGTAGCAGGATCTACAAAAGCATGTACAGAATAAGTTAGGTACAGTGTACGCTATTTCACAAAAGCAAACAAAACAGTATCATTATCGGCTTATTTTATGTTTCCACAGCTGGAAATTTGGCTTCAGCATTTCAATATTTCACCATTCAAATATTATGGGAATTGGTTGATGTATAACTTCTGTTTCTCATCAACTAGCAATGTTATCAACTTGAAATTTAGCAGGATTGTAGAACTTGTGTACCCATTCTAGGTGTTCTTTTTTCAAGAACATACGACCAACGAGAACACATGCGGGTTTTATTCCCGAAAAATGTTTGCATGATCTGAAAATATTTAATTTTATTTTCCGGGTCTGGGTGTTGTTTTACTATAGTACTCGAAGTTCCTGATACCCACGATACAAGGAATCCTTGTGTGGGATCAGGACTTTTTATGCACTGTTGGGTGTGTTATGTTATGTTTATTTTAGATTTTATCACAAATGAAATCCTGGGCATCCTCTAGAATTAATTCTCGTAATTATTTTACAACCAAACTAAAACTAGACCGAATTGAGACTGAATTGTGATTTAACTGAAAATTGCAATTATACTTCCTCATAATAACAATTTAGTCTTATTATCTACTTCATCATCAGCTTGTAGAAGTACACTGCTAGACATAGAAGTCCCTCAAGAATAGGACGACGAACAGTCTTGAGCCCCCACCATCCACCGACTTCTTACGACCTTTATAATGACATTAGTCCATCGACAGCCTTCCTTTACTGCGTCACCAGTTCATCAGTTTGTAGTTCAATGTAGTCTACTTTTGATCATGACTCGATCAACATATTATGTTGACATTTCCGACTAAAGACATTACTATAAATGTCGCAGTAAGTCGGTGAGACGGTAGGGGGGAGACCTATGTTCAGCAGTGGAGTAGAGCTATATCATATGTTGATTATGATGATATTAAAATACACCATATTACCGAAGCTTCTAAGTTAAAAAAAACCTTAATTCTTAAGTATTTTGACCACCGATTATCACAAAATGTGTAGTATGATAATATCTAATGACAACGGCTCAGTGAGTGATCCTGACTCAGTATAGGCTGAATTATAAAGTAATTGTAAGAAACTTGTGAGAAGAAGAATCGCTGTAGACATGAAAAAATGTGTTTAATTTTTCATGGAACTCAACGAGCTGACTTATCAACGTCAATTCCAAGGTCGTCAAGTATTATCTTGTGATCTGTACCATGCATCAGGTACAACAAGTACATGAATGAACCTTATTTCTTGGAAATAAAGTCTAAAAACATGAAACATTTAATTTGCAGAAATGTCGCACGGACCAGAATAGACAGTACGTCGACAGTTGTGACGTCACGAGGACGCGTCAACTCACGCGCTTGCCCAGATTTTTCATTATTTTACTCGCAATAATGTCAGTGGATATGCGCACACAAAATATGCAAGCTGCAAATATAGCAAATGTTTGGAGAAAATATATGGGTTAGTATCATTTCGTCTAAACAAGCAGCTGGTCTAATTAGCAAGTGGGCTAAAAAGTAGCTGGTCTAAGTACAAACTGGTCTAAAACGCAACTGGCAGATGGTCATTTATTATTTTAATTTTTATTATATTATTTTGTTTTATTTTATTATAAACTTATTTTATTATATTAATTAATATTTATTAGATAAATTTAGCAGTTTGTACTGAGACCAGCTACTTTTTAGACCAGCTGCTTTTTTTGCCCCCTATACTCGCCATATACGTACGTATTATACGACATTCGAAGAAAACTTTTGAACTTGTTTGTAGTTATTTGACATGGTATGTAACATGAAGCCAAGCCATAGTGGTTTTGGCCAAAGAATTGGACTCCTCCAACACCTCCCGTGTCGTAAAAGGCGACTAAGGGACCACGCCAGGAGATCAGCAGTATCTAAGTTTCCTTGGTGAGTCCGCCTTAAGAATAGACCCCTCCGTCTCCTTCCGTGGATGTCGTAAAAGCCTCTAAGAGATTACACCAGGGGATAGGC
Source organism: Epirrita christyi (assembly GCA_951392215.1). NCBI lineage: Eukaryota > Metazoa > Arthropoda > Insecta > Lepidoptera > Geometridae > Epirrita > Epirrita christyi. Next base: position 6,520,004 of record OX595839.1, on the reverse strand, counting down.
AGCTGCATCCATCTGAGTACTGAACACCAATACAGTGATCACCAATACACCTGCTAAGCGTGGAGATTATGGAAAATCCCCCCATTGCATTCAGTGAGGAGGCCACGTCTTACAGTGTAAATACGTCTAACGGCCGATGAACAATAATGTTACATAATACAGCAATGGCATTGGAGCATGTAACCCATGGGTCTGGCTTATTTGTTGCGTAAACGAAAGAACCAGTGTGAGGAAAAGGATACAGTGCGCCTAGTAGAGGCTCTTTTCATGCACATCTCGCAAGTCGTCAAATTATTGGTTCTGGCTGTCTTTATTTTTATTATAGTGTTTTTTAAGTGGAAAAATCCATTCGTGCCGTTGCGGGATCTGAACCCTCGATAAGGATCGAAAGCAGGATCGGAAGGCTATATTGTAGTAAAATAATCCGAAATCTAGAGATTGTCTGCGCTGCTCGGTGTAGTTTGTATATTATTTTAATTTCCCAACGATGACGTTAAACACTTTCGTTGCAAGTGCTAATGCAGCACAACTTCAGAAGCCCAATTCTCGTAATAAATAATAGTAACATAACATAAAATAACACACCCAACAGTCACATACATAGTCCTGATCCCACTCTAGGATTCCCTGTATCGTGGGTATCAGGAACTACGAGTACAAGTACCATGGTACTCGTAGTATCGGTCAGGTCTACGTAGTAGTTGTACAGTTTGCACAACATTGTTACAAACAAATGCATGAGTTGTTTGGGTTGCATACAGCAAATGCTCCACTACTAGTGAAGCGATATTGATGTTATAAAACAAGAGGACCTTTATGTGGACTTCTACAGAATGATGATGAAGATGAAGTCATGCTTGCTGCTTGCGTCTTCGCTGTGCGGCATGTCGAAGACGATGAAACAGCTGCGGTGATGACTACACGGTGATCGATTGCCAGATAGAGCACAAGTATTTTTGTTAACACCAAGCTCTCGTCTAAAATCAGAAATTGGAGACGTTAAGATGATAAGATGCAAAACATTATTATATAACCTAGCTATAGTAATCAAAATATGAGTAGGTTACTCTTAATTGTTTAAAAAACCAGCCAATGATGGGCTTGATAATGGTCTGGAACGGTTTTGATGAAAACCGTTCCGTTTGTTAACCTTAAAATATTGCATTGTTTAGTGAACATAAGTGAATAGACAAAGGCAAAGATCCAATAATTTTTTTTATTATTCAGAAGACTGGTTCAAGGTTAATCTGGGGGCTCCTTGGTGCGTACAGTGCAAGCGCATTGCTTATGGCTACATTTCGATGTATTTTCGACTTTAATGCTTCTGCGCGTATAATCGCAGTGTTACGATTATACGGTACGGTTATAAGCGCACCAAAGACCTACTTACTTTAGTTATTAAAGATACATAAAATTCATAAGTAGGTATTGGCATATACTTAAGGACTGCAGAACAAATTTCAATGGCTGGCGAAAAATGTTCACGATGAGATGGGATCGTGTGAAATGCTAGTTTTCCTCAATACATAATAAAAAAGTTTTGCAAGATATAAAAGCTGTTCTAAAAAAAAATGTTAGCTTTATACCCAATTACCTTTATTTTAACATTTTAATTAACAATGTTTTATTTTGTTATAAAAATCAATAAACAATTTTTTTGCCTGTAGCTGAATTTAAGTACCTACTCCCCATTTACCCATGTACATAATTTATCGAATCGCATTTTCCATAAACGCATGATTTATTTACTTTTCCATTAGTACAGCAACCGAACAAGAGCTGAGTGTGCTTGTTATTAAATTAATAACTTAAACAAAAGCAGGCAGAACAATACCCAGCAAATATTGATAGACTTAACTGGGTTAATGAGTATAATGGCGACTGAACAAAAATACAGTGACGGCCTTTTAAAATTGCACAGAGTTTGCATGTTGGGTGTGCAGGGTTGGCAGGCACGGGACCGGGAGGAATTCAGTCCTTAGTCGACCAGCGCGCTCGCCGCCCGTCCGCGTCGCCGCCCGCACTCGCGCGACAACCCCGATGGACTACGATCGACCAAACGAAACCGCACTTTACTTTTCAATCATCAACTTGGCACCCTCCGATAAAATCACCGATCCTGCAACCCTAAAATGAATCTTCAACTCACTTCCGAGAACTTTTGCCGACTTTACACCCGAAGTGATTGAAACATCCTTACGTGTGACCTGCTTCAAAAGCATTTTCGCATAAATATGCATCTCCGAGCTAAATTTTACCAGAACCTATTTATACACAAGAAACGACTGAAATTTTCTGATTGCAACAATTGAAGATACTTTACACGTTATTTACGAACGATATACACCGTTTTACAAATAGTTTTGGACATTATTTTTATCCTTCAATACGACCCCTTTGAGCTTAACAGTGCGTGACTAAATACATTTGTACAGTAGTTTATTGGTGTGTGTAAATAATATAGATTCATAGAAGTGCTTAAAAGACAATATTTGTGTGACCTATAAAGTAAATTGTGTGAACTATAGTGAGTGTTTTAGTGTTTTATCCATAGGTACGCTTGTTTTGCAGTTACCAATCACTGAATAGGTAAGATAAATGATACAACAATGCAATTATATAAATAGTATTATGAAAAAATAATTAAGAATTGCTTAAATTGTTTTATCTCTGGTTGACATTATCCGATAGTAACGGATGGCAACAACTTAAGCATTGCTTAACTTTTGGCATATTTGTATAAGTGAGACCAATAAATAGTATTTAGCTAAGTATTGATCATACATCACAAATTGGATGGGAAAATTGGCACAGAATATTTATTTACCTAAATGCAATAGCAAAAGTTTAAATAATACGAGCACTATAATTTAAACAAGTACACTCAATATTTTATAAGTGAATATATTTAAATTATCATCTCTTCTCCTTGAATCTGAACGGAAGTTTAACTTTTTACAATGGTGTCTCGAAATAAATGTGTTTTCGTGTACCAGTGCCAATGTTCTACTTTTATTTAGCTAATAACGAGGACACTTTGAATTTGCATAGAGAACATCCACACAGTTCTTTGAAAATTTTCAGAGCTTTAGATAAATGCTTATGAAACAATTCTAAAGTTTTTTGTTGCTTTCAATCGGTGAAAGAAAAAAATCGGAATGAATTCGATAGCATTCCATGTTAGTATTCCCGAAAAGCGACGAAAACCAATTTTATGTTTGGACTTGCCTCTGACTATGGCCTAGTGGATATCCTTACAGATCTGAGTAAAGTAGGGATGTAGGAATGTTCATCATAAGGTTGAAGTGGTGAGTTATTTTATCTGAAGCTTCTACAGCTCCTACATAATTGTGTGACTGAGATTTGATGCGGTCACATTAAAATGTTACTTATTATTTTATAATTATACAGATTGTTATACCGACCGTCGTTCTCGACTGGTGCCAAGTCCAATGACATCGTGGGATATTAATACATTTTATTTTACAATGCCAAATGCCTTACAATTTTAGTAGTATTAGGACCGAGATCTTGATAAACGGAACATATAAACTGTATCTAGTAATATTGACACTTTAAAAAAATCGTGTAAGTCGTATTTCATTTACAATAAGAAACTATAATCTTTTTGGGATATTTATACATTTTATTTTACAATAACAATGCCTTACAATTTTAGTAGTATTAGGACCGAGATCTTGATAAACGGAACATATAAACTGTATCTAGTAATATTGACACTTTAAAAAAATCGTGTAAATCGTATTTCATTTACAATAAGAAACTATAATCTTTTTGGGATATTTATACATTTTATTTTACAATAACAATGCCTTAGAATTTTGGTAGTATTTAGGACCGAGATCATGATAAACGGAACATATAAACTGTATCTAGTAATATTGACACTTTTAAAAAATCGTGTAGTCGTATTTCGTTACAATAAGAAACTAAAATCTTTTTGGGATATTTATACATTTTATTTTACTTTTACAAATGCCTTAGAATTTTAGTAGTATTTAGGGCCGAGATCATGATAAACGTGAATTACTTATAGACTGTTTTTAGACATATTGATATTTATAAAAATCTTGTTAGTCGTATAACATTAAAAACAAGAAACTATAATCTTTTTGGGATATAGATATATTTTTAGATATATTTTATTTTGCAATTCCAAATACCTTACAATTTTAGTATTATTTAGGACCGAGATCTTGATAAACGGAACATACTTATAAACTGTATCTAGACATCATTATTGACAAAAATTCCTTGTTTACAATACCTAAGACATTATAATCTAGCTAGATCAAAAACACCATAAATACATTGCTGACTTTTTGACAAACTACGACTAGTAGGTACCTACGAACAAATTAAACTAACTTATTTCCCTATTATAAAATAATCATAGTTTTTTGTGAGTAGGTATTGCAACTCTTAAGCATGGTGACCAAGTAAAAAGACATAAAATGAGAAAAATAAAAAAAGGACTAGAATAAAGACGTAAAAGCAAATAATCTTGTACCATCTGAATAACGACAAACGCCTGAAAACTACATCTAAACTGAACTACACTGAAGTTAAAAGAAGTCTTATTTTATAAAACATTCGTGTGTGTGTACAGTAGTGTGTGTACCTATATTAATGATATTGTTGCGGTTTGCACGAATAATTTAACTGGAGCTGTAAAAAACAAATGGCTAATAAAAGAAGGTTAGTGCTCACCTATACAATTTCTTATATTTGGTAGGCTTTGACTAGGCGGGGTTCGAACTTGCGACTGTCTCCATCTTGTTTCCGGAGATGCATTAACCGCTGCGCTACCAGTCGTCTCCAAGTCACTAAATGGAAACTTATGGGAAATCTTAGTATATCCCATAAGTTTGTTCGTGGAGACGACTGGTAGAGAGATAAAGAGATCATAGAATTATCTATAAGTGATTTATGGATTTGTGGCTTTATTTCACCGTCAGATTCCGTTGCTACTTTGCTACGAATCTTATGTTTTAATTATATTAATAACAATAGAAAACCTTATATACAAAGAGATACAAAAAAAAATATTGTTACAAAAAATGGACGAAGTCACACTTTCTGCAAGCTCAAGCCAGAAGTCATCATACCTAGAAACTTGGACCGAAAACAAAAAGAAGAAAGACATTTTTAAAAAGTTTTCCAATGCAGAGTGAAAAGTTGAAAGCTTTGTGTCACGTGATGCAGTTTCTAATATTTTGTTTCACATTTTGATTTTCGAACAAAACTCTGATTTCTCTGACCGCTCTGTTGCTAAAGTGGACCTCGCTCTTCTTTCTAGCTTTATAATTTGGTAGTTTGGAGATGAATGAAAAGTTACTTACATTATGTTGGTTATATAAACGTGTTGCAAAAATTCACTTATAGTTCTTAAAATAGTTAATCAATAAGGTAAAACTACCCTTGAGCTGGTATCAGAGGCCCAATTCTTGTAATAAAAATTAGTCAAAATAAAGTTTGGATCACGATCCTACTTCCTATCCATTGTCAATGTCTTAAATGTTAGAAATGGTATTCTAATACAACGCGGTAATGTGATTAAACAGAAATGGGCTTTTCTAAAAAAAAAGTCTTGAATTACACCCTGATAATCCTCCTTAAGGAGGAAAACTGGAATTGTGACCGAAACACCAAGGATACCAAGAAAAAGCGTTAGGTCAGAGACCAGGTTGATAATATGTAACCAAAACCAAGCCAAAAAGTGCTAAAAAGACTCATATCACCAATTTTAATTAATTATTACCAAAAAAATAGGCACAACGAATTATCCAAATATTTTAAAAACTACCAGTACTTATTAATAGTTATTAGTAGTTAGGCTTCCCAATAAATTGAAAATAAGGTTTCTTAACAAAAAACACTATTGATTTCCGTAATAAAATAAGCAATTACTTTTTTTTCGATAAAGAACGGGTTCGATCCCCGAGGTCTTAAAAGATTTTTTTTTTAATTTTTGAATGTGGACTAAAAACCTTTTTTTATAACGTGAAATTTTCACTTATCGATATGTTGGTTGGAGTCACCAACAGGTTTCAAACCTAATCGAGGGTCTTCTTCAGAGTGAGTGCGATCCGCACTACATCCCTCCGCGTCCCTCCTTGCACTTATGTACGTGAAAACTTCCCGTTTTACAAAACTAATGAAATAATTCACGAAAGGTATTTTAGTAGTTTTATATTATCAAAATCAGTGACTTGTGTCTTTTTAACGTTTTTTTTTATATCTCTTAATGTTTAGGATTTCCTTTCACTGATACTTTTCAAGGAAATACCCTGCGTATAAAGCCTGCGTCGAATTATTATTCTGCTGAAAAATACCAAAACAATATTTTCATTACCACTACTAGGTACTTACCAGACAACTACCTAGGTAGACAAGGTCTAGGGCCGAAACAGATGACATTATGCTAAGTTAATTAGATAAGGTCAAATTACAAGGGTAACGTATATAATCAGATTAAGTGGCGATCCACGTGAAAAACAGGACGCAAGCAAACTATGAATGTCCTGCTTATGAATTAACCTAATTTGGGTATGCAAATCATGTACCGAATGGCTATTTACTGCAAAATTTAGTCTCATTATCATCACCATCAGCCTCATCAGGTCTACTGACATAGGCCTCCCCCCATAGAATGTCACGACAGTCTTGAGAAAATAAAAACAAAATACGTTGGTCTAGACCTTAGACTCTAGAGTGCATAAACAAAAAAATTTGGTCAGACTGTTTTCTCCTCTATGTATTCACTGTCTCATGAGAGATGTTAAGATATGCTCCAAGAGAGTAGTCGTTAGACTGTGTATTTATTTAGTTTTTCGCATTATTTTAGCTAAATACCAGATCAAAAAACAGGATCAGGTTTAGGATCGTAAAATGTAGAAATATGTGGCCTCTGTATGCGAAAAGAACTTACAGTGCACATGATATTAAAAACATGAAAACAAAGTGGATTGTTAGTAAAACGCCTATTAAAAAATTATAAGATAATATGAAACACGCATATAGTAGCAGTATAGTATCTCATAAGTTAAAAGTAAACATCAAAATCCAGTAAAAACACTGAAATAAACTCTTCAAAGCGGTGATCCTATACAAAATAAAAATAAATCTTTTGATGCGTAAATGCCGTCAATCTGGAAGATAATCCCTAACCACGCTCAAAATTTTCAAAGGTCGTGGCTTGAGGAAACGCGACGAGCCAGTACTACGTCACGAACAGCTGTGCAGTGGTGATACTGTGAAACGACCTGTGATTTATGTATCGCCTGTAAATGCAATGTAATGTAATGTGTAATGTGAGTATTGCTGTGTTCCAGTTAGAAGGGTATAGGTGCCGGGGAAACTACAGATACATGAGACTTTTCATCTTCATGTCGGCGTTGTGCAATGCTAATTAGGACGCGTTCTAGGTGGATGTGATCTAAGAGGTATTGCATTTGTAATGGGCTGGGGTTATTGCTTAACATCATGGTGGGCAACATGCCAGTCCCGTCATTTATTTAAATAAAAAAACATTCGTAAAATTAAACAGTAGGAGATAGACACAAATTTTGAATGAGTATAGTATAAAGACATTAAATAACTTTGTTTTTTTTCTCAGTATAATAGGGAATGGCTACCAGTGGTGTGGTGTTAAGCCATACTCCGTTGCACTTAGGACGCCACTTTAGCATTTCTAAAGTGGCGTCCTAAGTGCACGTCGTGCACAGGAATTAATTAATTAATCAGTTTTTGAATTTTTCGAGACATGTATCAGTTTGTTCTCCGTCTGTTTAATTGTAGAACCAATAAGCTGAGTCCCGGCCGCAGGTGGGCCGCTCATATATATTTAGATCGCGAGTCGTAGTCCGTTCATTGTCACCAACCCATGCCAAGGCCCACCACTTGATTGTTGGCCCATCACGAAACTGGCGTTATGTAATTATAGCGGCGATGTCATTTATTGGTCGCTAAGAATTTTTGTCACGACTACTTACATCTTTTAGTTTTTGTTAGTGAAAATGTTCATAACTTATTGACAGGTAATCGAACTATATTAAATTTTATCAGCGTCAGTTCAGCATATTATGTCACTCATAGGGCTGAGAGGCGGCGCGTCGCCTTTAGTTACTTTGTGCTTATGTAAAGACTTGCTAGACTAGAGCCCATGACTTTTTTGCGGGTAATTTTCAAAAGTAAAAAAATCAATGAAAGCTTGTCACACGTTAATTTTTGTCATTACTAGTACCCCCAGTACAACAAAAACTATTTTTTGTTTAACAAGTATCCTACTTTTCACAATAGCATCGGCTTCCAAATCGAATTTCAATGTAAAATATGCTATAACGCGCTTTCGCAAGATTTCATTTGGCACTGTATTTTTTATACAACTTTAAACACCCCCTTTTATCCACAAAGTTATGGTAACAGCCGGCTTCAAAATAAGTTCTGGGTGAAAAAGAGCAAGATGATGGGAAGAGTCGGTAAATTTTTCCTTTTTATCTCGGTTCCCACAATTTTCTAAAAGGTTATGTTTAAAATTTGTTAACCTGAGGCATTACTTATCTTAATTAGCCTTAGGAATGCCAAATTAAAGTATTTTTTGTTTTTGATCATATTACTAATTTAGAATATTCCTACCTCAGTCAGTACATTTGGAGGTTGATTTCAGTAAAAATAATAGCCCATTAAGTACTACTTACTGTTTTGTGTTATAATGAAAGCTTTAGAGTCCAGCGCATTTTATGAAATTATTCTGGAACTATAAAACTTTCTTTTCAGATTTTTAATTAGGAGTTGAAAATTCAATTATGACCCGCTCGAACGTTAATTATTCACTTTCGATATATTTTTTGTTATTACTTGCATGAATCTGATAATTTTATGCGTGAAAGAACAATTCATAAGTACTAAAAAACAATCGAGAAAAGAGCTCACAATTTTTTTATTTTTAAGTTGTTTCATGTCGGGTTGAGATTTTTCAAAAACACTTTAAAAAAATGTAATAACCCAAAAACCACAAAATATCGCAGTACCATGATTCAGAAAGGCCATGGTACGGGTTAAAGAAAAAAAAATTAATGTCATCGTTTGGGCCACCTGTATATAAATTGAAGTATTAAAACGTAAAATATCATAGTGACACTTTGAAGTCGTTATAAAAAAGTAATCAAGCAAAGTCGATGGAAATAAACCCGCGGTACCGTGGCGACGGTGACGCGCACAACACGTTGTTCCGAAATTCGAGTCCTTTACGAAGAAGCATTTCCCATCCTTTAACGTCACATCAATCACTAATCCAATTAAAACTTGTGTTGAATGGAACTGTATTTTGTTTCAATGATGCTGTAACTTTTCATTCTTAATGCCTGAGCTACCGCGGTTAGGTCACGACTGTGTGCGTGAGTTTTATTTTACAGGCACTGTCATACTATAGCCGGTTCCACTCGCTTTGACAAATAGTGTACTGTTTAATCGAGATATTTGTAGCAGCCATCATTTTAGACATCTTTTCTTCACACTGTTGCAAGCTGTGTGACAGGCGTAGAATTAAGAAGTACTATAAACGTAGTACTTATTAACTCTATAGTTTAAGGTGGAACGTTAGCAAAGTGGTTCAAAATACAAATGTTATTATGCTTTTTGCTTATTAAAGCTCATCAGCACTACTGATTTTGACTAACACATGTTTGAATTGATACTATCTCTAAATGTGATTAGTATAGTTACGAACGTAAATTAACGTTCCACCTAAGACATATTATGTGGCTAAGGCTTAAATTGTTGCTTTTTTACACGGATGAAACACTAAATGGAACTAATTCAGAATTAAACACGAAAACCTATGGGGGCTGTCAAAATTATTATCCTCTTTGCACCCTCTTTGTTTACTTTAATTGTGACAGTATAATGAGTAATCTAAACAAAGTTTTAGGCGGGTCGTCAAAAGTTGATTAAACATTTAAAGCTGTTATATCCACATTAAAAGTTTGGGAACTACTGGCCTAATTCATAATGTTAATAAGCAATACTGCTTTTTGTATGTCAGCATCAAGCTGAGCATGGTTTTTTTTTAGCTTTGCTATGTTCCTAAGCCATTTTTGTGGAGGGCTTATGGTTTTCAACCCATAAAATGTTCATCTCATTAGGTAGTTATATCGGTTCAAATGATTTTGTTTAATTTATATTTTAGTTTCGAACATCATAATGATGATACAATTTTAATCATGATGATGATGACGTGTGTGTTGAAACGAGAATAGATATTAAACAAGATGGGTTGAACCGGTTTTACAGGCTGATTTATTTAACCACGAACCTGGTTTGATAATTTGGTCTTTATTCTGACAAATTTAAAAAGGGAGAAAGCGAGACAAGTCTCATTTCATTTCACCTTGGAATGACGTACCGTGGCGAATGTCACACTCATTGTGACTTTGTTGGTGTATTTTGTGTTTTAAAATATGTACTTGTGCTGCTCCAGTTTGAGTTATGGCACTGCTAAAAATACAGATGACATTCCATAGAAATCAACAATAGTTCGGTCGTCGAGGGTATGTTGTTAGGTCATCTGAGGTTTATTAGAATGTATTATTCTGATCGTATAGATATCATGAGAACCATTAAAACATTAAATATTTTTTAATTTAAATAAATTCAGGGGAAAATGAAACCTTTGACCTGAAATCAACAAATAATTCCCAGCTTCAGTTAGTTACTTCTCACCTGTGGTTGTTATGTATTCTATGCTTCTGTTTGAAGACATAACGTGGCTTTTGCAAAACAAATCAATAGATTTGTTATGGCTATCTAAATGTTTGTTTTAAAAATTAGATCTTCATTTTTCTTGGTTGCGTTCTCGTGAAAACTAATGCGAGCTACGTGACGTAGGTACGCCCTCTACTACGGTTCAACGCCCCACGCAATCAAAGTGTGGGTTCAAACGTAATACTTTTTTGAATCTTTTTTTGTGTTAATTAAAGATTTTGTTTTTTTTTGCTTATTGTAGTAATTGCTATAGTGACCAAAACTACAACGGCAGGAATTGTTTTTCACTGAATATTTATGTAGTCGTTGTCACAGTACACGTATGCAAGGGTTATTACTGTTACGTCCGATACCACTACGTAGCGAATAAAAATCTATTGTTATGCGAATGGTTTTATGCTAATGATTCCCACCACGTCGCGAAGTAAGTTGAAAAGTAAATAGTTCCTTGCTTTTTTATAAAAATCGTTAAAAAATATTTGACTATTGAATGTACCTGAACCCAAAATAGGATGTGCACTGTATAAATAACGGTTTTCGCTGAAAAAGCCTCGCAATATTTTGGCCATGACATCGCAAAGTCTCCAAAGTAGCAATTTTCGTATATTTACATATTCTTATTTTAGACTTGCGGTGAGACATTCTGGTTTGGTTCAATGTGTCATAAGTGTAAAATTGTCGCGCTAAATATAGACTGGCCATCACTTCGCTAAATATAAAAAAAAATACAGTAAACAGAGTTATAATTATTGTACAAATTCAAGATTCCAAATTTTTTATCAACTTTTTTCACTACAAAGGACAGTGCCCAAAAATATATGGAGCCTCGTTTTGTTTACACCATTATCCTAGTTTTCCAAGGTTAGAGGTTATTTGTCATCAGGCCATATTTTGTGCTACTTTTAAATGCTATATTATGAGTACTTTGTAGGTAATTTTTTCATCATCCAAATGAGTGTTATTTTTATAGGGTTTTTATATACTCACCTTGCAATATTATTTTTAAAGTTTTTTTATATAAAAAAAAAGTCATTTTTAATTTACAACTTTTATGTTAAGGTATAATTTAAGCAATATTAAAGGGGAACATATTTGTTTGCAATATGGTGAGGTCTCAAACGTTGAAGGAACACACTGTGAGCAAAGCGGCGTGTGTAAGAGCCAAAAATTTAAAAATAAGTGACATGGTATGAAAGTAGTCTCTGCGACGTGAATTTAATCTTTTCACCATACAGGTAGTTTTAATATAGGTTACTAAGCCCTTTTCAGGGTCACCGAACCTCATGCTGGTTTCTGACGTAACGCAGGATGACAAAAAAAACTGGTGATACGAAGAAGTAGTTAGTGAGACAACTAATTTCGTAGGCCGTGAATAGACATTCTTCTTTAAAAAATAATGTTTAGTAGCAGTTATCTTCGAGCATTCACTTCACCAATCATACAATCAATGTTTGTTATAAATTCTCGCCTGGAGAATCTTCAGTTCAGTTCACGAGTTCTATGATCTACTCATCAGTAGGTTTGTAAAAGCAGCGATGTGTCACATAGATGAGTTTTCCAGTTTGATGGGCAGGAAACTTAGCAATAAAATATATTGTATTGATAAAGTGATACTACTGCTTACATTTTTGTTTAAACATAACAAAGTTACAAAATAAAGTAATGATGGTTAATTATTTTGGACTTGAAGCATTGGAGATTCAATTTCAAAATAAAATAGTTTGAACGCTTTTTCTTGTCCGTACGCTAGTGGGAGTTAATCTTGAAAGTATTTACTCATTAACCGACTTCACAAAATTCTCAATTCCGTTGATTTTTTTGTTACCATATCACCGGCGTTGATGAACCGATTTGGAAAATATTTTTTTTATTTAAATAGATATACTTCCAGTTTGGTCCCATTTTTTTCAGAATCCAGTTCTGATGATGGAATTCATGAGAAATTGAGGGAACTCCTCAAATATTGTAGGCATACGTATGGCGATTTTGATATTTTCAGCAACAAACCAAGCATTTGCATTCAGAAAGTATCATAATCCTTTCACCACTATGGTTCTTTTAATCATTTTCTTTTCATCCAAATATTTAGTCGAATACAATGGCGGAAGTCGGTTTTTTAAATGAAAAGTTATGAATACTTCATCTCTACAAACGTGAGATTCAATTCGTTGAATGTAGAGTCTACTTGTTGTTATTGCAAAAGTAATCATAATAATCTCTATGTTAACCAAGAACTAACAAAGCAAAATCTAGTAGATTTAAAGTTTTATTGTTAGTGAGATCATAAATTTCTCGTAAGTTGCTTTTATCTGCAATCAGTTAAAAAGTAGCTAAATGTGCTATCTACCATTTGAACGCAATTTTACAGCGGTAGTAAAACGCTATTTATGTCTAACGTGTTCCCTCAGAGCTGCGTTACGGGATAATGGACCAATCTTTGTGCTGTCGCATTTATAAAGTGATAATGGCTAATGCAGAAAGGGAAATAGACATTCATTACTCATTAAAATTATTGCATCGTCGAACACAAATGACTGTTTTTCTCATGGAATATAAAAATAGAATGATGCAGTTTACCTCACTATTAAATGGGTGAATGCTTTATGTAGGAATGTGAAAATATCCTGTGAGTGCAAAGAAGATTATAGACGTGTTTTTTTTAATTTTATCTATATTTTTTATTTAACTTCATAACTTTTATAAAAGTATATTATGTATTAGAGTTATGTAAAAGTTGTGTTTTATCCATATATCATTATTATTATTTTTTACTCTGTACACTGCCATCCATTACTGCTTTGCTCGTTTCAGTACATCCAAAAGTTGCCTAAAAGAAATCACTTTCAGCGATAAGGCCGCCGATTGTACTGCTCATTTTAATAAATCCTATTATATATTCCTGGTGTACAATAATATGAGTATATTTATCTATAACTCATTCTCAGTTTTTTTTTTAATTACAGTATAGTTTTTTTTTTAATGAGGATATTCTTAATTTTGCCAATATCAAGTAGTACAGATTTATTTAAATAATGTCAAGTAATCAAGTCCTCTGTCAAGTCATGTTCTATTAAATCGATGGCAGCTTACTAGAATATTCCTGGACAAGTTCCACCCCTTCAAAAAGACACGCAATACACTTATTTTATTTAAATTCACTACCATGTGCTCTTTATAAGCTACACTGGTTAAAATGCCACCAAAATTACACGATATAATTCAAAATAACACAAGAAATGTGATCACCTACATCCCAACCCATAGTTACAGACAAACAATTTTCTTGATATCGATAAGAGACGAGATATGCCAATATTTAGGAACGTTATACCTTTTTCAAAAAACCTAAAATGCAGTATATTTCCTTCAAAATGCACTCAAGTTTCTTTAATTTAAGAATCTCTAAGAAAAGGTTGACCCTGGAACTCCCATAATCTTGCCAGAATTTAGGTTTAGATACCTACAGTTGCATGTGAATAGGCAAATCACTAGGACCTCGTTTCTAATATGAGTAATGTAATGTATCCATCAAATGACAATTACCCTTCTGGATCCGCTATTGAGATAAGGGAAAGTCCTCAATAACCATCCCAACCTATTCTATCAACCTCGTCAACGGGCAAATTTTGTCAGCGGATTCATCTTCATTCGACTTTTTCATTACATCAGAATATGATGAGATTTGGTAAGAAAACGAAATTCACCTGAAAAAAAATATCTTTTACGTCAACCACCACTACCAAAAATTATTTTAGAATGTTATGAACCCAACAGAAGGTTCTATTTTTTTTTGGTAATGTAATTACGTTTTTGCATCCTGGCTTCTCAGATCGCTCCGAACGATTCCTTTGTAAAAATGCTAATCGCCACTTGATTAACTTGAGGATGGGTTTAAATCCACTTAAGGTGAAAGTACTGTATAAATAGTTACTTGATATAATAATACGGCGGTGTTTTCTCACATGGCATGGCACCTTGTTCCGAGCCGGTTGCGGGTGTTAATTTATTAATGAAATGAACGCGTGTCGGCAACATCATTAATTCGCAACGGACCCACCGCAAGCCTGCTCACACTACGCCGAATTAACTCGTTCTTGTCCTTTGTGAGAAACATTATAAGTTACATGTATTGTGTTTTTTTAAATTCTTAATTTTCTAGCAAATTGCTTGCTTGGTTATTGTTGAGATGTTTTATTCAGTAAATATGGGTATTTAGTCAATTAATTAGTGTTACCAGTCTTCTAATAAAAACCTTTTCATAATAAATGTCCACAATTTTATCAGCGATACGTCACAAGCGTTGAGTTAACAATATAACCTGAGCCGATGTTGACAGAGATCTCGTTACTTTAGCTAGATTTATTGGACCTCATATTTTTAGGTAAATAAATTGCTTTTGTAACATCGTTTTGGCTAAAAAAAAACAATTTGGACCACCAGATGACACCTATTTAGTTAGCATGTTAAAGTGGCAATGGACAGGTCATAATAATAAAAAATGATTCAAGATTCAAGCTTAAAGATTCTCGAGTGGCAACCACAAAGCAGACGGTGAAGTAGAGGAAGGCCCCTCTTGATGGACTAAAAACATGACAAAGGTTGCAGGTACGCGGTGGATGGAAGCGGCTCAAGACGGTTCGTCGTGGCATTCTAGGGTGTGGCCGATGTCCAGAAGTGGACTTCTATAGGCTGGTGATGATGATGTCGATACTTATTTTGTCGTCTGACGATATAATCTTATATTTTTGAAACAATGTGTAAATAGATAAAGACAAAAGATAAAAGAAAAAGAAAGAAGATTAAAAGCTATACTTTTTTATTAAATATTCATAAAGCGCTCATTGAATGTTGTTTTCTAAATATGGTGTAAATAGGTTTCTTATTTAAGTACAGTCAGATTACGATTCAAGCCTTTCGCAAAGAAGAGATTTTAATCATTTGCGAGTAAAAAATGTAAAAAGCTTTTCAATCTACTTTGAAACTTTTTTCAATTTAGTCGAGAATTGGTAACCTTAAAAGTTGGAACTAAGTCGTTTAAGCAGTAAATTTATAAACCCTTCGATTTT
This sequence comes from Epirrita christyi, assembly GCA_951392215.1. Classification (NCBI taxonomy): domain Eukaryota; kingdom Metazoa; phylum Arthropoda; class Insecta; order Lepidoptera; family Geometridae; genus Epirrita; species Epirrita christyi. Next base: position 6,504,153 of record OX595839.1, on the reverse strand, counting down.
TATTGTCACTCAAATTATTTGCGTGATAAAGATATGATGGAAATAATTAAAAACTGATAATTTTTCCTTACTTTTCCCGTTGGATGACTTATAGATAGAATTCGAAATATAAACTTCAAAACGAGTTTATAGTAACTTATATACATATATATCAAAATTTCAAAATATAATCGTATGTTATTACACTTTTTCTCTTAACAAAATACTTACCTCCTTATTCATGATCATTTTTAAAACCTGTTTTAGTTAAAATATGTTTTGTCTTGTTTTGACGTATGACATTTTACATCAGAGAGAACAAAACAAAAGTTATTTCAACTAACATAGGTTAAAAAAATGATTATGAAGAGGCCCTTAGTGTTTTAAAAAATTTTTTGTACCATTATTATACAGGGCTAATCCAAGAAGATTCATCATCAGGGCGATTCCACCAGTTTTTTTTTTATTTTAAGCAATTGATTGTCATTTTACTTGTCAAACGTTAGTCATCGAGTGACTTTCAGTTAGGGAATAAGGGGGCAGATCAAGGACAAGACAAGACAGGCAGAACGCAGTGAGATCATTATTGTGAATGTTCCGTTTTTCCAAACATGCTTTATTACGCATAAAACAAATTTATACTTCAAACAATAAAAATTTATGAACTAGCTACTTTCGTTGCGACAAAAGATAGATCACGAAATATTTCAGGCTAAGCCATAAACTCTAAATTGTATTCATCTCAAAACTTCCATCTCCTGTGAAAAGATGACAGATTAATTAACATTTACAAGTTTTATAACTTCGGGCACACAATATCTGTCCAATTAGATCTTATTCCCACTTTGAAATATTATATTGGAGACGAAATCCAATTCTAGGAGAATTCATCAAAATACAATTATTTATTAGAATTAGGGTAAGTAAAATGTAACGATTAGCTCACCACTTGTTAAGTCTATATTCCTGCGATGTGCAACCCACGGTGAAAAGAAGCCCTTTGAGGCTATACCTACCCCTTCAAGGAAAACGGTTCTTCCAAAGGTGTGTTTATATATATGCATACGCCTATAGGATATTAACCAGCAAATTAGAATTAGGGTTTCTCTTTTAAGTAATTATGTAAGTACATTATTATGTAGACCTGTTATTAATTCATCAACATCTTTCAAGCGAAGTTATTGTTTTTACTATGTGCATTATCCATTGAGCTATATCTATGATTCTTGTAGGTATTTCTCATTCTTCGTCATTGTCTGAAATTCAGCTTCTATTTTGGCTAGTTTTGCCACATTTTTGTGCCGCATTCTCGACTTCTAGCGGTCAGCTGTCAGTCGGCGGAATGTAGAGAACATTTTTGTCGAACCAATACTCGCATGGTTCGTCGGTCAATAAATTTGTCATCTCTAGCCTTTATCTATCGAATCGTATCGATAGGTCGTAGCATGGAACTAACCTCAACTAGTGGTTCGCCCCGAACTGAGACCTCGCGATAGCACCTCTATCAGCCCGACTACTTAACTAAGTAATTTCTATATTTTCTATTATTATTTTTGAAAATTTTCACCTCGAGGTCTACCAGTATAGTATCTATCAGTAACTACTCTAATTTCCAACACATCATTGAAATAACCTTTAAATAGGGCTAGGCAACGGGGCGTAATACTACATACCTGTTAGTACCTATATCAAGTACCTGACGAATTAATTGATAACGTCCTTTTGACGAAACCTTAGAACTCCAACGTCATCCAAATTCCTAGAAATGGGAGGTCAACAATGGAGGTTATATTGGTTTCTGTTTCATGGAGTACAAGTTTCTAAATTCTTCAATTTCAGACTTTTCCCTGTAGTTGTGACACAAAAGCCACAAGCATACCAAATTTCAGCATTGTGGGATTGCTGGAAGTACCCTAGAATTTTTGTTTTTTATGTTTTTTATTTTCCCTAATATCTCGAAAACTACTAAGGCTAAATACTTATTAAAAACAGTTTTGAAATGTCCAACCAAAGTGCTCTCATTAGACACTTAATCCCACTTAATCTGACTGTCTCACTTTTATTTTTTTTACCCCCTCTTGAACCCCAATATCTCAGCAACCCCCTAACCGATATAGCTCATAACCTTACCTACAAATTGTACCAACACTATCTACTCCCATACCAAATTTCATGAAGATCGGATTAACGGTTTGGAAGTTTTCATCGGACAAACATACATACATACATACATACATACATACAAACGCTGATTCTTCCAACTTGACTCAGAGAACTCGCTTCGCTCGTTCAATAACGTATATCGAGAGTATAACGTGTAACGTATTATCAAAATTAAGATCAATTTGTCGAATTTATCGGACAATCGTTAGAGTTTGATGCTACCAACCTCGACATAGTCCCGTTTTGTCGAACATTAATGTAAAATTTTATCGATTCAGATATCCATACTTGCTGCCCAGTACCCACAAACCTGTATCATCATTTATACAGTTCACAATTACAAACTAACAACTGTTATATATACCGTAGTTTGAACTTATTCTGGCACGGAAAGATAATGTGTTGCCGAAATAGACCACGAATCATAAGTGGCACAGTTTTGTTACGCGGCCAAGTGCGGTAAATATCGGTCAAGTTTGAGACTGGTGTACGCCTCGGTGTAAACATACCGATGTATGTAAATTATGGGGGAATTACTGGAATCAGCGGGGCAATAAGCTGGGGCAGTGAAAGATGGAATTCCAAAGGCGTTTCAATGTTTGCAACTCATTATATATTTCTTGGTGAATACAAAATATAGATAAATGACAGAAAATTCTTTATTGTACATAAAAAAAATACAAAGGCGAACTTAATGCTGAAAAGCATTCTCTTTCAGATAACCTCGGTGTATTGCGGAAAAAGATGTGTCGGTAGTGCACAGAAAGGGAAAGTGACAGTTTATCAGAAAAATAATATTACTATAGGATATTAAACAAACTAACATAAGAAGTACAGAAAAAATATATATTTATTCAACCGGACTACGGGCAAAGAGCGGACAGGTGGTGTCAGAGCTCATCAGCAAATGTGTACCCTAGCTTCAATTGAAAATGTCAAAACATACGTTTTACATTTATTTATTAGGGAACGAAGTCTCATCGGCCATCATCATTTTCGAAATACCCTCGTAACCAATTTATGTTTGATCACGTCCCATCCATTAAGAAAAAAAAGAAATTAAGTAAAAATGAAACCGTTTTAAACATACCATTATTAGCGTTATTCATTCAGTTGAATTTTTTAGTAAAAATTTTACTTAAGTCTTATTAAATGGTAAAATATAGTTTGGAAAGAGCTCTATAAATAATTCTGTTTTCATAGAATATCCCTTCGACATTCTTCACGAATATTGCTCTAGTTCCTTGATGACCAAACCAACATGAATATATTATAATAGTTAAAACATCCTCGCTAAAGTTATTACACGATAGTAAATTATTTCATCCATACTCTTGAACTCGAGTTATTAGTGTACCTACGGTACTTTCATACATAAAGACAAAGGTTGCCTTTTAAATTATATAGAGAAGATATTTTAGGCAAAATATTTTTAATTTAAGTACAGACAGCAAAGCTAATTGGTTACCCCTGCGTCACAGATACAATAATAGTTACTATATCCCGCGTGCTAAATAACTAAAATTTTGACGTATTGGGAGACATGTCTAATTTTTTCTTTGTATATAGATATAGTTTAGTGTTAATTACACAACTTGAGATAAAAAAGCACATAAAGAAAAATGAATTGCCGTCTGGGGTTATCTCCATTTTGTACACCAAATAGAAATGCAAATTGTACTTAAATTAAAATCTTTACTTTAAAATATCTTGTCTATATATTTGTCTGTCAGTATGTATAACTCATTCACCTAATACTTAGATATAAATTTACCAATACTGATCTATGAAGTTATCCGGATGTGCCGGTAAAAGTTAAACTGAATCTCTCAAATATACACACAAAAGTCCACATCAGGTTACCACCATTACATTTCCCGGAGGACTACGACCCTAAGAGTAGAAAAATATGCCCACGTTGCGTGTGTTTATTACGAATGAAGGAATTCCCAGAGAGACTAATGAAAATTTATATGAAGGTTGGACGGTCAGTAATGCCGATGAGACTCGCTGTCTGGTAGCGCCCTCCAAGCCGCCACCGTTATAATGAACGTTTGTTAACTCTATTTGATGAATCGCTGGTATTTATACTTGTCAAGCGTAAGATACAAAAATACATTCTTTAACGGTCATACTAGCTTACCTATTTATACTGAGACGAAGGTCAAAGTTTTAGGGAGTGAGGTGAAATAGAAGCTTTATATAAATAAGCCATCACTTCAAAAGGACTTCTCTTGTTAGTCAATTAAGGTCCAAAACAATTTTGGGGTGTCTGGAATCCATTTAACCTTTTATTTCTCGAAAGTTAAACAGCGCGAGTAATATACATAATTTGTAGGCTTCTGAAAGCTTTATAGAGTGTCATTGACAAGAACCAATGTTATGCCCTTCAGTCCTCACTTCAGCAGCTAGTATTTTAGGAATATCTTATGTAGAGGCACTTTAAGCATCTTTGTAATAGATTCTTTACTCATATTAAGTAAGGTTTAATTGATGTTTCATTAATAATTAATGGGCGCTTTTATAATTTTTAACGCGACGATATTATCGTGAACGTCCACATAAGACGATAACACAGGGAAGTAAATTGTATGGAAATATATGAAGACGCTTTTAAGTTTCCGTGACGATGAAGCTATAACGTGTACGTTGGACAGGACGCTACGATATAGCAAGCTTCCCTCTAAAGCCGTCGCGATATTTATGCGATGTGGTAGTGCGTAGCTACAAAAGTTACTTTAAGTGTAAGTGAGTCCACGTGATCACGCTCCACCGCCCCGCCTCGCGCATTTGACTGGCATCCATCACGTCCACCGACTGTGAATTATAAAAACGCATTTAGCGTTAGATGTCCACGTCCACGTTAGATCATGAAAGACAACGTCTACGATAACGTGACGTGCGAATTATATAAGCGCATATTATGAAAGTAAAGCGCCTCGGCAATCTTCGTTCGTGACTGACAGCCGCTATTTCAGTTACTCGCAGTAATATTTCTCGAAAAGACGAAGATTTTGCTAGATATTAGAGCTCTTTGTGAAAAAGTTCGATTGGGGAAGTACTGAAACCATACCTATTTTTGCCTGCAAGCAGTAGTGCTCGCATTGCTGTTTTCCAGGTTGAAGGGTTGCCGGTAAAATTACAAGCCTGAGAGACTTTTCATCTTTATGTCTCAGGATTACGAGGGCGGTGCAATGCCAAAAAGGGCGCGTCCTTGGTGGACGTGACCTAAGAAGAATTGCATTTGTTATGGGCTAAGGTTACCGCTTATCATCAGGTGGGCCACATGCCAGATCCACAATTTACCCAAATAAAAAAATATAAGATTGAGTTTTATTCTTGTAGGTTTAGTCGCGTTGGAACAGGAGTAATTTTATTTTGTAAGACGTTTTAAAATTAGTCTTGTGATTTCAATGAATAAAATACTTTTGAATTTGACTTGAACTCTATTTTCTATCGAATCAACTAACATTTTTTTTTTTAATGGCCTCTGAGGAATATCTCAATATTCAAATAGGTCAAGACGTTAAAGTCTTCTGTCAAAATCATGTTCAAGTAAAGCGATGGTAGTTGTACTACAATACTACAATGTTCCTTGGACAATTTTCACCCCTTCAAAGAGATTCAAAATTATCGTTGTTTCAATGAATAAAATACTTTTGACTTTGACTTACGTTCTATTTTCTATATCGAACCAACTACGAATCTTTGTGAATCTAGGCGAGTGTAGCATTACAATGATTATGGCATAATAGTGTTATAATAATTGACGCACTCTACCTAAAAGTACATTAAAACCAGATTAAAACAAGACGGCTTACGATTACAAAAATTACCGAATTTTCGATACTCGATCAGCAATGAATAACTGACAATAATGGTAAAATGGCGATACCACACGTTTTAAAATAATTTTAGTGAAATTGCGAAAGATTTCTGCAGAATTTTATGATGGTAATAAAAGCGTTTAATGTCTCAATAATGGAATGCGGGCTTTTCCGAACAGATCTTTACACATCATGTACACAATACCTACCTATATATCTATAGTAGGTATAAATGCGATGGTATCAATGCGATGCGATGAATGTCACTTGTGGACGCGTCGCTTATTTTGTCTTATTATTTATATAACACACTCTGAGGTATTTATAATTATATATGTTATGTTTATACAGAGAGGTCCGGAAAATTATTGGTGCGCAAAAAAATATTGGCTCTCTATTGTTATTCTGTTGTAATATTAGGTATGTTAAAGTAAGCTGTTGGTTATTCTGAAAATAAATAAAATATTTTCATAAAAAGGTAGGTTCTTTAAAGCTCACAATTGTTTCGTATCTAACTAATATACCTACTATATCACTATACTATATTCATCAGCTTCATCAGCAGCCTTTAAGTGCCCACTGCTGGACGAAGCCTCCCCCACAAAATGCAACAGAGGGAATTTCCATAGTCACGACGCTTGGCTGGCGGATTGGTGATCGTAGTATTTGTGTTGAGTACTCCAGATGGATGCTGCCACCCATCCCCTGGTTTAATCCCTTAGTCGTCTGTTACGACAGCCACGGAGGGGATGGAAGGGTCTTTTCTTAGGCTGGATACACCACGACTATATACTATTAAGCTTAGATATTTTCAAAACTAATGTTGATAATTCGTTGAATTTTCAAAGCATTTTGTAATGTTATAATTTTCAAAATGAAATCAATACAATTTTGAAGCGATGTTTGAATGAGCTATTAATTGTTGTCAATGACATTTGAGTACACTGCGCTTGAAATTCAAAAGTTTATTTTCATTGCTATTTACCATTACAGATGTAATAACAGTTAGGTACCAGCCGAAACCTTATAAGGACGGATAATGAAGTCTGACCACGCAATCACACCTAATCAGGTTATCCTCTTATCTGGTAGGTTTCTCAACAGTTAATGAAAGAGATGTTTCAAAGCCAAATAGCGGCAGTTTAAACAAAATGTTATTTCTTACTGGCAATTAAGACTATCAACTGTAGAGTCGTGTTGCAAATGCGATGATGATGGCCATGTGTTGCCATGTCTTGGCAGTTATTCTCTATTATTTCCTAGAAACTGAAACCGATTCTCTAATGCCATTCAACGCTTTTCCTACATTCTAGTCCGTCTCTTACCGATATGTGTTTCCTAACAAGTAGAAAGAAGAGAGATATCATCATCATCATCAGCCTATGAAGTCCACTGCTGGACATAGGCCTCCCCCATATAATGCCATGACGATGGTCCCGGGCCGCCTCCATCCACCGACTTTCTTCAACCTTTATAATGTCTTTAGTTTAACGAGAGGGGGGCACTTGAGAACCTTTATAACCTTTTTAACCATCGTTTGATCTGCGAGCTATATCGCCTGCCCATTCCCACTTCATCTTGCTTACTCTAAAAGCTATGTCAGTGATTTTGATATATGAGCATATATGGGTTGTTTCAATTCTATACATAGCTTAGTAGCTAAAGTTATCCCTAGCGAGAAAGAAACTAATTGCCATTTGTAGGTAGTGTTTCTTTCCAAGATGACTTCATTTATTTTACAAATAAATTTGAACATTCCTACCTCTGATATTCTTAAAATAAATGTTAAAAAGCTCCTCGGCTCAGTCTTCAAAGGGTTTTTGCCTAAACATCACGTCCCAATAATCAAGGGAGAAATTAAATTCACTCCGGTTACTGTGAGATAATATCGAAGTAGGAAAACACATGTTTGATATTCTTTGATAATTCTACCATGTGAATTAAAGTAGGTGAATACTTTAATGAGTAAGATTTGATTGATACCTGGCTGTTAGTTGTTTGAAATAGAGTTTACTAGATCGGTGGATAGTAGCCTTTTTTGCTGTTGCCACTGATTCTTTCATGGTGCCTCATGGGGGTCTAAATAGAGACTTTTTAGATTTATTAGTAAAATCGTTCATATGATACGACCAATACGTGTACCTACATATTTCGTAACGTCCGAAGTGGCTGAACTGATAGCAGATTACATCTGTCCTGCTCATTGCATCAGTAAAAAACGGGACTAAGCACATGTAAACAACCAAAATGAAAACTACTGCCATCTGAAATTCAACCGTTCTGACCATGCTTCATGCAATACATTATAACATATACGATTATTATTTTGTACCTGAAAAAGCTTTATATCATATAGGAAATATAGTGGGACCAACATAGTTGTTCAAGTGAACAAAATTGGAACTCAAACCGGTTATAAAATGTATACACAATAATTACAATATAATTTTTTAATAAAAAACTGACTTGACTGACTGCCACTGGGATTTCATTCCCTAATTTCATGTTTTATGTTCTCCACTAGCTTCACTATTAACTGAACAGAAGTTGGCGTCACTATAATCTCTGATTGAGTCAGCACAAATGCAATCGCTCTTCTCATATCGGAAACTATCCTCCTATGGGAAATTAATATGGTGTGTTTCCTCTACTGTCGATATATGTCACCAATAGATTTGATATCAAACTCTAGCTGTTTGTAGAAAGATATAGTGATTTATTTCCTTGCTTTAGTTACTCTAGTCCTACTCGTTTTTAAGACTTTTAAAAGCTTTTATTTACCTGTAATTGTCAGTATGTAGTAAAAACAGAAAAGAAAAACCAAAACGCAACACGTATGTGTGGTTAAATCATGCAACTGAATTTTAAACTTCTACCCAACCGATTGAGGTGAAATTTTGCATATCTGTCAAGTTTAGATTACAATACAATATTGTGACAACAAACTGATCTGATGTTGGAGGCGGAACGTGGACAACGGACCTCCTTGATGATTAACAGTAGCCTGACAGAGTTTGGGCTCATTTTGATTAACTAATGGTTTTGATAACTAATTTCATAAAAGCTTGTTTTGAAACTAAATTATTATGTCCACACACGTGACGACGTCCCGTTATCTTGCCTTTGCGTAGGTAGTCGACAACTGAAAGACGCGCGTCGGGCAAGTAGACAGTGACCAGTTTTGGCAAAGTGCCTTATAGTTTTTTAGGGTTTCGTTACTGAATAAGTAAAGAAATCTTTAGGGTGATACTTCACTGTCTATATGTCCGTCCATTTGTCTGCCGGAGTGTTTTTCTTAGTACCAGTTCTATTTGAAATTTGTCACAAATTATAGAACCCATTTACTAAAATTCTATGTAAAACATTTTGGATTTTTTTTATGAATAAGGCTTCAAACGTGAGTGAGGTTTCTCTGCCTGAGAAAAGGAGTCCTCCGACTCCTCATGTGGGGTAGCAGTATCCATCTGAGTTCTCAACACCAATATTGCGATCAACAATCTACCTGCTAAGTGTGGTGATTGTGTCAAAACTACCCTATTATTTACTGAGGCATCGTCCAGCAGTGGAAGTCTACCATAAAAATTAACGTGAATTAGGATATTCAATGTCTTTACATTCCACTAACTCAAGTCAAGTAGATTATTATGTGAAAGGTCTTAGCACATTTATATTATTTTAATCTAAGCAAGTAATTCTTTGATTTATGGCAAAAATAAAAATCCCATTCCCATTTCTCCAAAGATTAATACACATACATACAGTAAATACAATAAATAAAGAAATAACAAAATACAAGAACTAACTTAACTACTTATGGTATAAGTATTTAATACTAATGTTTAAAAAAATGTATTTTGGTTATCTCTAAACAACCAAACCGACGCATGGTACTGGAGTCTGAATCGCACTTGGCCAAATTAATTATTAATGTTAAAAACAAGGTTGAGTTTCAAAAACTCCACTTCCGCGTCCATTAGACCTTTATCGTTTACTTACGATGTTCACACACTTTCTAGGTTAACTTCCAGTGAAAACGCGAGCGTCACCGCATTTTATATCAGGCTCGGTAATTTTTAGAAGGCAGGCAAATGGTTTGATGCACTCAGTAAAGAGCAAAAACATACACATTGAGTTATCAGTTTGAAAGGTTCTAAGTAAAGTAAAATGTTAAGTCATGTATTCACCAGGAGGTAACCGTAGGGCAACATCTCTCTTGCAATGTCTGGCAATAAGTTTGGCAAGCTGGCAAGACATGTTGTAGAACTAAAAAAATATATTGTTCAAAGTGTAATTACATAAAAAAGAAGCTTTTATTAATTCTGTAAAAACAACTTAAAAAGACTTCCTTTAGTAATTAAGCATAGGTACATTTTCAAACCCAATGCACAAAACCTGACTTAACCCTGCACTTGGGATTATCCCAGTGTAATTATACCGACAGAGCCTTCGAAATGTAATCCAAGAGTAAATTCAAGTTCCATGTCAGGTTGAAATTGATTATAACCTCTGGGGACAGACAATTCCTTAAGAATTGATTAAAGAAGAGAGTTTGATTAAATATGGAGTGATTACTTACTATGCCGTGGTGTTTGGCCTTAGAATAGAACTTACCATCTCCTCCCGTGGATGTCGTGAAAGCCAACTAAGGGATTAAACCAAGGGATGGGCCTGAGAACTCAGCGGAAATACTGCGATCACCAATCTGACTGCCAAGCGTGTTGAATATGGCAACTCTCCCATTGTATTTTATGGGAGAGGCCTCGTTGAGCAATGGATGCCTGAAGGCTGCTGGTAATGATGATGATGTTGTGCAAGTCCTAATTATGTGGTAAAGGACACTTGAGTATAGGAGTTCAATATATCGGACGGCAACCGTGCCTAATCACCACCCTTCTTCAATCCCGGGAATTATCTTACTTCCTGGAAGTCACTGATATTTTTCTGGTCAAGACACTCGTAAAGTAAATTGTTCCTATGCTATCTTCTTATTTAATGGACGTTTTACTTATCAGATGATCCGGATTTTCTCTAATCTAATTCTACCTTCAGTGAATCTGCAATCCCTGTCCAGGGCTTACAGCGGGCTTACGGAAATTACCTACTCGGCTCGTAGGGATTCATCAAGGCTCCAATGAAAATAATTAAATGAGCTGCCCACTTTGGAATCTATTTTCAGCATGTAACGTAAAAATAGGTTAGAGCAGTTTAGCAACTTATTGGGTGACAAAGCTCACGTTTCAGGACAAACCACACAACACAACTTTGTGAAACATTACTACAAAGATCTCCTTACACTGTCATAAATGAGAACACTCATAGTCTAGTGGGAAGGACTCCAACTCCGATGGTCGTGAGTTCAAGTCGCGGTTGTTTACCAATGGATTTATCTATTTATGTTGAAGGGCAAAACATTATGATGAAACCGGCATGTCTTAGAAGCAAATAGTTGAAGACATGTGACATGTGCAATAAAAGAACCAGATACTCCTGAGCAAAGGCGCACGGAATCCTTTTACCACACTGGTTTCTTTCACTATTGGACACTGGGCCATTTTTAGGGCCAACTCCCATCTAACCTCACCACTAGCTCACCTCACCTCATCTCTATCTGGACTCTGAACTAATGTAGTGTGACCCTGAAAATACCGATGACTTAAAGCAGTAGTACCTATACCTAGTAGTGGCCGCAGACATGATTTGCGCATCATTTTAATAACATTGTACATAATTGAAATAGAACGCAAGTTCTCGGTTATTGTAAAATAATCTTCTTGCTATTTTTTCATAGTCTTTCCTTAAACGTGCTCTGTCTTAAACCTATTTCACTTTCGTTTTGAAGATGAAATTTATTTGCATTAAAATTATGAATAAATATTAAAATTCATTTCTTTTTCAGTATTTTGAATTATTTCTATTTCAAAACGATACGAATAGAAGATATTGAAGCAGTTTCACTAGTATGTTCGTGGACAATTTCCACCTATTTCAAAAGACACGCAATACACTTATATTTAAATTCACTACCACGTGTTCTTTAAGTAATTTAGACCGGTTAAAATGCCACCAAAATTACACGATATAACATTAAAAAACACTAGAAATTTAAATAAAATAAAAATGGACGATGTCTCGTTTCGAAAAAGCAGAAAAAAGTCATAGATAGCTCGTAGTTTAGCTTTATAGTTTGTGACGTATATTGACTTATAGACTACTTGCACGCGCGTCAGATCATCATCATCGCTATCAGCCTTTAGACAGCGATAAACGAGGCCTCCCCCATAAAAAACAATTGGGGGGATTTGCCATAATCAGCACGTTTGGTACGCGGATTGACTACCGCAGTATTGTAGTTGAGTACTTAAGTGGATGGTGTAATACCTGAGTCGGTTGTACGACATCTACGGGAGAAAGCGGAGGGTTATATTCTTAGGCTGAATTATATTTTACATACGTTAAATGAGTTTACGTATGTTAAAGCCACGGCGCATTTTTTAAGTTGAAAATTAATTCAAATGCTAAAAGATTTCTTTTGCTATTGTAAGATTGAGATTGAAAATTGTTCAAGCTCTCGCATTTTCTTAAACTAACGAGGAAAGGTCATTCTCACCGTCGAATAACTCTCTTCCTTTTTACTTACTCAGAATTTTTATGATTTAAGTATTTGTATTTGTATTTGTATTTGACAAATACAAATACAAATGATTTAAGTAAACTGTTTATTTTATTGGGTTTGTAATAATTGGTAGTGCCTTTAAAAAAATTGCCTTAATTACAATTTGTAATGTCTAATTATTCAAGTAATAGTTTAATAAAATTAAAAACAAGAAATAAAAGAAAATTTGCTTGAAATGGAATAAGTTAGGTTACATTACATTCAAGAAGTTGGTAAAAAGCACTTTTCTAACGCAGTGTAAAGTCGTTTGCATGGAAATAGGAATATCAAAAGTTTGTTAGATAAAGAAGTGGTTATTTCTTGCGCAAAATAATATCTTTAAAAACCAGTTTTTGTTATAAAATAAACAATTATGCAAGCTAGTTAGAGCAGAAAAAACCTGAGAAATTGAAAAAAAGTTTCAAAAGTTGGCTTCAGAAAAACCTAATTAAGTTTGAATAGAATCCGTATCAACATCATAAAGTTTTACAATTTCCTTTGAAAATCTTTAATTGCCTTCGCTTGCTGTGAAACTTATCATGTTCTCCATTGACTGTCGATCATGATTTCTCTCTTGAATGGTGTATGTTCCTTGTAAATTACCGGTAGTGCGCTAACGCCCAAAACACAACAAACAAAAGTTTGAAAGAACAAAGTTTGCTTCTATTTTGTCTATATATTTGATGAACTCCATGAAATTTTGTACACATAATTAAAAACTAACGAAACTAACGCACCACAGGTCTAGATTATTAGTGTACTGCACTAATAATCTAGACCTGTGGTGCGTTAGTTTCGAAGTCAATGTAAAAAATAGTACAGCCGGTAATTCAGCCGGTGATTCTAGTTAATTTAATACGTATTGTAGACCTACTAATACCTATCATAATCCTACTAGCACCTGTTGGGTTGCTAGTAGGTATGTTGTGTTGGTTAACTAAGCTTTGATTAGTTTGATAGGATAATCACTGTGGTGCAATTTTCTGTAGTTAGAAACACGAGTTTGCTATTACGTTATATGGCTAAAGTATCGTTTTTAGTATGTATAACTGGATATTTACTCAATTGAGTTATTCAAATTTCATGAAACAAATAAGTTATTATAAAATTGTGCTTTATCGCAGAATGATTATGATATCAGTACACAAACAGTAATAATTTGCTCTACTTGTGATCAAGGTGGAATTTCTACTTCATGCTGTATTCAATCTAATCTTGGATTGAACTTAGCATTATTATTATTATAATAATTATTATAGTTCAGGAACACGGGCAGAGACATTCCTCAAAATTTGTGTACGTATAAAAAAATCAGCCTGTACAGAATAAAAACTATTTCTTGATGGCAAACAATTTAAAAAGTATTTCTGGAAGTATAAACTTTTTACAAAAAAAAATATAAGTATCATCTAAACACTACTTAAAAATTCGATTTCAGGGCTGAACTGAGAGAAATGCAATGTTAAGTATAAGTAGCTTTATTGAAAGCAAACAAATAACAGTGATGACAAAAATAAAATGTAGCTTAAGTAGTATTTCACAAGCCATGTGTTTTAATTCAAATACAAAATACGACTGGCTTTTAAAATTCGGTAACCGCTATCAAAATTATATTGTTCGTTGGACTATAAAACGCATAAAAATCTCATCTGTTGCTATTGTTACGCGAGTTTTTATTAATAGCACTTTGGCATTTTACTCGAAGGTCGCGTTCATATAGAAAGCAGATTACCGGTGCATGGCTAGCAGTATTTGCTGACGCGAGCACGCTCACAATGTCAAAGCACTATATTATTATGCAATTTCGTTATTGTGTGGTGTTTCGGTAAGCGCTGGGAACCTGCTTTATATTTGATTGCGCCAATAAGTGGCGTAGCCAAATAGATGCGATTTATGTCAATCGTCTGTGAATCAATCAGTGATGTAAATTGTCTAGTTTAAAGTCGTTAAATACTAAGAAGTTGCAATAAAATGGATAATTGGTTTAACTGCCTTTGTCTGCAACACCGACAATAATGGCGACGTCATTAAAGTTCTTAGTGCATACTCATACTTCGAGTACTCGGTTAGATTAAATTTATAAAATTAATTCAATATAATAAATGGATTAATCGTTTCAAATAAGAGCATTAGAATCTTATCTACATTGAAGAAACGAGACGATAGCAAAGTACCAATTTGGCTTGTCTTAAAATATTTAAGCTACATAAAACCAAGACTTATTTAATAATTGAATTAAAGCTTTGTAGCTAATAGATAAGTGTATTTTGTTATACAATCTCGGGTACTAATAACAACGATCTTGTTATTTCCAAATAAGTGCCTTGATAAATGTAAACCTTTTCGAATATGGTTAAAAATTGATAAGCTGCTTTGTTATTTATAAATTGGATGAAATTCAGCGTAGTTTGTATAACAGACTAAAGTTGTAGAACCCGAACTCCAAGATTGGCTCCGTCAATCGCCTGAGAGAAACTAAAACTAAATATTTGGGTTCCACAAAAACAAATGAATGATTACATCGTTGTCTATGTTGGTCGTTTTTTCGTTTTTGTGGAACCTAAATTCAAGTTTTCTTCATATTGGTAATGTCATACAATCAGAGTCAATCTTGCTTGGGTTCTAGCACTAGTCTGTTTTGCAAACCATGAGAGCAAACCCCGCTCATTGCCGCCTCATTAAAACCCAGACCATTAGCAAGAAAGAAAAATGCAAATGAATCTACTCAGAATCACTACGTTGTAAAAATTTCGAGCACCTACTCCTTGGCCCTTGACGCGCTCGGCTATTGTGCTGATACTTGACCCGCTTGTCTCAGTCGCTAGGTTCCACGAGGACTTGGGAAAATCGACACCCTACTACTACTACTACGCCACTGAGAAATACTTCAACTTGCATTGTACGTAACTACGAGCTCGTACAATATTGTTATTGTCACTGATATAAAATACATTTACGGACTTTATCTACTCTCACACTGAAATATAAAGATTAAAAACTAAAAACAATACTAAAATGACAGTCTTTATGCACATGCCATCGAAATATAAATTTAAATAACTTTTCATTTAAAAAACCGACTTCCGCCATTGTATTCGACTAAATAATTTTGGATGAAAAAAATATTATGAAAGAACCATAGTGGTGAAAGGATTATGATACTTTCTGAATGCAAATGCTTGGTGTCTTGCTGAAAATATCAAAATCGCCATATGTATGCCTACAATATTTGAGGAGTTCCCTCAATTCCTCATGGATCCCATCATCAGAACTGGATTCTGAAAAAAATGGGACCAATCTGGAAATATGTCTATTCAAATAAAAAAGAATTTTCTAAATCGGTTCATAAATGCCGGAGATATGCGGTAACCCACATAAAAAAATAAAAAAAAAATACAACCGAATTGAGAACCTCCTCCTTTTTGGGAAGTCGGTTAAAAATTACATTACGATACAGCTCCTCTATGGACAACTGTATTATAACTAGTGGTTCGCCCCGAACTGAGACCTCGCGATGACACCTTTATCAGCCTGACTACTTAGGTGGGGAAGAAAGGGTTATTATGTATTCAATGTATGTAAGCATGTTTGTATGGATGATCCATCAGAAATCTAAAACTACCGAGTCAGTTTCTCTACCGTGAGAGAGATTTTTTATTTGACCGTTTTCTAAAAATATTTACTTACTGAGATATACAATTTTCACCTCTAATTTCCTACACAAATTTCATCGAAATAACCTTTGAATAAGGACTAAGCAACGGGGCGTTCATACTACATACCTGTTAGAATATCAAGTACCTGACGAATTAATTGGTAACGTCCTTTTGACGAAATCATAGAACTCCAATGTCATTCAAATTCCTAGAAGTGCGAGGTCAACAACGGATTTTATATTGGTTATTGTTTTATAAGGTACATGTCTCTAAATTCTTCAATTTCAGACTTTTCCCTGTAGTTGTGACACAAAAGCCACAAGCATACCAAATTTCAGCGTTGTGTAATTGCTAGAAGTACCTTAGAATTTTTGATTTTTTCGTTTTTTATTTTCCCTAATATCTCGGAAAATACTAAGTCTAAATACTTTTTAGAAACAGTTTTCAAATGTCCAACCAAAGCGCTTTCATTAGACACCCCACTTGATCGGACTGTCTCACTTTTTTTTTTTTACCCCCTCTTGGACCCCAATATCTCAGCAACCCCCTAACCGATATAGCTCATAACCTTACCTACAAATTTTACCAATACTATCTACCCCCATACCAAATTTCATGAAGATCGGATTAACTGTTTGGAAGTTTTCATCGGACAAACATACATACATACATACATACATACATACAAACGCCGATTCTTCCAACTTGACTCAGAGAACTCGCTTCGCTCGTTCAATAAAACTTTTTTCCCAAACCGATACAGCTTCACTTGGACCAAGGAGGTTGCAATGCAGTTTTTCTATACATAATCTGTGGACGCGGTGCAACACGCTCGCGCGTATGGATTTTGGCGCTAAACGTTTACAAATAAATGCAAATATAAGCTGTAATTTTACGCAAATTTAATTGTCAAATTAGTTTTTGTTTTAAAAAATGTCTGAAAACGACAGTAACGAGCGATACTGAAGAACATTTTACACCACCGGACATTCTCGAAGCTGCAACGAACAAATGAACCTCTTACCGGCGAAATCTAGAAGGTATTACAATAAATGTTACCAAGACTTTAAAATATAATATTACCTATTTCATGAGATTAGATAAAGTAGTGTATGAAACTGCACATAATTTGGTCTTAAAACACTCGTGTGATCCTATAAAAAAACGAGCCGGGTTTCATAAACTACTATTTGTAAGCATATTTGTTGTGCTGGTATATTTTGATATACTCATGTCAGCCACTATGTTTAATTTATACACCTATAGGAAACACCACAGCCATGTGGCACTACAAAGTTAATGATGGATCAGACCAATAAAAAAAAACAATATTTTTTGTAGTTTTTGAATCTTTGGAAAATAAAATAGAAAAATATGTAATTTTAATGTTTATATATCTTTAAAATGATCTAGAAATAGATGCATAAAGCCTGCGATCGCGACTAGATGACGTCTCTGTACTTAGGTGCCAGGTTGCTCAGCTATCGATATTCTACAAAAATTTTTTTGGAGAGTGTGACAGAAACTCTACTGGATACCTAATCTCGGCATCCCCATTTTGTTATCGGACAACCAGAAGCTCGACTTTGTACCATCATTTTATGGTGTAAACCTAACCTATTCGTATCAAACGGTTCAAGTCAACATTTATAATTAAAACAGCAAAAAAATGGAACACATTGCAAGCGTCTGTTTTCCCCGATAAAAACAATCAAGGATTTTTCAAGCCGAAGGTAAATAGATATAGTTTAGTCGAGCTTGCTATATCTTCGACCACATCGTCACTATTGATCAGGTGAGATGGTAATCAAACGATTGGCTATTTTAAACGAAAAAGACTTTCAGAATTATTTTGAAATATCAACAAAAACATAATCCATAAAACATCTATTTATGATAAAATACCTAGCACTATTTTAACAAACACTAAGCCCGTTTTTTTGAGTTAAAAAGTTATCCATTTATTTCGGCGTTATGTAAAAATACGAACTACACAGGATGCGTCCAATGGCTCATGTTTTCAATATTATACACAAATGGTGCGTACCTTCTGGCACTGTTGTATTTATATTTTGCAGCATGAGTGCCTTACCAACTGTTTCTTATCCAACTACATTGGTACACCTTTTATTTAATTTTTACTTATTCACGATTTGTTTTTCTTTCTCCTTTAGATTGAAGACTGGTTTTACGGAACATTGGCTGAAAACGCGAAGATCCTTCTCTCTACCTAATAGATATGGCTCAAAATCCCTTCCATAAAACATTCCTTATTCGCTCTTCAATGTTACTTGTAGCCGATAACCTAACTTACTTATAAAATCAACATTCCACTTCGGTCGTCACAACGCTCGAAATTAATTCTTGTTTGTTTTTCTCTATTTATAATTGGAATAAGATAATCGTATGAAAAAAGTTTCGCGTAGTAAGTTAAAGTAAAGCGCGTAATCCTCTTCGGAGGGTGCGAGGGGTCTGCGCGATGCGGTCTCACCAGGGATGTACGTAATATATCCTGCGGATGAAGTAGTTTCCCTGACATACAGACACGAATCGCTGCCCCGGCCACGGCAGCGGCCAACGCTCGATCACCTCATCGTGCCGCTGCCGCTAGCGTCGAGCGCGCACCCCCTGCTCCGCACCCCCACCCCTCGCGACGTCTCCGTCCTCAAAACGGCGCCCCCGGAGCCTGAGGAGCGCGCGCCGGCCTCGCCGACGCCGTCGCTCGAGCGCAAATCCAAGCTGCGCGATCGCACCAAGGCGAAGCTGCTCAAGAAGCTCGGTCGCCATGAGGATAATGACTTCGGCAAAATCATTAGAACCCCCGCTCCCGATGAATTCGAACTCCCCGCTCCACTGCCCACCCCGGCTTTCTCTCGGAAGAATATATTCGACCGTGACTTTGACGCACTTTTCGAGGTAGCCAGTTCGCCTCAGTTCGGGGCTTTAATCCGCGTGACGACCCCCGAGCCAGACCACCGGCCGGATTTGTCAGCGGTGCACTTCCCCTCCCCCACAGCCTCGTCGCTCAGCCTGCTTCCCCCTCGACCGTACTCCGAGCCCTCGCCGTCTCCCACGGGCTCCTTCCGAATCTCCACGCCTTCGACGCCGACTCAGCGATCATCTCTAGAAGGTTTTGAACGAGTTTGGATTTGGGATTGAGTACGCGTGATCACCGACTAACCTGTCACCACCATACAGCATGGTACTTGACCAGAAAGATAACTAGGCTTTGTTATCATATCATTCTCATGGTTTATCTAACTGAGTTACGTGTTTTTGGTTTTGATTAACATTGGTGCAGGTGCAAAAATAATGTTTAAATACCGCATCATCTATTCATACTTTTTCTTTTCTCCAGGTTCCAACCCAAGAAGTCAAGTCAAGTCGAAGAAGGTCAGTTTCTTCCGCAAGCTGAGTCGGTCGAAGGAGGCGGCGGCGCCGCCCCCGCGCGGTGCAATGTTGCAGCAGCCGTCTATAGAGATGGCGCTGCGAGAGCTGACGCACCCCACGCACAACGATCAGCTGAAGAATCAGCAGCAAGTCACTTTCAAGCTAGTCAAGACAGGTAAGAAGACATTTTAAATAAAACCTAGTTAACCTCTTATGCCCGTATTCTATAATCAATTACGCTCAAGCGTAGATTTATTGCACGATTTTGCATACAAAAATTTATGCTCGAGTCTCGTTTGAGTTGAGTCTTTGAATACATACGGACCTTAGTCTTATCCTTGAGTCCAAGCACGTAGGTAATAAAAATAGGCTGGTGAAGTTTTTTAATACCTACATATTTTATTTTGCATTGTCCACTTCACCCAGCACTTTAATATTATGAAAGTTGAATAGAGGTCTACGTGTCCAATATATCTACTTATGTTTTAAACATAGCTGAAAATTCTAACAAATTGAACCAGTTTTTCAATTAACACTTCAAAGTGGAACGATATGTGTTTCATTGCTCCAAGCCCGCATGACAAAGGGTTCCTTTACATTCAACGCTGCATTTGGCGTCGACGTAATGAGCAAGACAGAAGTCTAGATAGTTTATTTGAAAAGCATTTGTTACATTTTAATGCTATTTAAGAATATCTGCGAGTCTGAATTTCCAGTTATTATATTTGAATGATTTGACAAAACCGTTGTCGTACCACACCGACAAACGCTCACCTTTGTTCCGGCTAGTTGTCTCCTATAACACTTATTTCAACTCGTTTGACATTGCGTCAATGCAAGCTAGTGGGTACATTTAATGAGTTATTACTTGAACTTCTGTTTTAGATGGTACTCCCAACTTCTCACTAGCTAAGTATCTTTATGTAAATCATTTATGTAATCCGTGGTATGCCACAATTACTTGTATTTTATATAAATGTTTGTGTATTATTTAGTTTTTGTTCACGCAAACAAACAAAAAAATTAAAAAATACCTTTAAAATTGGTTTTTCTGGTTTTATTTCCTAATAAAGACAAAACAAATTTCAAAACTCTTCCATAAAATGTACTCGAATAAAAAGTTTAAGGTTCTTACATCTTTGTCCAACAACGCTACCCACGTTGTTGGGATTTTCCTTCTATAAGCGATTCAATGCCCATTCCGAACTACTTGAAGCGATCGGTTGACATTGAAAACAATGAACTCTCTCACAAAAATGTAACAATTGGAAAATAAGCTTTTTGTTATTTACTTTTTGCTAGACAATATGCAAAAGAATTAAACAATGAACGAGACAAAATTTTGAGAGTTGAAGCGTTATTCAGTTGAAATATTCAACGAGGGGTATCTATGAACGAAGATATAAAATCATAAACTGTATTTAAATTGAAAAAACGGCTAATTACCATTGTTTTTCGGTGTTTTTAATATAAAATGATTCCCAACCGCGAAAGTTTCAATTCTATACATTGTATTGTATGCCTTCCACTTCCACATGCAGTGAATGCAGTGATGACACAGTGAACGATTTTGCTCCGCCGGAGTGCATGGACTCCATCCAGCCGCTGGAGAATAGGCTGATTCATTCAATGCTGTCAGCTTTCACATGAGTGACGGTTCGATTACCGTGGTGTGTCCGGCCTTAGATCCCTATATCTCCTCCCGTGGATGTCGTAAAAACCGTCTAAGGGATTACACGAATACTGCGATCACCAATTCTACTGTAAAGCATGGTGAATAGCAATTCCCCCCGCTGTACTCTATGGAGCCTCACACAGCAGCGTCTTAAGGCTGGAATTGGTGATGATGATATTTACAACATAATATTATGAAGATCTGTTTTCTAGTTTTTAAATTTTAAGGAAACTGGAGCCAAGTTGAACGAAAAAACGTAGTTTGAAAACTAAAAGTCAGATAAAATAACTTATAAAAGTTTGAAGATATAGTTTGATTTTGTTACAAATATGGAAGTGATCTAGATTTTTGAAAAAAATTGACCATTAAAAATGTGAGCTGAAAATTCGGTGAGGTGTCCTTGGGTAACTTAAGCTATGCAATTTGTAGACTGCACAAATGTGCCTGACTGGGAACCTATAGTTACTGCAAGAAGCAGAATGCCTCGTTGCGTGCTCACTCTTGTGATACAGTCGCTATTTCATTACTTATGTCATAATTTTTTTACGGCTTGAGCGGGTTGTGAATTTTACTAATGGGTTTTTATAAGTTAGTGAAATTAATCACGCTAATTCGTATATAATAATGAGTGTAATCAAAAGTATTAAATTTTTACTATTGAAACTACATTTTGTAGATTTTTTACGAGAAATTTACATAATATATTATGTATATTAAGGGGTGAATTCACCAACAAATAAACAGGTGGTTAAGCAGCTGTTTAGCTTAACCAATGCTTTTTGACAGGTGTTTTCAAAGATTATCTTTAATTTAAGGTTATCTGTCACCTTGACCAATGGTTATGGAAAATGCTTGTTTATTTGTTGGTGAAATCACCCTTTATTTTAAGAGTTGTTGTACTGACCGTACCCGCACCTTTCTTTGTTTAGA
Source organism: Epirrita christyi (assembly GCA_951392215.1). Classification (NCBI taxonomy): domain Eukaryota; kingdom Metazoa; phylum Arthropoda; class Insecta; order Lepidoptera; family Geometridae; genus Epirrita; species Epirrita christyi. The sequence goes on along the minus strand of OX595839.1, from coordinate 6,481,881 downwards.
TACCTTAAATTGTATGAGTTTTTAATTTATTCAATTCATTCACAATTTTCTTCAGCGTTTACACAAAGAAAACTCAGTCAGCCCTTTTCTTGCTGTTTGCAATTCATATTACCAATCAGGCCACTTCACAGCCCAAACTTTGCAAGAATTCTTCTTGTCATAATCATAGATAGATAGATAGAAAATTCTTTATTGCACATAAAAAAAGAAGTACAAAGGCGAACTTAATGCTAAGAAGTATTCTCTTCCAGATAACCTTGGTGTATTGTGGACAAAAATATGCGTCGGAAGTGCACAGAAAGAGAATAGTGATACAGAAAAGAATTGCAAAAATAAAAAAAATAAAAGTTCAATAACTAATATTAATTAACTAAGTCCCTACTAATAATGCCTAAGATATTAAATAAACTAATATATTATAAATATATATATATAAATAATATTATTATATATACCATTTATAATAATACAGATAGAAAAGTAAACATACTTAAATAAAAATAAATAAATAAATTGCTCTTTCTTCGATCTTACTGAGGAAATGACTATAGATTCTAGACCTGAACACTGATGAGGCATCACAAAAATTGGGAGGGAGATGATTCCAGAGACGAATTGCAGTCATTGTGAAAGAGTCAGAGAATGAAGCCGTTTTATGCAGTGGCGTCATTAATTTATAACGTAGAGAAGGACGCACAGGACGCCCTGGTGCAACTAAAGGAGTAAAACGCTCTCTCAGGTAACTTGGAGATAATTGGTTATGAAGCAAATTTAATAGGAGAGATGGTATGTGTGCATTTCTACGGGCTCTGATATCAAGCCATTTCAGTTGCTGACGGAAGTCTGAAACATGGTCATACTTGATAATCATAATTATTATCTTAACACATTAATTAGTCTCGTAAGCTCTTCTACACTAAAATCGTGACGCACTTCACAGACGCATTAAAGTTTGACTGTACAAACAAAGGTAGCTAAACTTTATGTGGCTTACAATAACTCTGTCGTCAGAACTTTCACCAATTACCCAACAGAATTAAGCCAAAGCTATTATTAATTAATGAAATCCCTTGATACGTTACGCCCCAAATGTTACAGCTATGAAATATTCCAACAAGGCTAAGGCTACTGGTAAATACACATTTATAATTATTACACTACTACGACGAGCTCTGTGGCGCAGCGGGCGAGTAGCCGGCTGAGATGCGAGAGGTTGCTGGTTCGATTCCAGCTGCGAAACAAATGTTTGTATGATCTGCAAATATTTGATCCGGGTCTGGGTGTTGTGGTCCTCGTAGTTCTTGATACCTATGATTTAGGGAATCCTAGTGTGGGATCAAGACTACGTACTGTGACTGTTGGGTGTCATGTTATGTATGTTATGTTATGTACTGCTTATGACAACGCTCGTAGACTCTGAAACGCGTGCTATTTTGAAAGTCTTCTTGCACCCCAGCATCAAATTGATAAAACACTAGGTGTACTAAAGAAGTAGTAGTAGCAGTTACTAAAGTAGTGAAAGTTGCGCAGCAGGCTATCGAGAGAGCTATGCTAGGGATTCCACTACGTGATAGAATCCGTAATGAGGAAATCCGTAGAAAACCCAAGATCACCGGCATAGCTCTCAGAATTAGCAGGTTGAAATGCCGATGGGCAGGTCATAATAGCTCGCAGAACTGACAACCTTTAAGGAATATTGGTTCTCGACTGGCCACCGCAAACGACGCGGTAGACGAAAGCCTCTCTACTCGATTGACTAAAGATATTATAAACGTAGCCTTAGCAAACGATCTTGAGCCGCCTCCATCCAACGAGGGTGGATGGAAGCGGGTCAAGACCGTTCGTCATGGCATTCTAGGGCGGAGGCCTATATCCAGCAGTGTACTTCTACAGGCTGATAATGATGATGCCCACGAGTCAAGCAAGTCTCGGTTTTGTAATTTTCAAAAGTCAAATGTGAACATGGCCTACCATTTTGATATTTCCAAAAAGAAACAAGTACTTAAAAATAGTTTTTTAAACTCTACGTGGTCGGTAAGTTTTATTTTATTGAGTCACTCCCTTTTTTCAAAGTGATTGGAAAAAGGGTGAGTGATAAGTCTTGTTCATAAAGTATAGGTGAATATTGTTATTGGATCATTGGGAGTGAACTAATAATAAAGTACATCAGCTATAGTTCGAAATATCAATATCGCTGAATGAACGATCGAGCCGTAATTCCAAGTTTGGAAAACTTTTTTCGATATCAAACACATTATGACAAATATTGGCAGTTATTTTACTCAGAAACTTTGGTGAAATTCGCCAAACTTAGCGTTCAGTCGAAAGTCATTTAAAATGTTAATAGGTAACTAGGATGAAAAAGGAAAGATTAAAATGAATTTAATGAAATTGCAATCAGAATATACTGGGTTTAGTAAACATAATAATAAAATTATAATCGTATTGAAGGAAACTAGGGGTGATACGAAACAAGTGTTGATCACAATAATTGGCAGCCCTACATGGCCGCAGTTATATAATAACGTCACAGTAAACTAATAAAAATAAAGACCAAACAAATAAAAATATATAAATAAATAAATGCTGAACATTTCACACAACATTATCTAGCCCCAAGCTAAGCAGAGCTTGTGTTATGGGTACTAGATAACTGATATACTTAATACAATACATTACATAGATAGATATTTTTTATTATGCATAGAAAAATACCCAGAACACCCTGAACAATTATCTGCAGATCGTATAAATACATGTTCAGAGGCGGGAATCGAACCCGCAACCTCCTGCATCGCAGGCGAACCTTCGCCCGCCCCACCACAGAGGTCGTCAATGAGGAATGATTATAAAAAAAGATCGTTAGTTTATACTTCTATAATATTAATTTTATAACAAAATATAAAAAGTAGTATTTTAGAGACGGATGGCTCACTCTATTACATCCTTGATACGTTTATGGCTAGCACCTGACATAATCAATTGTTAGTTAAAAAAAGGGTTTATTTTCAACAACCAAATAGGCTTAACACTAATTGTTAACAACATAGTAAATCATAAAATTTGAGTGTTGACAAAGCTTGTACTAAAATGTTTATTCGGCGGTCTCCAGACTAGGCCAAGCCTGTACTTATTACCTCTCATATTGGTTAAAATTTTAGCAATTATTTGGACCAAACAGAAGGTTTATTGTGACTGTTATTTTATCACGAGTAATTCCACTTTCCAAGTAGCAAATTAAATACTAAACAAGGACATATTTTATGGGTGCATTCACATGAAAAGCAGGTTGCAGCCGACTACTTATCGGCGTATACTACTAGCCCATTAGTCTCACACTATTTTGACATGTGCGTATTGTACGTGAGTTCATACCGGTAAGCGCCGGTAGAGAGGCCATGACTTCTACAGCCCTACAGGTATACATATTGTAGAGGCGTGTTATATGGAGTCTGCGGTTGATGACTCGACACCAAACTTGGATACTCAGCACCACACAACCGTTGTTTGTCTTTTGCCTGGTTCATTAAATTAGCTTAGTAGACTTCTGACTTTGTGGGGTTTTGTTGTGAAACTTGGCTTAGGAATAACAATGTGAACATTATTCTGCTTCCTGTCCGCCCCTTAACAAATACTTGTGAGAGTACTATGTTGCGAACTTTTTCGCTGTACCTACTTTCATGTTTGGCGTAAACTACGTTTGCGTTAAAGTATGGGTTACCATATGGGGTACCTATTCTCAATGCTTTTTATGTAGGTTTAGGGTCAAGTTACACATACAAGTTTGTACATGCTTCAGAGAGCTGATTCTAAGTTTTGAAAAGAAATTGACACGGAAGTATGGAAAATGAGGTTCACAGAGTGTACGCTAGGGGCGCTCATCAGTGTCTCCATTTCTGAGGTCTCCATACAAAAATCCACACTTCACTACACTAGACGTCCGTGTCAATTACTTGTCAAAACATAGAATCAGCTCTCAGAACTGCGTGGATGTCAAAAGCTAGTTTCATACAGGATGACGTTTGGATGCAATTGCTTGCGTGGTCATATGATGAAGCTTGAACTTTACGATGCCCACAAACTCCTTTTAAAACTCCTTAGAAAATATGACTAAGAGCGTAGAGGCTCTACAGCTTAGCCCACGCCATTAACAAATACCGGATTTTGACGATATATCATCAACTTTCCAATTAAATACTGACTTGAGCATGTGATCATGAATCAATTCCGTGGTCATAGGTACTTAATTATTTGTTACGTGAGTGGTATAACCTTACGCTAAGCCTAAAATAATTGAGTTTCATAATCAAAATTGCCGATCTACTTGGGCAGTTCTGTTCGGCTGATATTTAATTATTATTTACCTAACTGGCTAAAACAAACAATGTTATAATTAATAAAGCAGTTGCTGATGACCAACAAAGCCTGCATTGGCTTCGGTTTTAGCAGAGACTGCCTAGGACTTGCCTCAACTGTTTCGATTTAAATTAATAATATCGTAGGCTGATTACCTACTTACTTACGTATAAGTACCTTCTGTTCTGGTTTAAAATTTTGTTTATATTGAGTACCTAGGGTACTTACTGCTTACAATAATATTAAGGTACCTATAACTTATTTACATGATTAAGTGTATGGATTCAGTGTTTTTTGGAAACAAATAAATGATTTGTAATTTGTAATTTGTTATAAGAAATTTTGCAGCACTTATAACAAAGACAAGAAACCTTGAAAAAGCTTTAATATTAGTAGATTTTATTTCAAGTTTTTTTTTTCTTTTTTTTTGTCATGCTGCGGGAATATTTATGATGAGAAAATAAAAGGCGCAAACAGGCAAATCTTGACATCACATATTGAAGCCATTTGGGGTCGAGAATCTGGGTACGTGGGGAGCAATGAGGCACTTCATTTTTTTTTAATTATTCGCTCTTATCTTATATCATTAGTATTGCGTGGTAATGCAATCAGCATCAATTTAGGAACACTTTCATCCGATACTGATCTGGATTAGTTAAGCTGTCTTTAGATCGTTTTTAACGGTCTTATCAACTGATTCAATTGTATTTTTAAATTTGTACATTCTTGTTTTAGTTGTATTTGTTTATTATAAAAATCACATATTTCACTTTCAAAATACTATAAACGTTGTTCTGTCATTCGCTAACAGCGTACGTATATGCTTACCTCAAAAAGCTGGCATTCATTATGAAAGCGCAGCAAACTGGCCCCACTGCATTCACATGGAAATCTAATTATTTCACGAAAGTTTTTATATGTATGCATAATGCAACATACAACATTAGTCTTTGTTTAATTTCTAAATTACGAAATATCTGGTGAGATTTGTAACCAAATAGATAGATAGATAGATCACTTTTTGATTACCACATAAAAACACATTTATAAAAATTAAAAATGAAGGGTAATACAATGGGCTTATCGCTAACAGTGGTCTCTGCCAGGCAACTTTTGGACGGACTGGAACATACAAAAAAGAGAAGGGGCATATTGGTGTGGCTTCTACACAATAATAGCAACCATACTAAAGTAGGTGGTTCCTTAACTTTTATTTCCCAATTTTATAAACAGCTACGTTAACTTCTCGTAGCACAGTGTTCCATAAGCTGTGTAGTTTTTACCTTATCTAACCTATTAACCTAGTTTTTTATTAAATAATTTAAAACATTAAAATTCGTGTCATGAAACGTGGTGCCCGGAATAAGCATAGGACTCCTCCAACTCCTCCTGTGGATGTCGTAAAAGGCAGCTAAGGGTTGCCAGGCGATGGGTATCAATATCCACCTGAGTACTTAATACCAAACTGCGATCACGAATCCACCTGACAAGCATGGTGATTATGGCAAATCCACCCATTGCACGCTAAGGGTTGTACGCTATGTATGTGATGGGGGAGGCCTTATACAGCAGTATAGAATAGAATAGAAATAGAATAGAATATAATTTATTTGTATACAAGAGTTACACAGAGACACATAAAAACTTAGACTAAGAGGAAACAGACCCGAAGGTACAAAGTATAACTCTAGTAACAAAATGGCTCTGCCTCAGCATGTGTTGGTTGACTAGCGAGCTAGCAACCAACGCTGGTCTTCCGTCAGAGCCACTTGTTGGCGCTACGGACCAACTACTCACATACACAAAGTAAACATACAAAAAACACACTAACATAACTAGATGTCTATCAACTGATAAAGAGTGCCAAAAACTACGCACTTAACCTTCCGTTGCGTTTCAAGATCACGTGACATATCAGCGTTCGGTTTCAAGGTACACGTATATCAGCGTTCGTCAACAACGTTTACAAGCGGTGTTCAATATTATGTATTATTTTCAAACAGTATCTGCCTGTAGTTTCACTCACGTGGTATCAGTAATACAAAGTAATCTAGGTATGTGCAATCTAGGTCATCAGCTATTTAGGCTATTTTGATAATAATCATGATAAAATACCTGTATAGATAAATGAAGGGCACGAGAAAACGTCAACAATAAAGTTCCAAATTAGTCGCCTTCCTGTTCAGAATAATAAGAGCTTTCCTGTAACTCTAAACCCCCACATTTACTTGCTTGATTGCAGCGCATGTATGTAAAATAATAATTATTAAAAATTTGCACATTTTCTGTTTTTGGGGTTCCGTTCATCAACAGGAAAAAACGGGACCCGTATAGGATCACTTCGTTGTCCGTCTGTCTGTCTGTCAAGACCCTTTTTCTCAGGAACGTATGGAGGTATGCAGTTGAAATTAATATCAAATACTCGACTTAGCAATCCCTTGAGCTGTGAAAAAATTTAACTACTTCTAAGTCAACCCAATCAAAAGATACGTCTGTTTATGCCGCTTATTTTGATAGCATTCACCCTGCGATCACTAATCCGCCTGCTTGTGTAGTGACTATGGCAAAATTCCCTATTGTATATTCAATGGAGGGAGGCCTCACCCAGCAGTGGATGTAAACAGGCTAGTGAAAATGATGACTTAATTTATAATTAGTAAATTAGAAATTAAGGTTGCGATTCTGATTTCAGTCTTAGTCAGATCACAATTTAGAGAAAACGTTGTTTTTTTTGTAAATAAAAAAGGGGGGTACGCAGATGACATGTGTACTCTCTTTTTTTAAATAAAAAAGATAAAGCGATTCGCTATGACCACCATGACTGGGATATTGTATTTTATCAGCAACAAGCTGCGCCTCGCGGTTTCTCCCCCGTGAACAATGATGAAAATGCCTATGTCCTAAGCATGCGTTAATGTGTTAATCCAGAATATACGGTATCCCCATTCCAAAAGTCACTTAAATCCGTTGAGCCGTTTGAGCGTGAAGAAGTAACAAATATACTCACAAACTTTCGCATTTGTATTATTATATAAGCGTAACAGTGTAATAGTGTGATACTGCGTCATACACATGATAATATCTGTTTTTGACGTAGCCAACACGTCAAACCATTCAAGTAGGTTTTATTCCACGTCAACAAATGTTTACACTGTGTGCAAATAATCTAAGGCAACCCACGCTAACCCCCCACGATGTGAATTCAAAGTCTTGTCACAACGTCAAAATTTTAGGGGCAATGTCGCAAATTTTGGCGATGCGAGTTCGCATCGCGTGTTTCAGATTTGTAGTAAGGGTTATTTCGATAAAACATCATCATCGTGAGCCTATAAAAGCCCAGTGTAGAAGAATACCACGACAAAAGTTCTTAAACCGCATCCATCCACCGACTCGCTGCCAGAAAAACTTTTGTACGAAAAAAAAATACCTGAAATGTAAATGTCTTTTCGAAAATCTTTAGACCCCTTTTATCTTCACTTTTCAGTGCGTAGAGTGCAAATACGAATAGGTTAATCTACGCACTCACATCGTTGGCATGTTATCATACCTAATAAAAGGGCAAAGATAATTTCTGTAGATATACATCAAAATCAGGACGGTGGCAGTGGAATGCTTTTATAACCAGCACTTATTGGTTGATACATTTAATAGCATAACACGAGTCACGTTCTAAACCTTTTACCGTAGTTTACTGGCATTGTGAAACATTAATTAAAGCAGCTTTGTCAAAAAAAAAAACTATAACATAAAGGTACACAAATGGACGCGTTCCATGCTAACGCTAAAAGCCATACCTTATTTAAATACGACACAATTTCTATCCATTCATTTACATGTTGACCATCGGTTATACTAGTTCCATTAAAAGGGCACTAAGATGACGCTCTGCAAGAAACTGAACAAACATCTAGTACTCCTTTTCAGGCGCGTCAAATACACGTGCGGAAGTTTAACACTCCATGGACCCAGTTTCCTCGTACGAAAAGACGTCCACTTCTTTTACAAACTTGTTTACTTCATCATTTATTTTCAAGTATGGATAGCTGCTGTTGTAACAATCCGTGGTTACTACAACCACTACCATACAAACACAATACGATTCACAACGCGCAACGATTATCTCCATTGGAACACAACATTCGCTTCAGTGACCGTGTGTGAAATCGCAAATGTTGACAAAATATGGAGCATCGGGAAACAGCTTGGCAGTCAGTACAATGATAAATTGGATCGCTTCATTGGAGACATAGCTTTTTTCACCGGGACATGTTTTAGTTGCTTATCCACATGCTTCAACGAATCGATTTGTTCGACGGATTACGCTCAAGTGGCTTCGTTTTTCCACTCATCCTGCGAAGATTTTTTTGTAAGCTGCAAATGGAACGATAATCCAATAAATTGCTGCAAAAATTTTAAACCTCTTCAGACGGAGTACGGTCGATGTTATTCAATAAATAATAGACATACCGAACAGAACAGCGTGGCGTATGTTACGTCCGCGAATCGAAGCCAACTGGGAATTCTCGAGATAACTTTGACGCAGGATTACGAAGCGTTCCTTCATTCACCCGAAGACATACCTTTCTGGAATATGGAATATGATCGAAGAGTAAGAGTTATATATGGAGCTGAGGCAGCAATGACGTTCTCAATATTGGACGTTGTGAACGAGCCTGAAGTTTCCTTGATTGCGCCTGACGAACGGGAGTGTCGGTTTCCCGAAGAAGTGCCCAAAAACTACCACGCTTACAAGTATTACAGTTATTCCGTTTGCATATCCCAATGCCGCATTGATGCTCAACTAGAGCTCTGTAACTGTACGCATCACTTATCTCCGTCTTACTACAAGGACCTGTATTGTGATCTAGAGGGCTTACAGTGTTTGACTAAGCACTACAAAACTTTGCGTAAGCTTAAAGTCCCGGGTACAAACGAGACAGGGTTAGAGTGTGATTGTTTGCCTTCTTGCACTGAGCCAGATTATAACGTCGTAGCCAAGAAACTCGATGAGCCTGAAAAGGAATTGAGAATGAAGTCAGCGCGGTTCCTACTAGGCAATAGGCCTTACCAGCGCATCACAAGGCAAGTCGCCCGGACAACGCTGGATCTCGTCGTGGCTATGGGAAACTGCTTTGGATTGTGCTTTGGTGGATCTTTGCTATCCATTGTTGAAGTTGTTTATTTTATTTGCTTGAAAAGATGGAAGTATATTAAAGGAAAATAAATTAATAGCTTTTGAGAGGCTTTCTAGTGTTTTGCTGTCATTTTAGATTGATGAGCAAAATCGTTAGTAACCTTCTACATTCCAATAAATTAGAAGAATGTATTAAAAAATTGTCATCGAAAAAGAAAATTGCCATATTAAACTGAATCGGTGATTTTAACCGAAGTAGTGTAAGGGGAATTAATCATACAATAGATTCCTGTTAGATACCAGTTATTATGATTATATTTATGAGTGAAAACTGAAGTTTGATGACGACTGGCAAATGGAATCACTGGAGACAAGCTGTCCCTTAAAGACGTCGTCCTATAGATCACAATCTTCAGTCATGAAATTATCGACTAAAGATACCCGATTTAAAGTTCAAACCATACAGATACTGATTAATACCTTTTCAAGACCTTTTTTCTGTAAAAAAATTAACTTCATCTTTTATGTAAGTAAGCACTCCGGTAAAATAAACATTCACTCGTAATGGTTTAAGCACCTACTGAATATTCACTGTCAAAAAAAACAATAAATAAAAGTGGAAAAGAAACCTGCGAGGTTACAAGTGTTTAAATCATGACGAAACTTTTACGGCTGGGGTATTTCATTTCTTACTTTTGTTTGCGAAAGCCTCAACAAAGCCTCAACTTATCACGGGCTGTTATTATAATAAACTGCTATTTAACGTTCCTCTTTCAGCGAAATGTTGTAGTAATGAAACACTTTTTTGTTGTTACTTACCTACTAAAATACGGTTTTACTGAAACACCATATCTGTGTCAAAAACTAATCAATAAAAAACTGAAAAGCCTGCCTGCCGTTTTATTGGAGTTTCATCAATACTTACATTTTGATATTTCAATCCAATGAGTGTTTGGTAGATAAAAGAATAACCTTCATAAATAAATAGTACCTACCTGGTCTGAGCTTTGCTCGGAAAACTCGGAAAAACGTATTTTTATGCTCGGAAAAACGTGCTGTGAACCTAGCTGGATCAATTTTTCGCCCCCAAAAAACCCCCATAGCAAATTTCATCTGAATAATTAGGACCGTTTTCGAAATCACAAAAGACATATATATATACAAATATTGTTCGATTAATAGTATTAGATTAGATAGATAAATAAAAGTCGCATGTGAAACAATAATGGAGCTGGCGGCAACCATGTTAGTTTTTTTTTAGTAGGCCCTATGTCACTCAATCCTGCGTGACTGACTTCTGTCGTTGGTCCATCGAAAGAAGGGCATTCCTACATTTCTCATGAAATAACCTACATTTCTCATCGCCCAAGCAAATAAACATAACATTGAAATAATAGGGTTTGTACGAGCCGAGAGCTAAACCTTCGTGTGAACACAAAGATTAGACAGCACGTGTGCTTGCTGGGTGAGTGGGAACAATACAGAATAAAGAAAACATGTAGAGATGGTATCAAGTTGCATCAAACCGAATATTCTGTTCGAAATTTAAATTTAAACCCTTCTTCATAGATAATATTAGACTCCTGTTACTTTTTTGTGACTAATTGAGGCAATGATTACTGTTACTGACTATAGTCAGCCCTTCGCTGGATCGTTTTAATGTTATTTGAAAACCGATATCATGGAACCAAATCCTATTTGTGTATCTTATTACACTTGATATATAATCACTTGAAAATTTGGTGCCGTGGTATGTCGCGCCTAAGAATATAACCCTCCATCTCCCACGTGGATGTCGTAAACGCCGACTAAGGGATTACACTAGGGAATGGGCAGCAGCATCCACCTGAGTGCTCAACATGAATACTGCGATCATCAATCCGCCTGCCAAGCGTAATGATTATGGCAATTCCCCCACATTGTATTTTATGGGAAGCTAAGGCTGCTGTCGATGAACTTGGAAAAGGCGCCTTTGCAAAGTGGACGAAGTATAATAAAGTTCACAAGTCTCGTCTTTACAGTGCCAAGCCAAGCATTACTATGTTGAATGCGCTCCACTCAAATGCCACCTCCAAGTTCTTGTGTTTCTTGGTCGGTATACAGTCCTAAGTGCACAGTACACACTGGTAATCCTGGTAGGTTCATTTTACAATCTCCTTTGGGATACAATTCGTTGTTTGATCAAATTATTGTTCATATTTGTTACGGTCTAACTAAACAATGAAGTAGTTCAACCCGATCGCCTTCACAGATAACAGTAGGTATTAATTTTATTAACAAAGATATACCTGTAATTACTGAAAAATTTGAGCTCCATTTCATACAAAGTGGCAGTTCATTGTTCATGTCGAAATTATATTACCTGGAAGTAAATGTACGCCAAATGATTTCGCAGGTATGAAATAATTAAGTTCTCTAATATAATTAATCAACTACGCACTGCCTAATTATGACACATGACGGCATGTAAGTTAACTAAAGCCGCATTCACATATACAGCATATTGCCGGTGCTTGTAGCTAGCATGAAAACGTACAATGTTTCAATGAGGTGTGTGGGTCGCACTGACAGTCGGAAATAGCCTGGGCCTGAAAACAAAGTGATAGTGCGCAAATTTGCATACTGCAAGCCGCCATCTCTTTTTTTCCCGTTAAGTTGTCCTTTTTAACCGAATTCTTTTTTTATTTGATTAGATATACTTCCAGATTGGTCCCATTTTTTTCAGAATCCAGTTCTGATGATGGGATCCATGAGGAATTGAGGGAACTCCTCAAATATTGTAGGCATACATATGGCGATTTTGATATTTTCAGCAAGACACCAAGCATTTGCATTCAGAAAGTATCATAATCCTTTCACCACTATGGTTCTTTCATAATTTTTTTTTCATCCAAAATTATTTAGTCGAGTACAATGGCGGAAGTCGGTTTTTTAAATGAAAAGTTATTTATCTACAAGTTGACGGCTTCGTTAAACAAATGTATATCGGCCGCTTTTCAAAGCTACGGCCAAATTAGTGTCAAATGCTGTCAAACTGTTGCGTTCCAGCCAGCGTCACCGCCTCTTTTAAAAACTTGGATAGCGTACACTCCCGCGTTGCAATCGCTTCTCATCACTGGTCTGGTCCTAGCTTTAGTGAATGTGCGGTTAAAATGACAGACACATTACGATCTTATTTTGACAGGTTTAATTAATTGTTTCATTAGCAAATCTATCAGAAGTTTCCACGGTTCTGTAGCCAGGCAGAGTGATTGACCTGAGTCTGTTCCAACTTAGATAATCTATAATTCAGACTTACAGTGATACTACACGACTCAGAGGCTCTGTCCTTGGGCTTTGTTTACCAAACTTATCGGGAACTCACTTATATGAACAATGCATTTTGTAATATCGCAATACTAAAAGCAGATACACAAATATTCCTGCTAAATATTATCACCGGGGATTTTTGGAATATATGGTTTTTTTTTATTGTAATTATTCATTTTCTTTTCATGTCATTCTCTCTCTCTTGGTTACTATGATTTAAGTCAGTGGCCAGCATAGTATGTGGGTCTAAAAAAAGCTCTAGTGAAAAATTATGAAATTAACAGTGTGGTGAAAGGATTTAATGTGGCTCCTTTCATGTACAGTCACGTGTCTTCGAATTTTCGGTGTTTTCCTTTACCTTTCGAGAGCACAAGGATTTGCATGTACTAATTACTTAACATAATAAAAGTAAGCTTATGAGTGGGTGTGTCTACTCCTTTAATGAAAACAGTTGAAACTTAACATTTTGTTTACCACTGCAATTGCCTAACAGAACCTCTGAGTGGTGCAAAACTACTCTACCCATCTATTTGCACTTTACTTTATTCCAATGGGATCTCACTGTTCGTGGTGTTGAATTATTAAAATTCAATATATCTTCAAAACAAACGTATTTCATGAGAATGCATAGGTGATATCGTGCTATTTATGCCACTTCAAGTTATTGTTTATGATACAACTCAAAATTCAGGTTTACGTACGATCAGAGCGAAGTTATTACTTTTGCAGGAGCCGTTTCTGAAATTTATCATTTTATTCGTCAGGTAGGTACCTATAGAAGAGCGATTTTTTGTTCACCCGTTGTAGATAAAACACATGCTATTCCTGATTATTTCGTTACGAATGTTCGTTCGTTCGCTTGTTGACTTGTTGCAGCTTCAAAAGTGTGAAATGCTCTTTATTAAAATGACAGTGAAATGCTTCAGGAGTTCAATACAAACTTTTCCAGTTGGTAACTTTATTGAATTCACAAACTTCTGTATCGTGATTTTAGTAAGTAATCTAAACTTCATTAACTATTCACAGACTTGGTCGTACTTATTCTCCACTTGCAGCTAATGTCCACAGTTACAGCATCAGATTGGCAGTTCCTGTCTATCGGAGCTAGAGGGCTTATAAAACAAACGAATATTTTATACAAAATATAGCATTTTATACAAAATATCGCATTTTATCTAAATATCTCCTTAAATATAGCCAATTTTACAAAATCCCTAGATTAATTCCTCATTCATTGTAAGCGATTGTATCAATTCTCTTAGATAGATTGATAATGAAACAAAAAATCTGTTTTTGTTTTTATAATGAGGAATGAAAATGAAAAAATGAAATGAAACTTGTTTATTGAAACTCTGCAGAAACCACATTAACAGGTATCAAAAATGAATTGATAATGTAAGCGCGACACCAGTTTCTCGTTGATTTGATACTAAATTACATTATTATTGCCTTAGGTTAATAAGGTCCTTAACATAAAATTACAATGTGAATGTTGGTTTATTATTTTAAAAGCATATTTTTTTTAACCAACCGTAATAATAATTCATTTTTAATGTGGTACTTAGTATCATCATCACCAGCTTGTAAGTCCCTTGCTGGACGAAGCCTCCCACGAACGACGAAGTTTATTTTATGGTGTTGATTATTCAGGTGGATGCTGCTGCCTACCCTCTGGTGTAATTCCTTAGTCGGCTTTTAGGATATCCATGGGAGCAAAAGGAGGGGTCTATTGTTGGGGTACATATACTTATTTAAAATACAAACAATTGGCTATAATATTGCGTTATTAAGTTCACGTTGTGTACAAGTTCGTACCGGTTAGCACCTGGAGATAGCCCGCTGCCCCTTACGTGGCTAAAGCTTTAGTTGGAAAACTTTCCATTTTATTTTTTATGCTCCTGTCTGGGCCTAAAGGCATTTAAATATTTTCATTGTCAACTCCAGCAACCAATGACAAATGTTGTTATGAATAAAACATTTTTATTTTACTATAATTGTATCAGACCTATGATACATAAAATTAAAACAACAAACTGTTTAAATATACATAAATTAAAAATTTATTTTAGATAAAAAACAGAGTTCAGGTCACCGACCGTAGGCAAGGTGCCCAAAAGGCTGTCGACGTTACCTATCTATCTCGTTGGATGGCAATATTTTTTTTTCTGTGATTATGTTACTAAAAACAAGACCTAGACAAGAAAAAAAAACCGTTTTACTTCGACGTAGATACTCTGCTTTTTACCCAAAAGAGTAGGCAGAGCTTCAATGGCCTCTTTTCGCTCGATAGGAGCCTTGGCTTTAGCATAATTAGGTAAAAGCTTCTTTTAGTGGACTTTGATAAAAAATGCATGTACGTAAGAAACTAAATTAGCCGTACCTTAACTTTTTAGCAAATAAGTTACCTTAACCAACATTAGACGAAAACTTTTTATACTATTTAGTAATGTATAGGTAAAAGACAAAGTATAGTTAGGTAAACTTTGCAGACTTATAAAAGCACTCTTAATTAAAAAGTTTTCAATCTTAAGATAACTATAGTCTTAAACTTCGCACCCACAGGCGGGCTTAGTGGTCTTTGTATCATTCAATAAGGTAAGAAATCGAATTACATAAAAGTTTATCTCTCGATAAACATGAATAAAAGAAATAGAAGGGACTTATTAAGGTTTCGTAGAGGCTCTACGAGATTTGCTACGACCGTTACAGAGTATAAGTTTCTTGAAGACACATTTTTTGGAAGCCGGTTTAAAACGTGAATATAGTTCTGTTTACTATAACAGCTATCTTTATTTTATAATCGATAGACTATATCATTAAATATAACAGAACGAGATTTACAACCGAGCCCGGTAACACGTTGACACTTTATCATACTTTCTGCATAATTCATGAAGCAACATTGTAATAACCAACAAAACCTACCTTACCTTAGTTCTAAATATTCTATTAATCTATACAAGATAGTGCTAGTAAACTTCTCTCTGATGAAGCAAGACAATGTGGCTATTTAATTAAATGCACGAACTCTAGCTTTGACTAGTGTAAACAGCATTTTAATGATGAAACCATAAACCACTGACCATGAGATTATATGCTATCCTATTAATGGGAAAGTCTGTATGTATGTCTGTTTGTTTGTTATTTAATCACACGGATTAGGTGGAACCAATTTCAATAAAAAATATAGATTATGCATGTATACACATACTACTGTTTATCCTGACAACAGCAAAAAACTCTCACCCATTTTAAAACGATTTTTTTTTGTCTTGGTTAGGACATGAATATTCTTATAAAATAAAATAATACCACTTATGTTTGCTATAAGTTAGTATAAATAATTATTGAGTACCTAAATTTTTTACCAAAAATCAATGTTAATAGTTAAACTTTTAAATTAAGCGTGATACGACGAAACTCACAAAGTTCTGATATATATATATAAGCATAGTAGCTATGTTTACCTAACTTGAACTTGTAATGATTGCAAGTTATAATATAATAGGTACTTTCTAATTAGTATCAAAGTCTTGCGGACGCCCACGGCTTACGTGTTGTTCATATTTTACCCACACACAATATTGTGTAAATTTTATGGTGAGGTGCAAATAAGGGGGTTTATGCGGCATGCTAACTTACGTGTTTTAAATGAAATTTAGCTAACACCAACATAATATAAGGATAATACTTTTAACACTTTTTAAATTATTTCTAATAATTCAACCAACTCAAAGCAAACCGACTTTTTTCAAATTCAATGTTATGAATCTTTTTGATGTAAAATTTAGTGCCTTCCATACAAACTTCAACACCCCGCTTCAACCCCTTAGGGGATGAATTTTGGAAATTCAGTACATAATGTAGGTACCCCTAGACCACAAAATAAATGTGCCCTTCAAATTTCAGAACTCTATAGGACTTACCGTTTAGGCTGTGCGTTCATAGTCACTCAGTGAGCAAGTCAGTCAGTCATGCAACGATTTTATATAATAAAACATTGATTACAATATTGAGCACATATTTGTACCTTTTAGTTCAGTAGTAGTACCACCAAACGGCGATCACCAATCCGCCTGCCAAGTGTGGTGATGGAAAATCTCCCTATTGTATTCAACGCGGGAGCCTTCGTCCAGTAGTGGACACGGGCTGATGATGATGATGATGATTATTTAGTAGTGTAACGGGAAAAAAATCTTATTTTGAGGGAAGAAATCGTGGGTATTTCACCAAATAAAACACGTGGCCAGACATTTTGGATCAAATAATTTATCATAGGTGTAAAGTATATCATACATACAGATTTAAAGCTAACATGTATGTTCCTGTTTTTTTTAAGTATATAACCTACATTTATGGAAATCCTAATATTTCCCCCATCTGTGAATATCACATGTTTTCAACTTTATGCTTTTCTATATCACCTACTTTTCATATAATATTTTCCTTCGATAATGTAAAATATTCAATTTTTGTTCCAGTATCAGACTTCACAACTCAACTCTCTCAGTTGTACGAGAGGCACTCATCAGAACTTCAGGTTCTAGTAGCGAACTTCCGGAAAAGAAACAGTGAACTGCGTAAAGAGAGGTAAGTACAAACTTTCTGGTTACAGGATCAACATATTATACTTATAAATAGATTCACTGGTATGATTTGACTGCACTCATCTGGAATTTTAACGAGACGTGATTTAAAATAAAGCTTGAATACGGAAATACGGATACGGATACGGAAGACAAAAGCTTTGTCAACAAGGAGGTTTCAAACACAATATGTTTAAAGTCCATTAGTAGAATGCCCGCGACTTCGTCTGCGTCTTGTTTTTTCCAGGCAAACTTCATCACCCCCGCTGCCCCAACTAAAAGGACGATTTTTTTTTCTCAGTGCGCCCCTATACCAAAAAACAAATACTCCTCCTATATATTAATATATAAATTAATTTAATGAATTGACGACATACGGCTTAGTCTGTGCGTTGATAGTCAATCAGTTAGTCAATCACGAAACGATTTTATATTTATATACTAGTGGAACGCGCCCACGACTTCATCTGCGTGGAGTTTTTCAGACAAGCTTCATCAACCCGGAATTAGGGAGTGAATTTCAAAAACTCCTTTCTTAACGCATCCCTAGACCACAAAAGGAATATGCCCTCAAAATTTTAGGTCTCTTGGACTTTAGGCTGTGGGTTGATTGTCAGTCAGTGAGTGAGTCAGTCAGTGAGTGAGCCAGCCAGTGAGTGGGTCAGTCAGTGAATGAGTCAGTCCGTCAGTGAGTCAGTCAGTGAGTTATTGAGTCAGTCAGTCACGCAACGATTATATATGTATATTGATGAAATTTTGATTTGATTGAATAAATCTACCGGAGTTCCATAAAACCCTGGCTACCAGGCAGTGCGTCATCTGGATTTCTCGTCACTGACAACTTCCCAGATAAGACATCTCTTAGTCTACATCTTGTAGTAATACTTTTTTTGTTGTAAAGGTAACTTTAGACAGCCTAATTTTTTTATACCGTTGACTTTTTGTTTTTTTCTTGGATAGTCCTACGGCTGTAGTAAAAACTCTTTTTAATATTCAATGGACTATACAGAGTCTCGATACTTTTATTAAATTACACAAAATATATAAAGCGAAAAGAACGCGTGCCTGACTTATTTGGTACACCAAGGTCCTGTCTAAACAAAGAGACATTTGATTTTTCCATAGGTACCTATTCGTCGAATCAAATCAAATCAATAACGAAGAACCCCTTACCTTAGTTTAAACTAAAATAGAGCAATTAGGTGGTAAAATATAATAATACGATAGCGATTTTTAACGATGAAATGAAGGTAGTTACTCGTATTTACGAGTACATTCCCGTCTCTAGTAAATAGTCAAATGTAATTTGACAGGCCAGATATCTGTTCATTTGGTCTCTCATTAATTGCACCGATGAGATTCCGTATGGTTCTAATTAAATGTTGTCAGACAGTAGTCTCCGTAATCATAGATTTATTGAAAGCATACTTACTTACTCTATAAAATTCTGATGCCCTTTTCATCCGGCAATTTTTATTTACGGGACACTTAACGCATTTAAAATTGACGGTTTCTATAATAAACTGAGAAATGTGACATTCCTGAAGTGTCTCGTAAGCATTAGTTGGCCCTTAAGTGGTTGGAGAAAGTGAGAAAAAAATCCATAAAAGAAAATGTCTCTTCTTGGAAAAGTAGTTCGATTTTATTGAATAAAATGTTCATCGAAATCAACTGTGGTGAGTCAAACATTCGAAAGATTTACTAATAAAGGAATTACCGTATGCGTGACATTATAAGTTTCCTTTTCAGCGGTGCGATTTCAAACACACACGACGGCAATTTTAAAATTTCTATACATCTGAAACTCTTTGATGACTAAACCTCTTATACCTATGATATTAACACAAGTGCCTCCTCCAGTACATATCCTGAAAAACAGTGGTTAACGGCCTTTTAGATGATATTTAGTCAATCAATCACTTTCAAAAGTCACACCCCAGCACATACATATCTCAAAATGTAATCGTGTATGTACTTCAGAGGTATTTACCATTGTTAAATACCTCTGAGATAAATACACGATCACTTCGATTCACTGACACGGTAATGATTGATAAGCAAATCTTTGGCTTACTGGAGCGCAATATCTTTGTAGGGATAACTGTATCAACTTGGAGTTTGCTGTTCGCAAAATAGCTGTATATTTTATATATTACCACATCGCCCTGCTTTGCTCGCGTAGTAACGGGATTAATAGAAGCCTATGGTAAATCCTGGAAGGCAATTCTCGTAATGACTTAACATTCAATTTACAATAAAATCTCATCTCAGTCACCTTTTGATCAATCGTCAACCTTTTTGTTGCTCAGTAAAACGTTGGTTAGAGCGAGAAAGATAACGTATGCGTGTGAAGATTAAGTAATAGTACATCTATAGCACACAGTGAAAGACATGACAGCAGACTGAGCTGAGATTTGGTGCCGAATTGTTTATAATTTGTGATCTATTGAACGAGCCATATTTGTTTAAGTTTAGTAAAAACGCTCAGATAAATGTGAATACAGTACTTAGGACCGTCACCCGATGGATCGATGACATTTAAATGTTCACAGGAGTACGGTGGATGGAGGTGGCTTTAGACCATTCGACGTGACATTCTATGAAGGTGTTTTATAAACAGCAGTGGACATTTACTGGCTGATGATGAAAAGGTTATTGATTTAGACGACTTTTGTGGCACAGCGGGCAAGTAGCCGGCTGAGATTCGAGAGGTTGCGGGTTTGATTTCCGCTGCGGCACAAATGTGTGTATGATAAAAAAAAATTTTGTTTCTGCTAATATTTGTTCCGGGTCTGGGTGCTAGGTACCACGGTACTCGTAGTTCCTGATACCCACGACACAGAGAACCGTAGTGTGGGATCAAGACTACGTATCTGACTATTGGGTGTTATATTATGGTATGTTATGCTATGTTATTTTAAAAGTTTAACCGGTTTTGTCGCATTCGCCGAAATAGCAACACATGGCTTAATTATTAATTTTACGTTCTTTTCTACAAGCATTTTCGTGGTCTCTCGGGAAAAAAACATGTCCGGGTACAACTTTATGGGGAAATTCCGGGAAGCTTGAAAGCTCTCATGATGGTAATGTAATAAAATTACCTGTCGCTTGAAGTCACAATTTATGTTGTACACACGGAATATTTTACACGTTGAATTGTAGATGGTACAGTTTGCACCAATTTTAAATGAATTTTGGGTGAAGATAGCAGCGCTTCTCTGGACTGTTGAAAACATTTAATTTTGTACTTACAGTCTGATTTTTATCTGAGAAATTTTTTGTTTCAAAATCTTGCCAAGCATTTCACAAATGTATTGTAAAAACTAGTTGCGCCCCGCGGTTTCACCCGCGTGAAAAATGATGAAAATTGATGATGAAGATGATAATGAAAAGTAGCCTTTGTGTTAATCCAGGGCGTAAAGTATCTATCCATTCCAAATTTCACTCAAATCCATTCAGTAGTTTTTACGTGGAAGAGTAACAAACATCCATCCATTCTCACAAACTTTCGCGTTTATAATATTAGTAGGATAGGATAGGATAAGTTGGACTTCTACTGTTTTATACTCTTATTTTTACAATGAAAAACAAATAATGGGACACACAAAACCCATCATAAAATGGTAAATAGGCTAGGGCAGAGTCTGCACAGAAAGTGAATAGTAATACGCTAGTTTCAATTGAATTCTGTAAAACCGACGGAGAAAACAAAGGTTAAACCCGGCACTATGCGCCATCAAATATTCATGAAAAAAACACGGGCTTAGTTGTTCAGGCTAGTGCACCAAGATTAAAATTACCAAAATTTACTTTCACATGAAAATTTGTTTGTGTGACAGCGGATAAAATCTTATATTAGTTTTTTACTTTGCACAAAAATCTAAGTTTCTTTTTTTACTTTGCACAAAATTCTTTTTCAGGGGTATAGATTTCATATATTAAAATAAATAAATAAATGCTGGACATTTATTTATTTACAAATCAATGTGGTTTTTGCGTGTGTTTAACAAAGAAAACATAAAAAACCACATATTTTGCAAAGTGACTTCCCATTAAAGTTATTTTGACCTTTTTGCATTTCTCAAGTTAGACCCTTCATATCTCTAATACTCAGGGGGCATTTACTTCTTATTTGCCCATATAGCACACATACATAATCTGACTATAATACATGGTATTATATATTTTATATTATGGGTATGTCTTCAAGATGAGTCAGTTAGAGAAAATCTGCAATCGTTAACGATAGAAAATAGTTGAAATAGCCTTCATAGATTCAAAAAACCTAATACCTCATCCCCAGCCTTTAGACGTTCACAGCTGGATGAGGCCTCCCCATAGAATGGAATCGGGGAATTTGCCATAATCCCCACGCTTGGCAGGTGGATTGGTGAACGTAGTATTGGTGTTAGTTACTCAGGTGGATTCTGTTGCCCATCCCCTGGTGTAATTCCCTTAGTTGGTTTTTACGAAAGCCACGGGAGAAGATGGAGGAGCATGTTCTTAGGCCAAACACGCCATGGCAAAAGACTAATAAATACCTATCCGTTGTCAATACATCGTGTTCAGATTACTTTTAGAGCTTATGTGGTTCAACATCTGCCCTCATTCATCAGCACTGCGTCTATACTAAAAACGTATTTTTCTGGAATTTCAACAGCACCTTGCGTGTGTTTGATGTCATCCATACAAAATGCGCTCCTAAAGTATTAGATGATAGCCGTGTCTTGCTGAAGCGTGCTTACTGTGTAATCCAACCCCATCTTTTCATTATTTGGCCAGTAGTTTTCCCCACTCCGCTTCAGTGGATAGGCAGCTTAAACTACAAATTTACTAAGTGGATGGACCACTCGCTAGATGGGAAAATATAGGCAAAGAACTAGCTTTGGACTATTCCATTGAGAAACATTAATGCAATCAAGAAAATATTAGCTAACAATTTTAAAACAATTCATTTGAATTATTATAAGATGATTACTACAAACATAGAAAGTACGTTTCATTCAATATCTCTGATGACATTGTGATAATTTCTGCAGATCATTTCGCAGTTGTTATAAATAAGATCGTGGCCGTACCGTGGTATGTCTGGCCTAAGAATAGACCCTCCGTTGCTTCCCGTGCTGGATATTGTAAAAGCTGACTAAAGTATAACATTAGATGATGGGCAGCAGCATCTACCTGAGTACTCAAAACCAATACTGTGATCACCAATCCGCCTGTCAAAAATGGTGATTATGGCAAATCCCCCCATTGCAATCTATGGGGGAGGTCTCGTGCAACAATATAAATCTAGCGGCTGATCATGATAAATAAGGAAGTAGCTAACTACTTTGTCAAAAAGGGTAGGTAGAGGCAGGGTAAAATATTGAAGTTTTATTTGATCAGTTCGATACAGTTATTGAAAAAGTTACTTGAATTCCACGAGGATCTTTCTCTACCTCAATAAAATATATTTAGTTCCCAAGAGCAACGTTCCAAACTTTCTGAAATTATACCTTTACCATTATTTCGGAAAGTTAGAAAACTTTGAAGGACATCATTTTTGGTTTCCAACTTTTTGAGAACTTCATGGAAGCATTGAGGATCGTTTCTGGTTGAAAACTTATATAACATTATAACAACTAATAGTCACATTAGGTACATACATAGTCCTGATCCCAGACCAATGGCTCCTATGCACTATGCCGGCGGCACAGCCGGCGGCTTTTTGCCGCGCGGGTATGCCGATATACGCCGCGGGTACACAGAATACCCGCCGGGCATGCCGCCGACCCACCGGGCATGCCGCTGGGCTTGTCGGCAGCATGACCGCCGGCTAGGCCACCGGCATAGTGTGTAGGAGCCTTAAGATTCCTTGTATAAAAGTTCTGTTACCCGCAACGGGTTAAGGAACTACAAGTTCACCCCAGAGCTGGAACAAATATTTGCAGAACATGCTAACATTTGTTCCGGAGTGGCAATTGAACCCGCACCTCTCGCGTCTCACCTAGCTACTCTCCCACCGCATCATGGAGGTGGTTTATGGAGTGTAATAGCTTGAACTGATCATGGTTTGTAGCTAACTAGCATCGGCCCGCGACTTTGCTAGCAAATATTAGTAAGAGATCCGGCTTAAGAGGTGACTACACTCATCGGGATAGTGATGAGACGTGACAGGAAATAAAGTTGATGTATTGTGTACAAGATAGAATCATATTGATGGTTTGAATAAGTAACAAACTAACACATTTAAAAAATACGAAATAGGTATCTACACTATATTTAGAATTACCACCACCAGCCGCAAGATCTGAGAGGCGCAGTGCCCTCCGCGCCGCGTAGCGGTAGCAAGAGTAACACAAATACATGACTAAGAGCATCAAAATTGCTTGAAACCTCACGTCGTATATTTGAATAAAACCAATATAAGCTAAGCTGGAAAAAACAATGTACCTAATTAGTAAAATTCTTCTGTCTATCTTATTCTTTTGTTGCTACATAAGATACCAGATATTGATTAAGTTTTTCAGCAATAAAGAGATTCATTGTTCGATTTTCATTGTTTGCTCACAATCAAAGGGCCATTTTCAATTTTAAAAAAAACTAGCTACATTGCAATATCAACTGTAGTATTACAGATAAAACTTACAAAATGAATATAGGAGTATCCCACCGTCAGTTTGTAAGTCTAATTAGAGATTTTAACGTTTCTAGTGCTACAACTCCCCAGGCGATCTTGCTACTGCGTAACAGCTTATGAAATTAATTAATAAGTGTCGAGCTTTCTTCATTTAATATGACAATTAAATTATAATAATTCATTATTTACAACAAATATAAATAAGACAACCACCTTGGTTGTTATGTTTGCGTGTTATGCAAATATTTATTGCAGGTCTAGGTTTTATATTACTCGTAGTTCCAGATACCCACGATACAGGGAATCCTAGTGTGAGTTCAGGACTAAAATGTTTGTGACTGTTGAGTATTATGTAAAGTTGATATTTGTTATCAAAGACGTTTTTGTGACAGAGTCTTAATAAAATACTCAGGGATCAATTTTTGCAGATGAAAGTAAATGACTTTTCACCACTGAAATGATCGAATCTGCTAGTCTTTTCTCAATCATTTTATCTGACAGCTCTTTGTTTATCTCAACATTGCCATATTACCCTTCACCTAAGCGGAAGCTAATCCCATCGAGTTACCCCAGCAAAATTACATCCTTTTTGACGATAAAATGCTACCAACAATATCACCTGTTTCGAGAAGCTTGAAAACTGTATCTTTTATTCAGCACAAGAAGCAAGTTAAGCATTAATGAGCTTGTAATGGAACATTGATGCGGCTGATCTCCTGGGGCCGACTTAGGTTATTAATTTATTTTTTTAATACTATTAAACAAGCAATACATATTTGTTAAATTATGTATTGCTTGTTTGCCGAAAACGGCTTTAACGATTTCGATGAAATTTACTGTATGGAGGTTTTTGGGGGTAAAAAATTGATCTAGCTAGGTCTCCTCTCTGGGAAAACCCGTTTTTCAGAGTTTTCCGACCAAAGATCGGTCACCCAGGTACTGTTACTTAATTTACTGATCATTTTTTGCGCCAATCTACATCGCGCTTCCTTAGCATTGAAACAATTTATTTTTACCAACATTATGATGAAACGAAAAGTTGAATTTCTTATAGGTCAAGTTTTGTATATTTTGTCACTGTGTTTTCAATTTTACTTGACTGCACGAAACAATACATTAGAGTAGTCTTTTTAATAATTATTTTTCTTATTTAAAGTTAACAGCTGCAACTCAACCATAATTAAATTTTAAAGGTTCTTTATTTCATAATGTAGGTATCAAAGTACAAATTCCAGTGTAGGTATCCTAGAAGTATGCAACAATATTTTGATTTTTGTTTTTCAAGCAAGGCAATAAAACGGTTAATAAAACGTATAAAAATAAAATGAGTAAGTATTTCATAGTGCTGGTACATAGGTAAGTAGGTACCTACCTAATATTTCGTTTTCTGATTTAGATAAGAGCATACAAGCTATGCAAATCGTTACATATGTGACAAGATTTAACTCAACCATAGACGAGATGAGAAGCTAGCTAGATAATTGAAGATTTTCTTAACATGCCTGATAATTAACTAGTTTAGTAGGATCATACCAAACATTACCATATACACTAACATATCTAAGATCATTTATGTCATTATACACATTCCTAACGCTTATATAATTTATGACTCAGTTATCACTAATAGCACTATCCCTACAAACCTTGGTGGTTTTTTACGTGCTATTTCTATATAATCGTTTTAATTCAATGTTTAATGATAAGTAAATAAAATAAAAAAAAAATAACCAGAAACTACCAAAAAGAGAAGACCTCCATGGCATAGAAAATGAAAAAACATATTAGAAATACATTGTCCGTGGGACGGCGCGGGGCGAGTATAATAGGCGGTCAATTCCTGCTGATGGTATTTAGTATAATATATTATATTATATTGGTATTTTTTTCACACAATCTACAATATTTTGTTCTGGGTCTGAGTGCACCGTGGCACTAGTAGTTTCTGAAATCCACAAATAAAATAAAATAAAACGACACCGGGAATCTTAGGATGGGGTCAGGACTAAGCTATTGGTTGCTTTTTATTTATTTACTTACGGATTTGCTTACTGCCGGGTGTAATTCTTAACCTTTGGATCGGAAGCCATAGAAAGTTTTCGATAAGCTTCCACGCATGACTCTGCTTTTTACAAAAATACCAACTATCAAATAAAATCTAATATTTTCTTACAAAAAAAAAGTAGCTATTTTCATCTTAAAATGATCAAGTAAGTTAATGTTGGAGCGGAGTGAATATGGCCGATTTTGCAAGTCCCTGCTCCACTTTAATAGACTGTCTAGGGCTAATCAGCATTGAAATCCTTTCAATCAAGTTTTTCATTGTCTATTGAATAGACTCTATTCAATTCACACATTCAGCATAACACAAGAACCAAAGACACATTAATAAACCCACATTAGGTATTGTATATTAATTGCTACATTCTATTTATTACTAGAACTGGTTGTTTTTGGTCCTGGTAAACTGGTGATGTGTATGGTATGAGAAAAACCCCTCAATATAATCACGTGGACCAGCAGTGGCGTGGCAGCACCATCCACCTGTGTTAAGTTTCCTAGTTTTCGTAAAATCAGTTTCTGCTATCACAGGAAGTATTGATGAGCTGTGATGAGCAAAAAAAAACGAATAAATTTAAATTTCTCGCTTATGCGAGAAGATCTACCGTGAGTGCTTTTTAAAAGGAATCCTAAAACAAGGCTTACTTCGAAGGTCTATGAATGTTCTAGAATATGCCGTTCCTTCACGATGTTTACCTGCAAAGTTTGAGAGGGAAGTAGTATGTATTGATACGCACACAGATTTACCTACGTAAAAATGCGTTGGAAAATCCTATGGTGCACGACTCAAATTTTTCAACTCGCTTCGTAAACCAAAAGCAGATTTTCTTCTAAACTAATGAGCCGGGTTGCTTGAACAATAAGCTTAGATTAAATCTTGTTTTCTAAAACAGAAAATATCAGATAATAACATGAAACTAACAAACCTTTCCATGCTACGAACTTTTATACCGTAGGCTATTTTTGTAGAATTATAAAACGCAGTGGCTTTTTCAACAAAAAGCGAAAAGAATATTGAATTACTCCTTCGTTATAGAGCTTTGCAAAGCAAAATAGAAAGCAGTATTTCACTATATGCAGTCATTATTTACATACATCTATGTATATAGCTGTTATAATACCCAAAATAGATGTAAAATGCTCTATCACCACACTTTTAATTAATAAATGTTAGTGTACACAGTTTTAAGTTCAGAATCATTGCAAGGCAAACCGAAATACATTGCGTGCATTGCGTGCCGTGCGTATGGTCCGGCTTTTGCGGGCCAATGGGTGGTTAGCCTCAGGGGGCTTTTTCTTTGGTTATTCCAGGATAATCTTTAAGTTATATTTTAGTGAGGTCATATAAATAAATGAATGTTTGCCATTAGCTTTTATTAAAATAATAGTGGCCAAGGCGAGCCATGCCTAACTGAGGGTCACGAAGTTGCATTTCCCTCCTTCTTTTAATTGACGGTTAAAAAGAAAATAATCAATAATATTCCATATCTCAAAAAATATACCTTATTCAAACCGATTTTCAATGAAAGTGACTCTGTCAAGTGAATGAGTGTGACTCGAGCGTCTTCAGAACTTGTGCATCCGATTTATCTTCGGTTTGCGCAAGTTTGATCACGTGTCTGAGTTCAGGTCCCAATTGAAATGGCTCCCTATTCGTCGTCGTCGTGATCTGCACGTTCTGACTTTTCTCTATAATATTCTTTATAATCCTCTTTCTCCTTCTTACCTCCGTGAACGCTTCGACTTTCTTGTCCCTCGTGGTGAACCTAGCAGGTCAATCACGTCTCTTCGTCTGAAGTTCCCGACTCACTCTTCCAAACGTTATGGTGGGTCATTCACCGTACATGCTGTTAGACTTTGGAACTCCCTTCCCCACGCTATCCGCGCTAGCCCTTCACTTAACATTTTCAAATCCAAAGTAAAAGAGCATTATTTCTCCTTGTAATTTGTGTTTAGAGTATGATGGTTTATTTATATTTTATATAGGTATGTATAGGTATATATATATATAATATTTATTTATTGAAACTTGTATGTATGTATGGTTGTTTATTCGTTATTTGTAGGTATTTAGTATTATGTCTTTGGTTTTATTTATATTTTTAGATTTCACGTTGTTTTGCACACCTTCTACCAACATTATCACCTTCTCTCTAGCCTCAAAGGTTTGCTGGAAGAAAACTCTTTTCAGGGTTAAGCTCGCCTTTGTACATGTCTTTATTTTTTTACTTATTTATATAATATTTTCTGTGTGCAATAAAGAATTATAAGAATTATAAGAAAGTAATTTTTCTTTTTTTTCTGAATTTTCCTCCTCATAGTTGAGAAGTAAGTGATGGAGGGGCACTCTTTGTACGACTTCGAAGCGCATTCAACCAACTATTGCCTGAAAAAAAAACGTGTGAAAAGCTCCATATCATTTTTAAGGAGTCAGATAGGATCGAACAATATAATATTTGGCCTGTATTTTTTTCATCCGTTCCATTTTTTCTACGGATTCCTAAAAACAGCTGCTCCATTTGAGTAAAATCATAAATTCCTATTAGACACATGCCACGTCTATTTCTATAAAAACTAATCTAAAACTCCAACTCATACTATCCATTACGGCTAATTACATCGTTACTTCCGAAACGGCCCAGGTCAAACGCGATTATAACAGATTCCGGCCATTGTAATTGCACATTGCAGACAAGACAGAGCGTTTGGTCAAATCTAGTTTTGTTTAGCGCCATCTTTATTTATCGCGGACACTTATCATCCATAGAACGTGCTACAGAGAACAAAACGCCCCACAGAATCGAAGTAAGCCAGCCAACATTTGGCCTTTATCCACGATGTGCCATTACTACAGCCACTAACTGCACTTCACTTTACTTTACTCGCTATGAAAAAGGTCCGCTTTGAAGTCAGATCACACGTTTTCGTGTAACCCTGAAAAAAGTGGAATAATAAATCAAGTGGCAGCTATTTGGATGGAAATGTGGTGTCATTCCGACGGTGCTGGCAGCGGTGTAATAATTAACCTTGTGTCGGAGCAATGATCTTGACTGTAAGAATACACTGTCAATAAAATACACTAGAAGCGACGGTTTCGAAAGGGAAGCTTTAATTTTTGTAGGGCATGACATAACATAACACCCAACAGTCACATATACATAGTCCTGATCCCACACTAAGAATCACTGTGTCGTGGGTATCAGGAACTACGAGTGCTATGGTATCATAACACCCAGACCAGGAACAAATATTTGCAGATCATACAAACATTTGTCCCGCAGCGGGAGTCGAAGCCGCAACCTCTCGCATCTCAGCCGGCTACTCGCCCTCCGCGCCACAGAGATCGTTAATGTAGTTGTGTAGTTAGAACAGTGCTTATTACACTTTTGATGACTATATTAATGATAAAGCCGCGTGGCCTAATGTCGCTCTGCCCCTCGACTGCTAAAATGGAAATTTGCAATATCTGTACTTACCTATTTACATGTTTGTATTAGATTATTATTTATAAGTATAACAAGCGTAGCGTGTGCTGTCTTGCATATTTTTGCTGATGTTTATTTACTTTTGACTACCTTCCTAAGGTTTTTAAGTTCTCATTTACTATGTATCAGCAACTCCTTGCTCCGAGGCACCACACAGGCGCTTCTCACCTAGTGGTAAGACGGACCATTTATTGAACGAGCGAAGCGAGTTCTCTGAGTCAAGTTGGAAGAATCGGCGTTTGTATGTATGTGTGTATGTATGTATGTATGTTTGTCCGATGAAAACTTCCAAACCGCTAATCCGATCTTCATGAAATTTGGTATGGGGGTAGATAGTATTGGTACAATTTGTAGGTAAGGTTATGAGCTATATCGATCAGGGGGTTGCTGAGACATTGGGGTCCAAGAGGGGGTAAAAAAAATAAAAGTGAGACAGTCAGATCAAGTGGGGTGTCTAATGAAAGCGCTTTAGTTGGACATTTCAAAACTGTTTTTAATAACTAGTGGTTCGCCCCGAACTGAGACTTCGCGATAACACCTTTATCAGCCGACTACTTAACTAAGTCATTTCCATATTTTTAACCGACTTCACAATTTGTTTTTTTTGTATGTTTTTTACCTCATATCTCCGTCGTTTATGAACCGATTTGAAAAAATCTTTTTTTATTTAAATAGATATACTACCAGATTGGTCCCATTTTTTCAGAATCCAGTTCTGATGATGGAATCCATGAGGAATTGAGGGAACTCCTCAAATATTGTAGGCATACATATGGCGATTTTGATATTTTCAGCAACCAAGCATTTGCATTCAAAAAGTATCATAATCCTTTCACCACTATGGTTCTTTCATCATTTTTTTTTCATCCAAATATTTAGTCGTATACAATGGCGGAAGTCGGTTTTTTAACCGACTTCCCAAAAAAGGAGGAGGTTCTCAATTCGGTTGTATTTTTTTTTGTTTTTTTTTAATGTTTGTTACCGCATATCTCCGGCGTTTATGAACCGATTTGGAAATTTCTTTTTTTATTTGAATAGATATACTTCCAGATTGGTCCCATTTTTTCAGAATCCAGTTCTGATGATGGAATCCGTGAGGAATTGAGGGAACTCCTCAAATATTGTAGGCATACATATGGCAATTTTGATATTTTCAGCAACAAACTAAGCATTTGCATTCAAAAAGTATCATAATCCTTTCACCACTATGGTTCTTTCATCATTTTTTTTTCATCCAAATTTTTAGTCGAATACAATGGCGGAATTCGGTTTTTTAAATGAAAAGTTATTAAATGAATACCTACCTATGTCTACCAGTACAGTACAGGATCTATCAGTAACTACTCTAATTTCCTACACATCATCGAAATAACCTTTGAATAGGGCTAAGCAACGGGGCGTAATACTACATTCCTGTTAGTACCTATATCAAGTACTTGACGAATTAATTGATAACGTCCTTTTGGTGAAAACCATAGAACTCCAACGTCATTCAAATTCTTAGAAATGGGAGGTCAACAATGGATGTTATATTGGTTATTGTTTTATGGAGTACATGTTTCTAAATTCTTCAATTTCAGACTTTTCCCTATAGTTGTGACACAAAAGCCACAAGCATACCAAATTTCAGCATTGTGGGATTGCTGGAAGTACCCTAGAATTTTGGGGATTTTTTTTATCTCAGAAAACTCGCTTCGCTCGTTCAATTATTGAACGAGCGAAGCGAGTTCTCTGAGTCAAGTTGGAAGAATCGGCGTTTGTATGTAAGTGTGTATGTATGTATGTATGTTTGTCCGATGAAAACTTCCAAACCGTTAATCCGATCTTCATGAAATTTGGTATGGGGGTAGATAGTATTGGTACAATTTGTAGGTAAGGTTATGAGCTATATCGGTCAGGGGGCTGCTGAGATATTGGGGTCCAAGAGGGGGTAAAAAAAATAAAAGTGAGACAGTCAGATCAAGTGGGGTATCTAATGAAAACACTTTGATTGGACATTTCAAAACTGTTTTTAATAACTATTTAGCCTTAGTAGTTTTTGAGATATTAGGGAAAATAAAAAACGTAAAAATCAAAAATTGTAGGGTACTTCCAGCAATCCCACAATGCTGAAATTTGGTATGCTTGTGGCTTTTGTGTCACAACTACAGGGAAAAGTCTGAAACTGAGGAATTTAGAAACTTGTACTCCATAAAACAGTAAACCAATATAACATCCATTGT
This sequence comes from Epirrita christyi, assembly GCA_951392215.1. Taxonomy (NCBI): domain Eukaryota; kingdom Metazoa; phylum Arthropoda; class Insecta; order Lepidoptera; family Geometridae; genus Epirrita; species Epirrita christyi. The sequence goes on along the minus strand of OX595839.1, from coordinate 6,450,106 downwards.
TGACCTCCCATTTCTAGGAATTTGAATGACGCTGGAGTTCTATGGTTTTCGTCAAAAGGACGTTATCAATTAATTCGTCAGGTACTTGATATAGGTACTAACAGGTATGTAGTATTACGCCCCGTTGCTTAGCCCTATTCAAAGGTTATTTCGATGATGTGTAGGAAATTAGAGTTGTTACTGATAGATCCTGTACTGTACTGGTAGACCTCGAGGTGAAAATTTTCAAAAATAATAATAGAATAATGGAAATTACTTGGTTAAGTAGTCGGGCTGATAAAGGTGTTATCGCGAGGTCTCAGTTCGGGGCGAACCACTAGTTTAGCCTTAGTAGTTTTCGAGATATTAGGGAAAATAAAAAACGTAAAAACCCAAAATTCTAGGGTACTTCCAGCAATCCCACAATGCTGAAATTTGGTATGCTTGTGGCTTTTCTGTCACAACTACAGGGAAAAGTGTGAAATTGAAGAATTTAGAAACATGTACTCCATAAAATAGAAACCAATATAACATCCATTGCTGACCTCCCATTTCTAATAATTTGAATGACGTTGGAGTTCTATGGTTTTCATCAAAAGGACGTTATCAGTTAATTCGTCAGGTACTTGATATAGGTACTAACAGGTATGTAGTATAACTAAGCCCCGTTGCTTAGCCCTATTCAAAGGTTATTTCGATGATGTGTAGGAAATTAGAGTAGTTACTGGTAGATCCTGTACTGTACTGGTAGACCTCGAGGGATTTTTTTTCAAAAATAATAGTAGAAATAAGTTTTCATTTAAAAAACCGACTTCCGCCATTTTATTCGACAAAGTGGTGAAAGGATTATTATACTTTTTGAATGCAAATGCTTGGTTTGTTGCTGAAAATAGTAAAATCGCCATATGTATGCTTACAATATTTGAGGAGTTCCCTCAATTCCTCATGGATTCCATCATCAGAACTGGATTCTGAAAAAAATGGGACCAATCTAGAAGTATATTTATCCAAATGTAAAAAGAATTTTCCAAATCGGTTCATAAACGCCGGAGATAAGAGGTAACAAACACTAAAAAAAAAAAAAAAATACAACCGAATTGAGAACCTCCTCCTTTTTTGGGAAGTCGGTTAAATATGGAAATTACTTAGTTAAGAAGTCGGGTTGATAAAGGTGTTATCGCGAGGTCTCAGTTCGGGGCGAACCACTAGTGTAAGCCAAGCCGAGTTTGTTGCCTGATTCTTCTAGGCTTGGTCGCGTTGGAACAGGAGTAATTTAATTTTATTGAACGAGCGAAGCGAGTTCTCTGAGTCAAGTTGGAAGAATCGGCGTTTGTATGTATGTGTGTATGTATGTATGTTTGTCCGATGAAAACTTCCAAACCGTTAATCCGATCTTCATGAAATTTGGTATGGGGGTAGATAGTATTGGTACAATTTGTAGGTAAGGTTATGAGCTATATCGGTCAGGGGGTTGCTGAGATATTGGGGTCCAAGAGGGGGTAAAAAAAATAAAAGTGAGACAGTCAGATCAAGTGGGGTGTCTAATGAAAGCGCTTTAGTTGGAAATTTCAAAACTGTTTTTAATAAGTATTTAAACTTAGTAGTTTCCGAGATATTAGGGAAAATAAAAAACGCAAAAATCAAAAATTCTAGGGTACTTCCAGCTGTCCCACAATGCTGAAATTTGGTATGCTTGTGGCTTTTGTGTCACAACTACAGGGAAAAGTCTGAAATTGAAGAAATTAGAAACCTGAACCTTAAAAAACAATAACCAATATAACATCCATTGTTGACCCCTCATTCCTAGGAATTTGAATGACATTGGAGTTCTATGTTTTTGTCAAAAGGACGTTATCAATTAATTCGTCAAGTACTTTAAATACTAACTGGTATGTAGTATTTACGCTCTGTTGCTTAGTCCTGTTCAAAGGCTATTTCGATGATGTGTAGAAAAATTACCTATAGAGGTTAATTTTTTTTCTCAGTAAATGATTTTAGAAATCGGTAAGAAGGGTAAAGAAAGTAAAATATGCAAAAAAATATCTCGAAGATACTTCAAGTTCTCTGGTAATGCTGAAATTTATTATTTAAGTATATTTTGTTCTACGGGGAGAAGTCGAAAATTGAGGATTTTTTCTTTGTAATATCCATTCTAGAGTAGAAAATTTAAATCTTTAAAAATTAGATAGCAAAACTACAACTAGATGGCACTGCTTAATTAAAGAAAACTTTTTTCTTGCTTCACAAAATCTCTTTCATATGAGAGAAATTGACTCGATAGTTTTAGATTTCTGATGGATCATCCATACAAACATACATACATAGCTTACGTAACTTTCTTCCCCTCTTAAATTAGTCGGGCTGATAAAGGTGTCATCGCGAGGTCTCAGTTCGGGGCGAACCACTAGTATAAGACGATTCAAAATGATCCTTGTGATTTCAATGAATAAAGTTCTTTTTGACTTTGACTTACCTACTATTCAAAGTCCCACCAGCTAAATACACGATGCTTACCATATCTTTGGGTAAGACTTTATTAATAAGAACGGACAAATGCGAGTGAGACTCGCCTCCTGTGCCACGCAATTCACGCACGCTGGCTACGTAAATTCTCACGAAATCGTCAAAGCAGGTTTCGAGTTTCAACCACTTTTCCTACAAACTTCACCATTCTACTACTAGGTACTGACTACTAGGTGATAGTAGGTGGTTAATAGGTTGTAGGTAAGCAGCTGTAAGTATAGTAGCTAGGTATAGGTTGTAGTCTCATTATAGCATGAACAAACGGATACATGGCTGAGCTTTAACTCCTAACTAGGTTTCCCTGTGTTTAGGATATCAGTTCTCCTCCCTGTTTTTGCTTAGCAATAGCATATCTCTGATTACAGTATTTGATTTAATAAATTTAGATATTGATGATCTTGGATATTTCATTTAAATGACAGACATTTTCAATTTTATTAAATTACAAAAGAGCTAGGCTAAAAAAATTGTACGTTCCTCACCCGGTGGCGTTTCCTGAATTGCCGAGGATTCGCTGCATATTTCATACGAAACCCCAATTTTCTAACTGAAGAATAGAATACAATTTGTCATTTAAACACACGGGAAGCAAAAATCGGTAACAACCGCACTGCGACTTCGAATTTGGGCTTTGACCTCATCCATAATGCAAAGCATGAGTCAACTTGGATACCTTTGTAGTCAACAGTATAATAAAGTGGATATTGAACCTTTACGTACGATTTACGTAGTTTTTGACACAGAGTACTTTTAGTTTTTGATACGCATGGTCCACTTGTAAAGCTTGGTTTGATCCGATATGACAGTTACAATTTTTTTTTTTTTATGGCATCTGAGTATTTCTCAATTTTGCCAATGTCAAGTTATGTCCAGTCGTCAAAGTCATTTTCTAGTAAATCGATGGCAGTTTACTAGAATGTTCCTGGACAATTTCCACCCCTTCGAAAAGACACGCAATACACTTATTTTATTAAAATTGACTACTATATGCTTTTTATAAGCTACACCGGTTAAAATGCCACCAAAATTACACGATATAACTCAAAAAAACACTAGAAATTGAAATAAAATAAAAAAGGACGACGTCTCCCTTCGAAAGAGCAGAAAAAGTCCCAGTCACAAATTGATAAGACAGCTCACAGGTTGTAAACACCTTATTTGTGACAGCTCACAGGTTGTAAACACCTTATTTGTGACACCTCAGTTTTAGATAATCATAATATTGAAACATAACATTTATTTTTATTTAATCCACGGTACAGGAACTCGTAGGAAACTCATTATGATCCGATAAAAATAATCCTCCAAGCCAGCGCTTTGCTTTCATCTCAAAACATTACAAAAGCTATAATGATTTCAATTAAACTCACAGTAACTCTGAGTAGGTATCTCAGTTATCACGAAAACCTTCCAAACATTAAACAATCCGCGTTCACTGCTTCAAAACTTACAGATGATAATTACTTATTTTTCATTTGAGAGCTATTTTAAAAACATTCACTAAATTCTGAGGTTGGAATAAGGCAAAGTAAGCTTAGTTAATGCTGTCATATTTAATTAGCCCGAGTGGATTTTTCAGACCGAGACTTGGACGAAACAATTTTCGTCCAAGGATCGAGATCATTACCCTAACTAAATGAAATAGAAGATTGCGGTCCATCTGAATCTCTTAAGGCGTTATCGGTTCACAAATTGCCTATAATTTGTACTAGGATTTTCAAGTTTTTCATAAGAGTTCCAAGTACTAGTTCCGAGTAGTTTCCAAGAAGAAAAATCAAAAGTTTTTATCTAGTGAAATCATAATATATTAATACACAATTTGAATTACTTCACTCGATAAAAAAACTAAGATACCTACCAGTTTTTTTTACTTATAAACTTATACTTTTACTTATAAATGATTAACTGAGTGAGTGAATTCATCAAAAAAAAATAACAAAAAATGAAGGGCATTTTTATATATCATATTATTATTGAATCATCAAAAACACGGTATCAGAGCGTGCGCCTACTTCAGTCCGGTCACCCCTCACACAAAAATATTCGTTAAACCTATAGCGCCTTAACAAAATATGTAGGTACCAACATTATTTATGTATATACGTTAAAGTTCATCACTATGTTCTTTACTGACTGATAAGATATTAAGGATCATTCAAGAGGTATAGGGATCAGTGCTATTGAATTTTACTTCCACTCATCGGTTATATGAGTGGCATTCGTTGCCCGTAACTTAGGTATAATGGGCAGCTTTTATAAATTAAATAGATTGTGTAGTACATATTATGTAAGTACTTCTTTGTATGACGACTTCAGTGGCGCGGCGGGCGAGTACCCGGCCGCTATGCTAGAGGTTGCGGGTTCGATTCCTGCTGTGGGACAAATGTTTGTATGATCTGTAAATATTTGTTCCGGGTCTGGGTGTTATGGTACCATGATTCTCGTAGTTCCTGATACCCACGAAACAGGGAATCAAGTGTGGGATCGTGGCTACGTATGTGACTGTTGGGTTTTATGTTATGTTATGTTAATAGGGTTAATGGCCCTTATGGGGGTTATGGCATAGTATACTTTTAAACGAGCAATATTTATATATATTATATGTTTTGAGATCTCGAAAACGGCTTTAACTATACACAGCAGCTAATTTTAATCTATATGTTTATTTAATTGGAATAAATATTCAATATATCATTAACAATGACTTACCTCTTTTTGGTTTCGATTCATGTTTAAACTTGAAATTTGTTTGCATTACATGTGTAAAAATCTTGTATTTGAGGAATCCCTTTTGGGTTTCTCTTCAAATTGTAAGGTCAATTTTCGAAAAGTAATTTATTTTTTCCTCCTAATTTTGTAGAAAATGTAATAACGGGAATTTATTAAGCTATTCTCGTACCATCCACGAATATTGGATATAATGTAGTTTCGCAGGTGTAGGTACACTTTCACTATGCCTCTTTTACTTCTTTATAATATCATAGATAGATAAAAAAATAAACAAGCAAGCACTCCCTATTGCATAAAACCTTGATTGACAGCGTCAATTTGGTATATTCGGAGCTGTGCCTCAAAAGAGCAAGAAATTAATGTTGTTGACAAGCGCCGAGCGGCACTGAGTTAACGCAAACGAGCCTTCCGGCAGCGGGACAGCCTCATAAACATGAATGTGTACTACAAGTTAAGTTATTTCTCAACAAATTGGAATTTGTTAGCGGTTATTTAAACCCAGGGACCGCAAAGCTCAGTGCCGATAACTTTGGTAGAAGCTAAAGTGTACCTATATCTAACAAGCTGTCATACATAACCCTTCTTCGGCTTTGCCGTAGTAAATAAATCCTAATGGATATTAAACGGTTCAGTTCACACGTGGAAATACCCTAGACGATAGTGTAAAATACATTCCAATAAAAATAGAAATGGGTACAAAACGACAAATGGTGGGAATAATTATAAATAAATACCTTTTTAAATTGAAAAAAATAACTGCTAATTACCACTGAAACAAAGGCGCAAAGGCTGAAGAGGCATGTGATATGTAGTAGGTATTTATTTATAGAATTGCCAAAGTACGAAAGTTACAAATCTTTAGCCTTTGATTTAATATCTCTGGTTTAAAATAATCCCGAAAATAATTAGTAAATTACATACCTCTCGGTCTGGAGAACTCGTTAACATTTTCCGTGGGAATGCTTGAGATTAGAGCTTCAAGATTATACACGCCAGGTTTAATTTCACGTTTAATATGCTACATTCGTTGCTGTAATTGTAATTCTTGCGTTTCGACAAAGCAGAGTAAGAATAACTTGTATAATCGATTGACGCTAAGCAGACTCCTAATACCTTTATAGATACGTTTTCAAGGAGCCTGTGTAAAGCAAGAAAGAGCGCATGAGTTAAAACTTTAACTGGTGCAACATCGACGACCTCTGTGGCCGGCTGAGACGCAAGAGGTTGCGGGTTCAATTCCCGCTGCGGGACAAATGTTTGTATTATCTGAGTATTCTACGTGTTAAAAGTATGTGTTACATTAAGGTTAATTACAGTAAATACAGTATATACTACCAACCTACAAGCGGACGAAGTCACTAGCTGGGCTACTGTATATATAAAACGCGAGCCAATGTGCAAAAGGTATAATTGAAATATAATATTATGTTGAAAAAGAAAATAAGAACCTAAGGGAGGTTGCTCTCAAGTGACCGGTGATTAAGAAACAATTTCTTGAATTACCTACCTGTTTTGTTTATCAATGTGACTTTTTAGCAAAAAGAAAGCCCCAAGCGACTATAGCGACGAAACAGAAATGAAAATGAAAATTTAACATCAACAAAAAAGTTATTTACGAAAATTAAACTTGAAAGGCTTTGAAAGGGGCTTGTCACAAATGACTGCTTACTTCGTTTGATGCTTTAGTGTTTCTATTCATTCTAGTAGACGCTGGCCTCTTAGAATTATTTTGTGCAGTTGTCAAGTTAGTTCAGAATTTAAGCGAAGCCTTACTAAAAAAACTTTTTAGGAAAACGCTGGTAACCGAGTATATAACAACATAATAGTGCTGGATAATATTTGCTTTACTATATAACTATAAAAATATCTATGTTTTATCTGTTGCCTGTATAATATCCCTGTACTTTCGGAAAATGTTCTAAGCTCTGACATTCAGGTCGAGACTCGAAGTTCATGTGCCTATCAAGAAAATCAAATAAAAATCCTTCAAAAACTAGATTTGATGGCTGGTATACCCTAAACCAATAAATTCAGGAAAAGCATCTGTCAGTACGACGTGTGGAAGGCACATAAAATTAATACAAATGTTTTCCTACTAAAGTGGAGCACCGGAATACAGGATTGCTATAAAAGCCATTTGTATAACCAATATGGTGTATAAATATAACTTTATACAAAACAAATGCCTCAATAAAGCTTTAATAGTCCACTAAAATGGGCGCCAACCCATAAATTCTATAGCATTCCATAAATTTTAGAGCCGTTCAGCGAAGTTAATTGATTTGCCTACACTCCATTAAAATAATTTATTTCCCATATTACTTTCTCCATGGAAATTAAGTGGCAGGTCATGATAAATCACCACGCAGTCTGATGGATGATTTTAGCTTTCAGACCACAATATCGCGAATGTGAGAACATTTTTATCGTGGAGTAAAAATTCACTAGATAGGATCACCAATTGCTGTATAAACACTTTCCTCCTATCTGTATGCCTTCACTGTCCTGTATGTCTCAATGTTATAAACCATCAATGAAAATCTACATTAAACAAAGTCTTACAAAGTCTTGAGTGCGACTTTATCTACCTACCATCAAGCTTTTGACGTTCTAGTGACCCCGGAAATAGAAGGCATGTTAAAATATTTCTTAACTGTGTGCAGGACTTTATATGCCACGCCTACTTAGCGCTTAAACGCTTTCCACTGGCGTGAATTTGTAATCTCTTTCAAAGTTTGAGGAAATATGTGCGCGCAGGCTAAGTAGAACTTATTTCTCCTCTAAGATTTTTAAATTATGTCTACTACGAACTTCCTTCGGAAGATTTTCAATAAAGATTGCGGAGAACATGTTCCGGAGACCTTGTTTACGTTTGTTTTGCTAACATCCGTAAAGTGTGTCAATATTGTTCTTGTTGATAAATCTCGACGCAAAAGGAAGTAGTTTTATACGGCCTAGAGACTATTTGCTTGATTTACTGGATTTATTTTTGCTTAGATTAATTGGAGTTCCGTATTTCGTTTTTTTGCCATTTTTGGCCATGTTCTTTTAAGAGGCTACCCGTGAGCCGCTCGATCAATAAGGAGCATCTCTACTGTAGAATTCTTTCTAAATCCTGTCACCACACTGATTCTTTCTACTTACGGTCAATCTTTAGGCAGGGGGACTAAGAAAGATATATTTTAGATCAAGAGAATATTGTGGGCAAGTTCTACATCAAGTACAGTATTTTATCAAATTACTCACAAGACCAAAATACATCACAGCATGTTCCGTCTAGTATTTCTTGCTGTCACTACGTGTCACCACGTGACTCAATTGGCTACTACCAGCTGTTGGCAAGATCCCAGGTTGGGTACAGATGGCTCTACGCAGTATAAATTGTCGACTTCTGTAATTGCCCTCGTCATAATCTTGTAAATGATTATGGGCGCTTGGTAATCGTAGGTACTCGTATACTCGTAATCGTAGTGAGTTCGGAAAACAGTCAACAATAAAAGATTACAACACTTTAAACAGTAGGTTTACGGACAAATCCGTAATCCGTATCCGGGTAATCCGCTGACCAAAGTCAGCGGAATCAAAAGAGTTAGCGATTGGTCAACTTCATGGAGAAGGAGGCGATGAACTCTTTTTTTCAAGAAGTAATCGTCCAGGAAATGAACCTCACTGCACCTCGTCAGTCTCAAAAGTGAGATAGATCTGGTCATGACGACAAAGAAGCAAATATTCAATGTGTGTGTGATCTATAGGGGTTAAAACCGGCAGTGGTCAACGTATGGCAAGAGGCTCTTTGAAAAAGGTCTCGTCTGATCAAATCAGCAGCCACTGATCTTGATGAGTTCTTATCACCGATACTGCGATCACCAATTTACCTGCCAAGCGTGGTGGTTATCGCGATTCTTCCCATTGTATTTTTCCAAACATTGTAACAGATATAATAAAACGGTGTCGGCGATAAGTTCCAAATTCAGGGTTTTTCACATTATATATTTTCCAATTTCTTTGTAATACATAATCTTCTCATACACACTTCTTACATGTTTAATGCACTCCGTCTCTAGTGCACTGAACATGACCTAAAGTAACAAACGAAAGCTATTAGACTCACTAATGTAGTAGACGTTAGTCGCATTAGACTACATTTAGTGCTAGTCGAAGTTCTAAGCCACCAAGGAGTTTCACTTTGACTTTATTCTCGTAATATACTGTGAAAAGCTCAGACTTATTTGATAACTTTACTACATGTTAACTAACTCTACTGTAATGGATTCCAATGGGAAAAAAGATAGTCCATAAGCATTCTGCCTTCATTTAAATTAAAAATACTTAGTTATAAATTCCTACATGAGGATAAAAAACTCTAACTTTGTAGTTATTGGTTTCATGTTATCTTTTTGTATATTTATTTTGTATTCACCAAACTGAAATACACAATTTATTATTTTCTTTATTTTATTAAATTAGCGATGCGAGAGTTCTCTGAGTCAACTTGGGTTAATTGGCAATTGTATGTTTATATGTATGTGAGTCTGATTATAACTTTCGAACCGTTTATACGATCTTCATGAAATTTTTTTAAACGGGTAAAAAATATTTGCATAATTTGTAGGTACGGTGAATATATGAGCTACATCGGTCAGGGGTTTGTTGAGATATTGGGGTCCAAGAGGAGGTAAAAAAAAGTGATTCTACTGTTAGATCATGTGGCATCGTATGAAAAAACTTTGGTTGGACATTTTAAAACTATTTTTTGTTTTATTTTAGACTTTGCAAATGTTCTTGAAACAAATAAGTAAAAATTTATCTAAATGTTTTTTGAAGTCGTTTAAGTAGAGAGGTAAATAGGTTTCCTACATCGCGTGTATTCGCAAAGGCTCAGTTCAGGGTGAACCACTAGTTTATATTAAGTACCTACAATAGGAATAGGGATATTAAGAACGTTGACTCCAAAGTGTGTTTTAAAAGGCTGACTCGTGAGCATTACCTTAAAATACTGAAACCGTAATTTTTTTTTTTTTCGTTCTTCCAGATTTTATTATTAAATTATATCGTTTAGTCTATGTATTTTATTTATTTATTATTGTGCATTTTTAGATTTCATCATGTGTTAGCACGCCTTAAATTGTTACCACCTTCTTGGTTGGCAGGTATAAAATGACTTTGGCATTATGCCCTCCATTTGTACATTTACTTTTAGTTTTGTGTGCAATAAAGTATATACAAACAAACAAACAATAGGAATCCCGTAGGTGGAGCACCAAGGGTTTCCTATTTTCAATCAAAAATGAGAATTGCATTATTGTAGATTAAAATAAAAGTTATTTGAAAAACAATATTGTACTTGAAATGCGTGGGCTATAAGAAGATTGGGTGCGTTCTCATAAAAGTCGATACAGACATCGGTCTACAGACTCACGCGTTTGATTCTTCTTGCAAAACAAATGACAACCGATATGCGTGCGGTGCGGTTATTCGCAAAACGGACGGTGGTGCTTGCTTTCTTGCAATTTACAGCCATTGGGTGGATCCACTTTATTATTACTGGCGTTTCTGTCAATACATACCGGTAAGCACTGGTAGATAGTCGTTGGAAACCTGTTTTATACGTGAACTCACCCATCGGCTTAGCCTGCCCGCCTACACCGTCTAGAGCAGCGTTTCCTAAACGGTGGGTCGCGGCACGGCATTTACGAAAACACATAACTGAAATGTCGTCACGACACTCAAAATATTTCAAAATAAATAAATAAATGCTGGTCATTTCGCACAACATTATCTAGCCCCAAGCTAAGTGGAGCTTCTGTTATGGGTACTAGATAACTGATATACTTAATACAATACATTACATAGATAGTTTTTTTTTTATTATACATAGAAAATACCCAGAACACCCTGAACAAATATCTGCAGATTGAACAAATATTTGTTCCTAGGCGGGAATCGAACCCGCAACCTCCTGCGTCGCAGGCGAACCTTCGCCCGCCGCGCCACAGAGGTCGTCAAAAATACCATTGATGTATTGTTTTGTTTGTGTTTTGGTGTTTTGTCGTCTAGCTGGATTACCTATCTATAATTTGGATTTTAGCAGACAAAGCGCTAAAAATCCACAGGTTGCTGTTCATTTTACAGAAACACTGTTTTTTTTGCTGTTACTTCTGTTACAATATTGGCTGCTAATAGAAACACTGATTTCTACCAGTAACTTTATTCGCCTTTTATTACCTGGTATGCTCGTCAGTTAGAGCTTGTCCAGATGAGGCGAATTACGCGCGATTCGAAACACGTGGGTCGAATCGCGCGTGAATCGCCTCATCTGGAAGAGCTTTTAACCACGCATCCTGGCTTGGTCTGATAAAAATAAGCAATATAAAGAGTTAAGAGGGTCGCGAAGAGAATATAAAATTGCCGGGATGTACGGCATAAAGTTTGAGAAATGTTGATCTAGAGATTTATGCTGATTTGCTGAAAGTGCATAGACGTGGGTTACACGTGGGCTTCGTTACACGTAAACTAAAAGTTCACTAAAATAAAAACTTATTTTCAGTTTATGCCTTTTATAAACTACTATATATTCATGGATGAAAGGTTATTCAGATTGTGAGATCCGTAATAAGATCCTTGAAAGATCTGGTACATGGACTTCTGAGGCTCAATTCTCTAATTTTAAAGACGGTTAAATTACAATATAATCTCGTGTCGGTCGCACTGTCACGTAGCGACTATTACTAATCTTTGCGTATGCATGCGAAGATTAAGTAATAGTTACTTCGGACTATTAGTGACAGATGCTACTAAGACGAGATTATATTGTAATTTAATCTTTTATCAATTTATTATTCATTTTTCTCTAATTTTATTAGAGAATTGGCCCTCTGGTTTTATTTGGAATAGTTTTAACATGATACATAAGTTTATGGTTTGATCTTCAAAAAGCTGTAATTAGCTTGTTACCGGTTAGTTTAGGTATGGAATGCTATGTTAGGTGTTATGTTATTTTTTTGTTTATAAGTACCAACAGCTATCTAGAATGATTACCAACTTAGATATTTTTGGATCTTATACAGCCATTAGAAGTTCACTGGACGAGGTTACCCCCATAGAATGCTATGGGGATTTTGCCTTAATCACCAGGCTTGGCTAACGGATTGGTGAACGCAGTATTGGTGTTGAGTACTCAGGTGGATGCTGCTGCCCATTTTCTGGTGTAATCCTTCAGTCGGCTTTAAGCACGGGAGAGTTCGCGTCACGGCTTTTTTGGATAAATTAGGTATAAGTAATGTGGAATGTAAGTAATGTATTATTGCAATTCGTCAACTCGCATCAAATGATGCTAGTTTTTTATGACGAGTTGACGAATGACTCTTAAAATAATTCCAACTTTTGAATCACTGCACCGCGCACCAATTTTGTGATCGACAATCAAGTACATGTCAATTGAGCATAAAATGTTAATTGTGCGTACTATTTTCCAGATTTTCGGTGCGAAATAAAATATTCATGTAATTATCATAATCAATGTTTTCATTAAATACTTTTTAAACCGCTCGTAGGTAATTAGGTAAGTAATTTTGAGCATGTAAACAAAAGCGCCGCATTAGGACTGTTCTAGAAAATATTTTACTTTTAATATTTTAAAAGCTTGAGGCAGTTACAATATATAACATTAACATTTATAGGGTTCCGCACCTTAAGAGTGCCAACGGGACCCCTAAGGCTACGCCTTCCGTCTATCTGTTTGTCTGTATTCTGTCACAGGGGTATATCTTAGCAGCCGTAAGAGATAAGCAGTTGAAATTTTCGCAGGGTATGTGTTGTCGTAGCATAAACATTATAATAAAAATCAAAAAGAATAAAGGGCGTTCTCGCAAAAGTGTTAGCTTCAAACAAAGAAAATAATACCTTATTCAACCTCCCCTAATCAAAATTGTAGTTGTAATTTTTTTAATTTAATACTTAATGAAATAATGTATGATAAAATCATGTGAGTAAATAGCAGCTATCTGATCACCACACCAAGATGTAAATGGCCTGACTACAGATCAATGCAAAATAATTATTTGTCTACCTTATTTTTCTTTCTAATTAAAGCACTAGAAATGTACGCAGGCACCTGTAGCACCAAGACTGTTTCCTGGCGGTACCACGTAGAGCAGCGCTTAGTGTTCAAAGTAGTCTCCGTATGCCCTCTATAAAAAGGTAGCTACAGTCAACCAGTAAACACCATGGTCACGTTCAGTCTATTATTACTATTGTATTAAAGAGCCTGCTGTACGTGCATAACAGTGAAAGTTATCTCGGATATTTGAGATGAAAACTTTTTGAGTTACGTATTGAAACCCGTGACTATAAAACGGAACCCTACAGTGTCCATACGCATTTGGCCGGTTTATTTAATGCTTAAACATTACTTTGTTTGTATATAACTAATTATTCACAGCAATTTTGTTTAATTTTGAACAAAATAGTCTTGTAATTGTACACGAATATAATTGCTTTAACTAAATTAAATTATAATAGCAACCTAAACATGTAAAGAAATGCCGGCAAATTCTGAATAATTGGTGAAAGTGACTCTTAACGAATTCCCGCCAATTTGGAATTAATTACGAATCTTTTGTGGAAACCATTCTTAATTTTGGATCAGGTTACCAATTAGAATATTTTGCTACCCAGCCATGAATAATTTAAAGGGAGCGGAGCTTTGGACTCGTCTAAGTTTATATAATGAACAAAACAAAAGTTTGTGAGCAAATTGGTGGTCAACGTTAAAGAACTATACTATTAAAATAATAAATTCGCTTGAAGATGTACACCGTTGGCTTAGTGGAAGCAGGTATACCGACTTTAGATCAAAAGGTCCTGAGTTTGAATACCGGGCGTGCACTAATAAATTTTTGCAATCGAAAAATGTAAGTGGATCTGCTATTACGTGGGTGAGCCAGCATGCCTTAAAACAAAAAAAATACAAAAGTCGTCACTACAACACGCATTTGGATTGTAGATTAAGCCCATTCACTCTTGCAGAGAGTAAACCCTATAGAAGATTGATTTATTGCACTTATTAGATTGGTTCGGTTGACCATCGAATATATTTTATGCGTCTGCAAGAAATAAACATGGGTTGAGTACGGGATACATTGATTATTAGAAAGATTTCATTTCTGTAAGGGACGGAAGGAAAGACAAGTTGTCATAACACGTACGCTATGGATAAACAATCTGTAGATGTCACAGCCTTCGATTTTTCATTGCTCTGTATACCATTATTTATAAAGGTTTTCTTACGTATACATACACGTACAGATACGTATTATTTTATTACGTTCGCACGTATACGATGCACGTATTAAAGGGGAGCATAAAACAAAAATTTGTATGCAAAAAAAACCTCTCATGCCCCTAAAAAGACATTTAATTTGAAAATATCGTAAAAAAAATAGCGAAGTCCCTTCAATCAGAGGCCCAATTCTCTAATTTAAAAACATTCCAGTCTCGTGTCAGTCGCACTGTTTCGTATAGTAACTGTTACCTACTCTTCGCAAGAAACGCGAAGATTAAGTAATAGTTAGTATACGTGACAGTGCGACTGAGACGAGATTATACTGCGAATTGAATGGTTTTAAATTAGAGATTTGGGCCTCTGAGGTTGGGTCAGCCTCTCAATCGATTTTATTGATTTAAAAAAAATAGCCGAAAATTAAAAAAAAAATTGTAATACTAATATTTTTCTATTAAGAAAATGTTGTTATACCTACATGTTTTCTAAAAAGTACCAGCCTTTTTAATTATAATGCATAGTCCATAATTATTTAATTTTATTTAAGTATTTACTTGAGTTACTTCACGCCATGATGTGTCCATCAGCCTAAAAATAACCTCCTCCGTCTCCTCCCATGGATTTAGTATAAGCCTTACGAAGGCATTATACCAGGGGAAGGGCAGCATGTAACATTCACCTGAGCACAACACCAAACTAAAATAACCAATCAAGGTCAAGCAAGGTGATTATGGCAAATCCCTCCATTGTATTCAATTAGGTCATACAGCAGTGGACGTAAACAGGCTAGTGATAATGATGATGATGATGATGAAATACTTCTTCGGTAAAATGTAAAACTGACTGCCATTTTATACGCAGCCTTAAAAAAATTCGTTGACCATGCTCCACTACCGATTCAAACCCATTGTGATTAAAAGATAGAGTCGGTCTACACGGCCATCAACAACCAATCCATCCAACTACGACGGAATTAAGAGACTTCCAGAAGCAAACTTTAAAGACCTATAAAATACGTATTTGATTTTATTTTATCACGAGCCGAGGTTGAGCACATCATCCTTTGAAACCGTCTGACTCACCGGACGAGCGGAAACGGCTTGGAAGTAGATCCAAATGGGAAGAAAATATTTACCGTATCCATTCAGGCGTAAAATTTTAGAGACGGTTTGTAAGGCGTCATATTTATTTATTCAGTTTTTAATATCATAAATATGCGATTTTATTAGTATCAGTATTTTTAAACATAAACATCTAAGAGCTAATACATGGTTGATAGAGGTCTCAGTTGAGACACGTAGTGGGCTCATAATTCTTGCAATTTTTTGTTTTTAGGGTTCCGTAGCCAAAGGGTATAACGGACCCTATTACTAAGGCTCCACTGATTACTGGTCTGTTCGTCCGTCCGTCCGTCTGTCACCAGGCTGTATGTCATGAACCGTGATAGTTAGATAGTTGAAATTTTCACAGATGATGTATTTCTGTTGCCGCTATAACATACAGAATAAAATACAGAAACAGAATAAAATAATTATGTAAGGGGGCTCCCATACAACAAACGTGTTTTTTTTTGCCGTTTTTATCCTACTAATGTTATAAACGCGAAAGTTTGTGAGTATGGATGTTTGTTACTCTTTCACGTAAAAACTACTGAATGGATTTGAGTGAAATTTGGAATGGAGATACTTTACGCCCTGGATTAACACATAGGCTACTTTTCATCATCATCATCATCATCAATTTTCATTATTATTCACGCGGGTGAAACCGCGGGGCGCAACTAGTAGATAATACGGATGGTACGGAACCCTTCGTGCGCTAGTTCGACTCGCGCTTGGCCGGTTTTTATTAATAGATATTCGAGTCGTAAACAAAACTTGAACATTTTGTAAACATTTCGTGTATAACACTCCAATTACTATTATGTCTACAGCTGTGGATGGCGGGTACAGTCACCAGCACAAGTGACGCTTGGAATATTTTCTGACCTGTAACTTTGGCCAAAGGTTGGTTCACTTAAAACCTGACGACTAACAGATGAATTAAAGTAATGGATTTCTCAATCCGATCCGCATCAACAGAATAAAACAAAATGCTGAGAGTCTCTTACATAAAAATGTTAACTCTTTGATATTTGATAAAAAGTTAGTTTTATATTATTATACCAATAGCTAACTAGTGGTTCGCCCCGAACTGAGACCTCGCGATGACACCCGACTTATTTCATAGGGGAAGAAAGGATTCATATTTAACGGCTATGTAAGTATGTTTGTATGGATGATCTATCTTAAATCTATCTATCGAGTCAATTTCTCTAATATGAAAGAGATTTTGTGAAGCAAAAAAAAAGTTTTTTTGAATTAAGCAGTGCCATCTAGTTGTAGTTTTGCTACCTAATTTTTAAAGATTTAAGTTTTCTACTCTAATAACTTTTCATTTAAAAAAACCGACTTCCGCCATTGTATTCGACTAAATAATTTTGGATGAAAAAAATGATGGAAGAACCATAGTGGTGAAAGGGTTATGATACTTTCTGAATGCAAATGCTTGGTTTGTTGCTAAAAATATCAAAATCGCCATATGTATGCCTACAATATTTGAGGAGCTCCCTCAATTCCTCATGGATCCCATCATCAGAACTGGTTTCTGAAAAAAATGGGACTAATCTGGAAGTATATCTATCCAAATAAAAAAGAATTTTCCAAATCGGTTCATAAACGCCAGAGATATGAGGTAACAAACATACAAAAAAAAATACAACCGAATTGAGAACGTCCTCCTTTTTTGGGAAGTCGGTTAATAAAAATGGATATTACCAAGAAAAAATCCTCAATTTTCGACTTCTCCCCGTAGAACAAAATATACTTAAATAATAAATTTCAGCATTACCAGAGAACTTGAAGTACCTTCGAGATATTTTTTTGCATATTTTACTTTCTTTACCCTTCTAACCGATTTCTAAAAACATTTACTGAGAATAAAATTTATCCTCTAATAATTAGGTAATTTTTCTACACATCATCGAAATTGCCTTTGAATAGGTCTAAGCAACAGGGCGTAAATACTACATACCTGTTAGTATTTAAAGTACTTGACGAATTAATTGATAACGTCCTTTTGACGAAAACATAGAACTCCAATGTGATTCAAATTCCTAGGAATGGGGGGTCAACAATGGATGTTATATTGGTTAATGTTTTTTCTGGTTCAGGTTTCTAATTTTTTCAATTTCAGACTTTTCCCTTTAGTTGTGACACAAAAGCCACAAGCATACCAAATTTCAGCATTGTGGGACTGCTGGAAGTACCCTAGAATTTTTGATTTTTGCATTTTTTATTTTCCCTAATATCTCGGAAACTACTAAGTTTAAATACTTGTTAAAAACAGTTTTGAAATGTCCAACTAAAGCGCTTTCATTAGACACCCCACTTGATCTGACTGTCTCACTTATTTTTTTTTTACCCCCTCTTGGACCCCAATATCTCAGCAACCCCCTGACCGATATAGCTCATAACCTTACCTACAAATTGTACCAATACTATCTACCCCCATATCAAATTTCATGAAGATCGGATTAACGGTTTGGAAGTTTTCATCGGACAAACATACATACATACATACACACATACATACAAACGCCGATTCTTCCAACTTGACTCAGAGAACTCGCTTCGCTCGTTCAATGATGACATATTATGGCACACTGAGACGTGATCACTTATACTATTGGACCCATACATAAGCTAAAAGTAGCACAGTTAAATATGAAGAAAGCTACGGTTAGAGTTATAGAATCCGAAATTAGAAAATCCGTAGAAAGCTCCAGATCACCGGCATAGTTCTCATAAAAATTGAGGAATAAAGGTTCTCGAGTCGAGGCGACCACAAACCAAACGCCACCGCAGTAGAGGAAGGCCAACAGTTAAGGTCGCAGGAATTCAGTGGATGGAGGCGGCAGAAGACTTTGTCGTTACATTCTATGCGGGAATCCCCCCGCCTAGAGAGGCCTATGTCCAGCAGTGGACTTCTACAGGCTGATGATGATGATGATACCATAAGCAACTTCATAATGCAAAGTTTTGTGTATAATCAGATCGATCTAATGACATCGTAACAAAGGTAACTGAGTTGGTAAATCTACTTCTGCTAGTGACTGTACAACTATCTGGGAATCCAAGAGGACATAAAGTTTTATCATGTGAACCGAACATCTGTTTAATTCCTCGTGTTGTAGAATTATCTGTATTGTGGGACAAGTATTAGGTGCTATTATTGTATTTGTATAGTGAGTAGTAGTTACTATATTGCGACTTAGAGCTTGTCCAAATGAGGCGATTTACGCGCGATTCGAGTCACACGATTGTGAATACTAGAGCTTCATACATTCTGTCCACATGCAGTCGCGCGTTTTGCCGCTCGCGCGAGCGGCAAATGTTTGACTCGCGCGATTCTAATCACGTGTAAATCGCCTCATCTGGACAAGCTCTTAGGTTATGTCTTTTGACGTAAAACTTTTTATGAAAAGTTTTAATGAACTTTTACCAGCATAGGTTTTGAGTAGATACGGCCTGTGGCAGATGATTGTTTATTTCTTAATACATCAAATTTAAAGACACACACCAACTTTAAAACTTCGGAATTTTTCATAAGAGACAAAGTTATTATAGAGCTTTTCTTTCTAAAATAATGTGAGAAAATGTAACGTTGAAAATACTTTATCTTTCTGCAGATATTATGATACATAATGAAACAATAGCAACGATGAAGCATAAAACAGAAATACCGTCTATAGAAATAAAATTCTACCATTTTGTTTTTATTGAAAATTGCACATTAAATAATAAATGATTTTAGCTATAGTTCTTGGAACAAGGATGAAAATTGAATTAATATTTAAACTGGATAATAATACAAACGATGTGCAGACCTTTATTTCTTTACGAAATTGCTTATTGTTATTCACCTGATTTTATTAATTCTGTTTATAAATCAGCTGAGTCAAAGGACGAGACTTCAACTGAATAAATTAAACATGGTGTAAACGTGTTATAGATAGACGTTTCTAAATTCACACCTGTCTCTCGTATAGTAATAGCTTAAGGGCCATATTCATAATCATTTTATAAACCTATTTTAGTTAAAATAGCTTTTGTTTTTTTCTCTCTTATGTAAAATGTCATGCGACAAAACAAGACAAAAGTTATTTTAACTAAAATAGGTTTAAAAAATGATTACGAATAAGGGGGTAAGTTGTTTAAAATGAAAACGGGATTTAAAAAGTTTGCAAAATAACTTTTAAACTAAAATTAGCTACTTCGCATTTTCTGCATTGCATGGTTACAAATACCACCAACCATATCTATTATCTGCCGCGAAGCAGTAGTGCTCGCATTGCTGTGCTCCGGTTTAAGGGTGTCGGTGAAATTACGGGCACTTGAGACTTTTTATCTTTATATCTCGAGGACAAGCACTGTGCAATGCAAGTAAGGTACGTATCCTAGGTGGACGTGAACTAAGAGGTATTGTATTAGTAATGGGGTTACCGGTTAACATCAGCCGGCCTAGACAAACGGTATTCGCTTCGAAGCGATTCTATTTCTACAGTCGTAATACAATACAAAAGACCACGTGACATATCGATAGCTTACGTCAATCTCATACATTTTGGACTTTTCTACTAGCGTCATCGCTATTAGAATGTTACTTTGTCTAATGCCTCAGGTGGCCCAAATGCCAGTAACATATTTTTTTTGTGTCTGGCTAAAGAAAAGATGCCTCCATCTACTCCCGTGGATGTCGTAAAAGCTGACTATAGGGAATACACCAGGGAATGGGCAGCAACATTCATCTGAATACTCAACACCATGATCAACCAATCAACCTGTCAAGCGTGGTGATTATGGCATACCCCCCATTGCATTATATGGTGGAGGCCTTGTCCATTAGTGGACGTCTGATAGCTGATGATGATATACCACACTGCTGCAACGCCAATATTATCAGCAAACAGGCTCTCCGAAGGCTCTTTTCATCTGAGAAAGTTTTATTTTCGACGCTCTCTGAATACAAATAGACCAATCACGTTTTTCACCCCTCGTTTACTTCAGTAACCAGCCTTTCATTCTTTTTGTCGGACCTTTGATTAATTGCCTGGTTTATACAAACAGCTGGTAGTAGGAGCTTCCATATTCATTAATGACTCTCACGTAATGAACTGCATCATCATTTTTAAACGTTTTTTTGAAGAATTTTGCTAAAAGATGCTTTTGATTTATAAAAAAACCGTTCAAGTGCAAGTGGACTCGCGTGGAGAGGGGGAAATAAGTAGGCTACTATAGCTACTTTATGTTCTTCCAAGTCCCTCGCATAACAGTCGAATTTAAAATGCTTACTACTTACGACGACGTCTGTGGCGCAGCGGGCGAGTAGCCGGCTGAGATCCAAGAGGTAATGGGTTTGATTTCCTATGATCTGTAAATATTTGTTCCGGGTCTGGGTGTTATGGTACCATGGTACTCGTAGTTCTTGATACCCATGACACAGAGCATCCTAGTGGGGATCAAGACTATGCTATTTTATGTTATATTAAGTTATTTATGTACGTCTGTTTACAAAACATTTGTTGCAATAAATAAGTAACCATCGAGTTACTACTTTTGGGAAACAAAAAAATTAAATCCAATTTTTATAGAAATTTATTAAAATCTTAACAATTTGCTATTAGATGTTATGCACAGAATAACCAAGTTAATAATTTATCAAGAAGATCTATTTTATTAAAAATACATCTTCATAGCACAAAGTCTCGAAGTCGAAGAGATACGAAGTCTAGACTAATGGACTATAGGCAGTTGACCTCAGATGGTCCCATGCTGTTTTACAGAGTTTTTGGCGAAACTTTGCGCTGCTCCTGGTCGGTTGCCTATATATATGTATATGTGGCTGTTATCGAGTCCCCATTATTACTACCATTTTTAAATATACTCTCAATTTAATGTTTAAAAAATTGTGTTAAATTTAATGTACCTACTCATAACAACAATATAAATTTACAATAAATTCTTATTAGGAAAGTAAAGAAAAAGCGTCGCCGCTCTGATTACGATCGGAACTCGTTCATCAGAATCATTGGGGGCGTCCAATAAATCGAATTTAACTTCGAATTTTGATGCGCATTGAGCGAGGTTGATTAGTTAAGATTTAGATTGTAGGTAATTAGATTAGATTAGATTAAGATTTAGATTATCACAAATTGTGAAACAGCAACCCGTTAAATAGCGACATCCCAAACAGGTAACATCCCAAACATACTTAACTGAAGATAAAAGGTAGCAAGTATCTCCTTGCTTCTTTTATTTTTCGCTAAAATCGTTTATTTTACTTAAAATGTGTTGGCGTTTCGCTACATCTCGTTTGATGGGAAACGATGATGATTTAAGCACGCTCGCTCACACAAAAATTGCTTATTTAATTTTACTCTTCTTTTGAAGTGACTCGGATACTAAAGTATTCTGAAATAAAAGCAATTCTCACTTATTCTAAGTAACAATCATTATTTAGTTTTGAAATCGATTTAAAATTGTTAATTAGAAATCAAACAGTTCACAATATTAAATAGACGATCAAATATAATAGTAACAATTCCGCTCCTCTCCAACGAAAACTCTGAAAGAATTTGACACGTGTTTCGCCTCTCAACGAAGCATCCTCAGGAAACAGTTGACTCACTGCGCCCTAGAACAACAAAAAAAAATACTGCAAAAACGCTGCAGCCATGGTTCCCTCGCCGAACGCCAAACAGAAAGTAAGAAAGAAAGACAAAGAGAAGAGAGAGTTACTCTTGTCCCAACACGATCAAGCCTTCTTTCTTACTAACTAGGTAGGAAGCGCCGCCGGTGTGTTGCCTATCGAACAAAGAGAAGCTTTAATAGAATAGTATATCTATTATAAAAACTTATATATATTCATATTTTATTACAAAATCTATTTAGTAACTCCTGGTATGGGCATGGATTTGCTGAATAAAATGAAAACCTACGCTTCGTTCGTAAATAAACCTTTACAAAACATTTCCTTTGTTAAGATTCGATAAAATGATGGGTAACGTCAACAAAAGTGATTCGGATGGGTATGCCAATTAATCAAGTGAGTGATATTGCTGCTCAATTTGTCATTTAATTTGTAAAATTGTTTTATGACAATTAGGTATTATAATACTTATGTAAATTGATATGACGTGGTATGCCCGGCCTGAGAATAGACCCCTCCATCTCCTCCCGTGGATGTCGTTAAAGCCAACTGAAGTATTACATCAGGGGACGGGCAGCAGCATCCATCTGAGTACTTAACATGAATACTGCGATCACCAATCTGCCTGCCAAGCGTGGTGATTATGGCAATTACCCTCTTTGTATTTCATGAGAAGGCTTCATCCAGTAGAAGTTAACGTGTAAAGTCCACTGATTATGATGAGTTTTTTTTATGAGGCATGAAAAACAAATGAAAATATGTTTTAAGTAAGAACGATTGAAAGAACGAACTCTAAACACTGCTGTGTCATTAGATTCAAACGTTTACACTAACCGTTAAAGTTTTTAGCGACATTGATAATGAGCAGGTAGGTAAAGCTTGTGTACTTACAACACAGAAAATCAGCTCAGTAATTAAACTAGAGCCATGACATGGATTATGGTGACACAATATTGTAATAGCGAGCGAGCGATCGATAAAGCGCTCATGCCTGGTTGAATTTCAACTCTATTTGAATAGATATGATAACACTCTAGCTTTCAAAGCCAGCCATCACGATGGAATCGAAATTTTTCAATTTCTAGCTGATATTTTACTAAATTCTGATATATTTTTTTAAATCGTTATATCGCCTGTATAGCTCAACTGTTTAATTTGTATTATATGTTTTACATACAAGCAAAGATTATTTTTAATGGAACACCGAAGCTACACAGTCTAAAACATTTTCACCACATAATCATAACTTTCTTGTATGTAACTGTAAATTTATCAAGTATTATATTATAACCCAACTTCTGTGCATAAACTTATGTTTTATATGAAAAAAAAACAGAGATGGTTTTTGTGTGTTATTGGCAAGAACTGTTTAAGTAAAGCTTTTCCCACGATTTGACTCGGGCACTACAAGATATCTTCAAGCTGCAAAGTTTTACGATAACGACCTATTTCCTCAGTTGAGAAACATAGTTCTTACAAAGTTATTGCATAATTCAACTTTGTTGGACTAAACCATTACTAACTAACACAATTTGGTAATTTTCTTCACAACTTTTCTTAAACAAGGCCGTAAAAGCAGCAATATCCACTCCAATGAGGTCAAAAAAAGTTTAAATACTAAAACCCGAATAACCAAAAACAAAATAAATTATGGTATCAAATGAAAGGGTTTGCACAATACATACCAAAAATGTATCGCACAAATATAAAACAATCCACTTATTATGTACATAAAATCACACCTGTTTCCCGGAGGGGTAGGCAGAGACCATAATATGTTGTAAAAATAACTAAATAATAATATCTACGCAAAAGCTGAAAACAAGTATCAAAATGTCGCGGAATGCAAAATCCACGATTCTATAGTAAAAACCTTCTTCAACTTAATGAATAGGTGCCAAATCTACGATATTTATTTAGAAAAGCCTCTGACTATAATTATTAATTAAGTTGAAGGACTTTAATTTATAATTGTCGATTTTGCCTATCTGAACATATTTACCCATTAAAATAACCTTTTGCGTTGTCGAGTTTTCGTTTTTATAATTTTTGCTTAGTTTTTTAGTGTAGTGTTTAAAATTAATGTGGCATATTTATTAATGTACTCAGCAAGCCCCAAATTAAATTGATTCTTAACTATATTTTTAAGAAAAAAAAGCTACTAAACTACTTGTACCTACTTATGGGAACTAAATTATTTGTATGTCATAATGTATGACTGAGTATGTTGGACGTGTGAATTATGACCACCAATGTAAAATAAATATTTAAAACAAATTAAAAATTATCATTTTATCTATTTTTTTTATATTTTTATCAAACTTATACCCATAAATTACATCTTCATCAGGCGGTTGATTTCCAATGCTGTAAGATATTTCCCTATCGACTACAAAAGGAGGTTTGCTATAATCACCCGCTTTACATACAAAAACTCCTAAAATCATAAGCCTCCTTTTTCTTTGCTGTAGTCGGGTAAAAAGGCTCTGCTTACCTCTACGGAAAACATGCGTACATATTGTCTTTGTCTCCCAACTATTTTAATAAATATTCAGGGTTGTTAATATTGACAAAGTAAGTTTCCGAAATTACTCTATCAAATATTAACAAAGGGCCAATTAATTTTTGGTAGCTGTGAGTAAATTGAACAAAGGTACATCGAGAAAATAGATTGATGTCGACCGAAACGATTTCATACTGATATGAATATTTTAGCTGGCTTGATTTACACTGATCCGAGACGGAACAGCAGCACCTTGCTACGAAGCTACGGCATGCTGCTACAAACTGTGTAGCGACTACGCTAAACTTCGTAGCTCCTTTGATTTGTTATGACATTCTGCAATGTTAAGTCAATAAATCAATAATAATCATCAATGGACTATTCTAATTTCTTCAATCTAAAAATGATGCGATGTATTTATTTTGTACTAACTTTTTCCCCTGGATTCAGTTGCGTGGTAGCTGGATAAAAAGTAGCCTGTTTAGGTCATAAACTATCTACTACAAATTTTATTAAAATTGGTTCAGCCGCTTACAGCGTGATTGAGTAAGAAAACTCTCTATTCAAACAACAAAACAGAAAAGTAGAAAAGTGGAATTCTGACATTCTATCTTTGGAAATGAACGGGCTTTTATTGAAAAATAGTATTTGGCTAAAGCATAGATTGTTATTCTAGTTATTTATTATTTAAATTTTTATTTCTTAGTCTTAATCATCTGTGTGGTCTTAATGAATTTGGATTTTAAACGATAATCTTATCAGAAAGCGATCAATTGTTTGTTAAATATTTGAAGATGTGATCTGGTAACCTGTACAATGTGTAAATGTGTTGATTATTCTCAGAAAAAGCATAATTTTCCCGGTACCGTACCACCCTTGATGTTTGTGTGTCAGCCTTTGAAACTCGGAATACACGACAACCAGCAATTGTTGGAGTTGAACGACCGATGGTATAATTTTTTTACATTCATATCGATCGCTTAATGACAAACCATGTAAACTTCGTTGTTTTTTCGCTTGTACATTTAATTTTATTGAACATAGAACCAATTATGTGCCAAGTTCCATTCAGTACGGTTTTTAGTTTTAATAAAGAATAAAAAATTAGTTTCGTTTCCTTTGAAAGTTACTTGTTTGTATTTTTATTTATTTACATGCTAGCTTGTTATCTTAAAATAGCTTAAATATAATCAACAGGTTAGTTATTTGCATAGCAGTTTAAATAAAACAGTATATAATACGATTGGAGAAACCATTTCAGTAGAAAATAAGTATACCTTTGAAATCTTCAAACGTAACTTCAAAGGCGAGTAACAGCAAGTAGGTGACTCTACTGCAGTGGGTAGTTATTATCAAGAATCACTTTGTCGAGGGATCCGCCTGCGGCCTGACTCACAGAAATGGGACGACAGGCGCAATCTCAGAACTACATAGAGACAAAAGTAGCTGATTAAGAGGTCCGACTCAATTTGTAAGACAAAACATCCACTGAATCTAATTTCAAAATTACGATCAACTTAGATTTTATTATGAACTGTACCGGGCATTGTACAATCAGTTAGTCAACTGAATCGAGCGTTCCTGATTTTCCCCCACGTGGGAGGCTGATGTCATGAGCTTTGTCTTGCTATTGGGATTTGTGGCTACTTTGTATTCAAGAGTTAACAAACCGTCCACCACTCACTAATTTCCGACGGTACATACCTTTTGGCTTTTATTATCTCAGTTATTTACTGTAAAATGTGTGGTAAAGAGTTTACGTACCGACTGTACAGGTATGTATTTTCGGAGAAAAGGTCGATAAACCTGCCTGCTATTATTTTATCATACGCTTGGTCTCGTATTCGGTGGATAAGGCCACCCATTGTACTGCTAATTTTAATAAATCTTATTATGTATTCCTGAGGCCTTAGACAAAGTAACATTCTAATAGCGATGACGCCAGTGGAAAAGTCCAAAATGTATGGCATTGACGTTAGCTATCGATATATCACGTGGTCTATTGTATTGTATTACGACTGTAGAAATGGAATCGCTTCGAAGAGAATGCCGTTTGGCTAGGCCCTCTTGTGATCAATAAATTATTAATCTGTCTATCTAAACTTTGGAAAGGTGAATAACTTATTTATGCAATATCTTAGAAAATTAAATTTGTTGACTCCCACAACCTAAGATTTGTCTGGCTACTTAGAGCTGTACAAAAATAGATTTAAGATAAGAAACAAATGAATGGGATACTTTTGGCTAACTAAGCAATATAGGCATGCATCACTGAATCAGCTGTTTTGGTAGGCATTTCAGTAGGTATAAAGACGATATTGGTTATGTTGTGAAAGAGGTCTTTTATTCTTGAAGGAATGTCTCTAACTAATCTAATTAATTCATCGCCTTCAGCTTGGTGAGTACTAAAGCTGTCATATCTCAGTAACTAGCACAGCTCAAGTTGAATAGCTGTCACCATCAGCCAAGCGCATGTTAGTGCACGCAGTAATTGGATAGCAGATTATTTGATACTACGAAGCCAGTGTACACTAAGGATCAGCAGCCCAGATCTTGTATTGAAAGCATAAAATGGCTGGCAATGCGTAAATTGCACATCACAAGCAATCAGCAAGTCGCATGATAATCAGAGAGCGAATCAAGTCGCGACAATTCAGCGTATTGCATGAAGAGTATAGCATTCCGATTCATTATTGATCTGTTTAACACATCGGTCCTGAAGTTAAGACGTATCCTTAGTGATAAATTCTTTTTAGGCGGTAGTGCGTCTAATTAGCGTAGCGGGTAGGTATTTATTTATAGTTTGTATTGTTATTAGTTGTATGCATTGTTAGGCTAACATCTTGTTTTTGTAGTTTAATGACTTTAGTTTTTGTTTTTTATCTTTTTAGTTGCATATTTGCGAAAAAATTTAATTGGCCTTCAGCGTAATAACACGTCCTTGGCATGTTATATATATATATTTATAATTTTTATCGTTGTCTAGCTGTAAGTTTTCCGAAAATTGTTAAAATAAAATAAAAATAAAATAAATTAGTTTTCAACCTTTTATTAGGGTTCCAAGTCCAACGAAAAACTCTATTTATAAAATGGTTTGGGTTGTCTGTCCACCCATCCGTTCCCGTCTTTCACAGCATCATGACATTCACAGAACAGTTATAAACAACAATTCATTAATAGATAAGGATAATTTACATATAATTAGATCTCAATTTAAAAAAAATAAAACGTCATTCATCCCCTAAGGGTCCCTGTAACAATAACTGTACAATTGCTAACAAAAACCACTTACTCCATGATTTAAATCCTTGTTCAATTATAAGCTTTCAATCAACTCCCAATGGAACCAATGCAGGCAGTTTTACGTTAATTCCTTTTCGTCACTCATTATTAATGAAATTTGATATGCAACAAGCATGCCGAATTATGATAATTTTGTTGATGGCTAATATTACATACCTATATAAGCCAGAATATTTTGACATGATATAAAAATTATTAGATTCAAGATTTAATTGTTTATTTGTAAGAATACACATAATTTTACACGTTTAGGTCTTAAATCTATGTTAGTCGATGCATTCAGCCTGCATAAATGCTGCGTTACCGGTGTTTTCATTCTGTTTTCATCAGCACAAGATAGATGGAGCCAATAAACGGATATAACTTTGAGAAACTTACTTTACAAGGTGTGCCTTAAGTTTCCTTTTAAGATACAGCTGTATTTTATAAATGAGGACCTGCACTAAGATAATGACTGCAGTTTTGAATACGGTACTATTTTAATAAGTGTTTTTTTTTAATCAGTCATATATGAGTCAAACTTGCGGAGAAAGCGTCCAGGAACCCGTACAAGTAGGCTAATGTCATTTTCACGTGTATGAGTCAACACACGTCAATACGCGTTTTGTCTTCACGGATATTTTCCGTTTCCCGTAAAAATTTACAGACAGGACCAGTCATCATCACTTAACCCTCCTATGTTGAACTTTCATAACTAATGCTGTTAAACATCATGGAAATGGTATTCCTGTAATAGGGTTGATGCCAGACCGACCACACGAATCACCGCTCGGCTGCGGTAAGGTTCCATTAGGATACCGAACTCAAAGCAATGAGGTCATTAATGTATTCAGCAACCTTG
The DNA here is from genome assembly GCA_951392215.1 of Epirrita christyi. Lineage (NCBI taxonomy): Eukaryota > Metazoa > Arthropoda > Insecta > Lepidoptera > Geometridae > Epirrita > Epirrita christyi. The sequence continues at coordinate 6,421,198 of OX595839.1, read as the reverse complement.
TCGTGTTCAATTTTCAGAGAAGTTCCAATCTTAATAGATCAACAGTATCTCATTTATTAAAGGAGGTTATAATTTAAAACAGTTTAATAGCCAAATGGAACGGCCAACTTTAATTGGTAATAGGGCCTATTAGATAAACAACTAGGACGACCTCTCGCAGCGGGCGAAGGTTCGCCTGCGACGCAGAAGTTGCGGGTTCAATTCCTGCCTCGGAACAAATATTTGTACGATCTGCAGATATTTGTTCAGTCAGTTCTGGGTATTATCTATATATAAAAAAATATCTATCTATGTAATGTATTGTATTAAGTATATTAGTTATCTAGTACCCATATCACAAACTCCGCTTAGCTTGGGGCTAGATAATGTTGTGTGAAATGTCCAACATTTATTTATTTATATTTATTTATTTTATTTAACTATGCAACTCTGCAGTCAAATCTTTGCGCAGACTTTTCATATCTGTAGAGTTTTGTTTTATAACTCTTGGGAGGACTGCTGACGAATTGTATCATTTTCTAGTTTTACTCAAAATAGTAGATTGAGATACGTAATTTATCATTTGTGATGGTTGGCATATGCACTTAGGTATACATTCAAGTACAGCAAAATCAAATGTTTGCGGATCATTTTAATAAATGCATGGTTTGCAATTTACCCGACGTTGTATCTGATAATCATAAGCTAAATCATATTACAGTAAAAACACTGATTCAGGCTGATGATTAACATAGATTGTAAATGTTTATAGTATCCAGCCTAAGAGATGACAGCTCTCAATCGGATTTTGATCAGATATTATGTTTACTAAAAGTATTGTCAACATTATCAACATGTTGGAAGTGGGTTACCTGTTCAAAAGCTGCCACTCATAACAGCATTCTTTGATGCTAACAAAAAAATGTTTGGTAGGTACATCTCAAGGCGTTACAATTTCTTACAAGGTACCAACAAACAAGTTTACTCGTGCAAAAATCTTGTCCTTTTTCCTAATATTCTTTCTGTTCTGTTCACACAATCCCTACCATTTCATTGGCACTTGAGCCAACCCGCTGATCTAAAATTATTTCGAGGATCAGCCTAAGAGTAAATATTAAACTTTTCGATAGATTCTTACGACTCAACGATATTCCAATATATCTTTCCAGATGGCACCTTTACCTTCTTATATATTGATTTTCAAATAAGTGTGTTCTGATATATTGCAGAAAAATATGAAATATTGATGGAAAATATTATTATTTTGTCCTATCGAGTCTTGTTGGGCAAATTTCGTTGGTATAAGATTTTTCCTGGCTGTTAGCTTATTTAGGAGTGTGTTATTACTGGAAGAAAGCGTTAGCCGAGTTGGTTGTGGAAAGTAATGGCGGCGATTAGCTCACCACATGTCACGTCTATATTCCTGCGATTGTGCAACCCACTGTGAAAAGAGGCCCTTTGAAGCTCTGATGCCCTTCGGGGAAAAAGGCGTGTGGTTATGTTATATAATGTATGTATCGAATCTTAAAATGGGCGTTGCTGAGTTTTTTACTGAACTCAAATTTAAATCAACTTTATCTTTTTCATTTTAGCTTATTTTGGATGAATACAGCCAAAGTTAGCCAGTCACCTGTCAAGTCGTGAAATGTCGAAATTCTCTATTTAAAATAGTTGAGCGTAATCGGATAGTACATTTTGCCGTAAACCGTTTGCCTAGTGAGGGAGGAAAAAAATAGACAAATGACTACGCAGTTACATTGCCCTATCGGGCAATTTACCGCCAAGGTAATTTTGGGGCAACTTGTACCCTGACATGGCCCTTAGGCGGACGAACGTCAGTGATTAGTTCTACAGCCTACGTTACGAACTAGTGATGTGCTAGAACCCACTTACGTGCTGTTTTTATGGAATACCAAACATCAAATAATATCTGGTTCAGCTGATTTCTTGAAGTTAGGAATAGTAAACAACACAATTTGCGTCATTTAAATACTAATTGTATTAAAAACGTAACGGAGCGCAAGTGGGACTCCAAAGTGATTGAAAGAGATCTGTTTATAGGGCAAAGTTGGTTAACGAAACTGAAGACAGTGGCAGTGTCATTTCGTCAATGCTGGGATTTTACGAGAGCTCGAGAAGTTCTATTGACAATTGACATGTTTGCTAATTATTGCCCTCATACACAAGCTTAAAGTTAACGCAGCGGGCTATGGAATCATGTAGTGAAACTCGACGTGACTTTTTATGGGGGAGGCCTATATCCAGCAGTGGATTTCTATAAACTGATGATGATGATGATGATGTTGGTCCTCAGAATTATCTGCTTTGATAAAAAAAATTGTAATTTTCTTTTATGTCAACGCATAGTATAAATTCAAAAGATAAATTAAAGTTAGAAAGCAAGATTTGTTACGTCTATCCGTATATATAAAGCCCAGCACCGGCACATCACTGCTACCTGCCAAATCGTTGACAGATGACTTTCAGTTACCCTCAAACCTGGTTACCTTGAGGAAATAGAGGTTATTATCTCATCGTGTCAATAACACGGCCTGCCGTGATGCCGGAAAGTGCTTGATAGGTTACCCTGCTGCCTATTTTTACTTAAGTGACGAAGCCGTTATTATGTGTTTAGCGTAGGAGGTTGTTAGTTATTTCCAGTTGTTTCAGTCGATTTCCGCTGTGGGACAAATGTAATTATTAACATAATTATTAACTATTAAAAGACGTTTTTCCAGCTGCTGAAAAATTACAACCGCTTTACTTAGAGTGATTTTCTTGTTTACCTGTATAATTATGGTGCCCAATTTCACCTCCTTCATTTTCTATTATGAAATCGTTTACAAGCCATGGTGTGTCATGCCTCAGAATATACCCTTCCGTCTTCTCCCATGGATGTCGTAAAAGCCAACTAAGGGATTACACCAGGGGATGAACAGCAGCATAAATACTACGATCACCAATCCGCCTTTAAACCGTGGTGAATATGACAATTCCCCGCATTATTTTTTGTGGGGGAGGCTTCGTCCAGCAGTAGATGTCTAAAGGCTTTTGATGAAAAGATTGCTCAAAATAATGGAGTTATACGAAAAATATCAATTCACGGGGTACTTTTGATAATAAAACTACTTTTGACCACAATTTAGTAGATGACAAACATACCTGCTTAAAATTGCCATTTAAAATGAACAAACAAAAAATATGTATGTATGTAGGTTTAAAGGTTTTTCCTTCGTGCGTTTTTGTATGTTTTTTTTCACTTCCATTTCGCATCCAGTCCCATTTACGTCAGTCAAGCCGGGATATAAAAACCTTCGTCTGAGCAAAGGACGTTTTGAAAGACGAATTCTTAAATTCAAAGTGAAAGAAAGAAAGGGCTCTATCACACGAAAGCTTAGATCTAAATACATTGTGGGGTTATATCACTGGAACTGTTCCGTTTTTCTACAGTTTTCTTTTAAAAGTAAGTAATTGGGTTTTCCTAAATAAAATAAGAAGTAAACAAAATTTTCTTCTATCAAAGAAAGGTAAGTCGCATAGGTATGTTTTACTTGAAAAAGTCGACTCTAATTTCATAGGCAGAGAGCGATAGTTCGAGCCAAAATTCACGTAATCTCCAGCCACTCAGAAAATTGAGAGCGTGTTCTTTGACAATTGAGGCAATCAATCACTTTAGCAATGAAACACTTACCCCAGCCACAGATACAGAAACAGTTACTGTGCCTCGCTCTCAACAAAATGGTTCAATCTAACAACGAGTAGGCACTCGTAAGATGCAACTTATAACGTGTGATCTTTTTTTGTAGAGTAATAAGAAAGCTCGCTTTTTGTATAAGGAACCAATGAGTTTTTTTTTTTAAATTTGCAAAATGTTAGGTAAGATGAGATAATAGAGGTTCCGTGGTGTGTCCGGCATAAGAATAGACGGCGCTGTTTTGCTCTCGTGGATATAATTAAAGCCTTACTGTGAGATTACACTGTGGGATGGGCAGCAGCATCCACCTGAGTACTTAACTACGGTTGTTTTACTTTTGGGTCTTATGTAACATCTCATACCTATTTATGGATTAGTTAGTACCTTAAAGCATCCTATAAAAAGAACTGAAGAAGAAAAATTAAATAAAGTAGAAAAGTCAAGAAAATGGAAAGAGAATAATAAAGTACGTGGCAGGTATACCATAATACTAAAATCACAAAAAATATCCCATATCACACTGTCATGTTCCAGATACCGCAAGCCCCATTAGCGGAAGGGTATCATGACGCAGCATCGACCAATAGAGGGTGCTCTCGGGGCTGACAGACGTGCTGAAGTGGACGGGACTGAGTACCAAGTGGGGGAAGCTCGCGAACGTAGAGTGGGTGTAGTTTAAAGTGCTGTATGAGGATATTAGCAACCTTGGTGAATTGAGAGTGTCATTGAAGGTGATATGACGGCCATAATAGAGGGCCGTGCCCGCAATTTTCAACGGAACGTCAAAGAAACAAGGCCCTCAACCGGCTGATGATGATGATAGAAAAATATATCACCTGGATCAAAAAAAACTAAATAAAACTATAACTATTCTCTTGACAGATGGCCATGTAGTCATGAAAGCTATACCATGCTATACCCAACCCCTACGTCGAACAAGCATGAATTATGTATGTAAGGCAAAGCACATACGTCCTTGCATGTTAGTAACCTACTTCCCTGGCTTCGCTAAGGGACCTCATGTCCCTTAACATAATAAAGTTACGGTAAGTATATAAATTACCTGCCAACATAAATTACAAAGAGAACTCGCAGCGATAAAAAGCTGTATTAAAAGAAGATTAACTATTAGAGATAAAATTTCTATACGTAATAACTTATTAATCCTGTATCGGTTGCCCCAAATCAACGGTATCAAAGTGTCTGACCTGGTTTTCTATCTACCCACTTAGCCGCCAACCGCGGGCTTACATTTCAAAAGCTAGGACTCGATGTAATGTTGGTACTGTTGGTCAAACAGGTATTATGTTTAACTGTTGAGTACAATCTTCCAAGAATATATTTCTTTCCAATATTTTGAAAGAGTACCATACAGCGGACAAAAGTAGCTCGTTCAATATTTGACAGGCAAGCAACACGACTTGAGAAGCTCATTCTAGCTTATAATATTTGGCTGACTGTACCGAGGTACAGGAGTGTGGTGTGTCGATCTTGCCCTTTAGCACAGGAGGAGGTCAAAGTGAAGTTGAAAGAAACACGTTATCCACCAAGTGTCAAGTGTGCTAAGCCTACTTGTTTTAAAGAGATAACATAATTTATCCTAAAACGGCGAATGCTGCATCATTAGTATAGAGGTTCCATATTTTGAAATGCCTTCCGGCGATATTTAGTAAGTAATTTATCCAGAGAATATAACAATTCTTAGGCGTTACCGGTTTGTAAAATTTCCATAATGAGCTCTAGACTTTTAAAGTTTTTAATGAAAGATTTATTTAAGTAACCCAAATAAAAAAAAAACGTAAATTCAATACACAACTTGACTCATGTTTTCTACACTCAATAGAAAATAAGTTCAAAAATACTATTAACATTAATATCCCAACTTTGACTTACTTCTCTCACGTTTTAATTTTTAAAACATTTATTAATGAATAAATCATAAATAAATTAAGTGAATTCACCAAAAAAAATTAGATATATTAAAATGGCAGTTTTATATCAAATTTTTCAGTGTAATGCCTCATTCAGGCTTTTATTACATCCATAGGAGGAGAAGGAGGGGCCTGGGGTCTTAGGCCAGACACACCGCTGGCATCGCTGATGTCAATAGACAATACATGATGATGATGATGACAGTCATAATAAGATACGCCTGATAAAATTTTCGGCTGATGAAAAACCATCTTTCTCTCAACCGATGAGGTTTTTGTATTTCCTAAAATAACATTTACAGCCTGCTTAACGTGATCACATACCTATTGTCACACTAGTATCAATTAATTTTGAAGAGTTCGTTGTATTAAGTATATACGGAAATAAATAATACTGCCTATAGACATACGTATAAGAACTGACAAACTGGACTCAAACCTATTATTAAACCTATTACAAACAAACTTTATTAATCGCTCTAAACTATTAGAAACAAACATAAAGTTGTCATTAGAGCTATTCAAACTGTTTCCGTGTTATGAAATAACTCTAGTCTGAAAACCAGTAATGATTTTTCTACAACATATAGGACTGATAAAGCTTTAGCCCCTTTATTGCCCAACGAACTGATAATAACTATCGTTGATGGTTTCGCAGTACATTGCGCAGCGTGCATAAGCTTCTTTTCAAAAGCAGAAATATTCAAAGCATACAGCGCAATGGACTTTAAAATCGTATTCGAAAGCGATTATCAGTTCGTTAGGCAATAAAGGTCCAGATCAGCAGGCCTAGACAAACGGTATTCGCTTCGAAGCAATTCTATTTCTACCGATATAACTTTAAAGTTCGATTGGTAGACCGTCTCATACGCTTAACGATCGTTTATTCTATTCGTATGTTCGTCAAAAACTGCGTTTAGACTATGATCCTTCGTCATCATACGTCAAATTCCCGATAGATATCACTGCCACATATTATGTTTGTTAAATAATGATAATTTGTTTGTTTAATAATATCCCGTTTCTAATGATAATTATGTTCATAACCATGATAGTTTCAAAAGTTATATTATTTGTTAAAGTTTGACCACGTGACATACGTCAAACTCAAACATTTTAGAACTTTTCTACACACAACATTCTATTAGGGACTAACAGGTACTAGGTAGATACATCCATTACCATGTCCTTATAATAATAATTATTAACAATATTAAGCATATTTGGGATGCGTATTGAAGTCAAAATTAAGAAATATAATGTCAAGGAGAAAAAAATAAAAACAATACAATTTTATAAAACAATACACAGAGTACAGTAGAATTTTACATGTCAAGAAATTCTTCAATTGAATAGAAACATTTTTTTTATTAGTTAAGAAAAGCCATGCAATTCTATGTACCTCACCATCATTAGCAGCCTTCAGACGTCCAATGCCGAACAAGGCATCCCCCATAAAATACAATAGGGGGAAATGCCATAATCACCACGCTTGGCAGGCGGATTGGTGATCACAGCATTCATGTTGAGTACTCAGGTGGATGCTGCTGCCCATCCCCTGGCGTAATCTCTTAGTTGGATTTTACAACATCCACACGAGGAGATGGAGGAGTCTATTCTTAGGCTGGATACACCATGACAACATGCAATACCCCCTAAATATATATGTTTTGTTCACAGGGCTTCATGTCCATCCTCCCTCTTCCACACATGGGAGACGTTACTCCAGGAAGTAGAAGCAGATGTGATGAGTTACAACAACGCTGTGTCTTCACTAGAGCGGCTAGTCTCCACTCCTCTCATAGAGAAGACGTTCCACATGAAGGTGCAGGCCAGAAAGGTCTTTGCTCATCGGGAGGGCTGTGAGGTTATACTGGGGAAGGCTGATGACCAGCTCACTAAGGTAACTTTTATATGTAAATTGATATAGTACTTTTATTTTCTATATAACATAACACACATATACGTAGTCCTAATCCCACACTAGGATACTCTGTGTCGTGGGTATCATGTACTACGAGTAACATAGTATAGTACCATAACACCCAGATTGATAATACTATAGAAATAGAGATTGTAGTATCTGACCTGTGGTAGTACCTACTATAAGCATTCAATACCTGAGTACCTGAGTGCTTGGTAAAATAAACAATACATAGAACCAATTTCTTTATCATAAACTAGGTATTTTATAATATCCCAGCAATACCAAACCAGGCAGAGATCGAATACTGGCTGGCCAAATAGTAGGATGGTATCACCCGCAGCTTCACCTATAGATTAAACATTATAGTTATCCAAGCCTGTTTATAATGTTAGTTTAATTAAATTTACTAAAGTAAGTCCTGTGAACTTTGATATGTTATCAATATACGACACGTCAAAGTACGTAAAATCAAAGTTCACAGGATCTATCAGTAACTACTCTCGCATATTGCTTTTATTCTATAGTTATTGTGTTAATCCACACTTATGTGAAATATTAATATTCAATAATGTCCCAAAATTTACCAACCAGACGGGGATTGAACCCGCGATCGTCTCCTTGATACAGATATGTGTTAACTGCTGCGCCACTGGTTGACTTCACGGCTGGTCAGCATAGTGGGATGCTATCACTGACTCAAAGTGCCTTAATAAAATCTTAATATTTCCCATAAGTTTGGTTTAACATTATAAACCACAAACCGGACGACGAGGTAGAAGAAGGCCCTCCACTCGATGAACTAAAGACATTATAAACGTCGCAGGAAGTCAGTGGATGAAGGCAGCTCAAGACCGTTCGTCGTGGCATTCTAAGGGAGAGGCCTATGTCCAGCAGTGGACTTCTACAGGCTGATTATGATGAACACTTTAAAACCCAATAACTATAGGTATTTTATTATGTCTCGGATGGGTACGAGGGCCAAAGGTTTAGATTACCTAGTTGATCATTTTTCTAAATTGTATTGATGCGAAAAAGTTAGGAACCGTTCCGGAATTGATTTCATACAGAATCAGGCATTTCACTTGAACATCTAATTCACGCTCAATTTCGTCTATGAAATGCCATTCATGCTAACCTCGTCACTGGCAGTGACACTTCAGTTATGGGAGCATTTCTAAACCTGATATTGTAGAGGCCAAAATTAAATACCTCCCACAAAATAATTTCCGAAATTCACTAACAGTTCCTCAAGTAATAGGGGAACGAACGACGAATTGGATGTCAATAGCAAAAGTTCGGCAAATAGGTACTATAATTAAACCAATAGGTAAGTATATTCTTTTTGGAATTTGAAGTAGGGATTGGAGACTATTCAATATTTGATTTGGAATAACTAATCTAACTTACCTAACCTATTTATTGAATTTCTTAATGGCTTGATAAGCAGACGGTGAATACGAACAAAACGCCATATTACGGTCGACATAGTTAAGACGTCATATATGATTGCCGCTACTTTTTAGCTAACCTTGAGCTTTACTTTACACAACTCTACCCGTGCTTTTAGTACCTATTATCTATCTAGAAGGTACAAAATCGCCTGAGTAATGTTTTTTTAATAATTAATTAAGTAGTAAATAATAACTTTTCATTTAAAAAACCGACTTCCGCCATAGTATTTGACAAAATATTTGGATGAAAAAAATGATGAAAGAACCATAGTGGTGAAAGGATTATTATACTTTTTGAATGCAAATGCTTGGTTTGTTGCTGAAAATATCAAAATCGCCATATGTATGCATATTTGAGGAGTTCCCTAAATTCCTCATGGATTCCATCATCAGAAATGGATTCTGAAAAAAATGGGACCAATCTGGAAGTATATCTATACAAATAAAAAAAGAATTTTCCAAATTCGGTTCATAAACGCCGGAGATATGCGGTAACAAACATTTAAAAAAAAAAAAAAAAAAAACCGAATTGAGAACCTCCTCCTTTTTTGGGAAGTCGGTTAAAAACAAGTCGATTCATAAGTGACTTGGAGCTGTAAAAATCGACAAGGAATATCCATCGATGCCTACCCACATATATCAAATGAAACACAATCATCTTTCCCTTAATAAACTAATTTTACAGTGATTTTTACAATAGGCGTCTAAGTTAAACATTCAATTAATTGTCAGTTTTATCAAAACTTTGACATTATATTTCTCAGTTGCAAGCCAACATTGCATAGGACCTACCTATGCAATGTGATATTTTTAACCGACTTCCCAAAAAAGGAGGAGGTTCTCAATTCGGTTGTATTTTTTTTTTTTATGTTTGTTGCCGCATATCTCCGGCGTTTCTGAACCGATTTGGAAAATTCTTTTTTTATTTGATTAGATATACTTCCAGATTGGTCCCATTTTATTCAGAATCCAGTTCTGATGATGGAATCCATGAGGAATTGAGGGAACTCCTCAAATATTGTAGGCATACATATGGCGATTTTGATATTTTCAGCAACAAACCAAGCATTTGCATTCAAAAAGTATCATAATCCTTTCACCACTATGGTTCTTTCATATTTTTTTTTTCATTCAAATATTTTGTCGAATACAATGGCGGAAGTCGGTTTTTTAAATGAAAAGTTATGGTTCGTAGACTTCACGAGAGGGTTGCCGCGATATTGAGTTTTTTTTTTAAAAAGGATACAAAATTAATAATGTTTATATAGAAATATCCTGAATCCTTGATCGTATTATTTCACAAGCAAACAACATAATGCCGCCGGAATTTCCGGTACGAACAAAAAAGGGATTGAGCCGTCCAATTGTCAGAAGATCTAATACAGATCACGTATCTATTTCCCGTTTTCGGTAGGGTTTGTTCAGAGAATCGCATTGAAAGTAATGGAGTTATTTTATTCATTTCCTCTTGATTTCCGCCCATTTACGTTGGATGAAAGTTATCGCAAAAAAAACTAAATTTTGTTGTCACGATGAGAATTCAATAGATTGAGAAGAAGAACACAATTTAGATTAACAAAAAAGTTAGATTGGAAATAGGGAGCACGGTTACTACACTATTTAACGAGCTTATTTTTTTTAAATATAATTTTGTATGTTAGATAGTGTGGGACAAATTTTGAAACTGAATTTTGAACCAGTTCCACCTAAACTGATTGAGTTAAAAATGACAATACAATATTATGGTGACAGCGAGCTGATCTGATGATGGAGTTGGAAGGTGGACAACTGAACTCCTCAATGATTAATAGTAGTCTGGCAATGTTTGGGCTCATTTTGATCCGCTCACGGTTCCGATCACTAATTTAATAAAAGCTGGTTTTGATAAATTATTTTTCAACAAAAAACTTATTTAGAGGCTAATTCTAAGTGGGGGTGTTAAGACCTGCACTGACGTCCCGCTGTGGGGTGTATTGTGTATCATATATTTTGAGGCTATTTTTCAACAGCTTTAGTCGAGTGTTCAAGTAGATATAATTGAATGTAATTGCATTTTTATGAAGGATGTAAATAGGTTGTAAGACCTGAAAACTTTCCTCTTCGGACCTCAAATTAATAAAATATCTAACATTTATGAAAGTCTCATAGCGCAGTTTCATAATAAAGCCTTAATCCAAAACTTAATTTAGCTTAAAGATTCTGTGAACTACATATAATTCGAGATCAACATCTTCGAACTTTGACATCCCAGAATGATAGTACTGAAACAATCTACGAACGATATTGTTTCTATACGGTCTTTCTCTTATTTTAGGATAGTTACTATAAACCAGATAATTTATATTGAACCGTGATTCAGTTCAAAGGAGCGCAGCCAGCCAGCAACCAGCATCGTGGTCTGAAACGATTAGAGACAAAATCGAAACTTGAATATAGAATTAACCTGCCTATAGTCTAGATACCTTTAATAAAAGCTCTGCTTGCGGACTTTAAAAATCTGTTGCCATCAATTTCAATCAGTTTCAATGCTGTTAACACTCTAAATTAAGCTTTTGCGATTATCTATTATTATAAGCAGTTTGCCTACAAAGCTTGAGTAAAAGCGTTATTTCAAATAGAAACAGCATCGAAAACGATTGAAACTGATGGCAACAGAGTTATGTTATCGCACCCCTGATCAAAGAATATAATATAGTTGAACGAACGAAGCGAGTTCTCTGAGTCAAGTTGGAAAAATCGGCGTTTGTATGTATGTATGTATGTATGTATGTTTGTCCGATGAAAACTTCCAAACCGTTAATCCGATCTTCATGAAATTTGGTATGGGGGTAGATAGTATTGGTACAAATGTACAATTTGTAGGTAAGGTTATGAGCTATATTGATCAGGGGGTTGCTGAGATATTGGGGTCCAAAAGGGGGTAAAAAAAATAAAAGTGAGACAGTCAGATCAAGGGGGGTGTCTAATGAAAGCGCTTTGCTTGGACATTTTAAAACTGTTATTAATAATTATTTAGCCTTAGTAGTTTTCGAGATATTAGGGAAAATAAAAAACGTAAAAACCCAAAATTCTAGGGTACTTCCAGCAATCACACAATGCTGAAATTTGGTATGCTTGTGGCTTTTGTATCACAACTACAGGGAAAAGTCTGAAATTGAAGAATTTAGAAACATGTACTCCATAAAACAGAATCCAATACAACATCCATTGTTGACCTCCCATTTCTAAGAATTTGAATGACGTTGGAGTTCTATGGTTTTCATCAAAAGGACGTTATCAATTAATTTGTCAGGTACTTGATATAGGTACTAACAGGTATGTAGTATTACGCCCCGTTGCTTAGCCCTTTAAAGTTTATTTATTCAAAGGTTATTTCGATAATGTGTAGGAAATTAGAGTAGTTACTGATAGATCCTGTACTGTACTGGTAGACCTCGAGGTGAAAATTTTCAAAAATAATAATAGAAAATATGGAAATTACTTAGTTAAGTAGTCAGGCTGATAAAGGTGTTATCGCGAGGTCTCAGTTCGGGGCGAACCACTAGTAATGCCTATTTTAGTACCTATACTCTTCACCGTTGTGCCATGATGAGTCTGTCCTAAGAATAGACCTCTCCGTCTCCTCCTATGGATGTGTAAAGTAAAATCCGACTAAGGTATAACACCAGGGGATGGGCAGCAGCATCCACCTGAGTACTCAACACTAATATTGCTATCACCAATCCATCTGCCAAGCGTAGTGATTATGGCAAATCCAGCATTCTATGGGGAGGCCTCATCCAGCAATGGACGTCTTACGGCTGATGATGATGATGATGATAGATAATCTTCGCCTCTACAGCTGTCTATTGATTGCTAATCTCTAGACTCTAGACAACTTCAGATCTGTGAATTTATAACTACACTGAAAGTTAACCGAATCGAGACTGAATTGTGAATTGACAGAAAGTTGGTATTCTGCTCCCTCATAAATAACAATTTAGTCTACTTTCAATTCACGGTGACTACCATTAGAGTAGGATGGTTATATATATATATAATTGGAAAGAGTAAAGAGAGACTCCATCTACTTAAGCTAAAATTATAGAAAAACTTTGAACCGTTCCAGTTTCGGTCTCATTTCCATATAATCACATTACAGTGTTGTATTTTAAGATAAGAGAATACCATTTCTGACATTTAAGACATCAACACAAGATCGAAACATATTCTATTTTAACTATTTTTTAGTTAGAGAATTGGACCTCTGAATCTGACTTCGATCTTCAGGCATTTAGTTCAGTGGAATTTCACTGAAATGTAATCAACTGTGCGGCTTGCTACATAACTACCCTCCAGAATCACATTACCATTGCGAGCACCTATAATGTGTTACCGAGATTCGAAATTGGACTAAAGTCATTGCTAACTGGATTGCGTTAGTCAAATAGCACTGGGCAAGAAAGATACTTACTTGAAGTGCTGAAGGCCGGTGGGGACGACCATTGACCAAGCGGTTACTAATAACGCCAAAGCGTAAGAATACCACCTGATAAAAGAGTCGGGCAGAGATAACTGGCAGTTATTAAAGGGGGCATGCTCAGCAGTTGATGGATGCGGAATTATGAATTATATATTATGTATTCATAAAAAATGTAACAAAGGGCTCTTGTTCCTTTCTTTATTATAATATCCCTTTATTTTTAACCGACTTCCCAAAAAAGGAGGAGGTCCTCAATTCGGTTGTATTTTTTTTTTTTTTATGTTTGTTACCGCATATCTCCGGCGTTTATGAACCGATTTGGAAAATTCTTTTTTTATTTGAATAGATATACTTCCAGATTGGTCCCATTTTCATCAGAATCCAGTTCTGATGATGGAATCCATGGGGAAACTCCTCAAATATTGTAGGCATACATATGGCGATTTTGATATTTTCAGCAACAAACTAAGCATTTGCATTCAAAAAGTATCATAATCCTTTCACCACTATGGTGATTTTTTTTTCATCCATATATTTAGTCGAATACAATGGCGGAAGTCGGTTTTTTTAATGAAAAGTTATTAAAGTCTTATATTCTATAATATTTGAGATCGCTATTAATAGCTTCTTTTTCTTTATGAGCCAGCATACCTATTTCACTTGGGATAATTTACCCGGGTGCAATGAGGGGGTTTGCTATAATCACCACGCTTGGCAGGCGGATTGGTGATCGCAGTTTAGTGTTGAGTACTCAGGTGGATGCTGTTGCCCATCCCCTGGCGCAATCCCTAAGTCGCCTTTTACGACATCCACAGGAGAAGTTGAAGGTGCCCTATTCTTAGGCCTATAATAGCTACTGAAACTAAATCTTACCCAAACACACACACTACACACACACTACAGCTACAGTATAAACTTACAAACTACAAGATGAAAATAGTTCCGTCATGTTGCAACCTTATCAATCGTTATCTGGCAAACATGTAACAATTTTAGAAGCACCGTTTTGATGTCCGCATTTCGGAGGAAGTCATATGTCGTGTTAATTTTATTTAGCGGACATAAAACTCGAAACGGCGAATATACGACATTTTAATAATACCTACCGTTTAGCTCAACCATAACATGTTGATTAGGCTCACTGTCCACTGAACCGTCGGTAGTAACTATTTTACTACAGGTAGGTATGTCTAGATTAGTTAGGCCAGGAAGCAGACCTTATTAATGAGGTAACATATTTTGATGGAAGCAGCGTGTATCAGGCGAAGGTACATGTAGTGTAACATGTTGCGTGGGCATATAAATGTAGAGTAACGTTTCAGCCGGTGCTTCAGTGGGCATTGAGCTGAATGTGAATATGTTACATTTTACGTACAAGGTTGCCAGAAATGTTTTGAGTTATTGATAAGTGGGCACTTTATTAATATGACTGTAGGTGTTTCAAACGGTGGACCGTTTAGTTGTGAAGCGTTTCTTTTGAGGTTTTCTGAACCCACTTAGGTATCTCCTTGAAAGTTACAGCTATTGAAGATTCTGTAAATAATGAATGAGCATACTAGTCGATAAACCTGTAAAAAGAGAGGTAGGTGTGTATAGCAATCGCGAGCTGATAGCTCAGTGTATGAGTTTGTAGTATTGTTAATATAACATAACATAGGTATATACAATATATATATATATAGTGTATATAGTTTTATGCCGTATAAAAATCAAGCTTCTAACCCAATGCATCAAAAAGATATGACAATGAATGCCTAATTTGTGTATGGAAATCGCGATCAAATTACGAACCTCTAGGGTACCTACTCCAAGTAACTTCTTCATTCTAAACATGGAACGCTTGGAGGCTTTGTGACAAAAATAAAGGAAAAAGCCTAATATTATGGAATTTCGACTTTTTAACCTTAGAATGGTATGGTGGAGTTTGTAGGAAGAAGTGGCTGAAATTTTAAAAGCGCTGTGACGTTTTCTATATTATTTACGGATTGGAGGATTTTGCCTTCAGCTGTGTATATAACTTCATATTTATATACATCATCATCATCTATGGTGATATGATGGTTAAGTCATCCTAAGTAAACTAATACTTTGACATTGCAAATATTGCACAACAGCAGAAACGAAGGCAAACCAAGGCTTTGATAGGTATTTAATATCCACTCAACTGAGCATTGTCTTGTGAAACGTCTGTCGAGACAGGCTCGTAAGCTATCTAGGCTAGCTAAGAGAGATTCTGAAAGTCAGGCCTACACAGACAGGCTGATCTAAATGAATGTTTTGTGGTCCAAGAAGTAATTAACTAATTAAGATTAATTAAGATAGATAGATTAGTTATATTAGACACCAGTTAGTTATATTACTTATTGTACAACAGGAATAACATTATTAGATTTATTAAAATTAGAAGAACAATGGGCGGCCTTATTTCTGAAAGCGATTTATTCCAGACAACCGACAATCGACGTTACACAGTTTTTTACTTGATTACTCTTTCTGATGTATAGTGCACTTTGATGTTGGCGAAGACTATCATGGCCGTCAAAGAGCGTGGTAAAAGTAGGACTCGTTCGTGAAGACCCGTAAAATATCTTTAGTTTTTAAAAATAAATGTGCCAACTAAATACTTATAGCATTTTCTGTATTTACTTTCCAGAGCCGCTCCGACTACAGAACAGCGTTCCTGAACTACTGCAACAATCCAAACCCGGCCGCGCTAGCCACGTACTACGATTCCCACAATACTTACGTGCAGCAACTGACGGCGACCAACGCGATGCTCGACCAATACCACAAATACACACTGCCAACCATATTACAGGTGAGAGGGGATCATGCAAATATCGTTTTAGCGTTGGATCACATAACGTAGTACAGACACCCGAGTACGCTGTGAGCTCACTAGACAACGCGTCTTTGACACGTATTTCGATGTTATTTGCACTAGAAGCTCTGGTTGTGTGGTGGCTAGTGATCCTGACTTCCGATCCTTAGGTCGTAGGTTCGCACCAATGAATTATCTTATATCTATTATCTTATTGGGCTATTCAACGGCTGATTTGCATAACTTATTCTTTTTGACAAAAAAAGACAAGATCAAAACAAGACCGTTCGTCGTGGCATTAAGGGACCTTTGTCCAGCAGTGGACTTCTCCAGGCTGATGATGATTCTTTTTGACAGATGTTCTAATACACCTTCTGTCACCTCGACCAATATTTACAGTAAGCCGTTTATGTATTCGTGAACTAGGGCCTAAGGCGTATTTTGATGTGTCTATGTAAACAGTATTGCGCGTGCAATCGCATGGGAATATCATGCTTATATAAAACTAGCTTGCTTTAACCATGCTTTTAGTAGGTACTTATAGGCCCCGATGCGGTGCTGTACCGTGTTGACAAGTTGGTCCGACCCTCATTAACCTTACCCTTATTTATCTGCTTACAAACTAGGGCCGTACAGTATTATAGAGTTGATTATGCTATATCTCCTGGTACAGCTTAAAAAGTTTCCTAAGTCACTGAGTTATTGCAATACATGTACGGGCAGCAACTGACTACGACCAATGCGATGCTCGACCAATACCACAAATACACACTATGCCAGCCATAATACGGTGAGGGGTCACGTAAACACACGTTATACCTACCTATTTGTTTGTCTGCGGTCTTACAAGCCAACTAGATGCCCCTACCAGAGAGTTGATTAATGATAAGGCTATTCACCCCGGCATAAAATAAAAAGCTACCTTTTATATTCAACCTTGAAACTTTACATTGTCGTACGGTAGATACATTCCCACATCACGTAGGTACGTATGCAGCATCTTGTGGCTAACAATGCGATGTTTGATCATTACCACAAGTTCTAAACACTGCCACAGACTTAGCTATCTTGTCTTAGGTCTTATGTGGCATGTCTGCGGAAACTTTTAATTGGCCATTTTGCGTACATAAAGCAACTTAGGTATAGCTGCATGTATTTATAAATCACCCTACTCTATTGTAACCAACTAGCTGAAAGTTTTTCCAAAACTTAAAAAAAAAATAGAGGCGGCTCAAGACAGTTTGTCGTGGCATTATAGGGGGGGATGCCTATGTCCAGCAGTGGACTCTACAGGCTGATGATGACGATGAATATGTCAACCTATATGTCATATTTTTTTTGACAGCGGCAACGGCGGCCTTGCAAACTCAAATATCAGTGATGTATCAATCAAAGATCCATATAAGAAACGTAGCACAAGGAGCTACCGCAGCTGGCGTAGCACGAGGAGCTACAAGCGCGTAGCAAACAAGAATTATACTAGGACTAGACAATATTCAAGACGTTCAAAAAGTTAATTGAAATCAACACTTTATATGAAAGAGTCTCAGTGTAATTTATGAGTTATGTACCTACTCTAGTTTCAATTCCAAATTGATTAAATTAGTTCGTACTAAAAGTTAATTTTGGATCAGCCTTTGTCTTTGACAAAACAAATTAGACGGATTACTTACCTACCTACCATGAATGAATGACCCAGTTCAACCTTTCAAACAACGAACATCACTGAACTGTTTCTCCAGGAAACTCTAATCCAATTAGATTAGTATCAAGTGACAGTGGACAGCCTTTTATAGCTTTTAGTAAATAAATGTCTTGTGCCCATAAAATCAGTAACTAGCTGTTCATTAAATTCAAGCATAAAAGCCTCTTGAAAATTACGCTTCGCATTTAAATTTTCATTACTATAATGGATTAGGTGGCTTCAATCGTCATAACTCGATAATACCAATTGATAGATATTCAATTTACTAAAATGAAGTCCTATCTCGAAACTCTCTAGGTTATATTATATACCTACTCAGTTTAGTTTTGTATTAACCAGTTGCCTATTGATATTGCTCAAAACTTTAAACCATTGCTGTCCGATACTAGTATTTGTCAGCCACTAGTTAGTGGCAGACAAAAGATAACTAGGTGAGTTTGGTAGTAGGGATAACTCCTTGGTAATCTGCGTAGTGATTTTCGATCAGTACTAGCTTATATGAAATTAATTTTTATTCACCATGTGGTGATTAAAATCTGCCCAGGGGCTAATTCTCGAATTACAGATGAAGTCGAATAGAGATATTTCGAATAAACAGATGAGGTAGAATATTATTATGTTATTATTATGCCCGTATGGTAATGATAATTCAAACAAATTCATACATTTAAATTAATTACATAAATTACCATTTAAACTAAGGGCATTATTTATAATCATTTTTTAAACATATTTTAGTTAAAATAGCTTTTGTTTTATTCTCTCTAATGTAAAATGTTATGCGTCAAAACAAGACAAAAGCTATTTTAATTAAAATTAATATGAATAAGGGGGTAAGAAGTTGTTGA
Organism: Epirrita christyi; assembly: GCA_951392215.1. Lineage (NCBI taxonomy): Eukaryota > Metazoa > Arthropoda > Insecta > Lepidoptera > Geometridae > Epirrita > Epirrita christyi. Next base: position 6,402,380 of record OX595839.1, on the reverse strand, counting down.
AAGTTACATGTTGGCAAGTTCCTCACGTGAAAGCCCTACATCTCGCATTGTAAAGGCTTGAGTCTGTACAGGCTCAAACTCGCTTCAGGTTTAATTAGAGCGATATTCAAGGAGATGCAGACACCGAATTTAAATGTATTGTTATGCAAACTTAAACCTGGCTTATTTCCATACCGTAAGGAGAAACCTATGGCTAACATTAATCTCATAGCCTATAGGCATACGTCTAATAAAAATAACACGTAGATAAATAGATAATATAGAATAACTTTTTATTGCTCAAAACAACAGTTATAACACACAGAAATACAATTATTATAATTATTATATTTATTTTAGTTTTTTATTTTCTGTTTTGTACAAAACAGTGTTTTCTATCTATTATATATTTATACTCTGTTTATTATATCTATCTGACTCTATGATCTCAGTCAGTACAATACACAAGCTGCGTCATTTTAGGAGTTTCATCAACATCATCATCAGCCTGCAGAAGTCCACTGCTGGACAGAGCCCGCTCCCATATAATGCCACGACAAATGGTCTTGAGCCGCATCCATTCGGCGACTTACTGCGACCTGCGACCTTTATAATGTACTTAAGCCATCGAGAGAATTGTGAAAAAATAATATTTTTAACCATTGAAATGTTTATGTTCTAAGAAATAATGTTATTTTGTTTTCAGGAATTAGAAGAGATATTAACAGACGTGACCACAGCCGTCAGCGAAGCGATCTGTCAAGAAGGAGAGATAATTTCTGAAAAGGTAAAGCCACTAAAGCCACATTAATATTTAACGTCCCCATCAGAAATAGAAGCGGGAAGGTATTTTCTTATTCTGAAGTTTCGACCTGTTCTTTGGAAAATGATGAGCTCCTTCGAAATTTATACATAATTTATAGTCAACGTAAAAGCGAGGGCTATCCCGTTTAGCTTTTGAGAGCACGTTCAAAAAATATTTTATTCAACGAATCAATTAGGGACGCAGGCTAGGTACAGACAGCAAAGCTTATTGGTTATCCCCCTGCGTCACAGCTTAAAATGTAATAACTATTTCCCGCGTGCGAAATAACTATTTTTTTATCGCATTGGGAGACATTTCTAATTTTTTTGTCACATAAGTAAATATAGCTTTTAGTTTGAATTATACAAAACTCGTGATAAAAAAATACAGAAAATATAAATTATTTCGTTTCTACTTTAATCTTTAAAAACACTGGGAGGTAAAACTGGGGGGTAGCTTTGCCATTTGTATATTTATATATTACGTATTAATCAATTTGGAAACGGTTTTGAGTACCAACCTATTTAGGTACCAACATAAACGGAAAACGATACTAATAACTCAGAACAACAGAGATCCATAACACTTAGCAGTGCTAAATGATAATGATAAATCATGACACTCATGTACCCTATACCCTTAAAATGGCTCATGGTTCATCCGTCTTCATGTTCGAGTTTTGTTCCGAGTTTAGATGTGAGCAGTGATGTGAAAGTAGGTAGAGTAAGTTACATACACAGAAGTGTCACTCCGACACAAGGCAGAAAACAATCTCGAGTCATCATCATCATTAGCAGCAGCCTTTAGACGTTTACTGCTGGATGAGACCTCCACCATTAAATGCAATGAAGGGAATTGCTAAAATCACCACGCTTGGATTTTAGCAAATAAAAAATTCCCTCCATTGAGGCGGATGATGAACACAGTATTCGTGTTGAGTACTCAGGTAAATGTCGCTGCCCATATGGTGTAACCTCTTAGTCGGCTTTTACGACATCCACGGGAGGATATGGAGGGGTCTATTCTTAGGCCGGACACACCACGGCACATCTCGAGTAAGTGCATGTAAGTATTTGGTTCTTCCTGGCCTGCCCGATGCAGGCCATAATAGGATTGGCGATTCTGTGGGATCACTAGTAAACCTATTCTATGGTTAGGATGTGACCAGTCCTCTAGTGCAAAGTTGTGTAGCTCTTGATGAATTGATCGTACTGGCCGAATTGGAGGCGGCAGTAGGTAGGTAGTTAGGTAGGTGCCTATCTATTTATAGGGCTTGTCTTGTCTACCTATTTGATTTACGAATAGACTGCTAAACTTTGTTTGATGAATGGAGTAGGTAATGGAACTGAAACTATTTCTTTGGAATACCCACTACCTACTTAGTAATTACTACATTTCTAACAAAAAGCAAACTTGAAATCGTATCGTTGATCAATACAACTCGAACGAACAAAAAAATAAGTACTTAAGTTAGGTACCTACTTAATTAGGTAAACAAAACATTCTAAAAATGATGCGATGATAGGTTTTTTTAACCGACTTCACAAAAAGGAGGAGGTTCTCAATTCGGTAGTATTTTTTTTGATTTTTTTTTTGAATGTTTGTTACCTCATAATATCTCCGGCTTTTATGAACCGATTTGGAAAATTATTTTTTTATTTGAATAGATACTTATTATATCACTTATACTTATACTTCCAGATTGGTCCCATTTTTTTCAAAACCGTGTTCTGATGATGGAATCCAGGAGGAATTGAGGGAACTCCTCAAATATTGTAGGCATATATATGGCGATTTTGATATTTTCAGCAACAAACCAAGCATTTGCATTCAGAAAGTATCATAATCCTTTACCACTATGGTTCTTTCATCATTTTGTTTTCATCCAAATATTTAGTCGAATACAATGGCGGAAGTTGGTTTTTTTTCATTTATAATATTAGTGTTATTGTGGCTAACTGACACATAACATATACTTATATAGCTAGCGAGTATATAGGTCCTCAATGAAATTAAATTCTTCTTTAGGTAGTTTCTTCGTTAGAGAGTTCCTTATTTATTAAGCGATCCGAACAAATTAGGTTTGTAGGTTTTTTGGGTTTTTAAGAGTTTCTAGGTATTTTAGGAGTTTCTAGGAGTTTCTATATAGGGGTTTTTTGGGGTTTTCAGAATTGTTAGTAGTTGGTAGGGGGTTTATAGGTTGTAGGAGTTTCTGGGTCGTTTAAGGGTTGTATAGGACTTTCTATGAGCTTTTAGTAGTTTTTGAGGGTTGTAAGAGTATCTAATAGTTTTAGGGGTTACTTAAAGAAGTTTTTGGGGGTTCTAGGGGTTCCTAGGGGTTTGTCAGGGGCTGTAAATTTTTCTAGGGATTTTTAGGTGTTTGTAGGTGTTTTAGGGGTTTGTTCCCAGTTCCCAAGCAAAGATCTGTTGTCTACTAGTTAGTACCCAATCACAGTTAGACATTTTATTTAAGTATTTTAAATGATTTTCTATCAAATTATTAGATTGAATGAAACAAACTACTTAACAGAACTTTTTTCACAGTCCAACACCCAACTGCGCCGATATGAGTCGCTCTGCGCGCAAGCCCGTGCAGTGTCCAGCACTGCTGATTTAGCGCATTTGGCAAGAGCGCTACTAACAGCAACGCCACCGATGAGGCCACCTAGGAGGGCCTTCCTTCCACCGTACCCTCCAGAACCCGATGATCCACCACTTGATGTTACAGCGGTAAATATAGCACCTACCTACAACATATTGTACATTGCTCTGCAAGCCTGGGTTACGCACCAGCACAGCCAGCAGACCTAACGCACTTGGCATGAGCCATTACGGCAAAGTCCCCAATAAATAATAAGGTCATAAAAGCCGTGATTTTATTCTAAAGAATGCTCTCACTTACATATAAAAGTAATTACATACATAATTGTGCTCAAAAACGTTGTAAACATTAGGACATCAAATCAAACGGTATGTAGGCTACTTATATACTACATTTATATAAATCATCATTATCACCAGCCGGTAGAAGTCCACTGCTGGACATAGGCCTCCCCTTAGAATGCCACGATGAACGTACTTATAATCTAATATAATAATCTTAAATATATTCCATGTAATATTTATTTATAGCAAATAAGTACCTACTTGCGTGTCCGATATTTTATCGTCGCACCACCGACCATTCGAACTCTTAGTACAATGGGACAACCCGTTCGATGCGCGTACGCATCCACTGCAGGTGCGAAAGACGCGCGCTGTCCCGGTCGTCCCCGCTGCAAGTGCGAGCGAGACGCAGGCTCGCGAGTCGAATCAGTCTGATACTTACCTCGGAGAATATACCCGTGTCGCGCGAGCAATAATATAGCTTGTTTATTTGTAGTGCTTAGAACTTTCTGCTATCTGCTATTTTCTACTTCTTACTCCTTCTAAATCTATGAGTGTTGATCTTTCCGCTATAAACTGTGTGCTGTGATAATATCCTGTGCTTATGCAATAAACTTTATCTTGAACATTGGATTCCGGATTTCTTCCTGCTGTCGCTAACCCACGTAGGTACGTCGCTTGCATATCTATTACACACAAGGAAATAACCAACACCCCATAACTGGTGACCCCGATAAGTGCACGTCATTGAAAATGAGTGCAGAAAGCAGTGATTCTAATGCCTCGCAAAATGGTGCCACCTCCGCTAGCAAAGTTACTACGCGTCGGCACCGATACAAAAAAATGCGCGTTTCCACTGAACCATCCGACTTTTATAAAATAAAAATAAAAGTTCCTCCATTCAGTCCTGACGACCCGGAAATATGGTTTGCACTTTTGGAAAGTCAATTCGAGAGACATAACATCACTGAAGATGCAGACAAATTCGGCAATGTCATAACGAACTTGGATTTGCTGCATGCAAAGGCCGTGAAGGACATCATCATGAATCCCCCGGCCCTGAATCGTTACGACAAGATCAAATCTGAGCTTATCCGTCGTCTCTCCGCTTCCCATGAGAGAAAGGTGAAGCAACTTCTGACTCATGAAGAACTCGGCGATCGGAAACCGTCACAGTTCCTGCGCCATCTACAGGATTTAGCTGGACCCTCCGTTCCTGAAGACTTTATCCGGACAATCTGGAGCAACCGTCTGCCTAACAATATTCAGACAGTACTGGCATCTCAAACTACTCACTCTCTGGAGCAGCTCTCGGACCTGGCAGATCGCATTCAGGAGATTACCACACCCTGCAACGTCGCAGCCACTTCGTCCAGTGCAGCAGCTTGTAGCGGCCCATCCAGCGAGATTGCAGAGCTAAGAAAAATGGTGGAGACTCTTGCGCTGAAGCTCGACGAGCACACTAGTGCTTATCGCTCCAATGACCGCTCCTACGACCGCTCTTACGACCGCTCTAACGACCGCTCCAACGACCGCTCCAACCGTTCCAGACCGCAGCACCGTCGCTCATCTTCACGACAGAGATCGAAATCGAACTACGAGAAGTACCCAGTATGCTGGTATCATACAAGGCACGGATCGAAGGCTGACCACTGCATTAAGCCTTGTGACTACCACAATGCGGGAAACTCCAAAGGCAGTCGCTAATGGCGGCGGACGATTGCCTTGCCTCTTCAAGTCGCCTTTTCGTGACCGATCGCAGCTCGGGTTCCCAGTTCCTGGTTGATACCGGCAGTGACTTGTGCGTTTTTCCCCACACTGCGCTTCGTGAACGACGAACCAAACAGATAGACTTTACGTTATGTGCGGCCAATGGAACACCTATAGAGACTTATGGTTATATACAGCTAGATTTAAATTTAGGTTTAAGACGTAGCTTTCCATGGCGTTTTACCGTTGCTCACGTAACTAAACCCATCATTGGTGTCGATTTCCTAAGCTTTTATAATCTAATGGTAGATGTACGCAATCAACGCCTTATTGATAATACTACCACATTGTCTACTACCGCTTCCATTGCTAGAACTGATATTTGCTCTGTCAAAGTTTCATCGGGCGACACGAGGTATCACGAGCTTTTGAGTAAATTCCCGGAAATTACACGCCCTTCAGGCACACCGTGGATTCCAAAGCATAACACTGTTCACCATATTCGGACCACACCTGGCCCATCCATATTCTGTACTCCCCGTAGACTCGCTCCTGATAAACTCCAGATAGCTAGGAAGGAATTCGAGCTCATGCTCTCTAATGGCACCGCGCGCCCTTCCGAAAGCTCCTGGGCTTCGCCGTTGCATCTCGCACCTAAAAAAGATAACGGCTGGAGGCCTTGTGGTGATTATAGGATGCTTAATGCACGTACCATTCCAGACCGTTACCCTATTAGGCATATACATGACTTTGCCCAAAGTATTGCTGGTTCCAAAGTCTTTTCCACAATAGATTTGGTCAAAGCCTATAATCAAATCCCAGTCTACGAGGAAGATATCATGAAGTCGGCCATCTCTACCCCTTTCGGGCTTTATGAATTCCCATTTATGTCCTTCGGCCTTAGGAACGCCGGACAAACCTTTCAGAGGTTTGTTGACGAGATGACGAGAGGCCTCGATTTCGTGTACTGTTATTTGGATGACTTTTTAGTGTATTCACGCGATGAGTCCCTACACGAAATCCACCTCCAACAGCTTTTTAGCCGCATGAAGGATTATGGCATCCTCGTCAACACCTCGAAATGCGTTTTTGGAGCCAGTGAGGTAACCTTCTTAGGCTATCACATCTCCAGTTCCGGCACCAAACCTCTTGAAACAAAAGTAGAGGCCATTAAGGAATTCCCAGTCCCAAAGACCGTCAAGCAACTCAGGCGTTTCTTAGGGATGCTTAACTTTTACAGGCGATTTTTACCTCAAGCCGCTAAGACCCAAGCCCCTTTGAACGCTCTTCTTGCTGGTGGTTCCCTTAAGGCATCACATCCTGTCACCATTACCGGTGATACCCTTCTTGCTTTCAAGCAATGCAAAGAAAACCTTTCTAATGCTGCACTACTCTCACACCCAGATTGTAACGCCAAACTCGCACTGGTAACAGATGCGTCTGACCTTGCGATGGGTGCAGTTGTGCAGCAATTTAAAGACGGTGAATGGCAGCCACTCGCGTTTTTCTCGCGAAAATTGAGCCTTTGCCAACAAAAATATTCACCTTACGACCGCGAACTCTTGGCCATATACGAAAGTATAAAATATTTTCGGCACATGTTAGAGGCCAGACATTTCGTGGTATACACTGACCACAAACCGATCATTTTCGCTTTTCACGAACGAAAAGCCAACTGTTCGCCACGTCAGTATCGTCATCTCGATTACATCTCGCAGTTCACAACTGACATTCGACATATATCTGGCAAAGACAATGTCGTAGCCGATACATTGTCACGTATCGATGAGCTGCAGATGCCAATCGATTATGACCAGCTTGCTACATCTCAAGTAACCGATCAAGAGATTCCGCAATTTCTTGGTGGTGAATTTTCACTCCACCTTACAAAGCTCAAGATCCCTAACAGCAACCTGGAGATCTATTGTGATGTGAGCACTTCATCACCAAGGCCTTTTGTAACAAGGACATTGCGAAAGCAACTTTTCGACAGTCTTCACAGTCTCAGCCACCCAGGCGCCAAGGCAACCACTAAATTGGTAGCTGAGCGGTTTGTTTGGCCTGGGATGCGTAAAGACTGCCGAGAGTGGTCAAGAAAATGCCAGGCCTGTCAACGCGCAAAGGTCATTCGCCACGTGTCCTCACCATTAGGCACATTCGACCTACCTCGCGCAAGGTTCTCTTTCATCCATGTGGACATTGTTGGTCCTCTCCCACCATCTCAAGGCTACCGCTACTGTCTGACGGCAGTAGACCGGTTCACTCGATGGCCTGAAGTCACACCAATGGTCGACATGACAGCCGAAACAGTCGGAAAGGCGCTGATATCGTGGATATCCAGGTTTGGATGTCCAACTGATATTGTCACTGATCGCGGTCGACAATTTGAGTCCACACTTTTCCAATACCTTGGAAAAATGATCGGATTCAAACACCGTCGTACAACCGCGTATCATCCGGCTTGTAATGGCTTGGTGGAACGCTTTCACCGTCAGATGAAAGCTGCCATAATGTGCCACGCAGACTACAATTGGGTTGAAACCTTACCTCTTGTGCTCTTGGGTATCAGGTCCTCTTTTAAGGAAGATCTAAAAGCTTCATCTGCCGAGTTGGTTTATGGCGAGCCGTTACGTCTGCCAGGCGAGTTTTTCCAGGCAACTGACTTAGACTTGACCGATATTTCGGCCTTCACCACTCGCTTACGCCACTTCGCAGCGAAGCTTCGACCATCACCCGCAGCACGACACAGTAAAGATAAAATCTTTATTTATAAAGAGTTGACCACTTCGAGTCACGTTTTTCTGAGGGACGATGCATTACGAGGCGCATTGCAGCCTCCATACACCGGCCCGTATGAAGTTCTCGAACGTAGTGACAAAGTATTTAAGATACTGTTCAAAGGCAAGAGCGTCACGGTATCCATAGACCGCTTGAAGCCGGCCTATCTACTCGTAGACCCATCTCCTAGCGATCTTACTCGCACTACCGTTCCAAATCCAACTCTTACTCCCTTACCCGATCCGCTTCCAGCACGTCTGGATGCCCCGGCTCAGGGAGACGCCAAAAGAACTCGCTCTGGCCGCATTGTTCGATTTCCCGATTATTATCGACCATAGTAGGTCTCTGGAGGGGAGTGATGTAGGCTACTTATATACTACATTTATATAAATCATCATTATCACCAGCCGGTAGAAGTCCACTGCTGGACATAGGCCTCCCCCTTAGAATGCCACGATGAACGTACTTATAATCTAATATAATAATCTTAAATATATTCCATGTAATATTTATTTATAGCAAATAAGTACCTACTTGCGTGTCCGATATTTTATCGTCGCACCACCGACCATTCGAACTCTTAGTACAATGGGACAACCCGTTCGATGCGCGTACGCATCCACTGCAGGTGCGAAAGACGCGCGCTGTCCCGGTCGTCCCCGCTGCAAGTGCGAGCGAGACGCAGGCTCGCGAGTCGAATCAGTCTGATACTTACCTCGGAGAATATACCCGTGTCGCGCGAGCAATAATATAGCTTGTTTATTTGTAGTGCTTAGAACTTTCTGCTATCTGCTATTTTCTACTTCTTACTCCTTCTAAATCTATGAGTGTTGATCTTTCCGCTATAAACTGTGTGCTGTGATAATATCCTGTGCTTATGCAATAAACTTTATCTTGAACATTGGATTCCGGATTTCTTCCTGCTGTCGCTAACCCACGTAGGTACGTCGCTTGCATATCTATTACACACAAGGAAATAACCAACACCCCATAGGTATTCAATATAGGTAATTACAATACAACCTACTTAGTGTATTCTTTGTCAAAAGGTAGAGCATCCTCATAAATCTCAACTCCTCATAAATCTCATTTGCTGTAGCTATTTGATGGTCAGCAGCATTTAGACATCCACTGCAGGACGAGGCCTCCCCCATAAAATATAATGTGGAGAATTTCCATAATCATTCATCACGCTTTGCAGGCGCATTGGTGATCGGTGTTGAGTATTCAAGTGGGTGCTGCTGTCCATCCCCTGGTGTAATCTCTTAGCCGCCTTTATGATATCCACGGGAGGAGATAGAGGGGTATATTTTTAGGCCGAACGCAACACGGCGCCGATGTATTCGATGGTACTTTCATGAAAATAACGACTTACGAATTATGTTCTTATGGTACTACCTAGGCATCTCTACTAACCCATTTCTCAAAATAAAATCGAATCGTTTCGTGCCGGAATCCAATTTCAGTGACAACCTTCCAGATCACCTGCGCTACCTACTAAATTGGATCTCTTTTAAGTCTTGCACAAAAAATAGTAGGTATACCTATAGACAATTGCATTCGCCTATCTGCGGTTACATAAATACCTTCTGTAGTTTCTGCTCTTTTTGTTGGTATTCTAAAGATGTGAATATTGCTATTTACCAATAAAATTAAGTTTACATAGTTAATAGAAAACTAAAATTCTACCTAGGTAATGAATCTGAATCAGATTTTTAATGAATAATTATGAAATGGAAACTAAAAATGGTAGAGTTGCGATGGAATTGATTGAAATTGATTGCATGCATTGAACACCCTTTCACCATCCATGGTGGCAGTGGCAAGTCAAAACTATAGAAATCTGAAATAAGTTACCTACTTATAACACGGTTGTGGGCCGTGGGTCGCACGGTTTTGTGACGAGCACAGTAGGTAGATCGTGCTAATATACAATTTTCGTGTGGAGAAGGGGATGTGAATCGTTCGCATTGAGTTTTTAATACCTACTTATCTACAATAGGTATCAATGTTCGTGCGAGGTCTCACCCTAGACACAATGGAAGTAAGGACCCTAGATTAAATGAGTCTCCATATTCTATCCCTACTTCTAGTTCTGAGTCTGGTAAAGATTTTTCCACTCAAACAGGAAGCAATGCCGCCCGTCCTCCGCGGTGAGATGCTACTCGACAGGATGGGAGGCACGCAAGCTCGACTGAGCTACGAGCAACTGAGGAAAGATGCCCAAGATCTCGAGATTCAAATCAACCAGTTACAGGTAGGTACTGTAGTGTAGACCTACCTATGGGCCAAAGAATAGGTAGGTAGTACTTTGTTACAGCCGTAAGGCCCTATAAAGTTATTTGTTCCCAACATATTTATCAACATAATTACTTAAAGTTAGTAATAATAAAATTACCTAAGTACCTTACCCTAACTTACAAAGTAACTATCCCTAGTAGCACTTTTTGTTGGCTTATTGTCGGCCCAAGTGCTCCTGGATCGTTGGACAACGGTTAGATTTGGCCACGTTTTCGAGGACGGGCCAACAATAAACCGTAAGCCTACCGTGGGCCACTTAATAGTGCAGGCCGTTGTAGGATCTTCTGAAATTTTACCAAAATTAAGAAATTTTACACTGGCCCATGTTGGCCTAACCTTGAAAAGGTGGCCAAATGTGACAGTTAACCAATGGTAGAAAATTCAGGTTTTTCCCCTTGGACCCACTGTTATGACCCACTGGTGGGACCACGGGGATTTTTTTTCCCCGTGGTCCCACCGCGCTAGAGATGGAATTAAAAAACAAAACTACCTATTGTAGCGCACTAGCTATAATAAAAATTCTACTCTGCCCTTGGATTTTGACTTTTTCTAATATTTTATTTTATTTTATGTCAGACATAATTGATAATAAATGTTTTAACAGCAGTTAGCAATCTGGACTTTTTACAGGATAACTTGGAATCACTGGCTCGCCTCCAGAGTCGAGGATTGGAAAGCAATTTATACAGCAAAGTCAACGAGATTCAAGTAAGTGCAGCATTCTTGAAGTTTGTACATTCTTTAGTTAGTGTATCTAGTATTCAGATAGGTAACTAACTAAAGAATTAAACCAGAATACCCTAAGCTTTTCAAAAATGTAGGTAGATAGGTACACTATATAATTATTTAATATTTATATCGTTTATGTATGATTAGTTAACATATACCTATAATTGCAAAGTTTTTTTTTTGTTTAATGGCGTCTGTGGATGTACCTACTCAATTTTGCCAATGTCAAGTAGCATAGATAATTATCAAACAATGTCCAGTCCTCAAGTACTCTGTCAAGCATTGTCATGTTCTAGTAAATTGATAGCAGTTTACTAGAATGTTCCTGGACAATTTCCACTCCTTCGAAAAGACACGCAAAACACTTATTTTATTAAATTCACTACCATGTGCTCTTTCTAGGCTACAACGGTTAAACTGCCACCAAAATTACACGGTATAACCCAAAAAAACACTAGAAATTGAAATAAAATAAAAAAGGACGACGTCTCCCTTCGAAAGAGCAGAAAAAGCCCCATTGTGAAGTTTATAGTCTTTTAATTAAAGTATTTTTAATAATGTCTCTGAAGAATTACTTGAAAGCCTTCACATTTAGGGTACTACCTACTAGGTTATTAAATTAAATAAATTATATTAGTAGGAACATATTTCCTAATTCTGTGATTTTTTTAACATGTCTTATGACCAAGCAGGCCGTAAAACCAGACCGCCTACCTGCAGGGCGATTCTAAAACGTCGGAAACGTTTCCGATCGGATTCGTTAGTTTTTAATTTCGATGTGGCAAGTAATTAAAACAATTTTCTCTAATAAAACACAGTAAAAAACAATAAATATTGTATATTACTGTGTTTTACTAGAGAAAATAGTTATAAAATTGTTTCAGTTACTTACCATATCGAAATGAAAATCTAACGAATCCGATCGGAAACGTTTCCGACGTTTTAGAATCGCCCTGCTGGTACAGAACGCCACCGTGGTGGGTTCGATCTCCACTGGTCGGTAATTTTTGGGAAATTAAAACTCTTAGTTAATGCCCATTACAGATTAGATAGATAAATTAGTACAATGGGCAGCCTTATCGCTGAAACATAATATTTTGTTCCAGGCAACCTATACCTGTACCATATGTGTGGGTTAACACTTTAAAAATCAAAACCCTTTAACTTATAAGGTGATACAATTAAAACTTCACTTAAAATTAGTTAGTCAATTGAAGTACTTACCTCTACACTCGGTATAGACTGGAACAGTTGATAAGCCTGGCGTCCAAAGCTTTCATCAACTAAAACATCAACGCTAGTGCCATCTTTGATCGTCGCACGGAACTTTGTGAGCTTTGAGAGCAAGGCACAATCCGTACCGTATATACACCCTTAGTCGCGGGTACATTTTGGGTTCTCTGCATAATCTATGGTTCTCTGCCTGAAAAGTCTAGCACAAAATTTAAATATGTGGTGGTGGTACTAGGTACTTACATTATAACATTAAAACTACCTTTCTTTTATGCGGTTTGGAGAACGATTTTATTTGTTGTTTGTAGGTAGTGTTGGTTTCAGAAATAAATCGTGGATTATGGTTACACAGAAACGACTCATCAAAGATGACCTTATCAAAATAATTATGCTCTTGTGTGTGTATGTGTAATAGTATCCAAGCAGTTAGCTAGAGCTATTAATACTATTCCCAATAAGAACTCTACCTACTGTTTGTTTATTCAGCTGGCAGATGGATAGTATGAACTTTACCTATCTGATCCTAACTTTATAACACCGTTATGTCCCTAAACTCTAACACCATTATTTTCCTAATTATCTGACAGGAGGACATATCCATCAAGAAATATGACTACAGAGCCACCCAATTGCATCTAGCCGCAGTTAGAGCTCAGGTAAGTTATAAATAACCTAAAATTTTTGAGATTAATAATTAGTAAGGTTCCCCGTAAACATCGTCAAACTTTTCTGGCATTTTTACGAATAACGGTAAGTATCTAAAAAAATCTGGTTCATTGAGATTACGATGAGGAATAATTTTATTAATTTGTTCAGAAATCTTTTGTTTTTATCTTTTTTTGAGCTTTTTTTTTATATATCTAGATAACTTCGTACATTGATAATATGTCTTATCTGATTATATCCAAAAGGTTTGAGAGAGCTGTAGCTTCAGTCAGAGTTCGACGATGCGTATATAGGTACATGGGAACTTTAGGTACCTACTTACCTAAGGTTAAAGTTTTACCTGTTACAAAAATACAATCAACGACCTACAAGTCATTTTAGAAAAACCTTATTTGCTATGTTTATCGGTTTCTTTAATTTTTATATAAGTAGGTAGGTACTTAATACATTCTACATATATCACGATTATGCATACTATATAATTATGATTATGTATACTATTAGGGCCCGACAGGCGTCCTGTCCAAACTTTGGTTTTTCGTTTGGGTGTCTTAATTGATTTCGACAATAAAACAAACACTACTTATGTGAAAATTACAATTGAAAATTCTAAAAAAGAAACATGGAAATAGGGTCATCTGCATAATTATATAGGCCTTGGTAAGAGGTCGTGGTACGTATAGATTATATGAACGAGCTGTTTGTTTGTTTGAACGAAGATGAATGACTGCATACTGTCTGTTTTGTAAATAGAAAACTTGATGGAATTCCTTTCAGAGTAAAGCGTCCAATGCGCATGTATGTTCTTTATTAGAACATGCGCAAAGGAGGCCCATTTACAATCAATATTCATAAATCTTCCCGCCAAATTCAGTTTATAGGCAGTCAAAAAAAGTATTAAAGTTTTTGGTTATTTAGGTCACTGATAATAACGTTTCGTAAAACTAAGTAAGTACCTACGATGATTCAGTCATGTTTATTATCCATCAAAGGGCATAAATGTGGTAGCATTTCTTATTATATATTTTATTATGACTATGAATAACTATTTATTGAAAATGCCTATGGGAAAGTTTAATAACATGCAAGACGATTTAGCACTGTCAGTCATAAAAATAAATGGTTCTATCTGACCGGTTGCCGCATTGCGCACAGCATCCTACTCAGTCTGAGGGAAGATCTCGTAGACCAACACAATCTACCGCGTCGCGTCATTATAAAACCCACTTTGAATAGCAAAACATAACTGGTATTTAGAAATTAAGTGCTTAAAAACTTACTCACGAAAAATTATCAAAATAAACCCCGTAACCACGGGAAAAAAATATAAAATTAGGTTTCGTGCGAAAATGGGCTGGATATCAATGAAGAATCATATGGTGAGTCCTCTTACTTTCACGTTTTCGTTCCTAATAGGTATTGTTAGTTATTTTTAGTAATATCGACACGGTCTGCCTTAATTTCATAGAGATAGGTTTCGAAAGATTCGCTGCAGTCATGTCCTATTAGTTAAGTTCAAAGATTTATCTTTGGTTAAGTTAGGTACCTTCTTCGATGGTTGCAAAAATAAACATCACTGTTTTTTTATGTTAGTAGGTACCTAAGTATTAAAGTAGATACCCTAGTAAGTATGTTTTATTTTTATTAAGTATAATTAAGCAAGTATCAGGCACTACAAAGCATTTGCTCGCGTCTTCGCATGTGTAGGTAAGTAATACTAACTTTTCTTATTATTAATTTGCATAGATAAGTACACAAAATCTATCTATCTATCTACTTAGCACTCAGGTTAAAAAAGAGATGTTCATGATTCCTAAAAGTATTAATTCCTAAATCGAAAATCTAACCAAAGATAACAGGTAAAAATAACTCAATTACCTGGGTACTTTTGCCGTGGTGTGACCGGTCTAAGAATAGACACCTCCATTTCTTTCCGTGGATGTCGTAAACGCCGACTAAGGGATTGCACCACGGGATGGACAGCAACACCCGCTTGAGTACTCAACTCTGATACTGCGATCATCAATCCGCCTGCCAAGAGTGGTAATTATGGCAATTCCACCATTATATTTTATGGGGAAGGCCTCGTCCAACAGTGGACGTCTAAAAACTGCTGAAAATGATGATGAGTCAATAGCGTCCAAATAAAAAAATACATTGAACTAATTAACCAAAACATCCCTCAGTCTCCATCCGTGGATATAAAAGGCGACTAAGGGATTAAATCGATTAAGGGATTAAATTGATGTCGCTCTGCCCCTCGACTGCTAAAATGGAAATTTGCAATATCTGTACTTACCTATTTACATGTTTGTATTAGATTATTATTTATAAGTATAACAAGCGTAGCGTGTGCTGTCTTGCATATTTTTGCTGATGTTTATTTACTTTTGACTACCTTCCTAAGGTTTTTAAGTTCTCATTTACTATGTATCAGCAACTCCTTGCTCCGAGGCACCACACAGGCGCTTCTCACCTAGTGGTAAGACGGACCATTTATGTAAGCCAAGCCGAGTTTGTTGCCTGATTCTTCTAGGCTTGGTCGCGTTGGAACAGGAGTAATTTAATTTTATATAAGACGATTCAAAATGATCCTTGTGATTTCAATGAATAAAGTTCTTTTTGACTTTGACTTTGACTTAAACCAGGATATGAGCAGTAGCATCCACCTGAGTACTTAACACCAATCCGCCTGTCAAGCGTGGTGATTATGGCAAATGTCCCCATTACATTCTATGGGGGAGTCCTTGTCCAACAGTGGACTTCTTAATGAAAATTTAGACGAATATAACTTATAGGTACCTGCGTCATATTGATGACGAGAAAAAATAATTCATTGCTTTTACTTATTTTTGTGCGAAATGTCCAGCGTTTATTTATTTTTATTTATTTATTATTTCAGTGCCACTTAGGTACCTATCTCAAACTGGTCTCTGACCTAACGCCAGTGTCCAAAAAAGAACCGGTGACATAATGTCACGTTCTTACAGCTAGTCGGCAAGAACGTGAAGTACCTAACCTAGGTATCTACCTATTAAAGTATAGAAGTAGTCTCTAGGGTTTCAAAGCTTTCCGGTCAGACATATAACAACGTGCTACTAATTGGGAGCGTAACAAAAATATCTTAACTTCTCAAAATATCTCAGATAACCACTTTTAACGAAAAAACACAAGATTTTATTTATTTAATCACAGTTGAATCACTTTGGATATCTACTAAATTTACCTACCTAATATTAATTATATTCACTATAGGTAAACATTTGTTTCTGTTTTTATCGTGAGTACTACCTACCTACCTAGGTCGTATACTTACCTACCTATGTCTTTATTCAGTGCACAATTATACATAAGCCATGGACTTGTAACAGATAAATAGGTCAGTATGCTAGGCAGCAGTGTACCTAATAGTAAGTAGGTAGGTACCTTGGTGTCGAAACCTTAGATGAGAAGCACATGATCACTGCCAAGTAATTATTTTACTCGGCTCATCATAAGTAGGTGCCTACCTATACGTTAATAATAAACAAGGTCTACCGCATCCGCATTACCTGCATTATTTTGTTTAAGCCCAAAAGAACGGTAATTAACTACCGTACTTTGAACTACCTAGTAGTTTCTCGCCCGCGTCCATCCTTTAAACACATCCCTCGCACACATTCCTCGTACACATCCCTCGCACACACCTCTCGCTTGTTTTGTACGTATAAAAACCTCGCTCTCTAAGCCGTTTCCACAAGAGCTGCGCCGGGCGAGGCTAGGTAGATTAAGTGATTTTATTGGTTTAATTAACAAACACATCGCTACGCATCCTCGCTCATCTCTGGTGGAAACGCAGCCTAATACTGTAAAGTTTCAAAAATCCGTTCAATAAGTAGTAGTACCTAGTTTCTGCGTGAAAGAGTTGGTAGCAAACATCCATTCATCCATCCATCCGCATATATCCATCCATCCATCATCACAAACTTTTACATTTATCATACCTACATAGCAGGAGTAGGATAATATAGATTGCGTTCTGTTATTCAAATAGGTAAGTTTCGCTTTTATGGATTTTAGATAAAAAGCACACTTTATTATTGCTATGTTATTCTGCTTCAAGTGAATCTACTAGCTAAATGTATACCTACAGTGATTATAACCTCTTTGATACCGTAGAGCTGTAGAGCCGTAGCCAATAATGTAGGTAGTACTACGAGTATAAAAATTCCTAGGCCGTAGCCTCAGAACAAAAACAAGCTATAAAGCCGTTCGTAGCATCTTGATCGTAGACTGCTGTAGAATCAATATATAGCTAGCATGTAGAATGCGAAGCGATAGTTCCTTTTTTTTTTTTTTATGTGGCATCTGTGTATTTACCTGTATTTACTCAATTTTGCCAATGTCAAGTTATTGATCTAATCAAACAATGTCCAGTCGTCAAAGTCTTCTGTCAAGTCATATTCTAGTAAATTGATGGCAGTTTACTAGAATGTTCCTGGACAAATTCCACCCCTTCGAAAAGACACGCAATACACTTATTTTATCTAAATTCACTACCATGTGCTCTTTATGAGCTACACCGGTTAGAATGCCACCAAAATTACACGATATAACTCAAAAAAACACTAGAAATTGAAATAAAATAAAAAAGGACGTCTCTCTTCGAAAGAGCAGAAAAAGTCCGATAGTTCCGATACACAGTTACGAAAAATTGACATTGACATATAACGCTTTTCGCGCCTGTACTATACAGCGCCACTGGTGGTGACATTTTGAACTATTTCGAGGGCATGGCACGTAGACAGAGTAACCAAATGTGGAACCAATAGCATATTTTTTGACTGTCGTTTCGTTTACTGACTGACTGTGACTGACTCATGAATCTGCGTGAATCCTTGCTCCAAGGCGTGAATAATATTTATTTTCTATGACATGACTGTGACTGTGACGTGACTTGACTTGACTTGCGTTGCGAGCTGTGCTTGCGAGTGTGTTTGGCGCCGTGAATGGCGTGGCTTATTTATTTGTTTGTTTGTATGTTGCTCGAGTTACGTTTTTGGTATTTCTAATTTTGTGTAATAGATTGTGTGTGAAGGAGATATTTACAAATTTGTGCTAAAATAATTCAGGTAAGTCTATCTACTAACTTACGTACAAATATTATATTCTAGTTATGTAATACGTACTTAGACATCCGCTAGAATCTACCAATTGGTGACGATTTTATTTTGTAGAAAAAACTGAGTTGTAAGCTGTTTCTCTTCAATAACACATACATTACTATAATAACGAACATAAACGTGATTTAATTTCTAGTCTGGGTAAAAAACAATAGGATTTTTGCGTATGTTGTGAATTGTGATGTCACATAACCTCGAAATAATTCTCATCAAAAATTGTTGTACTTTAAAGCTTTTTGAAGGCTTCGTCATCTAAATATATCTACAAATACAAAATGGGCTATCGTTCAAACTTTATCCAAATATCGAATACGTACCTTTGCTTGTGTTAGACCAATTTTCGTGATGTAATTATTTGGGCGGGAAAGTTACTTCATTGAATCGCCTTGACTTAGTGGCTACTATGTATTTTTTAGATCTAGAAATGGATGTAAGGTATCCTTGTAAATTGCTTAATTTTCTGTATTTTCAGGTGCTATTGCAATAAATTGAAAATTGTGAATGATCTTCACAATATTATCTTTATAGAAAAGAAAGATAAACAGTACGTAAACACGATGAAGAACCAAACAGAAAAGCGATCTAGAAAAAATGGGTTTCAGTCTGACGATGACAAGATTCGCTACAAGATCAATAAACATCACATTAACAACACTGTGAAGTCGTCCAATAAGCTTAAACCAACTGAAAAAAGTTATTTTGATGATGATAATGCTCGCTACAAATTTCCTCCTGCATTGCCTAAGCCCAAATTGGAGAAACCAAAACCCAAATCTAAAATCAAAGTGAACTTTTGGAGTAACAAAGACAAACAATCTGGAAGCCGACTCCACCCCACCCAAAAAAAAAACAATCGCAGACACACAGTCGCTGTCACTGAATCAATCCCTGACAAGCTGAAACTAAAACCAACCGTGAGAATTCTTAAACGGGTATCGTTCCTTCCAACACCGCTGTTTTCTGATAATCACATACCAATGGTTACGGTGCCCGATGACTTGACTATTCAATTAAATGAGGAAGAAGCTAATGATTTACACGAGGATTTACACCAAGCATTTGTTAACAGCAACAAAAGTGCAAACAGTGAGAAATCAAGTGACTCGCAATGGAGAAAATCAAGGAATTTGCAAAACAGTCCCAATAGTTATAAGCGCAAGCAAAATCATGATGGCTCTGATGTGAGAATCGATGGCAACGCAAATGAGCTTGAGTTTTTCTCAAAGTATGTTGTACAAAAATTAAGAAAAATGGAAACCAATCAGCGTATTTATTCAGAGAATTTAATAAACACTGTTCTTATGCTGGGACAACTGGGTAAGCTAAACGGTAAATCAAAAATAGGTGATGCATAGTTGTTAATTATTTAACTTATAGGTTTAGTGTTTTTACAAAAGTAACACGAGTTTGTTGTAATTTCATGTTAAATTACCCAGTTACAAAAACATATTATGACATTTGTCACCATTTCTTAATGGTGTTTCACTCTTTACAAACAATGTAGAGTAGACGTAATAATGGCACTGGTGGTTTCAGATTAAGAATAGATAAATCCCCCTTAATCTATGGCAGGCCTCGTCCAGCAGTGGACGTTGCTACCAGCTGATAAAGAAAAAACCTTTTTTACAATGATTTGTCACTTTTTACAAACAATGAGAGAGATTTAAGTGATGGAAGCTAGAAATGCTAGTTAGTTTAATATATATCCAACTTCACAAAAAGGTTCCTCTATGCTTTTTATGATAATTAATAACATGACAATATAGGAAATTTTATAGGATATAGTTTTCTGATGCTCCCTCTCGTTGGGCCATTCAAGGTTGCACAAAGTTATTGGATGAAGGTGGCCTGAGACAGTTTGACGTGGCATTCTATGGGGGAGGCTTATGTCCAGAAGTGGACTTCTATAGGCTGATGATGATGCTTTCATAACACAAACTCTCGCATTGATAATACTAGTAGGACAGTGAAGTTATGACAATATTTTACTACATAACATGTATTTTTCCTACCTTGTTTTCAATCAACGTTGTCAAGTTATTAGTTGGTGGTTTCGCCATAGCTGGCGAATTTGCTAACAAACAATTGAACATCTATTGTCATAATTGTCTGGTCTTGAAGAGGATAAAGCAAATATGCAACCAAATAATCACTTGTAGGTATAAAACAGTAGGAGTTCATTATGTAAGGGATACCTATCTATATTAACTACTTACTAGGCTATGACTAAAACAGTTATGTGGGAGGTTAGAACTTCTTATCTTGTGTTTAAATATATTTGCACCATTCTTACAATAATATTCTAAACGACTTGCACATCAAGTTAAATATTATTATGTGTGTATGTACCTAGTTATGTCTTAAGATTCATAATTTAAGATTAGTTAAATGTTTTTCGAAGTGTTTGATGTTTTTGGATAGTTGACATATTGACCAAACTCAATGGTAAAATTTTTGGTGCATTATAAAAATGTGCCTGAACAAAAACTTTTGTTTTTGACTAACAAATAAAATGTTGTATTATGATAAGTTAACTACTTAAATGACTTGAGAAGTTTATAATGTAACATTATTTTTCATAGTTTAATAACTACTTTTGTAATAATAGATTTATCCCATGGAATGTTCATTACATTAAGTACATACTATTTTGTATATTAGTTTAATTTATGGAACTAGGATTACTGGAATTCACTACTGTCTTTCATACCTCTTTCCTTGTGCAGTTTCAATAAGATTTGAAGGTACACCTCGTTGAACTTTTTGGCTGAATTACACTTCTAATTCTAAGTGGGGGTGTTAAGATCTGCACTGATCCGCTGTGGGGTGTATTGTGCAAAACACACACTAAACACACTTACATAAAATAGCTTTCGCCTGAGAGATGATTCATACCGGAGAAAACCTTTTTTTTTCGTTTCGTATCGTATTTGTCAGCCAGCAATGTACGCATTTATTCCGGCCGCTCGAGTTCAACGCTCCCGTCAGCTGATCGACCCGTAGCGCCAATAATTCCTTATGTGGTTTTCATTGCTTTTTTTAAAGTTTTTATTTATTAACGTGTTTTTAATGATGGAAATTAGGTTTTTGTGTTCTTTTAACGATATTTTATGGAAATCTTAAAGAAAACACCAAAAAAACAGCCCAAAAGGGAGCATTTTTTTTACATGTTTTTTCATCTTAAATATTTTCAGAATCATTGTCTGAATGCACTGTTTCAGTTTTTGGGAGTAGTCTTTTTAAGCCCTGTATATGGCTACCAAATCAAAATTAAAAAAAAAACTATTTTTTTAACTGATGCACCACGTGTTTAGTTTGTGTACTGATCATGTGTACTAAATTTTGATGGAGCTTGATGAAATAATAGCCAAAATAGAAGCAAACTTCGCTCGCGTACAAAAGCGCGTAAGTGCCCTACCGGTAACATGCTCTTAAACGTATCTTTGTCTCAGGATGACGGGCGTAGTGCATTGCCAAGTAGGGCGCGTCCTAGGGTCCACCTAGGATGCGCCCTGAGCCTGACCTGAGTGGTATTGCATTTAAAATAGGCTGTGGTTACCGCTTAACCACACTAAGTGTAGGTAATCTAGAGTTTTGAAACAAAAAAAACAGGTCCAGTATTTTTTTTATCGTAATTAAGCCGAAAAGTTTGACGAGCTGTACGCGGGCACCTTAATAATTTCAATGAACTATGTAGAATGAAGATGTAGTCTTGAAATGTATTAATTCCCTGTTAGTATACTATGCCAACTTGGTCTGTGATTCAACTGTTAATAGAAATGTTCAAAAATGTAGTGTTGGCACAAATAAGTGTTGGAACATCGTTTGTGTTATTTTATAAACACTGTTATTTATTCTAATGGATTTTACATTTATTTACACTATTATCTGATTGTTAAGGCCTAGCTCAAGCGCGCGATGGTTTGTTAAAAAAAATTATGTCCGTGATTTTTTTTTGTTGATTTTACAATCAACCTCTAATAAAATAATAATTTAATTATTTGATGGTTTGTAATTCATAAAACAGTTCTCCCAACGCTAGTTTATTTTTCGACGTCATTTCATTTGTGTTGCATATACGGTGTTGATCTACACACGCGCCATATTAACCGAGGGTTAGATACTCTAGTTTACTCTACCATAACAATAATCTGTTAAATTCAGTCCAATGTTCAAGTTAAAAATCCACTTCCCATGCAAACCGCACTGCCATTAGTCGCTGAAATTTATGGGAAGGTGGATTTTCAATTTTATTATTGAAACAAAAGAGAATATCAATGTTGAGGATTTTGGACCTTAACTTACCTTGGTATGGTAACATGATCTTAACCTCTGTAAATATGGCGCGTGTACAAATCAACATCCTGTATGTACTTACTGTGATCATTACATTATTTTGTATTATTTCTATTGTACCTAACTCTTAATTATTTTCAATAATCATTCATGAAGGCTATGTCACTGGTGAATTCTAAGTAGGGGTTCCTTGTTAGACTAAAAAACCCGAAATAAATAGTTACCTACCTATTGAACAAAATAGTAGGGAAATTAGGAATTAGGTAGTTTCATCACTTGCATTTGTAACCGGTATCCGTTTGCCTGTCGCGTTTTTCCTATAAAGCCTATCAAAGCAATGTCGGCACTTCCGCCTGATTTGCGTATTCCAGGAACTACAGGTAGGTATTTATTTAATTCGTCTCAGTGTCGATTTCGTGTTGTTTGCAAGCGGTTGCCTGGCGACCGACGTCTGAGAGCCGCCACGCTACATCCGGCGCCGCGAAAACCACCCCACCCAGTCAGTACCATCGCGACCGCCCTCAGAGGCGGACCAACCAGTACGACACGTGCGATCCTCACCTAAATCGCGCGTTGTTTGAATTACTCCAAAAATTACAAAAAATATTTTCTTAAGTAAAGTTTAGTTAAGGTTTTCCACTTATAGTTTTTCTATTAGAAATTTTATTTTCTCTGCGAAATGGATATTGTCCATCGGCTGCACTATCTGGTGCTCTCCCAAAAATCTGATCTGATGACAATGGAGCGGGAACAAAGGATGCGAATGCGTCGCCAGTCCAGCCTTCCCGAATACAGCAAGACTAATAAAAGTAGACAACGATTGGAGCAGGCCTATTTCAATGATGTAAGTTCCTGTGGACGTGTTTATAATACGAAAATAATTAAAATTTATTAGATTTTGTAAGGTCTTACAAATTCCTTAACATATATTTTTTTTTGTACAATGTAATGTATACTAAAATACAGGTAGTAATAGATACTATTTTAGTTTAGCTTGGATGTTGGGCCGTTTTTAGGGTTCCGTACCTTAAGGGTACCAACGGAACCATTAGAAGATCACTCTGGTGTCTGCCTGTCTCTGTCTGTGACAGCCTATTTTCTCCGAATCTACTAGACCAAAAAAGTTTAAATTTGGTACATAAACAAAGTAGGACATATATAGCGTAAATCAACGAAGTCTGATTTCGGGGATTAATTTAGGGGGGTAAACTAGAAAATTAAAAATAAATCTTGTGTCAAACACACCATGTGACATATCAAATAAATTGGAATTTTGTTCTTTACGCATAGTGCACAGGAAAAACTGAGTGAAAACCCAAAGTTTTAAAGTTCCCACGGGAAACGGTAAATATTCGTAAAGAGAAATTGCTTATTAAATGTGTTGCTAAGTTAAGTTTAATTGGTCTAGTGGTTACTATGGTAGCCTACTTGTACGGAACTCTCTCCACGTGACTCGCACTTGACCGTTTTTTGTTAATCGAATTATCAATGAGATCTTTAACATTTTGCAATGCAGGTCTTATCTAGTTATAAAATATTCAGGGAGGGATGATATGTTTTGCAGAAAGGATACTTAAATCCTTTTCAACGGTTGTCGCGTCATCCATCCTCGATAAGAAAGTTTTATGGTCGTAGCTTTTATTTGCTCTTGACACGAATCCCGACCTCCTTATCTTATAGTTGAATATTCAAAGGAATGTTAGAAGTAAATCTCACTAAAACTACCGAAAAAATAACATCTTATCGTAGAAAGTAGTTCAAACGTAAAAAAAATATCTCACGCGATCGTTTTAGAAACCGCAAACGCACGAACCTCCGTGGTTCCTTCGCTTTCATAGAATGCCGTGACCGTTCAGGTGCTGCGTCTAGTTTCAAAGTCAAAAGGCTAATGTTTAATGCGTTCTAATGAGTAGCTTGATCGATTAGACCTGCCTAAACACCCGATATGATTTTATCGTTCTTTTCAACTTTGCTTCGTAGCCATTAGTTTTTATACCAACGAGCAAATGCGTGATAAGAACCTATTATTTGTCTAAAATCCCCAAAAATTTTAGATCAATTATTAAGTTTCAAACCTAAATTTCCATAAAGTTTTCCTTGAATTTTATAAAACCTTTGGAACGGTCTCAGACAGAAGTTAATGTAGTCACGAGCGAGGGTATGAGGTGGTATTGACAGCATTAATTTTCTCAAAACGAAAAAGTTGGTATTAAAGGCTTGAAGAATGAAAGGTATGTAAATTGAGTGAAATTTGCATGGCACAGTTCCCAACTTTGAAGGGTCAACACTCATAACTTAAGCTCCGGTTTCCATCATATCTACGTGAATGTAGTAGGTACTTATCTATCTGGGCAAAGAATACATTTCTATATAGTTTTGTCAACGAGTCGTGTCAATAGAAAACGTGCGGATATTTAAAAAAAAACTGCTGATAACTGAAGAACATTAGCGAAAGAAACTGAGTAAAAAGTACCTCACTGAGTTTCTTTCGTTCATCTCCTAAATGAGTTTCTAATATTTTTATTTTTCATTCAGAGAGAGCTGTTTGCGGCGAAAGCAGACAGTGGGGGTGGGGCTGTGGATCGAAAACTGTCGTCATCTTCTGCTGGAAGCATGAAGAATAAGTGGCTGAAA
The DNA here is from genome assembly GCA_951392215.1 of Epirrita christyi. NCBI lineage: Eukaryota > Metazoa > Arthropoda > Insecta > Lepidoptera > Geometridae > Epirrita > Epirrita christyi. Next base: position 6,377,201 of record OX595839.1, on the reverse strand, counting down.
GCCTTCAGGAGTTTGAAGCCTCCGAGCGCCCCTCCTCCTCACGCTGGGCCTCCAGACAAGTTAGTTATCTCACCTATACACATTTATCTATCACCGACATGCCATTTAACATACCTACCTACTAATCTCAGCAATATTATGTTTACCTTCACCATTACATAGATACTGCGGCAAATTCATAACAGCAGTGGGGCGTTTGAGCATCGCACTCGAAGTGCAACTAAATCATGTCAAAATGACGCGATCCACAAGCGATTCTATTGGTCAGTTTTTGATACGTTTACGCCATAAGCTGCCGATCTGAATTTGCCTAGCGACAAGTGAAAATCCAAAATTATTTGAATTTGTGGCTTCAAATAAAAATTTAATTTTATCTTGGTTTAATGAAGTCATGATACGAATAGCTATATGAATAAATTGACAAGTTTTCCCTGTTTCATCTCTTCTGGGAAATGTTTATTTTGTCGCTTGTTAGGACGAATCGATAATCGTGGTAGGCGTTATTTTGTCATACAATTTTAATTAAACCTAATAATCGGTGGCTTATTTTTTAAGCTTAATTACAAATAGTCACTTTCTCGTAGCACTACATGCTACGAGCACTTCGACGTAGGCACTAGTCTCGTAAGACGCATTTCGCTGTCCACTGTCGGCTTTTGCAGAAAATTCTTGGCGCATTTAAAAGCTTTTATATATTTACCTTGAGGTAAAGTCGACTTATTCGAAATATTTGCAATTTCTTCGGAAGTTTTAGTCAACATATTGCAAGCAAAACTTGATTACTTACCCCTACGGTGTAGGAGTCTGTGAGGCTCAGGTTAGTCGACATTTATAATGCATCGTGGTCTCTGGGGCATGACAATTTAAATTAGTATGCAGTTTAGACGCGGTATATCAAACTGTTCTAATTACGTCTGATTTTGTAGGGACAAGTAAAATTTATAGAGTTCATTATTGCGCAAGACACAAACGTTATTCCAAGAAAAGCATCATTCTCTTAGGATCATATTCTCATTCTCAAACGCTCGGGAACAGCGCGTACCAATATGACGCTTGCTATGAGCTCCACTGTGCACAGCGTGGTTTGAAAATTATGTGTTAGTTTGTTCAGGAAGAGAACCGTCGTGAGATTTTAGGGCGCTGCTGTGCCTAATTACCTTATTTGTTTGGCGGGCAATACAAAAGCTGGTCTGTTCCGTTTTAATCCTATTACAACTCGAACTATTTATTTAGTTTATGATTTAAAATACCGACAGAAAGTAACCAGCTCCTAATTATGGTTGTAAAATGTAGTTCACAATTTGGCCACGACGGCTCTCTTTCTGAACAGACTCCTACCTATTTAATATTGAAACAAAACTTATATACCTACTTTGTATTAAAATGAATGTAGTAAGTAGGGTGCGTCTATTCTAAAACTGAACGCCCCTTCACCGCTTTTACTAGGCACTTGACACAAGTTTGACGATCAAAAACGGTCCTTGTGGCTACGGATTATGGAATATTTTATTTTGACCCTTGTTCCCCAATACATAACCAAGTTACAAAACCAGCACTGGAAGAGGACAAATAATTCCTATTCCAAAAACGGGGTTTGGTAAAGAGATTTTTTTTCCTTGTACAAAACCTTCGTTATGGTCTGGTTATGTACTAGTAAAAGAAATTGTAATAGTGGGGCGTTCAGTTTTAGATAAGACGCAGTCTAACTACTTATTCATAAGTTGAACCCTGTTATATGAAAAGCTCGACTTACTAAATAACTTAAAAGACCTTCCTTATCTGAGAGTTTTATGTAAAGCTGTAGGTACTTGTCTGCCAATAAATGTCGTGTTAAACTTGATAGCCTGACTTCGGCTTCAGGCCCAAGTCAGTCAGTCAATTTCACTTAAACAAGGTCGTGTTCTCTGTAATTGGACGAGCCAGATTTCAATTTACGGACGCACTGATCGACCCTTCCAATATTGTTTTGGGATCCGTTACGTCTAAGTTGTACTCTACCCTACTCTTTCTTGGAATTTACCTGTTATATTCCGATAGTACATATGTTGGAGAAAAATAATAAATAAACGTTTAACAAACAAGCTAATTAGCAAGTGGCAATAGGCAGGTCATATTAGCTCGTAGAACTGACAACCGTTGAGTAATAAAGGTTCTCGAGTGACGACCACAAACTGGAGGACGCAGTAGAGAAAGGCCCCCTTTCGATGGACTAAAGACATTATAAAGTAGCAGGAAGTCGCTAGATGAAGGCGGTTCAAGGCCGTTCTTCATGGCATTGTAGGGGGCAGATTCTGAGGGGGTCTAGCAGTGGACTTCTACAGGCTGATGATGATGATGATCTTATATTATAACAACACTAACCTACTCAAGTATTCATATTTAACGTGAAATCGCTTAAAATAAGTCAGGCTTATGTAAGAGCATTATAGTTATTTTACAAACAAGATTAAAAAGGTCTAGCCTATAAGTCGCTTATTGATATTGATATGGCTTGTTTATACGCGGTAACATGCTCAATTCTGATAAAATGATATGCGGAAAATCATACATTGCTAAGTTGTAGTATATGTATAGAAGGTATGCTGAAAAGAAGTGGAGTTATGTAGGTTATTCTACTTCAAATGTTGACTTAGAATGTAATGAGGGTGTTGATGTTGAATAGCGCTTGAAGAAACCCAAATCGTAGTATAATTCGAGCGCTATGCAAATAATGAAGCTCGTATAACGAGATGCACACAAAAGTTACAACTTCTGTAGAACTTGAGTGAGAACTTGCTATAAAAAAATTAGCACTTCCGTTTGTTTCACTGAATGTTTTTTATGTATTTATTTGTGAAATAAAGTAAAATTTATTTTGCTTAGGCACAATCAAATCATCTCTCAGTTAACACTTAATAAACACACGGACCCACTCAATACCGAAGGTCATAGGGAGATTCACATTAGTTCACATTCTAATATGTTTTTCTTTATCATGTCTGTATAAACATCCATTTACAAATACTTAGTAAAATGGTCACTTAGTTGTATTGTAATTTATTGATTTAAACGGTATGTGTATATTATTATTATAGCGGTGACTTTTTACCCTCTGTTTGTACAAAACATTGCTTTAGCCACAAGCAACCCAAGTATTTTTGGATAATAAGGCATGTTGGCCCGAAATAATTGGATCACTTGTATGTTTACCGACTAACTAATCTGTGGTGGCCTCAATGCTCGTGATACGTAAAATCCCTCGAAACCTTACAAGTTGTTTACCGGTTCTAACGAAATGCATTGCCATATCACAGGTTTTGTGCACAATTGAAAGATTTAAATTTTATTTATCACTTTTATCTTTATGTTCATCTTGATGTTTCTCTCTTTTTGCAACAATAAAGAAAAAATCAAATGTACCACGCGGTGTCGACGGTTATGGCAATGAGGTAACTGTACCCCGTAGGTGTGAACCTATGTCGGTACCTAAATGTGTTTACTTTACCCCTGACAATACTCTCGAACCTTCATCCTTCCACACGTAGATATTGATATTTAGCATGTGCTAATTGTGTACACAAAGCCTTTCACCAGCTTTAGCAGAACACGCTCCTGAATACGCTTGACTACTCTTCTTGCGCTCTTCGCATCGTTGGCCTTATAATGGACCAGTCTAATAAAATCACTGTTGTAGCTGAGCTTTCATGTTTGTCTTTAGAAGGCATAGTGGTGTTTGAAGGTCAGCCGCTCGGCGTAATGGCCTCTACGGGGTCATAAGCGTGATGGCTGCCGGATGATTATCGTCTACTCACTGATTCCCATGCTACCTACCCTTGACCTTGGGCGTCATCGATCAATATTCAATATCTATGACGTGTATTACTGTCTGTGACAGCCCGTAGAGAGCACATACCCATGTGATTAATGACCCACTCCACACCGATTTGCTTGAAATTCATTGATTACCTAGGAAAAAGGTTGTGTAAATATTTTCCGCTATAAGGGTTTTGGAGTGCAATTTATACGAACATAAATCATGAAACATGAAGTTTCTATAATTGTTTTGTGTGATGGGCTAGAAGGGAATCATAGTCAAGAGTTAGATATGTTAATAAGATATGAACTAGCCAGTAAAAAGTCCCTATAAACCGATAAATTGCAGGCTGGTTTAAAACAAATGTTTACCAGTTGTATTTCGAGTACATAAATGCGGTTTGTATTTTAGGAGGAATGGTGCTGCGAGAGATGCGATGCGAGGCGGCGTAGATTCCGATGCCCATAACTTCCAAGAATACACGTACAAGAAGATCACGCCCTGCGACGTTTGCTCACAAGTGCTCAGAGGTAAGAATTCAAACTTAAAACATTGCAATGTTCCTCACAACTTTCAAGAAAATTATGCATTAATGCTTATTATCACCAACCGAATGCCATCTTCAGGCGACGCATACCTCATCATCATCTGCATTAAGGCGTCCACTGCTGGACGAGGCCTCCCATAAAATACAATGGAGGGAATTGCCATAATCACCACGCTTGGCAGGCGGATTGGTGATCGCAGTATTCATGTTGAGTACTCAGGTGGATGCTGCCGCCCATTACGACATCCACGGGAAGAGATGGAGGAGCCTATTTATAGACACCACGGTAAATTACGTATATCTAACGGCGTATTTTTTAAACAAAATGTTGATTTACCGCTCAATTGTATAGTCGGTCAATTTGTTCAAATAATTATTCGATTGTTATTCCAATAGCAATCTTAGTTATTCAATTCTTGTTAATAAAGCTCAGATAGGATTGCTTAAAGTTTACCACTCCATTGGTTAGTTAGAGTTGGTCATTGGTTTTATTACTGCTCAAAATGTTATTAAATCACCGCTCAATTAAATTGATTATTCAGTTATGAAGGCTAGTATGTAGAAGTCATGATTTTTGGCCTCTGTAACTTCCTTCATTTTCGTAGCACCCGTAGCATTCTCGTAGCGCGCATTCGATATTGCCTCGTAGACTATAGCTTAGAAAATATTGCAAATTATGAAGATCTTAGTGTGAGTTAGTGACACTTAGTGTCCACTTAGGTCGATTGTGAAAATTAAGTAGAAGTGTTAAATTAGGCACAGATTAAGTAATATTTACAACAGCACGCATTCAAAATCCTATCCTACTAATATTATAAACGCGAAAGTTTGTGAGTATGGATGTTTGTTACTCTTTCACGTAAAAACTACTGAATGGATTTGAGTGAAATTTGGAATGGAGATACTTTACGCCCTGGATTAACACATAGGCTACTTTTCATCATCATCATCATAATCATCATCAATTTTCATCTTTATTCACGCGGGTGAAACCGCGGGGCGCAACTAGTCAGAAATAATTTTCTACAAAGGTAATTAATGATAACTAATGTATTAGGTAACTATTTTTTTTTCAGTTCTGTTTATTGTTTGCCTACCAAAGCCCTCACTAGGAGCTTAGGAAAGGCAACTCTAAAAATATTGAAGAAATTATGACCTTAAATCAAAACTGTGGCAAATAAACGTCTGGGTAATTAACTTATTGTGCATGTCAATTTGACTCTTGCGTGCTTTACGCACCGACTAAATTATTAACACGCGATTTTCGAAGACAACAGCTGATTCGAGGCTACGATTAACAAATACAACAGCTGTATTTGTATCTACAAATTCTTGTTAGCTTTGATTTGTTCGTAGAGTCGTACAAATATTTGAACGCTAGTAAATTGACTGCACTGCACAGGCTGTGCCTGGCACATAAGCTATTCAAATAATATATCTGTATTTGGCCACTTTACCAGCCAAAAATAATGCTATACTTACTCACATAGTTTTGTTTGTTTATTGAAGTCAAACAGTTGATGTTCCTAATGCATTTGGTAGAGCAAAGGTAGAGTAAAGTATTTGGTTTTGTCATTAATTTCTTGTTTCAAGCTTTTTTTTATTTAACTTCCTTAATTACCACCACAAACCGGACGACATATAGTACAGTCAAATTAGGTGATTTTTTGCACAGGTGTGGAACTAATTAGATGTAGTCATGAAAACTTTTCTAATTGTTTTGTATAGCTTCAAAATCACCTCTAATAATAAGCATCAGTAATTTCACCCTCCGGAACAGGGTGCTAAGGGGAAAATTAATGTAGTTCTGGAAATTTACTTAAAATTATTCATTTAATTAGTACTGCATCCGCCGGAAGTTTTATACTGGTATTTATTTACGGAAGATGCATTTGTTCAACACTGTGTTCCCTGCATGCACGTTGTTTTTATTAAAATCATAATGCACTAAGACAGTCTCTTTTTATACGTAATTTAACTTGCATCAAGTAATTTCTTTCTATTTTAAAATTTACGGCCTTTTTAAGTTTGTACCTAATATTTAAAAGCCTTCCGTAAGCGCCAGAAACGGTGCAAACCTAGGATAAGCTTCTTTTCGTGTCATCTAACGTTTCCATAAGAATCCACGACTACACGACTTAGGTCCACACTTTTTGCTAATTTGCCTGTACTGATAGTGCAGGAAGGCGCCCCTATCGATGGCCTATAGGTCGCAGGGTGTATGTGGATGGAGATGGTTCAAGACCGTGCGTCGGGCATTCTAGGGAGGCCTATACTATGCCTAGCAGTAGATTTTTACATTCTGATGATGATGATATGCTTACCAGAGAGCTAAACGCAGGTGCTGACTCTATGGAAAACTGCTAAAACTTTTTTGATATCTCGTAATGCTTATATTCTACCTATGGCCGTATGATTGCGTAGAAAATGACATAAAATAATTAAATATTAGATTCTACGTCTGCATTATAATATACTAGTTGCGCCCCGCGGTTTCACCCGCGTGAATAATGATAAAAATTGATGATGATGATGAAAAGTAAGTAGCCTATGTGTTAATCCAAGGTATAAGGTATCTCCACTCCAAATTTCACTCAAATTCGTTCAGCTGTTTGAGCGTGAAGAAGTAACAAACATAATAGGTAACAAACTTTCGCGTTTATAATATTATACACATTTTGGCTGTAATGGCTTACACATAAGATATAGATATATACTGTGGCGAGCTTTTTTGTAGGACTATTTAAGATAAACATTTCCATCATACATTACATATGTGTAACTCTAGCAGCACCCGCCAGAATAGCTCGCAGATGGTAGATTTTTTCCTACTTACTTGACACGTATCGTCATATTATAGACAATTCACACAAAATCTTTATAAATTGTAGCCTATGTGTTATTCTGATGTATAAGCTATATTATTGTAAAGTTTCATTAAAATCCATTCAGTAGTTTTTACGTGAAATAGTAACAAACATCCATCCATCCATACTCACAAACTTTCGCGTTTATAATATTAGTAGGATGTAGCTAATAAATGAGGTTTCTCCATTAAACATTAAAATGTAATATAACTAAAACCAGAGTTCATGATATAATTTGTAAGTTGATTAAGCGTGATTTCACAAATAAATAAACACAATTGATATTGCCCGTAATAGCGTGCTGAAAACGACGCGCCCCCGCTATACCTTTGTTCAATGTCGTTAACCCCCAAATGCCGATAATACGCAAGTTCCTTGCTGACAACCTCAACGGTCTACTACCTATTTATAGTATGATGTGAACTAATCTTTGTCTAGGTCACTGACTGCTTAAACTTTAGAGATATGGCATGACAGCAGATATTAATTAATTTTGTACCTGAAAGCTTTGACTGATAAGTGAGTAGGTAGATGCTGATCCCCGATAGAGTAAGATACAACTCTATCTGTATAAGTGATACCAAAAAAAAGTGTATCATCCTTAGATCTCCAAATCTGTAAAAGCTACAATACAAACTTAAAATTTGGAATGAATGTTCCTCTCAGCTTGTAGGTGCTCACTAAAAAAGGGGGTGTTTAAAGTTTGTTTGTAAAAGGTTAAGTTTTCAAGATTGTAATTAGTGAGGTAGCACTAACACTAAATAAACTCACAGTAGGGTATTCATTACTTGTTTAATAGGCATAAACATGATTTCGAATAGCGTCTGCTTCAAACGTGTAGAACCTATAGAATATAGAATTTCGTGGTTGGCAATAATTTTAAATTAAAAATATGGTTGATTACCACTGTTTTCCGTCATTTAGCTGACGTTTCGAGACTGAATTCAGAAACCTCTTCATCATGAGCGTCGTTTAACGTCGAACGCGGCCGTGGGCGGTGCAATTGATTTCATTGAAAGTTACATTCTATCGCCTTTCTTAGCTATCGAAACGGACTTATTATACACTAAGTTTTTGCGGCCACTTATTAACAATAGTAGTTATCTACTATTATTAATGGGTGGTTACCTACTTTCTTACCTGCTACCTACTTGTCTAATGTTAATAATGTTATGTATCTATTTAAACAAGTTATTTGTCTCTTTTATCTAAGCAATTATGTACCTACTATCTGTCACTTGTCTACTGGAAGAGCCTAGCTTCCCACAACACAGGGAATCCTAGGTGGGAGCTAGTGTACAAAATTATAATTATGGTACCTACGTTACCATATTATTGTTATTCTTAATGTAATTTTTTCTGGATCAATAAATGATTATTATTATTATATTGTGACGGCTCTAGTTTATCATTAACACTCTTTTATCTACACACCTACACCCCTACACTTTTTTTTGAGTATTACAAATGCGCGATTATCCTTAATTTTGGATCACCTCTCGGTATGTGCAGCATTCTTTAAAAGTAAATCGTGCTAAAATTATCACCGCTCTTTTACTGAAAGGAAAAATAACCTTAATAATGTTTTCGCTGTTTAGCTTTAGCAATGCGAAACTCATACAGCGCTTGCCAAAAAGTTCTTGATATCTATATAGTACATACCTATGTATCGGCCTTACGTACAATGTTTTAGCGAAGTAACTTAGTTACATACACGTGCCAGTACAGTCAAGGGTAGCCGGCCAGGGTTAAGGTCACCGATAGCAGACAGTCATTGAAAATTGATAAAATTGATTGTTTGATTTGAGGGAATTGATTTGTAAGTTCGAATCAGCCTTTGATTCATATAGCTTTCGTCGTGATTAGGTAGGATGGTCACGACGGTCGGTCGTAAGCCGCCTCCATTCACCGACTTCCTGCCAGTCATTGCAAATTGATAAAATTGTTTTTTTTTGTTTGAGTGAATTGATTTGTAAGTTCGAATCAGCATTTGAATTCAAATAGCTATCGTCGTGATTAGGTAGGACGGTCACGACGAAAAGTCTTGAATCGCCTCCATTCACCGACTTCCTGGCACGTTTATAATGTCTCTAGTCCATCGAGAGGAGGGCCTTCCTCTACTGCGTCGTCTGATTTGTGGTTGCCAGTTGAGAACCTTTATTCCCCCAACGGTTGTCTACTCACAACGGTGAAATTTAAATCTCAAACTACAAACACGTACCAACTCTCTAAAAGTAAAGTATATCTGTGGTAGCAAAATATAATGCTAGTGATTTTTATTCCAGTTTTATAAAAATTGCAATGGAAATATTATGTGAAGAAAAAGCTTTCCCAACGCTAGTCACGTAGAATATTAGCGTATAGCTACGCCATGCACGTATATGCCGTACGCCGTACACGTTATCTTCATCCGACAAGTAATCCCATGGGTAACGTATTCAGTTCCCGTCATATTACAGGACAGGCTCTAATAATCAAGGACGTCACTATTGTTTTAAACAGCTGATATTGTGACATTAGGAACCGGTGTAACTTAATCGGAGCCGGCATCGCTTGCTTATCGATACAAAAGTCATGTGTTCGTATCTGTTTGACGATGTGCACCGTAGTTTGTACAATTACCACGTGCGCACGTGCTCTAAATTGTTAAGGAAAACATGAAAACTGAGATCGGGCAAGTCTTTCAATAAAAAAAGAGTCACGTGTTTGGAGAAGAGAGGCTCGAGTACCAAAGACCAAACAGTACAGAATAAAGATAATTGTCTAATGATGTGATGAAAGTAGTAGGTAGTTTGTGAGATTGAAAGTCTTCCTTTTTATGTAAAATGCGCCACTGATTGGATAATAGTTCTTCCTGGAGCGTCAAATGAGAAGCTTATTTGGCTGCGCTACTGCGTAACATATAATTTTCTTAGAAAAACATCGCGAAACTGGGATACCTACTTACTATTCTTTAGATTCTATACATGGCCATACTTATTATGTAGTGAAGGTAGAGAAATACATACTTCTAGCTTTCTTTGAAGGTTTTTCTTAGCCTGTACTGTCCCACTGCTGGGCAAAGGCCTCCCCCGGTCCTACTCCATTTTGAAAAAAAACCATTTCAAGATACTATAAACGTCTATACTGAAAACGTCTCTCAGCCTTTTACTCTAAGCTGAAACGAGACGGTCTCGCAACAGTAGCTCTGGCATTCGTATAGAATCAAAATGTAATTTATTTTACTTATTTGATAAGCGAAACAATGTGTTCACAGATTTACTTTTCTCCCTTTTGTTTCTCCCGACGCAAAAACCGTAGGGTTTCGTCAGTTTGAAGCCACATTCTGTCAATCTGTCTGTTATGGCTCTAGAAAGGTTGAACCTATTAGATGTGTATCGTAAATAAACGAATTCTGATACTGGATGGGGGCACATTTGAAAAATAAAAAATAAACTTTTGCCAAGTCCAGACGTATCACATGGAAAGGGTCGTTATGAGTTTGTTTTATAATTTTAAAATTCATTGTTTCAAAGACATTAAAGAAAATATACGAAAATCGAGTTTCCCCTCCCCGTTACCTACAAAACTAGCTTTCAATTAAAAAAATCGGAATATACCTTGCTCATAGTTAACAGGAAAACCTTAACGAAAATGTAAAGTCCTTTTTAAAATATTCCTGAAGGAAAAATACGTGCTACTTAGTTTTACCAATTTTTCATAAGGTATTTCTTTAATTCATAAGTTAAATTGGTCTAGTGGTTACTGTGGTACGTAGGCTGTATACGGAACCCTGGCCACGCGAATCTGACTCCCACTTTTTTGTCTGATTTGCGTAACGTATCTAAACCCTGTGGGGTGGAAATTGATTCAGCTGTTTTTAACACATCAAAAGGGCTTAGGGCAAATATTGTTTATCAGCGAACGGAAAACCATCAGGCAGACAAATTATATGTTATATTATGCATATTATATATTATATCACATGTCTTCATATATTATCTCCTAGGAAATGTACGTTTCGTCGTAAGGTCTTATCGTTCTCGAATTTTTGGAATGAATCAACTAGAATTATCTTCTCCCACAGGTCACACCCGCCAAGGACTTCGCTGCCGTCTCTGCAAGATGAACGTTCACACCGACTGCATGCCTTCAGTAGGCAAGTGCCAGACCAAGTCTCGCCTACTGCGGAGACAGAAGAGCACATCCGAGATTGAGTCTCATCGCATTCAGGAGACCCCCTTTGATGATGAAAGTGAGTTTTCTTTAGCGTATAGGGAAAGCTAAATAGTTTGTCCAGAAATCTGTTGCATAGAACAAATGGTAAAATAATTGAACGTAGTTCTGATGCTCATGACGCAGGGAATTCTAGCGTGGGCTCAGGACTGTGTATGCACATGGCATATAGTAAATACCAATAGTACATTTTTACCCAAAATAAAAGTCGCCCTGATGTACTTGCGCCGTAGACCAATTTCTATAGCGCGGGAACCTTCTTTCTACCAATAGCAATCGCGCGCTAAAAAATCATGCGCTGTTATTGGTTAATCGATTTCGCGGTAAAAGCGCGGCCGGTCGTGCGCCATCTTGTTCATCAGTCGACTCTGTCCGACAGTGTACGAATCATGTCAGCGGGACAGAGCTATACTATACGTTCGGCTACTGTCGGATATCAGTCTGCTATTTTCTGCGCAAACGAAAACAGTCGATCGGACTTATTTTCGGGGTAAAACTGTATATATTGATAGTTCTGGAAAACGGCCCATTAAAATGTAAAGCGGGAAAGAAGGCGCCATGCTCAGTACCCATAAAGCTACACACTTTCACTGCTGAAACATAGACTTCTGTGTTATTAGTTTTTGGGTGATTGCTTTTTTTTCTTCGGGTGATTTTTTCCCTTGAACAGAGCGGCGATTCAGAGATATTTGTGTTTGACGCAACTCTACTATAGTGGCTCAGAAGCACGTCTGTGTTTCAAACCGTATTTACACATGAAATCGCGTAAAACGGTCCGCAGTGAAAGTGGTTCTATTAAAGTTAGCCCCTGTCATTGTTCTTTATTATCCAGTGGTAAGAGATAGATCAGCTGGTAGCCTTCCACTGCTGGACCAGTCATAACCGAGCCATAATCATCACGCTTGGCAGGCGGATTGGTAATCGTAGATGGATACTGCTGCCCATCCCCTGGCGTAATCTCATAGTCGCCTTTTACAACATCCATGGGAGCCATAAATGAGTCCTATTCCGAGGTCGATATCAACATGACCAAACACGCTGATGAAGAGATATAATATATGTATAATCTTTATTGTACACCATACAAAAGAAACAGAAAAATAAATAACATTTTTAAATCATTGGATGTATATCTCTGATTTGAAAATTGAATTTATTTTGGTGGCATTAGCTAAAAGCTTTTAAAGAGATGGTAATACCTTAACTATTGATTGATTTTAATGAGTAAGGTATCTTATCTTGTTTTGCAAGCTTTTATCAGGAAAACTGGGAAAAAAGTTATTTGAAATTCATTTGGTTCGTTTCAATCATTATGGTACATCTCATTGATGTAGCAACGCTTTATCATTTGTTTTATGCAATCTAGATTTAAGGTGCTATTTCGAACGCTACTTTCTATCAGCCCCATATTCAAAGATAGCCAAACAATATCATAAGATTCATGACAGAAAATACTTCATGTACTTACTCTACCATCTGATAATACAATTCAAGGACGTTCTAGAGACATATTAGGTGCTGATTTAAATAAATCCACAATAATATAATTCTTATAACTTACATGAATGTTTTGATACATAGGCAAATGCTAATTCATAATTAAAATAATTGATAGTAGGAGCATTGAAACAAAAAGGTACAAATCAACTTTTACAAAATACAAGAAAATTGTAAAGACTTCCCTACCTTTAGGAAAATAGTATAAAATACAAAAATAGAACTTAATCATTTTTGTTCATTGAATTTCTCGCTTTCTGTTCACCACTAGTTGGATTTGTTGCTTATAGATTTGACATTGAAAAGCCTCACTTTTGTTCCTATGCTCCTAATTATATTATATTATATGAAGTTTTACATTCGTTTTGTGAACTAAGCGAGCAGAAGTTCTGGTAAGTTCTTGGTTACACTTGGGTTCAATATTGGATTATATTATGGTTGTAGAATATAACATTTCAGAAATGCCTATGACTTGGATACTAGCCGTGGTTTCTATCGAGAGTTAATTTCTTGCCAAAAGCAACTGTCAAAATGATACGCACTATATACTATTGTTTGAATGTTACCAGCCCCCCTATTCTCTAATCAATTCAATCAATAATCTATCAATTGCTCAAAATTATCATTAAGAATTTGTCAATTGAACTTTCAGTTAGGGAATAGGGGGGCTGAATCAGTACAGCCAATGGGCTATGGCTGCTCTAATATTGTAGCAAAAGTGCCAGGGCACTAACTTCAAAAATACCCAGATCCGTTTGCCGTTCTTATGAGTAATTATCTCAACTGAGAAACCACGGTCTTAGGATTAATTCCAGAAATGTGGACACTTTTAACTACACAGCTCTCATCAAGCTTGCAAAGATTACACTCATATCACGACGATACCAACATCATAACACGCATCAACACAATCGGAAGTTAAACTTGAAATTGTCCAGGGGTGGAGGACGGTTGGCTGCCAGGACAGAGACTCACCAAGATCTCTTTTAAGGGGTCGATCGAGTTCGATGATGATTTCGATAACTTCTGTGACGAGGGTACGGTGTGTGACCCCTGTGTGATTCCGAAAAAACCGAGCATTCGAAACACTAACAATAGATGACCTCTCAGATACTGTACAGAAACAGTCACTAACAGAACGACACTGGCCCGTCCCGTGCCCTGATCCTTTTAAACGTTCCCATACAAACGTGCTTTCGTGATGAGTCAAAAGTCAATGCATTTATTTCAATGGGATGCGATGATAGTAACCGAGGAAACCTTGACGACACTAGTTCAGGGCCAACGAAGCCAAACAGTTTGGCGCTTCAGTTAACCAATCAGAAACGGATTTTACAAATAGCTTTTCGTAATGACTCTTAATCTTGTGCTAGTTCCAACTATGTATATTTAAGCTTTAGAAACATCAAGCAAGAAGTGTTCGTTCCCGAGTTTTGTCAAGGTCAATAGATTAAAATAGATAACATTTTATCGATTTTCCTGACCTCTATCTCGAATGGCTTTGTTTCAATTGAAAGTCAGTTTTCGTCACACTGACTGCTATCAAAAGTTCCTAACGAGCTTTATAATAATTCTTTTGGATTATAAGGGGATTAAAGCTTAAAAATTAAAGTGATTTCTAGCTCCTTGATGGAAACCTAGATATTAGAGAGGATTACAGAGAAAAACTTACGTTATATTTGAAAAAGCTCGGTGCTACGTGACGGTCAAAGTGCAATTCAGTTTTATTGGGATACCTACCTATTGTCATTATAATTAAATATGAATATTATTTTTTATTTTCTCATCGGACATGGTAATGCAAATCTATAGTAAGAATTCCTAGAGGAGGCACCTACCTAATCATGAAAGTTCGTTCGTATGCGGACGTTAAACCCCGTGAAAGAGGTCCCCCAACGACGCTGAAGGTTTGCGGCGTTGCTGACTGTGATTTCGATGCTCAGAGGAGGAGCTGGATCTCACGTACCAAGTCCTGAAGCGGGCCAACGAGATATCGAAGCCGGGCGGCGGCGCCGGACCGCTGGTGCGCGTGTCGGCGGCGCCGCAGACCGCGCCCGAGGAGCCGGCGCGCTCGCCCGCGCGCCCCGCCGCCGGCCTCGCCGTCGCTCCGCAACCCGCCTCCTCCAGCTCAGGTCTCTCAGGAGCCACGGTCCTTAGATCACTCGTTTTCAGTAGTGTCCAGTTATTGCACGCCTTTATAGTCGCGGGCGCAGGGTGCGGTCGGTACCTGCAGTACTGAGCGCTGCTTGTCGGTAGGCGCGGACGCTGCGAAGCCCGACACCGGCGTGCGGCGGCGGCTCTTCGCCGGCGTCAAGAGTCTGTCCATGTGGAGCTCGCGAGGGCGCCGCCCTTCGCCGCAGCACCGGTCCATTTCCCTGCCGGAAAGTACGCTCTCGGCTGTCATAGCGCATCGTTCTCTCAGACACGGCTTTGTTTGTCCCGTCTACATCACGGTTACGGTGCCTCGTTTACCTACCTTGTGTGTTCAGCATTTTATGTTCGTTTATGTTTTGTTACGCGATAGCAGTGTTAGATTAGAATAGGATTGATAGTCGAAGCTCGGCCAACACCTTAGTTTGCTTGTACCTGTCCTCTCGGCCCTGGCCTTCCCCACTCGTACCGATTCGTGATTGGCGTTAAAATTAACAAACTCCCCCATCCGTTATATCCGTGTGTTACCTTATTATTTAACTATTTATTTTACTTTATGTTATGTACGTATTTTATGTTTTATTTATTTGGTTTTGTTCGCGCGTTATCTTTTCAGAAACTGAGGTGACTACGACGCGGGCTTTCGGGCAACCTCTCTGTTTCGTTAATGAGAATGGCGACCCCCCTCCTTCGATTCTCAAGCCCACAGCGAGCGTCCGCAAGAAAAACTGACTAGAGACTCTTACCTCTCGCGAACCTCTTGATACTATCGCCTCTCGTAGGCAAGAACACTGACTCAGCGCGGCAGTTCGGTTCCAATAACCGCTTCACGGATAGATAGCATATTGTTCCTTCTTATATACCCCGAAGCGCCCCGCGTTCTGTGATATGTACATATTGTTACTGTTACAATAAAATTTAAATTTTAAATATCTTTTATCTATACGCCATGAAGCACTTTATTTTCTAAAATTCGGAGATCAACCTGCGCGTGGATGTAAGTTGTGCATGGCTTTTGCGGCGTGCTGGTGACTGCATGCGTTTTCTATCGGCAAACACGATGACACGTAATGCTAATATCGCTTCAGGTACCTCTGACCTGCACTCATGACCTGACTTCCACGACTCAGTACTTCGCTTCTTTCACGATCTACCAACTCACTATCGGCACAAACTGAACGCCGAGCACATTAAGGTCACTTTACTCGTGCTCTAACCTCTACAGAACAAACAACTACGTAGTGTTTTTGTTCGCTTATAAAACTAGCCCAGACTTTTTGTTTAATTTTCAGGGTATCCTGGCTATGTAGAACTAGTAAGAAAATAATTACAGCATCGCTCCTGTTTACTTGTCCACACAGGTTCGATGAAGAATTCCAAGAGTGCCCAAATGTTGAGGCAGGCAGACCGCACCAGTCCCTTACCTGGTACCATTTTAACGACCCCCGTAGATTCTTCCACGTTGCATCGATTGACCTTGATCAATATATGTCTTTCTGTCACTATATCTGGACCTTTGATGACAGAGTGCATTATAGATTTTATTCAGTATCAGTAGTCACTGGGATGATTACGAGTTTCACTTCTAGAGTATCTCAACTGACTTGTAGTTCTTGATTTAGGTTATACCGACACTTCTTTCTGCATTTCCTCTTACTTCCTTTTTTGCACTGCTTATGCACATTTTGATAACAGTTCTGTTTTCAGTAATTTAGTTTGCTTGTACTTGATGTTATACCTTATAAAATTATTGTACTAACTTGTATCTATTTCACGATATCCTTCTCCAAATATATTCAATATTTTACCTCCAATGTGCCTTTAGTCGTGATGATATCGTGAAAAAGATGCTGCAATAAGACATAACATTTTATTGACCAATTTGTGCATCAACCTTGAATTAACCCCACGTAGAACTAACCATTGAATTCAATAACATTTAACATTTCACAGAAATCATAATCATAGCCAGTTTTTTAGAAGGGTAAGTTCTCATACTGCGTAATGTTGTAGCACCACACTCACCGAGACGCCAAAAGTTGAACCTTAGGATGAAGAGCCTCTCGCTGGATTCGCCGGAATGCGGAGAACTGAGACGCCGCCCGCCACGGGACGGCACCACGCAAGGCAGCCGCGTCTTATGTACGACACGATATGATACGACAGTAATAAAAAAACCGGGCCCAAATAACAAACCTGCCGATTTTACCAACAGTGGACCACACAATGGTTTTTGTTCGGATTATGTAGAAGTTAATAGACTTTTCGTTGAAACTACAATCGCCCGTTTTTCGTTTTTCGGGAACCATGAATATTTTGTTTTTCTTAGAATTATGTCTTTATGATAAAAGTGTTTTTCGTAAAGCAATCACTGAATTCATGGATTTTTTTTAGTTATTATGAAGATGAAAACGTCAATTCGCGTCTTCGGCATTGAGTGGCTTTGAAGCTGTAAAGTTCTTTGGGCTCGGGGAATCTTGATGTCGAGTGATGTTGTGGGCACCGTGTGTTCTTCTTTTAACTTCATTGGCTTAGCTTGCGTGTGTCTAGCGAGGTATAATACCTTCTGATCTGCTGTCTAGCCTCTAATGTGGTGTGTTTTCGACGTTGTACGTACATTTACACTGTCGACTGGTGATAGTGAAATTCGGCCTTGAAAATCCAGCTAAAAACCTACAAATTCATGGAAAATAAGCCACATTCAATTCAATTTATTATTCATGTTGCCTATCACTTGCTTTATGTTTTTAATGTATCTGTGATATCTATGTACCTATAGGTTTCAAAGTATTTTGGCATGATTTACGTTTTATTATTTTTTCTTTCTAGGTAGCTCCAGACCAGTTTGCATGAGACAAAGCTTTAATAGAAACGATAACCTTCCCTCTCACACACGATCATGTACGTTCACTTAAGATAGGAAATCATCAGCGTGAATAACTTTGTGCTTTGTGCCCACAAATTTCGTCCATAGCGTCATCTTGAACAATGGCGAGATTGGTCAATGCATCGCTTATGGTGAAGATGCGTGTTCGAGTGGGTTCAAAGTTTTTGGGTCAACTTAAATTTCTAATAATGATGGTGTATAAGAAAACATTTATTTTTGCCTTTGTTAAATATTATAATAACCTTTTGTTTGTAAAGATAATAGGCAACATTACCCCATCATATCGGGATCATATTTTCATTAGTGCCGATATTGATTACTGATACATTGTTATACACGTTGTTTGCTGATAAGAAACTATCTATCTATACCTAATCGTATCTCTCAGGGGGCTTAGTACGGGGGTTTTGATAGTTTTCGAAAATATATGAAGTTTCGTTTCCTTCCATACATTTTCTTGCAGCGCCCCTAGCGAAAACGAAAAGAAAACTAAGGACGCTGTCAGTAATTGTATAGATGGAAACGAAACTTCACATAGTTTCGAAAACTATCAAAACCCGTACTAAGCCCCCAGTATGAACTTGTCCATTATTGTCCATGACAATACAACAAGAATCTGTTGTAATGTCATGAAACAATATTTTGTAACTGGTAAGTAAATATGCTGAATAACCAAAACATTGTTTTAGGATCCTCTTTGTACAGCAAATATCCGACAAAAATATCCACTTTCTTATAATCCATGTTTGTATCGTATGCATAAGTTTTTTACCAATTTTCTTTCAGGGAAGATCCTAATTCAATGTTGACGATTCTGGTTATGTGTTCAATAATTTAAAAAAAACTACCTTCTCATTCTTATATCGATCTAATAAATCTCTTTAAAGTAATTTCATACTCCATCGACAATTGAATTTATAGTAGGTACCTACCTTAATTGAGTGATTGGTGGCTTGGTGGTACAGAAGCTCATTCATAATCAAAGCCCACTTGAATCACCCCCATAATGTAGTCTACTATTTTCTTTTAGTAGATTATGCATCTATATATGAGTCAAGCGAGACTCGAGTGTGTCGTGCGTGATGTCCTCCACTAATACTTAAATAATATTGAGTGAATCATCCGGTTTAGTGTCAAAATTTATTCGATATAACCCACCCTTAATAGTTATTATTCCTAACATGGCTTCTTTCTTCAGAGTGAAAAGAATTCTTATCTGAATTCCCGGGAATTTCTGAGATTTATCGGCAACTCAGAATGGAAACATTTTTTCCTTTTTGCATTCCTATGAACTAAGAACCGATAAACTTTGATCTGAAGTTTCAACATTTTGGAACACACGAGTATAAAAGTAAATCGAATGAAAGGGCTTATAGACTACATGACATATTTTGTGACATTGAAGTATTGTGAAAGGCGTTGGTAACACTCACCAAAGCTAGTGAGTGCTCGTTAGTGAAGTATGTGGTGTAATTAAAGGGAAAGGGTAATGAATGTGTGGTGGATAAAGATTTGCTGAAGGGTTTTTTTATTGAACACAGAATCAAATATATGTTTTCTTTTTCATAAATATTTCTCAAGGCATTGTTCACAAAAATACCCCTCCCTAGTAAAGTGGCAATCGAAGCGTTAATTGACGTGATAGGGCTTGTCGAATCCAAATGTCATTACAGCAATGTTTTTTTTGCGCTTTCTCCTATGCTTACACTGCGATAGCCACTTGGAGGTCAGATCCTTAGAGATAAACCAATGAAATGTAAATTGGATTGCTTCGACCTTCGATCCTTTCCAACGAACGAATTCGAATTGCAGGATGTCCTTATTCCTTAAGCGCATGTTGGAAACCACCAACGCTTGCATAATTTAATTTGAAATGGAAAATAGCGCGTTGGGCTGCCTGTCCACCAAAGCCGAGCCAGGAAAGATTCAAACAACAGAAGCAGTGGAACGAATGGTTGATTTTACCCAGCTCCACTTTAGTGGACAAGGCAGCCTTATAGTTGTTGGTAACTATGCCTGAAAGATTAATGCAATCCAATTTACATACAGATAACTGTTTTATATTTTTCCGTTTGCGTGTTAAGCGACTTATTGTGAATTCAAAATTAGAGTTATTGCTATGTCTTCTTCCAAAACATAGCCTTGTGATTTTCTATATTGCAAGGGGTTTAGGAGGTTTAGTCGCAACATATGCTACGAATTTAAAAAGTCCCTTCTTGATTTTGGGATGACATTGTCTATTTCTGAACATGCAAATGGAAGAAACCCTCGTTCTTGTCTATCCTTGTCTTGCCTTGTAACCCCATGGTATTGATTTTATGCTTTTCATGTTCTAGATTATAAGTGATTTATTTTTATAGCGCCATCGTCACCTGTACACAGCCGACGGCTTCTCAGCGCGCGTGGAGGAAGAATGAGCAGCGTGGATTTACCCGACGAACCAGATAAAAGCCTGTCATCTAATAGCGCCAGTCCCTGTCCGTCGCCTGTGAAGCAGACAAGCGTGAGTAACTTGCGATTTTTATTTTTAAAACGTATTTCATTCTGTGTTTATGCTCTAGGCGTTCGCGTAGGAAGAATGAGTAGCGTGGAATTACTCGACGAACCTGATAAAGTCTTAGCGCCAGCCCGTCGCGTGTGAAGCAGACAAGTGTGTGTGACTGATGATTTTTATTTTTAAAACGTATTACCTACTGGAATCTATTATCCTCCGAAAGAAAATGAGATAGACTCAGCAAGACAATGTGACTGCGTTTGAACGGTTAAAATGAGTTATATCAAAGCGAAAATTTTATACCATTGGAAGCTGCAGTAAATAGCTTTCCGAATAGAAAACTATCGTTGACGTCGTTTACTAACGTCTGCATTTAACAGCCTTTCAACTCAAGGTCACTTTATAGGACAGCATTAAATGCACGCCCTTATTTTTATCGCATTGTAAAATATCGAAGTGTAACAGAGCTTAAAACGTATAAATTGTAACCCTATTTCCTAACGCCTGGTTTTACGTAGGCGACAAAGTGACGACAGCGGCGACGAAGGGACTGGCTGAAAATATAAATTTAACAAAGTGACAAAGTCCTTGAAAACAGCTGAACCGATCATGGCACAAGTTATCTCAAATAGATGATTTAATAAAAGTAGCATTGAAATCGTAGCTCTATGTTCCGGAAAAATAAATAAACAAAACTGAATCTTAAAAGTTAAAATACCTCATTGCAGTTCGTCGCCCGTATAAGACGTATGATGTCGCGTCACGTGTGACGCGTCGCTTGTCGCCTACGTAAGACGCGTTGAATTTTTCTCCTCAATGATGTGAACGTTCGCTTAAATCATCAGGTTGATTGCTCCCGACTGGCGGTAGAAAATGCTGAATTTTATATCGATAAAAATTCGGAATGTTTGCGCACCATTGGCTTGGCTAGGTAATAAATTAAGTGGCCAATCTCTTGGGTTCATTGCATCGCTCGCTTGGCCAAATGTTTTTTGAAGCTTAACAGTTTTATTGCTACCTTAAAATATTACTAGCACTTGAATGAACGAACGTTATTTTATGTGAATTTGCCGGCAAATTTATTACTCATTCAACTATTGTAACCGGACGACGCAGTGTAGAAGTGCCCCGCTTTCAATGGACCAAAGATATTTTTAACATCTCTGGAAGTCTATGGATGGAGGTGGCTCAAAACTGTTCGTCGTGGCGTTCTGTGGGAGAGGTCTATGCCCAGCAGTGGACTTCTAAAGGCTGTTGATGATGATGATGAAATTTTTTGTCATTCCTATTTTACGGCGGCGGTAACATTTTTTTTTGCATTTGTATCATACAACCTGTAGAAATCCACTGCTGGACACCTCCCCCTTAGAATGCAATGACGAACGGTCATGAGCCGCTTCCATCCACCGACTTCCTTCTACGTTTATAATGTCTTTAGTCCATCGAGTGGAGGGCCTTCCTCTACCACGTCGTCGCGGCGTATGTATTTGTATACACCTACCTAAAACAATAACCGGACGACGCGGTAATAGAGGAAGGTCCTCCAGTTGATGGATTAAAGACATTATAAACGTCGCGGGGAGTCGGTGGATGGAGCCGGCTCAAGACCATTCGTCGTGGCATTCTAAGGGGGAGGCCAATATCCAGCAGTGGACTTCTACAGGCTGATGATGATGATGAAACCAATAAAACGGCAACTCAACCCTTGTACTTGCTCGGTCAGACAGACTAGCCAAATAAGTGACTGTAGTCTGAGTTTGCACCGCTGATTTCACTATCACTCGTGCGTGAGCGTAGTTTACGTGTTTTTGTATATGAAAACCAAAACAGCGCCTCTAGCGAACCAATCACAAACTCATTTTGTCTACAAAAACTTATGAAACACGCTCAGTGAACAGCGGTGCAATATTCAGACTACCTCTGCGGTGTCTTCCTTGTTTGATTCGCAAACACATATTTCAGAAGCACTCACGCCTTCTCCCCACCAACCTATACGTGATACTGTACAACTTCAAGTCCCGCCACGCGGACGAGCTGGACCTGAAGGCGGGGTACAAGGTGACCGTGATCGACACCTCGGACCCCGACTGGTGGAAGGGCAAGTGCCTCGGCAAGGTCGGCTACTTCCCTTCCAAGTACTGCACCAAGCTGCAGGCGGGGGAGCGCCCGCTGCAAGTCACGCACAATCTGCAGGTCCGAACACTGAACTACCATACGAATAACTATTAACAAAGTAGAATACCCACTTAGATACAGTTTTACCCAAAATATAAGTCGCCCCGTTGTACCTGCGCCGTAGACCAATTTCTATAGCGCGGGAACCTTCTTTCTACCAATAGCAATCGCGCGCTAAAATCTTGCGCTATAATCTTGCGCTATCATTGTTAATCGATTTGGCGGTAAAGTCGCGGCCGGTCGTGCGCCATCTTGTTCATCAGTCGACTCTATCCGACAGTGTACGAATCACGTCAGCGGGACAGAGCTATACTATACGTTCGGCTACTGTCGGATATCAGTCTGCACTTTTCTGCGCAAACGAAAACAGCCGATCGGACTTATTTTCTGGGTAAAACTGTACTTCTCTTTTTGCGTGTTCCGACGCCGCTGAAATAAAAAAACTGCTTCCCCCCACGCTCCTCGACGCCCCGAGTACCGCAAGCACCGCAGGGCTATTTTCTATCTCGCGACAGAAACGCGTAAAGCAACCCACTAAGTAATTGATTGTAATTCCAGGTGTCAGACGGAGACAATGGTCTGATGCTCCTCCGGGATCAGATAGTGATCCAGGTGGGCGACGAGGTGGACGGCATGGTGATGATCCGCTCCGGGGACAACCGGCAGGGAGTCTGTCCGGTCAAGTTTCTGCAGGAGGTGTGACGCTTCAAGCTACCCTACTTCGACTTTGTAAGTACCTATATGATGTAAGAATTTCTAAGACTCGTTTCGATCGCTGCCGTGGTGGGGTCAGCCAAGAATAGACCTCTCCATCTCCTCCCGTGGATGTCGTAAAAGCCGACTAAGTGATTACACCAGGGGGTGTGCATGTGCAGCAGAATCCACCTAGGTACTCCGCACCAATACTGTGATCACCATTCAACTACCAATTATGGCAAATCCCCCAATGCATTCTATGGGAGAGGCCTCGTCCAGCAGTTGACGTCTTATGACAATGATAATGATGCTTGTTACGTTGATATATATGCGTATTATCGTTGTATCCACATGTTGTAACACTGAGGGGCTTGTTACGCTCGCAAATTAAAGCGTAGACTGCTTATATTACTTCTAACTAGTGGTTCGCCCCGAACTGAGATCTCGCGATGACACCTTTATCAGCCCGACTAATTTAAGAGGGGAAGAAAGGGTTTTATATTTAACGGCTATGTAAGTATGTTTGTATGGATCAAAAATCTAAAACTATCGAGTCAATTTCTCATACATGAGAAAGATTTTGTGAAGCAAAAAAAAAACATTTACTGAGACAAAAATTTAACCTCTAGGTAATTTCCTATACATCATCGAAATAGCGTTTGAATAGGACTAAGCAATAGGGCGTAAATACTACACCTACCTGTTAGTATTTAAAGTACTTGACGAATTAATTGATAACGTCCTTTTGATGAAAATCATAGAACTCAAATGTAATTCAAATTCCCAGGAATGGGGGGTCAACAATGGATGTTATATTGGTTATTGTTTTTTAAGGTTCAAGTTTCTAATTTCTTCAATTTCAGACTTTTCCCTGTAGTTGTGACAAAAAAGCTACAAGCATACCAAATTTCGGCATTGTGGGATTGCTGGAAGTACCCTAGGATTTTTGATTTTTACGTTTTAGATTTTCCCTAATATGTCAAAAACTATTAAGTCTAAATACTAATTAAGAACAGTTTTGAAATGTCCAGCCAAAGAGCTTTCATTAGACACCCCACTTGATCCGACTTTCTGCCTTTTATTTTTTTTACCCCCTCTTGGACCCCAATATCTCATCAACCCTCCGACCGATATAGCTCATAACCTTACCTACAAATAGTACCAATACTATCTACCCCCATACTAAATTTCATAAAGATCGGAAGAACGGTTGGGAAGTTTTCATCGGACAAACATACATACATACAAACGCCGATTCTTCTAAGTTGACTAGAAGAACTCGCTTCGCTCGTTCAATTAGATAGATTATAACTGGTTTAACTTACGTAGATTATTTTCAAGTATACGACCCGAGGTTTCAAGCAATCTAATTATGAATACTACTTACGAAAGTTTTTATCAAAAAAAATATTACCTACTTCTTTTCCCAAGTTCATGGATTATGGGGTTCGCTTCGCTCACCAGTTCTTTCGCGCATATCATCATCAGCCTGTATAAGTCCACTGCTGGACATAGGCCTCCCCCCTTGAATGCCACGACGAACGGTCTTGAACTGCCTCCATCCACTAACTTCCTGCGTCGTACAGTTTGTGGTCGCCACACGAGAACCTTTATTCCACAACGGTTGTCAGTTCTGCAAGCTATATGATCTGTACATTGCCACTTTAACTTGCTAATTGTGAGAGCTATATCGGTGATCTTGGTTCTGCAACGGATTTCCTCATTTCGGAAACACATAAACTAATAAAAAACAATTCTGATTTTCAGAAACGTGGATCCCCTTCAGACGAACCGTTCCAATACTACGTACCAAAATCAATCCGCAGCGCGCCGGTAACACCTTGCGACAGCGAGAACTCCACTTGGTCCGAGAAAGTATGGTCCAAGCAGAGGTACCTCTCACCAGATTTCGATGCGCCGGCGCCGTACGAGGGATCCACACACAGAAGTCAAGACCGATGGAACGATAGCAGGTACAAACGGTATGACAAACACCATTCTAGATATGAGAGGGAGTATTACGATTCCTCGGTCTACGACAAGGGTAGTAGCTATTTTAAAAGTGATACAGCGAGTGCGTGTGCAGGGTATGATAAAAGCGATTCTAGGTATGATAAGAGCGAGCGATACAAGGATTCGCAATATGATAGGTATGAGCCTTCTTCGCTCGATTCCGGGTATGACAAGGGTAATTCTAATTATGAGGATGGCATGTGGTGGTGGAGACGGCCTTTGGGCGTTCGTCGCTCACAGTGCCGACGTTGCGGGGCGTCGTCGTCGACGAGGCCTTTGAGAATGACTCCGTGCGCGGGCGCAGCGCAGGAAGAGACGGACAGGCGACCGTTGTCACGGGATCGCCCATTGCTATTCTTTAAGCAAATGTTTTTGTAAGCGTGCTTTTTACGCACTCGATACAGGTTAAGGTCTTCGTCCGCTATATTGGAGCGTGCATGGCGGGGTAATTTCATATAATTATAAGGCCTCGTTCAGCAGTGGACGTAAACAGGCTGTTGCTTATGATGATTTGGATATTTTATATGATTTTGAACATGGTACGAATTGATGTTGCGGTCGGAGCCCTATAATTATATTGCTTTGGTGTTTTGTGGGAAATTAAATTTAGCTAATTATTTATATTCGCTGGCGGAGTGTGAATGAAAATCCTTTTTTGCTAGCGATTATAGAACAATAAATTTTTAATTAAAGTAAGTTGGTGGTAATTATTAGGTTAAAGCTGCGGCCTATATTGCTTTTAAGTAACTTTACGTTCCTTCCATATTTGAAATATTTATAAAGATTTATATTGCGCGGTTTATAGTTTTATTATACGTTAAGATATTTATACCAATTTATATATATATGTATATGTATGAAAATGTTTTCTTGAGTGGGATAAAACCGTGCATTTTGGAACGGTAAGTGTTCAATTTACAAGCATTTATGAGAGTTTTCTACTAAGTGATTGCTTGGTCTGTCTGAAAATCCCTATGTATTTAATTATTATGTTATAATATGTATTTGTGCCTATACATATTGGTAACTCAATCCCAGTTTGGAAAACATAATATAAATTCGAAAAAGTCCATGTATACTTAAAGACATTATTGTATGGTGACATATCATTTTTGAATATAGTAATATACTTATCTTAATTATTTTATACAAGATAAGTAGAAATTATGTAATTAATAAAATAATATTTATTGATTATAAGACACATATTGGGTTATATTTATAATTATTGTATGAGATGTACTGAAGGGAACTTATATTTGTGAACATTGTATGTAAAATGATAAATTATAGTTTATTTTATCACCAACTAAAGATTTTATCAATATATAAATGATAAATTGTTATTTTTTTTCGTTACAAAATTAAACGAGATTAAACGTTCCCTAAGTGAGACCTATCTGTATCCGGAAGGCTAATTCTCGTA
Organism: Epirrita christyi; assembly: GCA_951392215.1. Classification (NCBI taxonomy): domain Eukaryota; kingdom Metazoa; phylum Arthropoda; class Insecta; order Lepidoptera; family Geometridae; genus Epirrita; species Epirrita christyi. The sequence goes on along the minus strand of OX595839.1, from coordinate 6,350,440 downwards.
ATTCACTGAATGTTGACCAAATTGAAACTGAATTATGAATTGACTGAAAATTGGTGTTCTGCTCATTCATTTTAATATAGCTTCTTATTATAACATTTTAATCTATTTTCAATTCATGAACCACATATATACATGTATTAGTGTTTTATACCATTGGAAAGAATGAAAAAACGCGTATATTAAGCCAAAATTCTAGCCAACACTTTGAAAGGATTGATAATTTAATAGAAGCGTTCAAGTTTCGGTCACATTTCGATGTAATCACATTTCTGTGTTGTATTATCAGTTGAGGAGAATGCCATTTATGACATCAACACTAGATCAGAACCAGCAGTGCAATTACGTAGGACTCGATTCGATAAATTTGACATTAAAATTTGACTGTGTAGAGGTAATAGTCCCGTTTTGTCGAGTTTTAATGTCAAATTTATCAAATCGAGTCCTACGTACTTGCAGCCATGGTCCGAACTTTATTTGACTATTTTTATTACAAGAATTAGCCTTCAGATCATAATCTATCTGTGAACCATTTTTCACCGAAATCAGTTCAGTCGATTTGACGTTATTGGGTAACAAACAAACACTCAAACTTTCGCATTTTTATTATTAGTACGATATTAGGTATAGTGTAATGTCTTTAGTCCATCGAGGGCCTTCCTCTACTGCGTCGTCCGGTTTGTGGTCGCCATTTGAGAACCTTTATTCCCCAACGGTTGTCAGTTCTGCAAGTTATATGACCTGCCCATTGCAATATAACTCGGTTGAGGCAGCTCAAGACCGTTCGCCGTGGCATTCTAGGAGGGAGGCCTATTTCCAGCAGTGGACTTCTACAGGCTGATAATGAATGATGAATTATAGTATAATGTGATGAAGAATATAGTTACATACTACACTCGAGAGCAATGAATCCGGGTCACTTAAAGAATCCTAAAAATCTCGGAAACTAAAAATGCTAGGTTAATGCAATAAATTGTATTTAATAGACAATGTAATACTCCTTAAATGAAGGTATTAAAACTTCTTAGTTATTGTAAAGTTATATCATAAAAAAATCAAATTTGAAAAAGGGCCACTTTCGAAGATGGAACTACGAAATTACAGCATTTGGTTTTGCTTTTGTTTGTAATCTGTCATTTATCATTGTTTGATTTCTGTTTTTTTGTTGTTTTTTTTCTGCGTAAACGCAGTAATGGAAGCACGAGGAGGCAATACGAAGTATTAAAATTCAAGAAAATCGTAATAAAGTTCAAAAATTTCATGTTTCCTATTTTTGTTTTAAGGAGAGATCAGCAGTTTTTTTCTTAATGTAATTTTGTGTTAATAAAATGTATGGTGACTCATATTTTTTTTACCTTCATTTAAGGAGTATTACATTGTCTATTAAATACAATTTATTGCATTAATCTATCATTTTTAGTTTCAGAGATTTTTAACATTCTTTAAGTGACCCGGATTCATTGCTCTCGAGTGTATATGGTATACAAAAAATAATTTACATACAAACAGCAGCACTTATGAATGACCAATGTTATCTACTAAACCAACGCCAAAATAAAAATATAGAAGAAACTTCACATTTCAAAATAAAATCCAGTTTAAGCAAAGATTCATACTATAAATACAAATAAATCAGACAGAGATAAGACTAGACCGCCTTATCCATTGCCGGAATAGATATTCTAATTAGAGCAGATAATTAGACACATAATAGAGTTGTAGAAATATAAATGAATACTGCTGTTAAAATTAGAAATCATGACAAAATACATAAACTATGTAACTCGTAGTTCTACCTGTTGCTTCTATGACAGCTTACTGGCTTTAGACATGCTGCATCAAAATAATCTTGTAAAAAATATTAATTTTCACAAAATGCAACAAAACACGGCTTTGTTATTTTAGTTAGTCCAAATTAGTTCGGTGAAACAACTTTATGTTGTTGTGAAAATGATATTTTCTGTGTAGCTTACCCCAAACCCGTTGTTTCGATGTTCTTAGACGAAAATGAATGTATGAAAAGTAGTTGTATTCAATAACATTTAGTGTAGTGTATGATAGTTAGTAGACTATTTCACTGTATCGTATATTTCATTGTTTAATTTAGTCCTACATCTGACGTTTTTCTAAGTGCCATAGAACATCTTACAAAAATAAAGCATTTAATAAAGAATAAAAAAAATCCCCATGGAGAGCTTCCATGGTGACTGATAAATTTAATGAAGTGAAAATAATAAATGGAGTAAAAATCAAATGCCAATACTATAATAATATGATAGATCATTAATTCATTTCTGTATCGTGTCACTTTAGACATCATTTTGATATACTTACGTCATTTAATATTTACTTTACTATTCGACGATACTATTTTTTTTTCTTCTAATAGCTTTATTCCCAAAAATTTATAAAATGCACTTATTATTTTTATCAGTGGCACAACGATGATAAAATTAATTTTATGTAATTTTTGTTGACACGTTAAGCCGTCCCCTAAAGTTTTAAAAATATATATAAATATAATTGTTATGAAGATTATAATAGGATATATTAGGCATATACTGTATGAAATTAAAACTATTATAAATATAGAAAACAACAGCACTGTTCCTTGTTAAAATGTAGGTTTATTATGTTATGTAATTTAAAAATTTATTTACTGTGTATAACACACATGTGTATGTATCTTTATAAAATTTAAACGCCTACCTACAGCTGTGGTCAGAAACTTTTTGTACCGCTACGCTTACTCCTTATTAAAGATGACCATATTCACGTGTGAAATACGACTTGCAACAGTCTTTCCATTTTCTTAATCTTTTTAGGGTTCCGTACCTCAACAGGAAAAAACGGGACCCTTATAGAATCACTTTGTTGTCCGTCTGTCTGTCTCTGTCAAGACCCTTTTTCTCAGGAACGGCTAAAGGGATCAACACTAAATTTATACCAAATATGTGACCGTATAGTGTTCAAACTACTAAATCGATGATCTTTTGTATGGAAATAACGAAAATTAAAAATCTCTAGAGTATTTCTAGTAACCTTACAATTATGAAATTTGAAATGCTAGGATACTTTGTGCCACAAATAAAAGAAAAATTGGGAAATTGAGAAATTTCGACTTTTTTATCCCTATAATGGAATGGTGAAGTGGGAAAAAGTGACTGAAACTAGAAAAGGACTGAAAATTTCTAAATAATTTACCGATCGGAACCCTCAGGACACGAGTCTCGCTCGCACTCGTCCATTTTTTGAATAACTCAAGTTTTCAGATTTTTTCGGTAAAATTTTTATGATCTTTACCATATTTGATGTATATTGATATCACTGGGTCATCTTTGCCTAGAATAAGGCATAGCGAGACAAGGCGTTTCTAGTCAGACCACAACTGTAAAATGCAGTCCCTTGTTTATTTGTTTAAGATTAATTATTGTTATCGCATGGATACAATCCTTTTTAAATATAATTCATATATAATTGCTAAAAAAGCATAGCTTTGTAAAGCTTTTTTTTTAACTTATTTAATGAGTGAAACTCGACTGTTTTGTATCTGGCTTGGTCCGGTGTGATATAGTTAGTGAGCTGAAACTTATCAGTGAATATTTGGGTTTAAGCACACTTGATTGTATTGGAAAAATTCGATCTTCTATCATTTTTACTTTGAGCTTACTGGTTTTACTTATTTATTTGTGTAAAAATATATTTATAATACCTTACCTATACGAAAACACGAACCAAATTTATATTAATGTTATAATATGTAAAGAATTAAATTGTTAGGATATAGGTATTGTCCTAGGCACCCGCTAAACCCACAAGTGAGATGTTTGTAAATGATAATTTAGAACTTAAATTAAAATTAGATAAATTATGGTAGCGATTCTGTGCAGTATTATCTAAATTGAAAGTGCGGTAAAATTATCGCATGCCTTTTCTAATAGACTGAAATAAAAGAGACGGTGAAAATTTAAGCGCGGTTTAAATTTAGAGAATTATGCACAGAATCGCTGCCTATTATATGTATTAGGGATGTTTTCTAATGACAAGCTTATTTAGGTTTGCCCAAATGTTGCTATTATAATTAATTTAAAAAAAAAAACATTTTTTTTACATAAAAATCTTCCAATGACTAAATTCTTGTTTTTGTTTATGAGTTACTTATTCTATAAATATTCAGAAAATACTAGATACATTTTTGATTAGGCAGATGTGCGTGACCACTAATTTTATTCAAAGAATTCATAATTTTAATTCGAAGTCTTAATCGTTTACATCGTTAATTACCGGATAAATTCCTAAAGAATAAAACCATGTCAAGTATTGTCACTAGATTTTAGTTGATGATTCGTTGATTTATAAACAAGGTTTATTTATGAGGTGTTGTAATAGAATAAAATTAAAACTGTGTCACTGAATTGCGTTTTACTATTAATTTCGAAATAAGTAGGTACCTGACCTATCCTCATTGACTACTATCGTCATTTCCTAAACAAATAGGTAAGTATCTTTAGTTTGAAAATGTTTAATCTAGGTGGCGCTAGTGGTTTCCAAAATCTCTAGTCGACGAACATGGATAATGTATGTTTAGGGTATTGTTGCTCTATTCTATGTACTTATTGAGTTAAATACCATCGGAATAGATTACTATACAAAGACGGATCTAATGTTAGGCAAGTATTAATAACTGACGACCTCAGTGGCGCGGCGGGCGCGTAGCCGGCTGAGACGCAAGAGGTGCGGGTTCGATTCCCGCTGCGGAACAAATGTTTGCATGATCTGTAAATATTTGTTCCGGGTCTGGGTGTTATGGTACCATGATACTCGTAGCTCTTTTATACCAAGACAGGGAATCCTGTGTGGGGTCAGGACTATGTATGTGTATGTTATGTTATGTGATTTGTTTGCATAAGATACATTGGATCTGGGTGGAAAACCATATAAAATCACAAAAAGAGCTGAATAGGAACTAGGCACTAAGGTGACATAACTCTTTCCTACATAACATAAATAACATAGTTGGCATTAGAAATAGATTCGGTTGAGATTAATTCCCACGAATAACGTAGGTATCGAACCGAAACAGAGGTAAGCCAACCACGCAACATGCGCAGACCGCGCGAGGCGACCCTATTCCTTCATACCGGGGCGTGTGTCGATAACCCTGCGACTGCGAGCCGCAGCCGTCGTCATAACGCCTGCCTGCGCCGCCACTGAGAAGTCTGGCGACCGCTCACATTCCGATACATTCGCACACCGCGTCACTTTCTTTTAACATATTTCATACCATATTTATTCAAAAACACCTAAAAAGTACATTATTTGAAAAATAAATTCAAAATCGATATAAATAAAGACCTAAGTATGTTTTGCTGATAAAATATTACGACACGATATTGCCGCACTCCTCTGCGCTGCCTCTGGCCGTATTAACACATTCCACTGCATAGATGGCAGCACTGAACATATTTGACATTCCGCGCATTCCAATAGCTGTGGGCTCGGCTCAAATGTCAAACGCGACTATTTCGTCAACAGAGTCGTGGCGCGATAGTTGGTTTTTATAAAATAACAACAAATAAATACATCACTGTGCTAAACGGACAATGGGTAATAAACGGTAGAAGTCAGTACAATTTTTTGCGTTCCAGTATTCAGTAGCGTGTTGTGTTCTGACGATTTAAGTTTTTTGCGAGTCGGACTTACTTGACTATTGATTTTTCGCTTGTTGCCGGTTTTGTAACGTTGTAATGAAGGTTTCAGTTGTTTAGAACTTTAGTTTACTATAACAAGATATCGACAGACTTGTACTTGTTGTTAGAAAATTAATTACATTGTGAGAAAAAATTACTTATCGCGTCGCATTGTGGAACCATCGTGAGAAAAACATACACACCGTAAGTACCTATACCCTACCTACCTTATTATCTTATTAGTATTATTTTATTTTCTTTGCTTATATACTACCTATATTTTAAGCTACCTACGTAGGTAGTATAAAAAAACCTAATGTTTGATAATAAAACTAAACATATACGTACCTACTATGCGCTGATCTTTAATATGATATTCATGTTATGCATAAACTGCTTTAGTATACCTTTGATTGTCCTAATTTATTTCATAAACATTCACGCAAGGCATTGACTTCAATAACTAGCTCGGTACAGGGTACAAATACTTTAAATGTAATGAGTCGTTACCGGTTTGATTTGAGAGCGCGAGACGCAAAAAAAATCGCCGCTACGCCAAGGCATCAGCACCGCGAAGGAATCTCGCGAACATAATAGAGAGGAATGCGACCGTATCACAGATTACCGAATACACACTACGGTCAGACTGCGCACATAATACATTGGGTACTGAATGCCCAATGCGATAACAGCGATAAAACCTTGTACGATTAGCCAACAACGAGTGACCCCGCGTGGATCCTGTCGATTTATTCAAATACTGACTGACCCTGATGTTTGGTAAACTCTTTGCCCGCCCGAGGCATAACATTCCGCACGCCTACATCCATTCCAAATTACTTTAAATTCCTTTGGATTGTCTTGTCACGTCACATTAATTCAAATCGATAGCTTCTAACTTGCTTCTGGCGTTGCTACGATTAACTTTTTCCTAACACTATTGAATTTCCTTGTCAAATTACGAGCATCCAATTGCCTCAGATCAACATAAAATTTCTTGGTCTGAGCCAATTGCTACTGAATTCCATTTGTTTGTTTGTATAGTAGCTATATCATTAGCAGCAGGAATCGTCGATAAATGCTTCTGAAATCATTTACCTATTGATGAAACTACCGTTGTAGTATCTACAGGTCATCATAATAATAGGTACTAAAAACTACTTCCGCATTACGATAATATGACGTGTTTCTAACCAAAGCAAAACCCTCTTTACACTGTCCTAGTAGTAGGTAGGTAAGTAAGTACCTACTTCTCGGTAAATTGCAAATACCTATTGATAAGCCTCACCCTTAAATTCTTCAATTTATTTGCATAAATGTAGGTAGTATTTGACATGATAAGAGTCTGCTGCGAAATATCGAACCACATTAGGCAAGTATCTACAGCTAAATAAACGTTATGTTAGTCCTTATCAAATTCGAGGAAAAGTTAGGTTAAATATCTGCTTGATGCAAAAATTCGAAAATACAATAACAAGCACAGGGTCTATGTCTGACTGAGTTGAGTAGGTAGGTAATAATAATTATAGGGAACATCTGACTGAACTCTGAATAGAATTCGGCAACCCTACACTACAAGCTACAAGAGAAACATCTGCTTGTTCCCTCGTCCCCTCGTAGCCACGTGCGCAAGCGCACAGCAGGGGTGGCGACCGTCGTAAAAGAGCCCGCACCCTAAATGCGGGCAAATTTGTATTTCTTAATAACAACCTTAACACCAGTAATTACAGCTGAATTTAGAAAGGGTTATCGGTAAGCTGAAATAGAGAATTATTTTTAACGCACGGAATGTCAAGGTTCGACCACCATGTGGTTTCGTTGTGAAACTAACTACCCAGGTGATAACAATTCAAGCCCGTTATAAAAAATATTGCTACCTAACTACTAAATTTAATTGTAACCAGAAATTCCGATCTAGCAAGATTCGAATCCTTGTTACTAGAAACATTGCCTACGTATACTGCTACACAGTTGCTAAATAATCTCTACATAGCATCATATTGTTTTGTTACCTATGATTTTCTATAATCTATAGGATTCAACTTAAACAAGAATGTGAAGCAGCAAAGTTGTTTGTTTGATGACTGGCAGATGTGTACAGGGGCAGCTGATGAAGATTTTAATCTTGTTGTTTTTATAGTCAAAGGCTAAAGATGAAAACGATAACGACTTGAAAGTTTAGGTATTTCAAATGGTTTTGAGATTGTGATAATATCGTAAAAATCTGAAAGATTCTCTGGACCGATGGACCAGTGACCTGCTAAAAATTTTCAATAGGTACCCATGTTCTTTCAACATTGGTCAGAAGATCCTTTTTAAGACTACAATACTTAACCTGACCTTAAGTAGAATGAACGAACGAACGAGCAGCTCTATAATCTTTAAAATTTCTAGGAAAAGTTGAGTCCAGATTCCTACGAATAATTTCTTGACCCTGTTTTGCTTTGAGCTCTGCAATGTGTCGAATAAATGTGTAATATATTTATTTTTACTGGTCATAATATCTAGCTGCCTCAATAGTGGTTCGCGTAGTATATATGGCATAGATATTCTTCTAACTTACAAAATAATACAGTAAAAATTTCACACATCCTTCAGTAGGTATGTCAAACATCCGCCTCAATTTCTCACTCAAATTCAAATTGGAATTTACGTGTCGTTCCATTACGACTCCCAGTGTTCCGTTGAATGGATTCGTGACCATGCGACTTTGTGTCGAATGATGTGTTCGTGTATCTACAAGCCAGTGAGGCCAGCATACCATCGCACGCTGTTCTATTAGTCGTGACTCCGCCTCCAGCCAGAAAAATTCTATTGTGGTTATTGTACCAAATTCCTCATCATTAACTCAGTCATCACACCACTCGTTATTCCGTTCCTTTGTTTAGGTACTCTTCCCTTGTTCTACACCTCTGTGCCTCGCGTGAGAATAAACATGAATCTCGTGTGACTTTTGAAAGTTAATGTCGTTATAGGTAGATCTACGTCAGGAATTTCACGTCTATTATAGGTATTCATTTAGATAACTACGGCTGTAGGAATTAGTTCATAGCGTGATCGGTATGAGTGGAATGCGATTATCGCGTATCACGTTTTTTGTAAGTATCACTATAATTTCGATTATCTCTGCAGAAATCGAAATATCGACATAAATATTTAGGCCAATAACAATTCTTCTGTTTGTTTTGGTTGGCGTAGCACGAAATATTTTTGCTTGGTTATTAACACAACATTTAGATGTGCGTTATCTAAATGACATTCGGCGCTCTACCAACTCTATAGCATTATGTGAGTTATTTATTTTATTTACTTGCGATTTTTTTTTGGATTATTTTATATTTAGAGAATTCTTCTGGAATTCGTGTTTAATAAACAGGAAATTGGATTAGCGAATGAGGTCAAAATCGTTTCAAATTGTTAAGTATAGATTTTGCAGCTCTTGTTTCCCAATTATATCTGGCGCTTTGCAATTACAACAGTTTGCAGCATGTTTCGCAAAGATCATATCAATCAATTTTGCTCTTGTCTGGGCAATAATCCAAAGAACGATTTTATTGGACGGAATCAAACTGTCATATTTTCGCATTTGTCTGGCGTGGTCGCATGAGCTGGGACGTGGTCTCAGTGGGGCATTGGCTGCGTTCCCGGGGCGAGGTATGCGGCCGATCGCCACGTTTCACAACTCTTTGTATGCTCATCTGACTCCTCACTTATTTACGTGGTGTTCGTCCAACTTGGCGCACGTCTGTCCAGCGTCTAGCCGTATTATCGCGAGGAATTTCCGCCGCTTTGGTATTCGCATGCCTGTATGACTTTTAGTCTGCGATATTTTCATACCGAACGCGAATATTTTCACGAAACCAGACATGGATTCCTCGGATTCTTGGGCGTGTTCCGATACTCGCCTACCTAAATATTTGCATGATCTTTTTACTTCGCTAGGTACTATATATAATATATATAGTGCCTACTGCTTTAGTAAGCAATGCTGAGACCAACTAAAGTATCTCAAAGTATACTAAGTCATAAACAAACGACGTGCCCACTTTATTTTCACCTAGATGTTTAAGAAATGAAATCATTTAACAGATACTGTACGGTACATATCAAATAAAAGTATCAAATCTTGAAATAAGTAAGTAAATGATTGTCATGGTAATTTAATTCACCAGGTAACCATGGAGAAGGTGGAATCTGCTTTGGACGTGCTATCCCGCGCGGCCACGATGGTGCAACCTTGTCCGGCATATCCCGCCAGCGATTCAGAAGGCTTCGGTAAGTACCTACCTTATCAGGATTTCAAGGCGATCTAAGGCTTTGTTTGACAGCGGACCATATCTACCTACTTATCTACTAAATTGATCTATAAGCAAGATAACCTATATAGAAATATTGCTGAAGGGCGTCTTCGATCAATGGTAGTTGTAAAGTAGATTTCTAGGTCTTATTCACCCTAAAACTGCGAATGACTCGATAAGCGACTAGCGTCTTTCAATTTACTATACTAATGTTATAATGGTGGAAGACAGCCAAGAACAGGGACCTGTAGAATAATTTGAAGAATACCTTTGCCCAGCAGTGGGTCAAAATGAGTAAAGAAAAAAAACGAAATAAGTTTGCACGACTTGCATACCGATAATTTTTTAAATGTTTGTTAAAGCGCGCTCACTCTGCACCATTTCCTTCAGGAACTTTAAATAGTTGCAATCGGTAGCTTGTAGTTCAGACCTCAATCCTATAGAACAGAACATGGTTAAGGGGTCGGGGAAGGATGAACTGCCCGTTCCTAGATAGTTTTTGTTTCAAAATACTCACCTAAAACGAAATTTAAGCGAATTCCATTTTGTATATTTTTAAGACTTTTACGGCATGTTTTGATCTTATTTGTTTCGTAGTAAAAACAACGTACTTTCTAGTATTCTGTGTTTAGGAACATAGCCTATTATATTGTCAAGTTACATAATAACAACAAGATATGAAATTAAGTTAAGTTCATTAAGTTTTTATTCATAATTTTTGGTATTACGGAATACGACCTAATTTGATACAAATTCCGAACGGCTCGTACACCCAACGCGCATGCAGAAGTCCCGGTGTCAAACAGGAATAGCTGATTTTGACACTCGCTTCAAATTGAATTTGCTTGCGGCCTTCGCAGACCCCTTAAGTCATTATTAAACAAAAATTGAATCAGCTCAATCTCATAGACCCTCAGCGCCCTCACATGTGATAAGAGCCAGGATGTAAAGCGTCGCCGCACTTTGCCACCAAAATAAATGAAATCAAAAGAATTGTATTCATTGAAATCACAAGGATCATTTTGAATCGTTTTATAAATTAAAATCACGTCTGTTTCAACGTGACCAAGCCTAGAAGAATCGGGTAACAAACACGGCTTGGCTTAATTTGATGATCCAAAAACATAACCCACAGCTTTTCAGATCTGCTACACAGGCTATCATACAAGCAAGAAGACAATCTTGCTTGAGTCGTGTGCAAGTTTAGTAAGGACTGGTAAACCCTTTTGATATTTATACGGGTATCCCAGTAAACATTTTTCGAAATTGATGAAATCGCAATTCTTTTACGAAAAACAGAAATCAAATCCCAAATCCCAATAAAATAAAAAAATTGTTTTTTTTTTTTAATGTTTATCCATTTCTGATAAATTCGCGTTTTCTAAAGAGGGGCAAAACTTTTTTGATTAGTGTATTTTCGAGTTCCTAAAGTAAATAAATCTTTTTATCATGCTATTATAATACTGATCCGGCTTATTGAAGTATTGAAATCAAGGATATGAAAAATCTCAGATTTGCATTCATTTGTGACTATTAATATGGTAAGAGAATAATATCGGCTACTTATACGAGATGGCACGCGGCCTTGTAGGCGGGTCACATTCCTGAACCAACTGACATTGTTTGGTTTCACACTAGACTGTCGCAAGCGTTTCTTTAACCTTCCATGGTAATCTAATAACGTCGCAACATTTTTTGGCACTGAATACTAGCATACTATACGTAACCCTAATACAAGAACCTATACCTACCACATAACAGAAAATCGATACAACACTACTTACGCACAGAATGTTTTGCTTGCACCTTTTAAAATACTTTATGGACATTTAGGCCTTAGGCACGGTAAGAGATGTTTATACATACTACATTGAAAATTATCAACAAAATTATACTTACCTAAACAATAAGCCTTTCAAAATATAATATTGTTGGTACCTGTACATGCACATGGTGTTAGCTATAATAACTTTTCATTTAAAAAACCGACTTCCGCCATTGTATTCGACAAAATATTTGGATGAAAAAAAAATGATGAAAGCACCATAGTGGTGAAAGGATTATGATACTTTTTGAATGCAAATGCTTGGTTTGTTGCTGAAAATATCAAAATCGTCATATGTATGCCTACAATATTTGAGGAGTTCCCCTAAATTCCTCATGGATCCCATCATCAGAACTGGATTTTGAAAAAAATGGGACCAATCTGGAAGTATATCTTTTAAAATAAAAAAAGAATTTTCCAAATCGGTTCATAAACGCCGGAGATATGCGGTAACAAAAGTACAAAAAAAAATAAAAAAAATCAACCGAATTGAGAACCTCCTCCTTTTTTGGGAAGTCGGTTAAAAAGGAGGCTTCGGCATGCTTTGCGATGCCCCGGCAGAACATGCCATCCTGTGGCGTCCCACGGCTTTCTTCCCTCATGTGTAGCTGATAAGGCGCGAGCACAATGCCGCGACAGGCTGCTGGCAGCACGACGGTCATGCCGAAGGACGCTTTGACGAGCTAAATGCCTAAACTGCCGTCAGTGTGCGCTTGCACCTAGGGTTGCCGAAGAATTCCTTGCCGTGCTGTCCCGTCGCATGGACACCCCGGGCCCAAGTGACCAGAATATAATAGTAGACAATCTCGAACTGAACAAATTTTATTTTATTGAAGCGGTCAATTTTCTACATTCTACTGGACTGTGAATGTGGAATCGATAGACCAACAAAATCTTTTTCAATCGGTTCGGTTGTGTTCTACAAAGACGCTATTGTCTGATTCTGACTGGTCGCGAATTCGCGGTAAAGGCTTCATTGACGATTACACCTCGGTTCCTCTGGCCGGAATTTGACCGTCACGCGTCGGCTTCGCTGTTTTGTTTGATATGCGTTCGACCGAAACGTCCGGGTTTCGCGAATCCCGAAATCACAGATGTTGGCAGATGTTTGTACTGTAAACAAACAAGTTGGTCTTATTACAACTTATAGTCTAATGGGCAAAAGCTGGTACTGTACATACAGGGATGTTCTTATTAAAAAATTAACTAAAGGTTCGTACCGAACCGATACTTCGCGAACAGACGTGATCTAGGTTAGGTATACCTACTTTCTTTACCTTTCTAATCGACTTCAAAAAACATTTAGATAACATTTTCAAGGGACCATTTTGAGATCATTGCCTACACAGCGACGAAATAACCATTAGAATTTGACGAAATAACTAGCTCATAACACCTAGTAGATGCATTACTAACGAATTCATTGATAACCCCCTATTTTGAAGTCAGTTAACATCTGAAAATATTCTGGCAAGTATATCATGATGGCAGCATTGCAGGAAACCTATAGGAAACATTGTAGAGTTTAGTGTATCGAAGACATTAATAATCAACCTAACTGAAATACAACGTCATTAAAATGCCAATAAATGAGCGCTCAACAAGGACAACATTCTTAGATTTTTAGATTTTTCCCTGTATTTGTCTCATATTATACCTAAGCCAATAAACCATGGCTAATTTCTGAACATGTGGGATTACTGGAAGTACCACCCATGGTGGTTATTTTTTCTTCTACTTTTTGCTGATATCTCATAAACTACAAAGTCTAAAATCAAACACAATCAAGCCTTGCTTACAAGTTGTACCAGTACCATCTACACACCTACCAAATTTCATGAAGATCAGATAAACGGCTCGAATGTTATCCTCAGACTAACATTAAGCGCTTTGCCCAAGTTAACTCGGAGAACTCGCTTCGCTCGTTTTAGTAATTTATGAAACAACGTAGTAAGGTGTTAGTTGGTGTTACAAATCAAGAATTATACAAATTCTTAACTTCGATTTCGGTTTGAAATATTGTTATAAGTTATATCTAACAATAATGGAAAGGGTGATTGTTGCAGAGCAATTATATTCAAATTCAAATAGGCTTTCTCTTAAGACATAACTTGACAATGAAGTTAACCATCGATGAGAAAGCAGAGCTTTCTGAGAGCAACCGCGAGATCGTCTAGCGTCGCGTCGTGAAACGCGTCCCAGCAAATTTCGCCGACCCACTAAGTATTAGCCGTCCATCCGGCTCGGCTCGAAGCAACCCTCCACCAGGAATATCCGCATACCACGCGGACATTATACAACACATGCATTTTGTATAACAATGCATCGGTATTTTTTTTATAAATTACATCTTAGTTTTTATTGTCCTTGGATAATTTCTTCGCCCATCTCAAGTATAAATAAATCCCAACTCAACCAAATATTTTTTTCCTGGAAATATAGACTTTATTAACAAGTAACGTCAGCTAGAAAAGTTTTAGGATTTATTTTATAGCAATAATCATCTTCTTTCGAGTCACTGGTTCATTTTTGGTCACCATGACGTATTTGGCTCTATACAGTGCCGTTTTTTTTGTTTAACAACAACTGGTAAAGAATGCCACGACAAAAAAAATAAGAAATTTAAATTATTGCATTAGTTTTTGCTAATTCTTGTGCCTAATCAAAATGCGATCACGCAATTGATATATTAACGTTGTTCTTGTTTATTGAATGTTTACAAACAATGGTCGGATCGCGGGTAATTATGCAACTCGATGACAGCGCACGCGGCTCGCGCTCACTTTCGTTGCGCGCGCATGTGTTCGAGGAACATCGCATCGGAGATGAGGGAGGGCCCTGCCAGCGCCAACTGGCCGTCAACATCGCCCACTTTCCGTGACCATCGCCCAACGCAACGCCAGAGAAAGCGTTCAGGAATTTGGCCGTCCCATGTTCCGCACTGACCAACAAAACTACAATAGTTTTTATCATATACATCTGTTGGTTGCTGTTGCATGATTTCAATACTTATCCTGCATTCTTACTTTGAAATTACATTAAATATTAAATTAAACACGTATTATCTTGGACAATTATAGAACTCAAGAACCCTGAAACATCGCGTAAAGAGGCTCCCATAATCTCCCTGACCCTACACCTGCGTACTGTTATCAGATTTCCGTGGAATCATTTTAATCAAATTATTTGGGATGAAAGTCCTTTTTATTTTGTAGTTGTTAGAAAATCGTTGAATTCAAAACAGAATTGTATATTTGAAAGAAAAAGTGCTCTGATTTGGACGTAAGGTCCAGACTGACTTCCTTCAAACTAATTGCTACTGCAGAGCCCAAGAAGCGCTCTCATGTATGTTATGTCTTATGTATGCCATATTCCTATAGTTCTGTGGAGATATAACAGTATGCGGCAGAAAAGATGGAAATTGCTGATTTCACCCGAAGCAAGTAGGTAATTCTAATAACATGTACTTATTACTGCGGCCTAGACTAAGCTGGACATCGATGGTATTAAATCTCTTCGTAGTTATCAATTCATCATATTATCTACTGCATACACTACGAACGTAGCCGTTTTACAGCTCTCTAGAAATGCAATTCTTGGCATTCTATCAATCGCATCGAATCGAAATGGTTTTTATTGCAAATGATATTGGAGTGAATGTAGCTTGCACGTATATACTTACGTATGTATATCCGGAACGCAGAGGCGGTGTGTTACGGTTTCGAAAAGAATGCTGAATGTAGGTTGCGTTGTGGACTACAGTTACGAGCGTTCTTACTGAGGTGTACCAATAGTTGGATCACTATTGTCATCATTTGCTAAAATATATTTTCAGGATCATAAATTGCGGAATGTAGGTCAGTTATTATAGGTTTCGTGAATAATATAGGTTGGTGGTAAAGTGTATTGAAATGTACGATACTCGTAATGTGTGGTGTTCGAACAGTGACTAAAATATGAAAGCTGCATTCCTAAGTGAGTTGACGGCGGTGCGTGTGTGCACATTGACATCTGATCAAGTAACTTTTATTTATTCTGTGGTGGGGTGGCACGCGCCGTAGGCATCCAATGAAGTCATCATTATAGAGTAGAATTTCTAATGGCCAGCGCACTAAGCCAGCGGATTGCATTTCGTTGGTAGTATGTGGGTGTGCAGCTATTCGTACCGTCGCGTATTGTTTCAGTGGTAAATAAAAATCCAACGAGCGTCGGCGATTTTTATTGCGTAGAGAAGTTGTATGTGTGTGTACATTACCCATATGGCGAAAACTAAATTATCTATCTTTACCACTATCCAATTGAAAAGCACTGAATTGTAAGTTTGTTACTCACATGTGGTCGCACGCATTCCACCCACACTAAGGATACTAGCTGTCTGTAGCTAATCGGTGGTATAAGATGCTTTATGAGTTTTACTAGAAATGCAATGGGGTGTTCTTTAGTTTGTTATATGTCAGGAATTCATGACGTAAGAAATTTATGGGGAAAATTCTAGAGTAAACAAACAGTTAAGGGCTTAAGTATCCACAAAACACAAAACTGGGTCAGAAATTTGACCATGTAATCCATAAATCTATGACCTTTGAATCGGAAATCAGTGTAGGTTTATCTACTCGTACTTATTTTAACGAATTCAGAATCGTTATCCTACATTTCATGGTTGTGATGTGACCAGTAAAACATGCATTGCAATTTGTTCCGCAATTCCTTCCGTATGACTTCAGATCTCCGTTCAGCATTTATTAATAACTTAGGAATGTTAAATAGCCTTCGAAGGCGTTTAATTTTTCACTTGACCTTACGACGTTACTTACCTGCTTAGAATGTTCTTACACATTCAAGATTATAAAATTCTTCATAAGCAAAGTAGGCGTGGAATCCAGGCAACGCCCGTGATCTGATGCAATATATTGCATAATTATAATATATTTTAATGTAAGCGAGTACTTAGGTACATATATGTACCTAAGTACTCGCTTACATTAAATATGAACCTATTCACGTATATCTATATCTCAAGCATTAGGACAGTATCTTAGAAATTTATGAGTCTGTAACGCCCACTGTAGAACAAATTCTTTCTTCGACTCCTCTCTAGTGAGTGCTCTTGTTGCTCTTGCACTCGTCTGCTGCTTGTCTGATGCGCTGTGACAAAAACTATCCCAGAGTGGATCCTACGATTAAGGAAACAACCACACATACTGCAGTGTTCCATCAGGAAAGACGTCATCAGCCAGAAGAAGTAGGTACACGGCTGAACATAGGCTTCTCTCAAAAATTACACGGTGAAGGTTCCCAGCACGTACATCTCATCGATTTTTTCGTCTGAATTAAGTCATCATCAACAGCTTTTGGACGGCCACTGCTGGACGAGGTCTCCCACATAAAATACAATGGGAGGAATTGCCATTATCACCACGCTTGGCAGGTGGATTGGTGATTGCCGTATTCGTTTTGAGTTCTCAGGCGGATGTTGCTGCCCATCCACTAGTGTAACCCCTTAGTCGGCTTTTACGACATCCACGGTAGGAGATCGAGGGTCTATTCTTACGCTGGACACACAACAGTCAAACGTCACGCTGAATTAAGTAGGTATACTCACGCTTAATTTTTTTCAGGGTTAATTTTTAAAAAAATCTAGAACACTTTTCACTTTTATTATTATCCGATTTTATCTACAAAATTGTATGAAGAATGACGTTTTTTTTTTAAATTTACTTATGAATGAAAAACCAAGTTTTTCGTTCCATTTAACTCTTAAAAACTACAAGTCATATCTTAATTTGTATAGATATAATCGGATAAGACTTAACAAGGTAGACATTGTTTTAGATTTTAACAAATGAGAAAGTTGAAGTGGAATTCAGCTGATAAGTTCGACGAGCTTTGCCTTAAAGACCCAAGGAAGGATGTAGGACCTTAAGTCTTCTTCATCCACTGACCTCACGCAACCATCACAATGTCATCAGTTCATATCGAGGGGGGGCGTCCGTCTTATACTTTGTCTTCTGTTTCGTGATTGCCACTCCAGAACCTTCATTCTTGACCGTTCTTAGCCATTCAACTTAAACATCATATCCACTTCTAGTTGTTAATTCTGAGAGCTATTTCCGTGATCTTGATTCTTCTACGAAACTACTCTTTTAGGATCATATCACGGTCTTGACTAATAATAATAATAATTCACAAGAATTTAGATAAGTACCTACCTATTTGCTATTGTCAACAGTTCATAATTGTTTACGATAATATTTTATCTGGATCCCATGTACCTATGTGCGCGCGTCGTTCGGTTTTATGAGACATTGGGACACCACAAAAGGAATCTCCTTGTTGCGATTCTATTCATTAAAGCATGTCAGGGCAACCACGTACGGTACGTGGTGCTATGTTTGATGTTATGTAACGAAAGATTACTGCGTACCTCGCTTAGCAAGAATATTACTGCAGGATAAAATAACACTACGCTGTCCCAGAAATTATATGCTACCCCGAAATTGCTCATTTTACACATGAATGATACATTTTGGTGTTTTATTTGACACTTTGGTACATTATCTACGTGTCGTGGCAACCCTAAAATCAGCTGTTTCTTGATCTTTAAAGTCATAGACCTCAAGATCAGCACTTCAACTTCAAGACGCAGCTTGTTGAACAAATATTTGAATTTATATAATAAGTTAATAAGTTTTTGGCAAAAAAAACATTGTGCTGTATGAGGCTGCTTTCGGGGGTAGCATACAAATTCCAGGGCATCTTGTGTATGAAATAGGTACTTAAATAACTAAAAAACGGTGGTCCCCTCAAACGCTTATTTTGAGTTTATTGGAATGCCATTTGGTCTCAAAAACGCACCTATGACGACAACGGCTTTCCATATTTTTACAACTAGATGTTGGAAAGTCGTCGTATGTAGTTTTTTCTTCTTCTATGCGTCTAGTAGACTTCGAATGATGTGGTTTCTCTTGGCTGTACCAACCTAAACAAATTATTCAGTGAATTAACAAGGCATTGATCCTTTTACCCTATCCAAAGATTCTTCTTTTTATTGAACGAGCGAAGCGAGTTCTCGGAGTCAGCTTGGACGAATCGGCGTATGTATGAATACTAGTCTGAGGATAACTTTCGAACCGTTGATCTGATTTTTATTTTTGATAGATGGATAGAACACCTCGGAACAAATATTTGTACGATCTGCAGATATTTGTTCAGGGTGTTCTGTGTATTTTCTATGTATAATATAAATATCTATCTATGTAATGTTATTGTATTAAGTATATCAGTTATCTAGTACCCATAACACAAGCTCTGCTTAGCTTGAGGCTAGATAATATTGAGTGAAATGTCCAGCATTTATTTATTTATTTATTTATTATTATTTTACCCCCATAAAAAAAATAAAAGTGGTACAATCAGGCCAAGTGCAGTGTCATATATAGTACCTATACAGTTTTCCTACAATATTATGACTAGATTATTAGAATATATAAATATATATATATATTTTCAGACATTTCAAAACTAAGGAGGTTATAAATTAATTCTTCAGCTATTAGGCTATTAGGTAGGTAGTATATATAATATATATATATATATATATATTATATACGCCCCCTTGTTTAATCCGATTCAAATGGTTATTTCGATGCTGTGTAGGGTAATGATCTCGAGGTAGTCCCGTTAAAATTTTGGTTTTAGGAGTCTGTTAGAGGTAGTAGGTAGGTAGTCATAGTAATTCATTGATAATGAAAGAGGGTTACAATTATTATTACAAGTCAATAGCTACATCGCGTGTCTTCTCGAGGTCTCAGTTCGAGGCGAACTACTTGTTACTCTGGAGGAATTTAGAAGATGGTGCCTATGTCTTTTCATTTGTGGCGGAGAAATGCGTAAACACTACGCTGTCGTTGGCATGTTTAGTGGATTGTCTTTTTGTATCACTCCTTACTGTCCGGCAACTGAACCAGGCAAAAGCGTAAAATGTCGTCTGACGTTGGTCAAATTATGAAAAATATTAATACAAAAATACCATTTTTATGAGTATTTTTATCTATTTGTTAACATTTGAAGTGCCATTACACTTATCAAAGTTATTTTATCAGTCTCTATCGTCGATGCTCCACAAAATATAAAATTATAACTAACTTACTGTTTAACTTAATGTTTCTATAGTTATACGAATGTCATGGTTTTGATTCATCATAAAGTGAGAGTACCTTTTCCATACCTACCAAGGGTACTAAGGTAGGGCCATAAAGGTATGGCCATTGGTCAGGTTTAAATGTGTTTTATGTGTTCAAGTGATGAGGAAAAGCCATTACACGTACCTTCATTACCTAAATACGCTTATCAAGTTCTCGATGTATGATTCCTGACCGCTAAATATTATTCAACAGCACACTAACTGAATATTTTTGCTCAAAGTTGTTTTAAGTATTTTATCTTTACCTGGTAAGTATTAATTTTTTCTTTAGTAAGTTCACTTTTTATTACAAATTCCCAGCTGCTTCAATCGCAGCATTGTCTTAGTGACTAATCCGAAACATATCTTTCTTAGTGTTCTACATGATTTACTTAGTCCTTATTTAATCTAAGTTTCATTTAAGTATAATTAGTAGTCGAAATAAATATATTATTAATAAAAAAAAATGTTTAGCTTACTTTCTTCTAAGCCATACTATACAAGGTTTGTTCTACGACCACATTCCGAGTTGCATACTCTTCTAGGATAGTCTGTCCTCTAGCTAGGTAGCCGATTCCTCTATTTATATCCCATGTTCTGCGTCAAATTATTTTAGATTTTTGGTAAAACGCAGGTCACGGGCAAAATGCTCATTCAAAGTATATCGTCCGCAGCCACACGAGTCCGTCACGCTCTGTCTGCAAGGGTAGCATCATTCATAATCATTAACAACTGTTTCATCCGTTCAACGTACCCTGTAACCCAACAAAGTACAGTAAGTGTAAGTGTCTTATGAGTGTAAGAGAAATTTCTTCTGGGTCTTTAACACGTTAAAAATACGCACATCTTACTTAAACATTTATTTAGGTTAGGTAAGCAACTAATGCAAAGCACTAAAACTCAGGGGTATTAACTTTATTTAAAATACTGAATCATTAACTGCCAGTAAGCAAACTTATCATAAAAGGGAAGTGTACCACCATCCAGCCCGCTCTATACAAATTAAATTTGGATATTAGGGAAGTAACTCATTCAAGTCAATGCAATTTTGTAGATACAATTTAGAGACTAATATTTAGGCCTGTGGTTTGTCAGTTTCCCATTCAATTGTATAGAAACAAACTCAACACAAACCGACTTAGATTTGTATGGAATTCTTATAACCCATGCTGGTTATAAGAATTCCATACATAACATATCTACGTCGGCGTCGCGTTCGGTGTGATTTGGAAACTAGGTTTATAATTTTATAAGAAACTGACAAACCACGGTTTTAGTATTGATTAGTGTATTGATCATGTTTAGAAAATGTCGTGGAGTTTGATGAGATAATATCT
The DNA here is from genome assembly GCA_951392215.1 of Epirrita christyi. Taxonomy (NCBI): domain Eukaryota; kingdom Metazoa; phylum Arthropoda; class Insecta; order Lepidoptera; family Geometridae; genus Epirrita; species Epirrita christyi. Next base: position 6,329,111 of record OX595839.1, on the reverse strand, counting down.
AAAATAATATCCAAGCAAACTTCTTTTGTGTACAGAGGGCTCAAAGCGCTCTTGCAGTTCAGTCCTCTTAATACTACATATATACTAGTTAGCAAAGATGATAGCCATCACAATGTAATTAAAAATGTTTTTAATGAGCAAGTTCCTAGTAATGAAGTGACTTACGGAATGAATATAGAGTAGTGCTAATTGTGTACTTAATTGTCGCTCTAACTGGCACGTAAAAACCTTGTCTAAAAGTAAATATAATCATTATATAGTGTCCCTCTAAAACGACCTTAGTTGAAGGTCCAAGGAGCAACTCAACTATACATTCTACATACCGACGACATTGTATTGATTTCACCTCCATATTTTTTTGATGCACAGTGCCTCCCTCTCTGAGAAAGTTTGAATACTTTCTTCCATGGTTCGTCGGGGCTTTTAATAAAGAGGCTTTGGTTGTAGACGTACCAAATTCACAACCCCAAAACCCCGTAGACGCTAGAGGGCGCTTTTCAACTAGTGATGCAACCGATAGATGACACTGCTGGTCCTTTTCGAATCGTTCCTCAATATTTTAGTTGGTTTGTAGAATAGTGTGGTTACATCTTGTTATGTATCAAACAAGCCATGCATCTTTTGCATCTGTGAAATCGGCTGTAAGTTAAAAATAAGCATGTACTTATTTATTTTAAAATGAAACCAATTTTATAACCAAGGCTCCACATTGCCATATACTTACCTAGGTGGGCATTGGAGATCACTTGCCCTTGTTATAAACTATTGTCACAATGGCAGTCAATAATCAAACAGCTTCAAAGCATGAAGTGGAAGAGATTACGCTATTTTTTATTACGAAAAAGTAAATCATACAACATCTGTAAACACTGCAATTCATACAAAGAAGTCAATAAAACACAGTAACAGTCTACTTACCCAACAACGAGGCTTGGAATGCGGAATGTTTGGACGTCGCTTCCCTCACTTTCGCTCGAAACATCCGCCTTCCGTGCGCCTTTGTTTATGTAAACAATTCGACATCTTCATTCAATCAATAATGTTAGTAAATATGATATAATTATGCCCTTGGTTGTTTTGAATGCCCAATTGGTGGCCAAAAGATGCGTAATGAACAATGGTCTATTTTAGGCTGTTGTTGTTAACAGTAACAATTCTAATCCAAACATAGTACTTACAACCGCCCATCAATTATACAGTTGATTATATTTCTTATCAGCGTCACAGCAAACAATTTAGCGAATAGCTATACTCTTTGGGCCACCCACAGCCTAGAATCTAAGGGTAGGCAGACTAGCAGAGCATTATATTTAACTACCACCGCGTTGACCGTGCATATTATCTGTTCAATTGCTTTGCTTTGATAATCAAAAAGTTTTCGCCGTTTCCTAAACTCTCAACTCATAAACAACAAAGTTGCTCAACTTCCATCCAACCATTTCCAAGGGTTTAAAATATCAAAGCGGGTGAGGAGTATTCGTGTAAATACCTGCTACCAAAATATTCGTGTTGGTAAACGTACCTTCGGGGTATGCTCGCGCTTCCACTCTGTATGGCTACTTACGAATGCTGAAAGAAAAAACACAACGGAAACTTCAAACTTAACATAAGTCTTAAGGTGTAAAAGAAGTAGCATAAACTCGTAAAATTTTTAGGTAAATGTTTCTCGTTCGCCCTGCAGACATGGATGCAGCTACCGGTGGTCGTCACGCAACCGATAATCAATTCGAATATTTATTGGTTGGTAATTTATATTTTATATAATCACCACCTCCGAATTTAGTTCCGTTGTGGAAATAAAGTAACTATGCCAAAACATTCAAAGCCAATATTTTGAATTATGATGATTATATTATTATTACTACATTTATAGATAGAGGCACAGAGCAGAGGTCATAAGGGCCTCTTTTTACCGTGGGTTGCACAATCGCAGGAATATAGACGTGACGAGTGGTGAGCTCATCGCCGCCATTGTTTCCCACGACCAACACGGATAACGCTTTCTTCCAGTAATAACACACTCTTAAAAATAAGCCAGCAGCCAGGTCAAATGTTATACCAACGAAAATTGCCCAACAAGTCCGGGTACAGGTCATCGATTCATAATTTCTAGAACAGGTTTTAGATAGAACCGTCTGCATAGTTTTAAGCATCTAGGGTTTTTTGAATAGTATGTAGGTAGGTATACGATAATCGATGCATTACATACACAATTTAAACATAAAAAATACCTTTATGGTTTTAAGAATCTAGGTATGATGGTCTTCGGTCTGCTGAGATTTTCGTTTTCTTCCCTAAAAGTTTATTTCTTTTCGTTTTTTTCTTTTTTATCAGCCGATAAACATCCAATGCTGGATGAGGCCTCCCCCATAGCAGGCATAGTGAGCAATGGGGGATTTGCCATAATCACCACGCTTGGCAGGCGAATCAGTGATCGCAGTATGGTGCTGCATGCGTTGGATGCTGCAGCCCATCCCCCGGCGTAAACATTTAATCGCCTTTTATGACATTCACAGGAGGAGTTGGAGGAGTCCTATTCTTAGGCTGAGACTACCACGGCACATAGTTGAGTTAGGAAGTGTGATATGAATTCTACGTCTTTGTAGGTATGGGATGATCACTGCATTGCATACACAATTTAAACATAAGAATACCGAGGTACTTACTTACAATTTGATTTCTTTCAAAAATGTATCAACGAAATTCTTAAAGCTTTTCTGTAGGTACCAACGAATCAGAATGCAATGTTTGAATGTTTTTTTGTAGCAGTTAGTACCTGAGCATAACGTGCTCAGGAAGAACAATGTGCGATTGGCTGTTCCAAAGGTTTATTTGTAAAATTCATAATACTGTAGGTAGGTGTTATTCACTGTACAATATGTATGATGTTTTCGTGTTATGCATTGGCATTTCAGATCGTGAGTGCACATATGCAAATGTTGGGAAAAACTTGTGCAATTGCACATAACGATCGGGTTAGTGTTTTCTCCGGTATTTGAGTTCAATTTATTACTAAACAACAAAGTAATGTTAGATGTGTTTTTTCTAGTAAGTAAGTACATATTTCTAAAGTAAGATATATCGACTCTGTTCCAGCAGATTAAAATTCCCAAAAGTACTTCCTATACTTAATCATATTATTTTATTCATAGACTTATTTTCGGCAAAGATTAATTATGTACCTGTACCTACCGAGTAGAGCTTGGTATAAGAGTCAGCAAGTGCAAGGAGAACAAAACAATGTAACGAGTAAAAAAGTCGGCCATTTCGTTTGAAAAAATGAGTCCCCATAACTTAAACGGAATAAAATTCAAAACATCAAAAACGTTTCGTTTTCGATGCTCCAACGGAAGCCAACATGCCCATGCCCACTTTAAAATAATCAATACTCGTGCAAATAAACAGCCCCAAAGGGTAGGGTGCGTTTAGGGCGCTAACGCGGACGCGACGCCTCGGGGCATGTTTGCTGCCTTCGCAATCTGCGCATGCCCTTCCGTCTTCTGCGGCACACAGGACCACAGATGAAGCAGTATGTAGTATATACCACGAAACAGAAGTTTCACTCAGACTACACTAATAAAACACTGTATGAATCTGTGGCACACAAGCGAGATTAACGTAGGTACTTAACTGCTTTTTTCAATCAAATATGTTTATTTGACTAAGATCCGTTAGTTACCATTGTTATTTCCTATTCCTATACAAAGTGACAAAGTTCCTGTGGTCCATATAGATGGATCAACTATTGAAAAAATTTATAAGTGATGTAAATCCAACCAAATGCCGTACGGCATCCCGATTTTCTGAATCTGAAATGCTCGCATCCGTCATATTGAACCTACATATAATCACCACTCTCTAGCCTCAGAGGTTTGCTGGAAGAAAACTCTTTTTAGGGTTAAGCTCGTCTTTGTACATTGCATTCTGTCATATGTTTATGATATGTGGGTACATTAAAGAATAAAGAATTGAACCGTAATTATAGCGAGATAAAGATCATTTTACATTGATAGCCGATTTGGAGAAATATAGGCCTGTTAGGATGTCGAAAATAATAATTAACAGCTTAGATCGAGATGATTTCTAATTTCCGTTTTATTCAGCCGAGATCAGAGTCGATTTATTTGAAGGATGTTTTGGTAATTGCTTTTGCGAGAAGATTGGATTCAATACAATTTGATTTTGGATAAGCAAACTTAAATCGTATAAACTACAAAGGATACTTTTAAGACTTTTCTCCCAATTTAAGAGATTTTATTCTCGATGAGCACTTTTTATAGGTACTTACCTATATTTTATAGGTGTATATGCCGGCCGTGGTGTGTCCGGCTTAAGAATAGACTCCTCCGTGTCCTGCCGTGGATGTAGTAAAAGCCTTAAGGGATTACACCAAGGGGGTGTGCAGCAGCATCCACCTGAGTACTTAACACGAAGCTGCGATAGCCAATCCGCCTGCCAGCAAGCGTGGTGATTATGACAAATCCCTCCATTGTATTCAATGGGGGAGGTCTCGTCCAGCAGTTGACGTTAACAGGCTGGTGATATGTATTGTAAAATTGTGCTGGTGTTGTTGTGTTGTATACGATATATATATATATATATATTGAATAATATAGGAAGAAATACATACAGTTTGACAAACATACCTTTTGCCACGGTAAGTTATAACCTTTCGTTCTTTAATTCTGCAAATATCTATCACTGTGGCAAAATAAAGCTAAACAATTTTGTTGGTCCAAAGTTTCGTAATTCCGTATTCCAGGCGCGAACTAATTTTATTAAGGCAACTCATAAGAATAATATTAGGGCAGTTTCATTACCGAACACAATAGAAGGCCGGTTTAGGTTGAAAATAGACTGTGTCCTTTCACTACAATACAATACAACGGGCGATGCGGTTGAATGGTGGTGAGGGGCAAAAAAATAATCACAGAATTACTAAAGTGACTTAACAATAATTAATAGATATCTGGTGAGAAAGGTAACTATGATACAAAACTAACAATGTATGATAAAGGAAATTAATCTAAAAGTCAGCCCCTAAATATAACTCATGCATGCGATAAAGTTTTATTAACAAAACAAAGTAAGTGAAGGAATGTTACACGCAAATTAATAACGAGCAGTCAATCCCTCGACGGATTTTGATATACTTAAATATAACATGCATAACACCCAACAGTCAATACGTAGTCATGATGCCACACTAGGATTCCATGTGTCGTGAGTATCAGGAACTACGAGTCCCATGGTACTATAACACCCAGACCCGGAACAAATATTTGCAGATCATAGGTAGATAATTTGTCAACGTAGCGGGAATCGAACCCGCAGCCTCTCGCATTTAAGCCGGCTACTAACCCGCCGCGCCACAGAGGTCATCAAAACGAGGAAGGAGGAAGAATAAGGATATATTATGTATATTTAGGTAGGCATTTTTCGTAGGTTCTCAGTCTCTTTTAAAGATATCTTTTTTTTTACAGTTTCATTTTACAGTTGTATGCCTTCGATATGAATTCTTCTCTAAGTATTTCCAATTGTGGAGCGACCTCATTAACAATCTAATCCGAATCTATTTCTACGCTTTGTGTCGGCACAGTTCCCAATATCTCGTTATTAATTTCTCGTTTCATTTCTATTCGGCGAATCCCCCAGACTTAATTAAAGCAGCGGCGCCTAACTCTACCTGTCGGCCATCCTTTGCCCCGCTCTATTAGACAATAAAAAAGTTAATGCCTATACGGCCCTATACAGCGCGGCAATTTCTCACAGCTTCGACTTACCCACCCCCGCACCGACCGGCTCCGCATCAAAATAAAACACAACCTTCCAAGGATACAACCACCGTAATTTCAAATCCGACTTATAATCACAGGAGCTCCATTCAGAACCCGACTCTGTATTAAACACCATAGTACGCAATTTTCTTCTCGCAACAAAAAATGCAAAGTTGCAATCAAATGCAAACCTTATGTCCTTCAAAATATCAGTCAATATTGGAACGCAGCCTTTGGTAAGGTTGTGGAGGCGAGAACAGAGAGACGCAAAGGGGGTTCATTAATCCCCGCGCCCTGCGCGCACGCACTTTCATGAATGGACCGAACAGGTTGATGTGTTCTGTATATAGGATGTTGTTAAAATTCGAAACATAAAAGAAATCTTTCAACGTCGATGATATCACCCTATCCAACCCAAATAAATCGAATGTGATCTGAACAACTTCGCCAGGATCACGAGCGAGACGTGCTTCTCCATTCATGTGAAATGAATCAGTTTTATTGAGATAATAAGGTCACAGATCATAATTGCAAAACAATGTGTTTGTTCGTCTGATATGACAAAGATGCCGACTTCCAAATTGTGTGATATCATCATTTCCTTTGTTACATTTTGATTGAAGTACAGATGATCATTTTCTGTGCTCTCATTTTGATCATCGTTGTATTTGAAACATCACTTTGTAGAATTTGATTATACACTGCTCAAATATTTGAATCAGCTCTGCAAATCACTCGGTTTATCACAGGTGTTATCTCAATCTCAGCTAAAAAACTCTTGTTGCATAAGTCGAGTTAGTCAATCGTGTTTCTGCGTCCTTTTTTTGTAAATGAGTGCAAATTAGTAATTACTCTGGAATCTCGGGATGCGAAGTATACAAACCTGCCTGCGCGACCAAACTGGTTGTTCCAGTAACATCCTGTGCATGAGGCTTGGAGGCGAAGGAAGCGCCTCTCCACGTCCGGCCGCGTAGATGTAGCGTGATGCTCTTTTTCCTTTTTGGTTTTGTTTTTTGTTCAGCTCATTTATTTATTCCAATGTAATCTCTTCCAGTTCATTTTTTATTCAGTCGGCCTTCAGTGTTACCTGTGCCGGGACGCCAATACGTCGTCTTTAGGGATTTCTGCATCTTTTGCTAAATTTATGCAGCTACTGTTTAGACGTGATCTATCTCGTTTTTATACTCTTCGTTCAATTTGAATATGTTACTGTGAGTGATCAGTGGTTTTGTGTTTGTGTATTGTGATGATGGAAATACCGCATTACCTACTTCTTCTGGCTCGGAATTCGCTGGAAAGTCTGCATCTCTCGATGGAGCCGCCGCAATCGCCCAAATTTAACCTGCCACTATGGCAACCGTGGATCGCGTCTCCTCAAAAAGGTACCCTGCTGGTAGAAAATGGAACCATCCGTGTTCGTTCAATCTTAAGACTTTCTCAACAAATCTATTTATATTAAGTAATTTAATTAGGATCAAATAGCTAAGCTATACCTACTGCTACTCAATACAGCAAAAAAGATCGATTAACGATGACAGCAAGTTAATTGCTTGCCTGGACAATTTACATCTAACGGAACAGTTTTAATTGAGGAACTCTACCTAATACGAATCTAACTAGTTAATACGTAATCAAATGGTAGCTGAGCCAACAGAACACTATACAGCCGCAATAATAAGTACATCATAGAACAGTTTTCTATTAAATCAGAACCATCGCTCTTATTTATGTAATCTTCCTACTTTTCTCAACATACACTTCAACTTCCAGAAACTCCAAGCACAGCTTCGAGTGGCGAGTCTGAGGGCGACCGCACCCTCTCGCCCGAAGCGCCCAGGAACCCTTCGAAGGAGCTCACCGGGAAATGGAGGAGAGAGCGCAGATCCACCAGATTACCTGACTACAGGCCGAGGTGAGAAAATATAACTAGTATGTAGGTATGCCCAGACTTCGACGCCGCAGTATAGCCGTGAGTGGGAATAAGTAATGGTAAGTTAAGGTAGTTCTTCATGTATTTTAGTTTATAATTCGTATGTGTACTAGCTGTAAGTTTTCCCAAAATTTTTAAAATAAAATAAAATAAAATAATTTGAATTGAAAGACACAGTGTCAAATTGTTCATAGGGTGTTCAGAATGCTATATGGCTTAACATGGATTATTTGAACCCTCAATGGAAAGTTTAAAGAGGCTAGACTAAACTACACTTAGATAAAGAATTGAAAAAAAAATAGTTTTCAAACTCAACTGAATGTTGAAGTTTTTGCGAATTAAGTACGGTCTACGGTTATAAAAGAACACGTAATAAGTACTTAAACTATTGTTTATTTATTTCAGAGAGAACGGCAAAATGGCCCTTCGATCCCAGTCGTTCAACGAGCGACGCAGCGTGTCGGTTGCGCGTGCGCAACCTCACAGTGACGGAGATCTGTCTGACGAGACTGAAGACACACCGATTAATATGATTGGAGTTGCTGGGAAACGTAAGTTGGCTCTTTGCTTCTTTCAAACATTGACTTTTAGCGGCTCGCTCCGATTTCCTATATAATCCCGAAGCCGAATCCGATGGTTTTCTACCGAAGGGTAGAAAAACCATATGTAGAGAAGAGACTAGTAGCAGACTCAAGACTCTATGCCATAGACAATAATGATTTCCTTTTCGCTTCGGCCCACAATAAAACATTTAGAAATCAGAATAAAATGCAGTGTTTCAGAAATGTATGTATCTTTTACATATTAAATAAGCCGAAGTGGGGTAACTATTTGTGAATTTTAGAAGCTTTCTGTGGACTTTCTGTAAGTTTAAGCGTTTGATTTATTTTAAATAAGTTTAATTCATATATTTACAGAAATTATACGGCGTAAGCCAAATGTTACCAAATGTATGTGATTTGTTCAATACTTTACAAATTCTGTTCAGGGCTGTTTATGGTTTTGGTGAGCTCAGTTGTCGTCATTATCGTTATTATCTTTTCATCCTTGGCCACTGCTGCATGCTTAGCATGACGGATTCCAAGTCTGCTTTTCTTCGGAAAGACAACGTTCTCTTTGCTACACACCTTTATAAATATCTCTAGCCATATTTTTCAAAGATAGCCAAAACTTGTGTTCGTTTCGCTCACGACTTTGGTCGCGAGAGAATAGCGTAGAATATAAACATAATACTCTTTCACTTTATTTTTTATATGGCCATGCTAGATAGATTTAGATAAGACAATTGTTTATTGTCTCAAAAGTGTATGGGGTACATAAACTCTTATAACATTAAGAATTTTAATAAGTTAGAAATTGTACTACGAGAAGGCTCTCTTCCTAGTAGATAAGTTGCCTGTCTACATCCAAATGTAATTTTTAGGGTTGCGTACCCAAAGGGTAAAACGGACCCTATTACTAAGGCTCCGCTGTCCGTCCATCCGTCTGTCTGTCACCAGGCTGTATCTCATGAATCGAGATAGTTAGACGTTGAAATTTTCGCAGATGATTTGTTTCTGTTGCCGCTATAACAACAAAAACAAAAAAAACAAAATAAAATAAATATTTAAGGGGGCTCCCATACCGCAAACGTGATTTTTTGCCGTTTCTATAGATAATGGTACGGAACCCTTCGTGCGCGAGTCCGACTCGCACTTGACCGGTTTTTCTTTATTCTTCCATCGATAAACTGTTATCTTCGGTTCTCAATGCTCACCCAATAGGTTAGGCAGTGCCTAATACCTGCCTAATAATGCAAGCCTGTATGGTAATAGGCACTACCTAACCTATTCTACCGATCTCAATTGCACCTTTTAACCGATAATTTACATTCAATTGTTTTCAAACACCTAACCAACGCGAATTTATTATACAAGCTCGAAAAAACAATTACTTATGCAAATATGCATTACTTATATGCATAAGTGCTAACACGCGAGACCGAACTCGCTAACATTTTCGTTAGAACATGAATACATTCCTAAAGCAAGACATCATTCGCACGAAGGAGTTTTAATTTAAATAAGTAATAATGTTGCTTTAAATTATTTCACCGGGTACTCGGGCCAAAGTTAATCAATAAATTAATGGCCGGTTAAACTGCTGTTTAGTGTTTGCCAAAACTAGGCACTAGATTTTCGAGAAACGGGCGTGAAATCAGGTTTAGGTACATCATAAGTAATTGAATGAATAGAACGTACAATATAAACCTATAATATCAATTTAAACTTAGTCAGCCTTATTACAGAACATGGACTAAATCTGAATTTAGTCCAGGCGTACTAGTCTAGGATTAAATATCGACATTAAGCATATGCAACTTTAAATACGAAAGCAGATGGTTTGTTTTCCGAAATCAATTCTCGCGCTACTTCGCAAATTTCCAAAGTATCAAACTGACGGATTGTGTCACATCACAATTGAGATGTCCAAATTCTTACCTCTAGCAAGCAATCAACTGACAATTTATAGACCATTGCTAAACTAGGGGGCTGCCTGGTTTTAGATAAACCAGAGATAGTCCAAGCTTATGTCATTTTTGGCATATCTAGCTCGAAAGTTGCTTCTGGAAAACAAACCATCTGCTTTTGTATTACAGTCGTATATACCCTGGGTCGATATTAAAGCCTAGACTGGTAGTCCTGGTTTAAGCCCAGACTAAGGGCATTTTCTATAATAACACCCAGTAGGTTCATGTGTAAGTATTTACATATCAACAAAGTAAGATTTACGTGCATTTACTAGCGTGTGATTTACGAGCATCATAAGTATGTATAATAAGAAACCTTCAGGCACTAGCTATTACGGTAGCGAAAGCAATAAAAAAACGGATTATCTTAGTTTTATAGTAACACGGGTAGTGTTTAGACCTAGAAAGAAAGAAAGAATATCTTTATTTGCTTGAAATAGGTACATACAGGCTGTTCAATTAAAATATAAGACCCGCAATATAGAAAGATAGCATGCAAAAATTAAAATTAAAACTAGTTAGGTAATAAAGGAATATAAATTTTGAAATAATTAAATAATTGCACATCTATAAATTCATAGTCTTATATCGAGTAAAAACTATGATTCCGCAACCAGAGGCCCAATTCTCTAATTTTAAAACATTCCATTCACAATATAATCTCGTGTCAGTCGCACTGTCTCGTATAGTAACTATAAAGGTAAAGGTAAAAAGGTTTTTATTGCATATTCTTCGCAAGAAACGGTTACTATACGTGACAGTTCAACTGAGACGAGATTATACTACGAATTGAATGTTTTTAAATTAGAGAATTGGGCCTGGCCTGCAACATACCTTTAAATCGAATAAAAGGTAGCTCCTTGACATTTTTAGGTAGGATATTATAAATGATCAAACTCATATTATAGCAGTTTTTTTTTGTACAGTGCAGTTCTCGGAGTAAATTCGTTCAGCTAGGGCCTAGGTAGCTGCTGTACCTGAGCTAAGTCCTCGGGAGCTGTCTTTTAACAGTGTATGTATTTGTTTCAGGGCCTCCGCCGGAGTACCCCGGCAAACACGAGGCGCCTATCGACATGAGGCTTCGCTCCCGCCCAGCGCCGCCGCCCTACAACCGCCCTTCCGTCATCAAGAGCAACGATACTCCTCCTGGTACGTTCCTTTGAATGTCAACACAAGATGGCTTAGTTCTCGTAATTATTTTAAACCGAACCACAACGAAATTGAATTGTGACTCGTCAAAAATTTGTATTCAAAGATAGCCTATAGATTTGAGTAGCCGGCATAGATGCGAGAGGATGCGGTTTCGATTTCCGCGACGGGACAAATGTTTGTATAATCTGCAAATGTTTGTTCCTGGTCTGGGTGTACCATGATACTCGTAGTTCCTGATACCCACGACACAGGGAATCCTAGTGTGGGATCATGACTACGAATGTGACTGTTGGGTTTTATGTTACGTTAATTTAGTCGATTTATGGCGGCCGTTGATTAGAGTAGGATAGTGTTTTCGAATTAATTCTATTTGAATTCAAATATTCAACTTTTGTCTCGACCAATCATGAAGCTAGCGATTAATCTTGGACCAATCAGAGAGTTTTCATAAAAAATAAACCAACAATGAAAGTCAAAACTTCAAACATGTCATGTAACACATGAGTCACTTACATAGTCTTGAACCCACATTAGGATTCCCTTTGTTTTATCAGGGGCTATGAGTACCACAACACCAAGAGACGAAGAATTTGTAATAGAACATGCAAACATTTGTCCTGCAACTGGAATCGAACCTGCACCTCTTGTATCTCCGCCGGTTGCGCGTACAATCATCATATATTCGATTCGATAAAAAAAGTGATTCAATCTGATGCCAGGGTTTTTGCATCCAGACTTCTTCCTCCAACCTTGATATTGTCTACCCAACTCTAGGCCTCCATTTTAACTTTGGCTCAGCTAAAATGTAGAAAAGTGCTAAAAAAAACAAGTTTCAAGTTTCTTGGCACGCGGCCAACTGCCTTCCTTTGCACTAAGGATATAACCATAAATATATTCAGATAAGGCCTCAAGGGTCATCAGGGTTGAAAGCCTTGTTGTACTATGCCACAAACTAGGTCAAGGACAAAAGTATTTCATCTCCCAAAATCTAGCGGGGCTTTTGGCAAGAAAATCCTACTATAAGTACACTATAACATCGTAAAATGTAATAGTTTGTGAGGATGGATAGATGGATGTATGTTTGTTACTCTTTCACGCTAAAAGTACTGAACGAATTTTGATAAAAGCCTTACTAAGGGATTACACCAGAGGGTAGGTAGCAGCATCCGCCTGAGTACACCAATTGCGATCACCAATCCGCCTGCCAAGCGTGGTGATTATGGCAAAGTCTCGTCCAGCAGTGGACGTAAACAAATTGGTTATGGAGTCTCGACTATTACCCATGAAAAGTAGAACATCCTAAACATAACATAACAACACCCAATAGTACAAAGCAGATAATATATTACATTTTCTTTGTTTTTTTTTGTTTACCTAGTTGTAAGTTTTCCAAAAATTGATAAAATAAAAAAGTCCTGCAGGGCGATTCTAAAACGTCGGAAACGTTTCCGATCGGATTCGTTAGTTTTTCATTTTGATGTGGTAATTCTAACTATAACAATTTTCTCTAGTAAAACACAGTAAAAAACAATAAATATTGTATATTGTTGTGTATATTGTTGTGTTTTGACCGCGTCCTCATTCCGCACCTTTCAATCGAAATCTAAGTAGATGCAGTCTAGTTATCAATGGTTATTTTTTTTTTTTATAAGGTCTTTAGATAGTTGGTACTTAATCTGGTTTCAATCCATTTTTGTTATGACTGTACTTTATATGAACCCGCGAGTTTAAAAATAGGTAAAATCGGAAGGTGCCAACTCGCGGATTCAAGCTAGTTTCAGATCCGCGAGATGACGAATGACTCGTGTTTTACTAAAGAAAATTGTTAGAAAATTGTTTTAGTTACTTACCACATCATAATGAAAAACTAACGAATCCGATCGGAAACGTTTTCGACGTTTTAGAATCGCCCTGCTGATCCCACAGTAGGATTCTCTGTGTCGTGGGTATCAGGAACTACGAGTACCATGGTACCACAACACAGACCCGAAACAAAAATTTGCAGATCATGCAAACATTTGTCCCGCAGCGGGAATCGAACCCGCTCCCTCTAGCATATCAGCTGGCTACTCACCCGCCGCGTCACATAGGTCGTCATAAGTCGTCTAAAGAGGAGTAGATTCAAGATTTTAATTTAATTTATCTCCACCAGGCTCCGTATCAATGTGCGACCCGGTCATAGACGAGCACTTCAGGCGTTCGCTCGGCAACGACTACATGAACCTCTTCAAGAAGAACTCAGAGGCACCCACAAAGCCCAGCACAGAGGACCGCGCCAGCAGCCCCATACACTTCAACGAACAGCACAAACCGACGAAAATCATCGCAATGGAAGTTGACGATGCGAGCGTGTCCGTAGACCATCACTTTGCGAAAGCACTCGGCGACACAACATGGAAACAAATACAAAGTTCCCGATTAAAAGAAACTGAGAAGACTACCTCCACTAAGCATGTCGATGAACATTTCAGCAAAGCCCTCGGCGACACATGGAAGAAAATACAATCGTCAAAGTTAGAAAATAACCAGCAGAAAGAAACGAAAATTACCTCTAGAAGTGGCGTTGTAATATAATAACAATAAAAACCCGAATGCGGTTCGCTTCATAGCCCGTTTTACGAGGCCTTTCATGACGCTAACTGGAGTGTCAGTTAATTCCCACTTGTTTAACATAAAATAAAGCTATTATAGGTACGAATAATGTGCCAGTAATGTTTTACTCTCGATTAATTAGAATCCATGACAATTCTGTTACCTTAGGTTTTGGGTAATGTATTATGAGATGTTAATTTAGTCATTAGTAGTCACCAGTTACACATTGTAAGTTATTACCTCATTGTGAGCGCTTTTGCACAATTCACTAGTAGGCTAAGTTTATTTAAGGATAGGTTTTTGTAAATATTAGTTTGAAAGTGAACCAAGATTTCTGGATAACTTCGGAGATGTTGGTTTAATAATTTTATTTTATGATTTGACTCTTAATGTTCCTTGTGTTATGTTTAAGTGTTAAAAGTTACAGCTTAATCCACATTTAATTGTATTTTATAATAATTAATGCAATCCGCACAATAATTGTTTATTTTTTGTGAAAATTATGGATCTGGCTTGTGATTCATCTGATGTTAAGCGGTAACCCTAGCCATGCCTTAGGTCACGTCTACCTAGGACGCGCCCTACGAGACATGCGCCCGTCGCCCTGAGACATAAAGATGAAGTCTCATGTGCCTGTAATTTCACCGGCATCCCCTTTAAACCGGAATACAGCAATACGAGCACTACTGTTTGGCGGCAGAAATAGGTGTATGGCGGTAGTACTTGCCTGGACGAACTTCTTCACAGGAAGCTCTACTGCTAACATTAACTAAACTACACTATTTAGACCTTGAATAAGATGCATTTTCATGTTATACAATGTGTAACAAAATACCCCTAAGGAGCCATCTATTAATCACGTGATGTTTTTTTGAGGATTAAGATCAACCCTCGCCCCCACCCAAAATCACGGGTATGTTTAGTACCTCTTTGTAGGTACTAAAAATACACGTACAAAATATCTTCAAATTTTGAGAACATTATCTTTAAATACAGGGATATTCTAATTTTTTTTTCTATTCGGTTTAGAAATCGCGCTTTTGAAGATAAAATAAATACACGTGATATCATACTACACCCCCTCCCCCCTTGTGATATTTCATGATTTTTGCTAAACCCCCTCCCCCCTTGTGATATTTCATGATTTTTGCTAAACCCCCTCCCCCTCTCACGTGATTAATGGACGGTCCCTTAGCCCGAACAGAGGGTATTCCACACGTCATCACGGAACTTTAGTTCTACGATTTTGAAAATCTCTAAGTTTTCATTCCTGAAATGCCTCGTAAACTTTCCTCCAGAAATGTACCTCACACAACATGGGGCTGCCCTATTACAGCTATTTATTTGACCTATATGCGTGAACTCTGCATGTGAATAATAATGAATAATAGGGCAGTTCCATGTTGTGTTAGGTACGTTTCTAAAGGAAAGTTTACCGTGGGGTATTTTTTACACAGTGTATTTATTTTTAATTAACATCTTCAGCGACAAATAATCAACTCGAAGCACTGATGAAAGAAATCTTCTATTACCGCATTAACTTTGTAAACTCATTCACTAATGAAAGATAGAGAAAAAAAAATGGTGTAAAACTTTTTTTTTATCATTTGGTCTGATTCAATGACCTTGCTATAAAGACCTCGCTGAGATAATCGAATGGGTGACTTTTGTAATGGAAATTTACTTTTGTAGGTACTTTTAATCTCGGTCGGTGATTCACGAATATTTCGCGACGCACTACATCTACAAATCCAAGCAAGTCTAAAATAAAGTCCAGGTTTTTTAAATTATCGTAATTTTAATGTGGATACTTCCTATTTTTGCTACATTTAACAAAGGTCAGCTGGCTGCCTTTGTTGAACATTTATTTTTATGTTAACTTAAACAAACAGTTGTTGATGTACACCCACCGTATTAAGGTAAGCGTCCACAGATCAGCACGCATCGGTTGGATCGCATTCAAATTTTCCTTGGAGAATTCCGGTGCATGTGTGTGGATCAGCGGACGCACTTGTATGATAAAGCATACACAAATATTATAATCCGTTTGATGCGATTCGTCCGTTGCAAACCTGTGGACGCTTACCTTTAGGGATTACTCTGACCAAGATCTTGGAAAATATCTGCGTTTATGTCAATCTACGTAGAGTGAGCTCCGTAATATGGTGAGTGTTCAAATAAACATTCTGGATATTTTGGTTCCCTGTATGTAAATACAATTTTCCTATTTATGCACTGTTGTTAGGGAATTATTATACCTAGTTGGAGAAAAGCAAATACACATAGCCTTGAAATCAATCGTTTTATTTAAAACAACAAACTTGAACATAATGAATTAGTATCTACCAAAGTACACATCGAATTAAACAACAAACATTAATTAGTACCAAAGTAGGTAGGTACACATCTAATTAAACAATAACCATCAATTAGTACTAAAGTACACATCGAATTAAACAACAAACATTAATTATCAAAGAATACGTCGAAATACATTAAGGTAAGGTAAGGGAAGGTTATCGATTTACAATAAAATAACTACACACATTTATCTACGTACATTAGGCAAGAAATCGGTAAGGGTCAAGCTACACATCGTCGTATGCTTCAGCGACGTGCCCACTACACGGATGCGATTTTTGAATGTCATCGAGTGAGTAAACGTCAGTAAAATTGCCGTTAATCCCCGATTTTTTTTTATATATCTGAAACTCATAGATGACAAATTCTTATACCTATGATATAAAAGTGCCTCCTCCAGTACCTACGTCTCCTGAAAAACGGTGATTTGCGACCTTTTTCATGATATTTACTCACTCAGTGACATTCTTAAATCGCACCCCAGAAACCCAATTCTCGTGATACAATCTAGTCTAAATAAAGTTCCGATCTAGTCTCGACTTCATAAATGTCAGAAATGGTATTCTCAACTGACGATACAATACGGAAATGTGTTTTTATCGAAATGTTACTCAAAATTTTCCAAGAATTTCGGTTAGAATTTAAGCTTAATAGACGCATTTCTTTTCACTCCTTCCAATGATATAATATATCATTATCCTACTCTAATCTACGGTCGCCATGAATAGAAAGTAGATTACATTGTTGTTATGTGGGACATGAATACCAATTTTCAGTCAATATACAATTCAGTCTCGATTCTGTCAACTTTCAGAGTGGAGTTAAAATGAGTAAGAATAAAATTGGCCTTCAGATATCAGGCAGAACGTCAGTCGATAATGAGAGGATGACACCCGCGCAGTGAAGCTTAGGACGATATGTAGCTTGACCCTAATTTGTTGTAATGTTTTATCATTTAAAACCTTTATTATGAAACTGCTATAACATAACACCCAACAGTCACATACTTACAGTCCTGATCCCACACTAGGATTCATTTAGTCCTGATCCCACACTAGGATTCCCTGTGTTGTGGGTATCAGGAACTACGAGTACCATGGTACCATAACACCCAGACCCGGAACAAATACTTCCAGATCATACAAACATTTGTCCCGCAGCGGGAGTTGTACCCGCAACCTCTCACATCTCAGCCCGCCGCGCCACAGTGGTCGTCCTTTGGACACTATACAAGTCCCGAATATTCAACCTGTCATTCAGGTACATTATTTTACACACATATACTATAATATACTTTACAAAAATTATAATAGTTAGGTACCTATAAATATAAAAAATACAATAGTAGATAATTAGATAACTTTTTAAAAAGTACATTTTGCAGATTTTTTTAGTACGTTCTTGCACGCTGGTCGTCCACATTCAAGCACTGAATTCGAATGGTGCTAGAGGATATTAAACTCTATTCACACACTCGAATACAGTTGTCAAATGATGGATCTTATTTTCATTCTACTTAAGTTCCAAATGATTGATATCTCATGTACTATACGATAACATGACCTGCCTCTCAAGTCTCGTCGAGATCGTACGTCACATTATCATAAGACACCCATAAAAAATGACTGAAAATCACTCGGTGTCTAACGTTTTGACAAGTAAAATATCCATCAATTGTCAAAATTCTTAATGATAATTTTGAGCAATTGATGGCATGGGCGTAGTCAGGCCAAAATATTCAAAATTTTGACAAAATCTAATAGGTACTTTTATGTGTTTTTTTTTCATATGAATATTTAATGTCATGTATTTCGTGTAGGTACATTTTTGTTGTTTAATTTTCTTGAACCCCCCGAAACTACAACCTGCGGCTACGCCCGTGATTGATGGTAATTTTACTTGTCAAATGTCAGTCACCTAGTGACTTTCAGTAAGGGAAGGAGAAAGGAGATAGCGGGCCATGTTATCATGAAATTCTCTACTCATTTTGCTTCGCGTGTAGTTCCAACTGTTTCAGAACAGAGCTATCTGGATGAGATAGGACGGCTTCCTTGCATATCTGAAAAACAAATTTTGAACATTAGAATGACCAAAACGTAAGAGCGCCCTCCGGCTAGGTGTAGCGATGACTTACGGTTATGCCCAGCAGTGGACTAATGTGGGCTGATGATCATCAATTCAGTGCAAAGTATGATTATTTAAAGGCCATTCGGCCGCAAAACAAAATACAAACTTGTTATTTTGTGTTATGATCGCGAAAGTTTAAAAAATACTGGAGCTTAGAATTACCCAAGACGCGGAATCGAATCCACAACCGTTTACCAACACTGCGATATAGGAACCCCAAATAAGATAATAGTATTTTATGTGGGGTTCCTATCTGGCTATCTATCTTGGTAACTTGTATACCAAAGCATTCTATAGACCAGACCTTGCCTCTCATTACTTTAATGCAGGCGGGTAGGTAGGTATATAGCTACATTATTCAGGAAGACCTCCAGATAAACATGTTTTATTGTTTCCTCCCCGTCCCGCTATGCCAATAACAGGTGGGTAAGCGATTTCTGGAGTGGAAACCACATACATAACCTACCCGCAAAATTGCGTAAGCATCCCGTCCCCGTGCAAATATATTCCCTATTTTGTGTATCGTAAACAGAAAGTAACAGCAAGTAACACTTAGGTAAGTAAAGTGTTGTATTCAATTAATCATTTTGCTAGTTGTTGTTGTAAGTAACAGATGTCGCAACCCCAAAACTTTAATGCGCCATCTGTCGAGCTTCATTTCCATATGAAAGGTTTGCATAAATAGGGTGTTATTAATACGAAGGCCGATAGAAGCTTTATTAAATAAAAACCAGTCAAGTGCGAGTCGGACTCGCGTGGTTCCGTACAAGTGGGCTACTATAGTAACCACTAGACCAAGCATGTCAAACATGCGGCCCTTTACAGCTTTGACTACGGCTCGATTCAATTTTAAGAACATTATAATAGTATATTTTTCTGTAATTTTACTATTAGGTAATGATTAAATAAACGATTAGCGTCCTGCCCCCCTATTCCCTAACTGAAAGTCACTCGGTGACTAACCTAGTTTGACAAGCAAGAATATGAAAAATTATCTTAAAGAATTGTCAATTGATAGTCATTTTACTTGTCAAACGTTAGCCACCGAGTGGCTTTCAGTTAGGGAATAGGGGGCAGTACTACCTACTAGGTATATATAGATATATATAGTAGGTAGTACTGCCCCCCTAAACCCCCTACAGTTTTTAGAGTCCCTACAGTTTGTTTTCTTTAGGGTTGGGTTTTGCGGCCCACTGATTCTATAGTCTTTAGGCATTTGGCCCAACAATGACTTTGAGTTTGACATGCATGCACTAGACCAATTAAAACTATTATTCAATAACAAATAATAATAATAACAACAACGCAACAGTCACATACATAGTCCTGACCCCGCACTAGGATTCCCTGTGTCGTGGGTATCATGGAACTACGAGTACCATGGTACTACAAAACGCAGAGGCCCAATTCTCTGAACGATCAAATTACAATTTAATCTCGTGTCAGTCGCACTGTCTGAGTGACCTTATAATGGTTCCGTTGGTATCTTTTGAGGTACGGAACCCTAATTTTTTATTTAAATGTTATAGATGCTAGGTTCCAAGAGCTGCTATGGTGGTAGCCGGTAGGCAACCTAACGTCCGGCTGTAGGTATACCTAGAGGATCTTTTGTAAGTTCGTTAAAATTAGGTAAGTCACAGCAAGTTACTACTTATTTATTTTATATTTTAAAGCGCCCTGTATCGCTGTATCCCTGTAAAGGGGGCTTAACTACCTCTTAATCAGCCGTTAGATGTCTACTGTTGGACGAGGCCTTGCCCATAAAATACAATGAGGGGATTTGCCATAATCACCACGCTAATGGCAGGCGCATTGGTATTCAGGTGGCTGCTGCTGTCCATCCCCTGATGTAATCCCTTAGTAGACTTTTACTATATCCACGGGAGGAGCCGGAGGGATATATTCTTAGGCAGGACACACCTCAGCCAGTCGGTAAATCTTTAAGTTTGAGATCAGTAGTTTTCATTAAAATAATTACCAAAGCCTGTCTTTAAAAACTGGTAAACTTCGATAGATCTATATATACGGTAACTACTTTCCATCAGGTGGGCCGTATGCTTGTTTGCTTGCCAAGTATAGTATAAACAAAAAAATAGACCTACCGGTAAAGAAAGGTTAACGATTTATGTCCCTGCCGGTAAGCTTTCGCTAGCAACTGGTAGAGTCTTTGGTAGAGAAAGGCAGAGTGACAGTTTCCAGTAGGTACATTTTTTTTACCTTTCACACTTATTAATCTGAACTATCTTCCTACTATATAGCCTCTAGATACCCTGCGTTTCTTCGTAGTTCCTACAAACATAGATATATCATGAAGAAACTGGCAACAATGTGATCGATTGTAGGTACCTAAACGTTTTATAAAAACGTCCGAGCGTCCTTTGCTGTTCTAAAGAAACGCGGCGCCCGCCCCGGCCACGTGCTTCTGATTAAAACTAGGTACTTATTGACATTTGACATGGTCGTCTTCTATTGAACAATTTAACTCGGGATGTTAATTTTGAACATTCATTGCCTTTACTAGAAACTAGATATGGAATGTATTACGCGGCTTCTCTCGAGCATTACCGAAAAGTAGCCCATGTGTCAACCCAGTTCTATCTCTACCAAATTCCATCTAAAATGGTTCAGCCGATTAAGCATGATTAGGTAACGACCAATCATTCAAATATTTAAACAGCCAATATTAGTAAGATGTAATGGAAAGGTCATCGTGTTCTTCAGTGCACTGTGCGGTCCTCCCCTGCCAAACTTGGCTCACGTTTCCCCCGTCCATGATTCCTTCGGATTTCGCGTCCACAAGTCAAACTGTCCTAGCTCCGTGTACGGTGAACGTTTTCATTATTTACGTGTAGTAGCAAGACAGAATACACAGCAGTTTGTACAGGCACCTGCCCGGTATCGATCGAGCAGCACCTCGGTTCCACGCCGCCGCGGCCGCGCCCCCACGTCAAGAAATAGCGCGTCACGTATGAAGCAGGTTACCGCCGACTGTCTACCAGTGTCTACCGGCACGAAGCCTCACAGAAGGTAAGTAAGTAAGGTAAGGACATTATGCGGAAGTTTGTGCCGGTAGGCGCCGGTTGGCAGGCACCGGTAATCTACATATATACGTGAAAACAGTCATACGGGACACTAAATATGAAAATAATTGGTTCACATGTTCCTAACTCGATTATGACACGAAAATAGGACGGTCTCATATAGCTGGTATACGTACAATTCGTAACAAGCGATGCCACATTGATTAGTGATAGTTATTTGGGGCAAATTGGTTATCTATTGAATTTGAGTGGAATGTCTTGTGTGTTGGGCGACCAATTACTTAGATATTAGTTTGTCGTTTCACTTTCCCTTTCTTGGTCACCCAACTCTAGGTTAATTACCAAATTGAGGTAAAAGGGCCTTGCGACCGTGGTGAACTAAAGTAGTAAAAGGATTCATTGCGCTTCGCCACACACTGCCAGCCACTATTGTATACTATATTATAAACTAGCTTTTACCAAAAAAAATAGGTATTGAAAGTATCTACCAAAGGAAAGGTTTCCCAGAAGTTGGTATATCATTTTAAACTTTAATAAACCAGTTACCTAATTACAACATAAATGGTATATGGCCGGCCTAACAATAGACCCCTCCGTCTCCTCTTGTGGATGCCGTAAAAGTCGACTAAGGGATTACACCAAAGGATAGGCAGCAGCATTCACTGAGTACTGAGCACCTGTACTGCGATCATCAATTCGTCTGTCAAGCATAATGAGTATGGCAAATCCCCCCAATTGCATTCGAGGCCTCGCCAGCAGTGGGCGTCAAATGGCTAATAATTATAATGATAAATTTAAATAACTGTAAATAGGTCCATGTTTCTATTGGTAGTCAAACGTCTAAAAAGATAAGTAATACTTAGTGAGAGGCGAAAATTCACAGGCATCTAATTTCCCAACGTTCAGAAGTACCGTCAGTCGCCTGCTTATAATTATAATTAACCCCTTCACATAATTATAAGCTGTGCATTAAAAATCTCAATCAATTTAGCTGCCATCATGAATTTTTTAGGTACCTACCTAAGGGCAATGTAAAACGGAACGAAATTTTATTATTCATGAACATTTGAGATGTAAAAGAGGTACGAACTGAAAAGTCAGGATTAAACTAAGCCTGAAAGAATATTAGACAGGATTATATGCATTTTCTTAACAGCCAATATACATATTTACAAGGTAAATACCTAGATTGTCGAACTTTTAGGAGGTGTACATAAAAAAAAACTAAATTGCGTGAGTAAACGTGCAATGAAATAAGGGTCACTTAGAAAAACCACAATACCTCTCAAAATATGCAAGATACCGAATTAAAATCAAATTTAATTTATATTTCTTACAGCATTAAATATAAGTACCAACTTTAGTAAAAATTTGGTATTCGATATACAATTTATTTCAGGGCATTTCAGCTACCTTGCATAGTTTAGGAGATAATCTTGGCTCTCCCAAGTGACCCTTTCTCATTGCACGCCAGGTTTTTTTTCTTGTGTAACTCGTGTTTTATTGGGTACCCAATAAAACAACAATCAATACATTATTCAATACATTATTCGGGGTTTCCGGAAAAAAATATCAAAAACAGCCTAAATATACATTAGCATATAAAAATATTAAATGCATATAACCCGGTCACTAGTTATTTTGTTCAAATTTATACCAGCTTGGAGGAAGGGTCTAAAACGGTTAGACGAGTTGCTAAACGTGATCTGTTTCCGATGACTGGTAGGGTACAACAATCCCTGTTTATGTATTCAAGGTCGAAACGCGATGAACGATTTTTATTTCATTTTCATCTGAAAACTTTTATTTAAATCTCCCCTTTTTATTTTTCCTATTTCAGCTTTCTCAGAACAACTGTAGACTAACTAAGAGTGTAAGAGTAGGGTGTGCCGTGGTTAACTCTTAGAGTCGCTGTTTGTACCTCGCGCGGCAGCTAAGTAGAGCCGCGAGTCAAAGAGAGTAGTGCAGTTGTGTCCGGCCTAAAAATAGACCTCACCATCTCCTCCCACGGATGCCGTAAAGGCCGACAAAGGGATTACAACAGGGGATGGGCAGTAGTATCCACCTGAGTATACTCAACACCAATGCCACCAATCGGCCTGCCAAGCGTGGTGATTTTGACAAATAATTGCATACTATGATAGAAGCCTCGTCCAACAGTGAACGTCTAAGTAGTTATAACTTAGGATAGTTCACGCAGATGAAGATATATAACCGAATTTAATTCGAGAGGTGATATTGAAAGCATTGAATTGTACTGAGCGTGAACGTTTGAGTTTCCCGTTAGACCACCGAGATTTTCGAGAGCCCGCAACATTTCCCAACAGTTATGCTGGTTAACCTGTAGTTTAGCTCTCCTTGAGTTGAACAAGTATAGTGTTTATTTAATAAAACAATAGCATCTCATGATCAATCTAAGTATATAATAAAACCTGCCCGAGCTTGGTTCTAGTGTGCCGCATCGCAACGCGCCGAGACTGCGGAGCTAAAGTGAGTTTTTTTTCCGATAACAGTCTATATCTAGGTTGTTAAACTAATTTGTGAGAGCACTAGCTTTGAGAATTTATTTTCCTTATTGAGAATCTATTTCAATGGTATTTTTTGTCTTTCACCCCTCAAATTAATATTAGGTATATTTTTTGTATATATGAAGTACTTACAGGAATAGGAAGTACTTAAAGGTAATTTTAGTTTGTTTTGTAAGTATCTACTTGGAATCGAGCTGAATATGCATTCTATAGTGTCTAGCAGTGGACTTCTATAGGTTTGATGATGATGATAAATAAATTAATAGAATGATGACAGTGAAAAATACAAAATGATGGCCAGTGATCAACGATCTCTAATACATAAGATCGTTGCCAGTGATGAAAAAAAAATAGAGATATGTACAATTAAGAGATATGTAATTAAATTATGCGTCAATTTTAATAACGTTTATTTTAATTAAGGGGTGGGTACCTACCTACTAGTTCTTTAGCCTTTTGAACACACTTTTTTCACTCGCGTTTTAAACAGCTGTTCTAACTGAGATGCAGTGGTGACTGATGCTGTTAGTCCAGGGATGGTCATTTAAAGCGTGGACCAGTTCCGCGCGAGAGCTCCTGGACAATCAGCTGAGCGCATCCCGGCGTGCCCGGTTCACACAAAGCCTGTAAAAGGATACTTCCTTTAACAACGGCTTGATTATTCTAGGCTTCTAGCCTAGAATGTGAATAGACGCGGCTCTGAACTCTTGTTTTACCTTTTGCTACATAATAGATAATACATTATTTTTAATGAACGAAACATCCACCTTAAACAAGTATACAAGAAGGGGTATTTTTGTGTCTATCACAAAAATTACTTAACAGAGCAAAACAAAAGACAGTAGTTCAGTAGTTTTCCGAATAGAATACCACTCAATTCGGTCGGACGGACTAGCAAGTATATTCCAAATGGATAACTCTTTGACTTAAATATAGCTACAGGAACATCAAAAGCAAAACACGACAAATTGGAAGTTGGAATCAACTTTTCGTTTGAGCAAATAAACTCCATTTCTGAAACAATAAAAAGAAATAGGTACGTTTCTAACTCGCTTTAAAACAAAATATTTATAAAACGTAACTTTGCAAAAGAACATGTCAACCAATGGGTCGGTAAATAGGTACCTATTTACTTACGTAATATAATTTCTGCTCACGTTAACTTAAACGGGAAAAGTTTGTTGATTCCCAGATTGTTCGAGTCTTAAAGCGTCTTCTGTGTTGAAATAAATTGCGATAGGTGATTCTATGTTTTTAGATAGGTAATTTAAATGTAGGTGCCCAAAGCTCAAGTCTTGTCGATCGACACGTGCGATCAAACAGTATCGAGTAGGTAGCTTAACACCTTACAATATTATTAGATCACACGTTTCAATCGACAAAAATCACGTGTCGATCGAGCAGGGTATCGACTAAAGAAGCAGGCACAATGTTCCTGTAAATCGATAACAGAAAAATTTGAGACGCCAGAAAACGTTTTTTTTTATTTGTTTAAATGACGGAACTGTCTTTTAAGTTTTAACCCACACCTGATGATGTTAAGGTAGCCCCATTTAAAAAAATTAGATATTAGGTCACGTTCACCTAGGACGCGCCCTAACATGACATCGCACTACGCCCGTCACCCCGAGACATAAAGAAGTCTCGTGTGCCTGTAATTTCACCGGCACCCATAGCCTTCAAAACGGAACACAGCAATGCGAGCACTACTGCTAATAGGTACGGTGGCGTTACTAGTTACTGGATGGTAACTGACGCTAATTTGTATTTATTGTGATCACTTATACACTCGAGGGTAGGTAGAGCACAAATGGTTCGCTGCTAAATGTTCCTACTATACCTAAATGAAGGCGCATTGAATGCTTTCACTGTACTGATTTTTTTCCTGTTCCTTTTAAGGAACTGCCAAAAGAACTAGTAGGAATAAATCTGTTCTTTGACCATCCATCGGTCACGTGGCTCTTTTCAGGGCCATCATACCTCAAGTGATAGATAGATTGAAAATACTTTATTGCACAAGACAAAAAAAACAAGTACATAGGCGAACTTAATGCTAATTAGCATTTTCTTCCAGCTAACCTTTGTGTAATATAGAGTGTTTGGTAGTGATGTGAAGAAAGTAATTGCTTCTAGATTATCCAAGGGTCCACATTATTGCAAGGTATTTATTGAAATCATTTCCAAGCTATAAGACCGCCCATTGTTCTTTTAATTACCATGTTAAGTTTTGTTTATTTTTTATTATCACAAGGTGTAGGTACAGTAAATTATTTTCTCCTTGACAATAGTCATTGACTTCGAAAGCGTGACTGCATTAATTTTATATCGACTTGAGTTTGCAGTAAGTAGTCGTAATTCCATCCAATTATGTCCATCCATTTAATTATGTTTTACTTAGCTATCAATCATTTCAATCAATTATTGCTTTGTTATGATATATAAGCATTAAATATGCAAGAAGGTTTCACCCTCAGAATTTAACTGACTGAAACTGTACATAGTCTACCTACCAACATAAGATTTTTTTGTTATGTGGATAAATTGATCAATATCACGTTGCAATGAACAATAAAATAATCCGAATTAATTAATAGTGGTCATATGCAGTTATACCCACAAGGAAAATTTTATAAAGCATGAAATTATCCTGTTCGATATCAGCACATTGGCCCAACACGTGATAACAATAGCAAGCTTATCCACGTGACTATAATAATGAACCATGTAGACGCAGTTTTGGAGCTTATGTATCGATCATAAGCGTCAAATAACCTCGTATCTGACTTCAGTACCAAATACCTTTCCATGGAAACATAATATATGGAGAGTTTTGGGGGTTCAACCCCCCCCCCCCCCAACCCCCATTTTCAAAATGTTATATTATTATCATGTTGAAATAAGGGGAGGCGAGGAGTTGATATTATTACATTAATATAAATCGATAAAAGTTTTGTTTCAGTTAAAGAATTATAGGATGTTCACATTTTTTTAATACAAAACTTTCTCGGCTGAGGGCCGAGGGTGGCAGTTTTTTTCACATGAATATTAATTTCATTTTATGTAAACTTTTGTTGTTTTTTTTTCTTAAACCTGACTACGCCCGTGTATATACCTACCTACTCATATGCTTTCCATTCAGAACGTTAAAAGCGATTCTTATTATCACATATCCTTTGATATGAAAATAATGAGTGTTAATATGTGATAAGAATCAAAATTATATGCATAATAAAAGTACGACAAATGGAGCAAAAGTAGATAGGCTTATAAAAAGCCCTCTCACAGGCGCCAAGCGCCTGTCATCTGATGCCTCATAACTCGTTTCGCCGAGTTCACCGTTATGAATGGAAATTGTGAAGTATAGGTAGGTACCTACGTAAATGATATTTTCTGCTTAGGAGTAATTCATGCAAACGAATATCAAATAAAACAGGGTTTCTGAGGGAACAAGGTTTACGTAATTTAACGACACAGAGAAACGCTCTCACGTTGAGCTGCTATTCGGCTGGAATATTAAGTTTCGGGTAATTAGTTTAGGCGACATCATTGTAACATTTGTTTTGCTTTCTCAAGGATTGAATTCAACTTGTTATGGCTTGAACAAAGAATATAGTATTTACTTATGTCGATAGGTACTAGGTTAACTAAGCCAACCACCACTCAAGTAGATAAAGTATTGTTTCTAAACAAATAAACTCAGCTGCTATCGTGAAAACAAACTGCACCATTTCAATTTTATTCTACCTAGGTACATTATTAATTCAATAGCTCCAATGAAACAAAACATTTTCGACTTTATCGACGCCATTTAATTGTAAAGAAGCCATTCAAAGGATAATTTGTGTCGTCTCACCGGAAAATACCTTCGCAGTCTACCACGGTCAATAA
Organism: Epirrita christyi; assembly: GCA_951392215.1. NCBI lineage: Eukaryota > Metazoa > Arthropoda > Insecta > Lepidoptera > Geometridae > Epirrita > Epirrita christyi. Next base: position 6,301,206 of record OX595839.1, on the reverse strand, counting down.
AATGGAACGTGTAAACTGTTGTAAACAGCACACAGACAAGCGCCCATCCAAGTATTAGAGTAATACGAAAACAGAACATGTACAAGAATGGCATTGAATTGATGGTGTTTGTCGTTTGCTATCTTCTCCATACATTAACCTTACCGTTTTCATACTACGCTAACGCTTTGACTGCAGTTTATCCAAAGAGGCAGCCATGCAGATAAATATCCATCTAAAGCGAAAAACCTATGTACAGACACAATAGGAGATCGTGTCACTGATTTTTGCCTGCTGGTAGAAAGAACCAGCGTCCGTAAGTAGTTACGCTGCAAAACAACACGACATTGCAACGCAAATTGTACGGGAATTACGTTGACCTCGTAAGTCGCTATGCCATCACCATTCATTTGCAGGAGCACTTTCGTCTCGTTTTTGATGACCATTTATTAAGAGACGGTGTCGAGTGGTTTTCTGTACTAAACAATTATGTAAAGAAACTCTTGTGAATGAAAGGAATTCTATTTCAGTATTTTAGCCAAGTCAGCAGTCTGACAAAGAAAGCGTTGAATAACTTAGGCCCAATAACACTAACCAGGGCTAGTATTTTAACCCCAGGCTAAGCCAAGTAGATTTATATGTTTGATTAAGTACGGAGCAAATATTTGTTATTGTTTTTCGTGATTTTCGTTCACATTTCGTTTCGCAAGCGCTATTCGTCACTTTCTAACTTACCTGAACTTACTGATTATTAATGAGTTGAGGACAGAATTTGGCTGTTGTCAGCGTCTTAAGGTTTAATTTCAGAGTTTTCCTTTGGTCGGGCTGCAGCTACCGAGGCCTATCTCGCTAATGAAAGTAGAAAATAACTGCGAAGTAAATTGAGTGAATTATGCAAACCCTGGTTGGACCAAGCCCGACTTAGAAATACTCGGCGTCAAGTGCGGGCTATGTAGGTACTATCACACTTCACACTAATATTATAAATGCGAAGTTTGTGAGTATGTTTGTTACTTCTTCACGCTCAAACGGCTGAACGGATTTGAGTAAAATTTTTCATCATCATTATCATCATCAATTTTCATCTTTGTTCACGCGGAAACAGCGGGGCGCAGCTAGTATTGTAGTAAAACAAGATGTTTCACTCGGTGAAAGTAGGTGTTCAGTTACAGGAACAGTTTGTATGAAACAATATATAAAGAACAGTACAACACCCCCCGATGGCTGTGACTTGCGGTTTGCGGTCACAGCCCGACAGCCACAGTCACTTTGACTAGAGATACCACATATGTCTCATAAACGATTTAATTTCAAACTGCTATAGAATGCAGGGTGATTCACTAATATAAGCTTACGTACGACCTCATGGGAGGATCTCATGATGGCCTATTCAAATCACCTCAAAGTTTGTAACGATGGTTCTAATAATGGGATTTTTTGCGCGCAAAGTTTTAGGTAGGTATCCAACTCGTAAATAAACTGGTTTACTGACTACTGGTGTACTTATTAGGGATTTTATACGATAAGAGGGAATCATTCTGTACTTTGTACCATTAACGATTTCTCAAACCAATATCACAATAATTGCCTGTCGGTATTGTACTGAAGCCCATCCATGTCGACGACAAATCAAGCACACGTGGACAATCGCAGATTGATCAATCAAAATCAATCAATTTGTTTGCCTCTCATTAATTTGTAAATTTTTTTAGTTATTGTTTGTCTGATTCTATAATAATTCTATGTTCTCATTAGATTTTAGTGAAAACTGCTACATACCACAGCAGAGCATTTCGTAGATGCTTCTAGCTATTGTAGAACTTTAAGAAGCAACTAAAGGTTTTAGTAGAGCCTTCGGTAGAGTCTACTAAAGGCTTCGGTAGATACTAGTAAAGCCTTCATTAGTCTGCTAAATACTTCGGTATGATACTAGTAAGGCCTTCCGTAGTCTGCTAAAGACTTCGGTAGATACTAGTAAAGCCTTCCGTTGTCTGCTAAAGACTTCGGTAGATACTAGTAAAGCCTTCCGTAGTCTGCTAAAGACTTCGGTAGATACTAGTAAAGCCTTCCGTAGTCTGCTAAAGACTTCGGTAGATACTAGTAAAGCCTTCCGTAGTCTGCTAAAGGTTTCAGTAGATAGGATTCTTTGTGGGTCTCCTCCAAGGGATTCTTGGTGGTAGAGAAAGATCGGCTTCTGTTTGAAAAAATCATCTCTGAAATTATTTATGAATACCTGGAACCCAAATTATCGCGACCGAAGCTAAACCTAAAACATCTCTAATTATAGGAAACGAGTGTCCGGCGAGCTCCGAGAGAAAAAGTAGACTGTCAATCCAGACAAAAATCCATCTCTGTACCAAATTTCATCGAAATTGGTTCAGCCGCTACGGCGTGATTATGTAGGTAACAAACAAACAAGTGAACTTTCCCTTTTTATAATATTCATAGGAAAGATAGATAGGTGTAAGGTTGTGGTTCAAAGAAACCAAGTTCTAGTGAAAAAGAAAAAGGGCCGTCACGTACTCGCCCTTGATTTTAATCAGAACATTATAAGACTCTATTCAAGTTTGCGTAGTTGTTTGTTTCTACAAAATTAAGACATCGATATTTTGAGTTATCTAATGTCCCTTACCTTCATAAAAAAAGTCAAACGAGTTCGAACAAGCCTTTGTTACACCTCGACGGGAAAGTAGTACTTATTTAGAGTGGGAACTGAGAGCAACGATCCCCTCTCGTAAATATCTTTTATTTTCCGCATCTCCGATGTTTGACAGCTAATCCGCTTCTTCTAAGCGTATATACCTGTATCTCGTACATCAAAGTGGAATAAGTAGCTATATTACAAAAATATCTGGAACATTTGGAGATAAACAAGTTGGGAGTTGGGACCTACTTACGGCGATCTAAGAATTACTCGGATAACTTCCTAATGGAAGGGAAGGAAGGACAGGCGTAGCGAGCCTCAAAGTTTGTAATGAACACATGCTATCTAGGCCGTTACCAACTACAACATTCCATAATTTCCGCGAACAACTATTTACTGAATCATTTTTCTCTAGAGTTAGCCAAGCGGGGGGCGTAGTGCAGTAAAATTAAATACCGTATATAATATAAATGCAATTAATTGCAGTGACATCCTTTATTCACAAAAATATTGCTACGCATAGCTTAGCTAAAATTTTGCACGTGTATAGTTTGTTCAAGGCGATTAAGAGGGTTGTTTAGAGGCAGTTAATTTGTATGGCGGTTAGTGAATTTTGTTTGACAAAGGAGGGTTTTGTGTGCTGAGTTTCGGAGAGCTACTGTAGACGTTATTTGTGTTGACAGGACGGCCCGGTGGCATGGCGGGGCGGAGCGCAGCGTGATACTAATACAGACATACCGACTCACAATTTAAACATTATCGTGTCATCGTATTCCAAAACATCGGTTATAATGTTGCGTTGATGTCTAGGCTCTAGGTCTATCACACTCTTTAAATAATGAAATAGTAAGGTATGGGCTGATGTCAGTAATACCTACTTGTTGAAGATTTTCTATAGTTATCTACTTACCTATATACATATTCGTAAATCCCCTGTTTGTTCAAAAAGTTTACTGATATTTAGAAAAACCAGCCATAGATAGTAGGCGGATGAAGCCTTTTGATGTTACCTGAAGTAACCTAAGAAGGATAGCATAGGTCCAATTTCAAAAAATCTACAAGTCAGGTGAAGGTATTCTATTCCCACTTAAATTGGGTCTACCGTACCCTATTAGAACGTTTCCACAAGTACCAATTTCCATAAATAGTTAGCTAACTATTGTGCCCACAGTATGTAGATGCCCAAATCGTATACATTGTCCTTCTCTTGGCGTATGGATTATGTGCACAATAACTTATATACCCATATACTTAGTTGCCAACCGTCTTAGTATTATTTTCTTTGGCTTCGTTGAACATCTTGTCTTGGGTATTATTAATATAACTTGAGTAGAAGATGGATATCGGGCATTGTACACAAAGTTAGTAGTTTATAAAATCTGATCTGTATGTCAGTTGTGTACTTTATCGTACAATTATCATCCTTTTTAAGAGTAAACAAAATCAACACTATCTAGAGAAGGTTGTTTTTTTCGGTCAAATAACGCAGCTACGTACCTACCTACCTATTTGATGAAGTGCCAGCATGAGGTAGGTAGGCCAAGGATCGAATAAAAACATATTCAAGAAGTTAGCGTCACATTTACGAATAATGAGTGTTTGAAAATCAATAAGCCAACACATAATTGAATTTTATCGACAAATAGTCCAAACCGTCCCAATCTCTACATGAAATCTAATTATCGTTTCCAATTACTCAGATGCCAGTGTGAGACTGTCCTCGCACAAATAAGAGACGATTCTCTATATTTCTTTCAAGGGCCTTTTCAGGGCCACCATTACTCAACTTATTCACTGATCTAACCAAGAAAAAACCGTGCAGTGACACGGTGAAAGAACAAGAAGCAAACAGGCAACATTTGTCTAAAAGTACATCAGGTTACTTAGGGCATTATCGAGGAAGGTGTAGTAGGGTATAAATATTTATTTATGTAGGTATCAACGCACCCACAGGTATGAACTAGCTAGAGCGATTTATAGGAATCGGGAAAACAACGGCAGATTCAGCACGAGCAGCAACTTTTTGACGTTGGTAGAGACCGCTTTTTGCATTAAAAATGATAATTATTATTAGCGGATCCGCTGACAAAAGCTAGAACTAGAGTAGAGACCGAGCAGACATTGAAGTGAGTACCTAAGTTAATATCGATCTCACGTAAACATGCCATAAAAAATTAATAATAACATCTATTTTCGTTTGGAGAGCAGCAAAACAGACAACCGGAACATAAGCCGGAATAATGGAACAGATATAAAGAGAGTAAACATCACATGGTCGACATCAGACGAGTGAACGCCCACCCTTATCAAATTGAACCAAGCCTGCGTCACTTTAAATATTGCATTGTAAAATAAGCATTATTGCCAGTGGTTTTGCATTAAAAATGAATCGGATGCGAGGAATTCGCTTTTATTTAAAAGTGGAGTGCCTGCACGCTTCTTTCCCTGTTGCAATTGAGTTCATATCTTACACATAGGAAAAACAAATACCTATAGAAGAAAATGTTAACACAAAAAAGTCCCATGCCCCGCGCCGCCCTCGGAAAAGGCATTTTATTTGTATTTATATCTCGTAAGATAAGCAAATTTCACAAAACCCCTAATGTCAGCCTTCAACCATTTTGAAGTGACTGTATAAATATATAACATAAATGTTATCCTAATCATTTGCACTACTTACTTATATTAAAAACAAAACGAAATTAGTAAAAACAATGTTTTTTTTTGTATAAGTAAGTACTAAAAGTATTTATTTTGTCAAAATAAACACTTTTTAAATTAAAAATTAATTATACTTACTAACATATTTTTAAATATAAATCTATAAATCACGCTCATGCGACAGATTCATACATAGTTTCTTATTTTAGAGACGCGAAGTGGTACTATTATCTCTGTCCGTTGGCGCTATTATTTCTTCTGTGCACTTAAACACATGTCCAGTGTGACGTAGATTGTGACCCAATAAAGTAACCGGCTGAAACGCATGTATTAATACAACACGCTGCGGGGGAACTTAGACCTAAGAACAAAGGCCTGACCGTATCAGATGTTGCTAACACTTGTGGTAGAAAGGTCTTTGATCGCAAATTATAAACATCTATGAATCGGATATAAATCTAGTTGCGGTAGTTTGATTCATAAAAGGTTTTCAAATAAGTATCGGATATTGAAGTTCGTTATATAAGAAGATAGTCGTTCAACTCGGGGCTCAAACTTAGTGGCCAGTCAAAGGTTTTTAAAGGGGACTTCGTAAAACTACTTTCCCTTTTCTTACTTTTCTTTTCGTCGGCAGGTGATTTTCAGATTATATAATACCATTGACGGTAAAGTTAAAAAAAAAAGTCGGTAAAAAGGGTAAGTAATTTATATTTGGATAAGATTCGATAATAAAAGCTTGCTTCAGTCGTTATTCTAAGATAAAAGCCCAATTTTCGAATTCAAAATAGGCAAATGAAGCTCGAATCATGTTCCGACCTAGTATCAATGTCATAAATGTCACAAATGTTATTGTCCTTTGTTACTTTTAGGCTTTTTCTGCTTTTTCGAAAGGACACGTCGTCCGTTTTTATTTTATTTCAATTTCTAGCGATTTTTGAGTTATATCGTGTAATTTATTATATTATATTTTGTATTTTTTTTTTGGTGGTATTTTAACAAAAGCAAAAAGAAAATTAAAAGTTTAATCAAGAGCACATGATAGTGAATCTAAATAAAATAAGTGTATTGCGTGTCTTTTCGAAGGAGTGGATATTGCCCAGGAACATTCTAGTAAAACTGCCATCGCTTTGCTAGAAAATGACTTGACCGAGGATTTTACGACTGGACGTTATTTGATATATAATTTATTACTTGACATTGCCAAAATTGAGTTTTTACTCATAGGTCATATAAAAAAAGCCAATACATCGCGGAAATGTGAATATATCGATGTGACCGAAACACAAACAAAGCTATATCAGCGTAAAAAGAATTATAAATCTCTTTCGACAATTTTGGCTAGAATTTAGACGCATCTTTCTTCACTCTTTCTATTGTTAGAAAACACTGTCCTACTTTTATTTAGTCGCCATGAACTTAGCGTCAAATATGCAACAATGAAAACCCATCTAAACAAGTTAAAACGTCAAAATTGAGTTTGTAAGTTTATCTAAAGTAGACTAAATTGTTGATGAGAGAGCAGAATACCAATTTCCAGCCAGTGAAGTTCGTCATACTATGAACGTGTATGACGTATTAAATTATCAACGCGGCGGGTATCTTTATACATTCAAATTTTTGTTAATGCTTATTGAATAATCCTTCTTTAATTTAAGCTGAAAATTTTCAATAGATAATTTTTATTTAAATTCAAAAACAAACAAAAGCATTCGTCTTTGTAGTTATTAAGGTACTGTATTCATAAAAAAGATGTGTTTATTTTTTTATTGAGCTGTTTTAAAAAATGATGTTCAAAATTATTTATGATTATTTCACGTAAATTATGTAAGGCAGGTGAGTGTAAGGCTGTATTTGATCATTTTACTTGTAGAGCTATTTTGCTGGAAAATACTTAGTTTTATTCGTAAGTGGCTAAATTTGCCCATTTAAATAAAATAATACTAGGCAATGGACGCTAACTACAACCCAACGATACGATACAACCATTGCCTTTGCAGTTCAATAATTTCATGCGATACGCTCTGCAGTTTCATCTAGCTCGGCTATAAATTGAAGCTCACCAACAGAACCGGCTCTGATCACGTGGTTCGTGACTGACAATTTTATTTACATTAATCTCCCGTCAGACCGCAAACCAGTCCTGTGCCACTCCAAACCGGCTTTAAATGTAAAGTTAACTTTACTGCTTTGGCTTTTCGTTCAATATGGCTTGGTAGCAAATAACTTACCGCCGTAATTTATTTTTAGTCTGTGACAATTGTTTTTTTTTTTATTTTCAAAAGAAATACCTACCTTCGACGCCAATCGACGCACACCTGCTAGTGCAAAGGATGTAATTTTAACCATCCTAAAAATTAACCAGACCCTCACAAGCACTCAACGCTGTAATATTTATTATTCATTAACACAAGGTCGATTTTGTTTTAGTCAAATTACGCAATTATTCGAGGAAATACGTAGTGTTAGGCTAGCATAAGTACATAATAACAGAAATATTGTAGCAGTGTAGCACTATACTCCCTCGTAGTTGTTCTACGAGAATTTCGTAGCAAAACTATTTTACGTCAAGGACAAATCAACATACAGATGTTTGTGACTTGAGGCTACGCGAGTTCGCATCTTTCGTTTGCATCGTAGGTTGTAATTGAAGTCGCGTGTTCAGAAGGCCTAGTCTAACTTTTGTAGCAAACCATCGTAACGATGGCCGTGTATTACGTACCTAACTAACTGTGCTATTTCTATCGAGCGCGCGCACAGATTAGTTGGTAGTTACTACGTTGTTCACGGACGATTGTCGGCGTCGTCGTCATGGTTGCTACAAAACTAGAGTTTACTGGACTCTAGTTTTGTTTTTGCGTTTGCAAAAAAGTGTTTTTCGTCTTATCTCTTATCACCAGTCATTGCACACCTAAGCTATGGTGGCTTTGTTTGCATATGCCATGTGTGTGTATAATATAGCAGACGTTTTAGAGTAGAGCAAATACATTTTATCGCATTTTAATTAAACCTTACAAGAACTGAGGCTTTCGCCACAGCGGGATAAGTTGGTTACGTTTAATTACGTTTTATTTGAAGTTAATTAATTCCGCGTAGCCTTAGTAATTTAATGAGAACGTGCTTGACAAAGTACAAACGGTTACGTAGTCACTTACACTGAGAAAAATGTCATTTTGGCTTCATTATAAAATATCAATACGTCTTTCAAAAATACGATGAATTGTTCTAAAATAAGGTTGTATCATGTATATATAATAAAATAATCTAGTTTAAATAGTAAGTAATACAATATTATGATGACCATTCTCCGTAATAAACGGTGACAGAATATAAGAAGATTAAATCGATACTTTACGATGCTTTCCTCTTAAAATAACACTACGTAATATGAAATGGTCTGCTGGATGTCTGCTTGGCAGAAATTCGATGATACCTAAGATATAACAGTTTTCGTCACTTTATTTTTGTAGTTAGCATCAATTTTCTTGAAGCTTCTATGCATAAAATCCTTATAATATACGACTACGGACTATATATTCCGCCGTTTCGTTACTGCTTCGCTTGTTACTGTCCATCCAAAGGTTGTCTGGAAGAAATCGCTCTCAGCGATAAGGCCGCCCATTGTACTGCTAATTTTAATAAATCCTTTTATGTATTCCTGGTGTACAATAAAGTGTTAATCTATATATCTATCTATGTGACTACGGGCATACAAAAACTAATTAACAAATGAACAAACATCAAATAATGATTACGGAATCAATTATGATTCCGGTGATTGGTCACACCAAAATACCATGACTAGCACACAAAAATACAATTACGTAACAAATTACCATCGAATATGATTACGGAACCATAATATTTGACGCGGCACTCCAAAATACCGTGATCATCACACAAAAATACGTTTATCGTTTTACTAAAGTTTGATTACAGATTCATAATATTGGATGACCGGCATATTAAAATACTGTGAAATCACCAGTCTACTGCGAACGGCACGCGGGTAGGTCCTAGCCCGGTCATTTTATTCTATTTAGTTAGCAGGGAAGCACATGCGCTCCGCCTTTTGCTTGTAATTTTATTTTAAATATTACGGATTGTCTATAGTTAGTGTTACAAAATGTGAAGTGATTTGAAGCAACAAAGTGCAACAAAGATCAGCTGGGTTTCATAATACCTAACATTTGTTCGTGTACAAAAATAAGTGTTTTAAGATTAGTGCACCAGTTTATGCAAGCTGTTGATGTAAAAGCTTGTGACAGTACATAACCCAGTTTTGCCGACTGATGCCCAGCTGATGTCCATTTAAAATGATGTGGTTGTACATAAAATAATCTCCACCTTTCTACTACGCATCGTTCAGCAGGCGCTGACGCCTACCAAACCATGGCTGGTTGGTGAACGCCTGGAGGGCTCAACGTGCCTATCTTATTACGTTGGGTATCCTGGCAAAGCCCGAGTCTCGATCCCGTGCTCTGTCCAGCACGCCTGAAGTCGCGTCGTGTTCTAGGATCAATTACCAGGGATTTGAATAAGGTATTGATTTTAGTCTCGTATTAAGTAAAATATCTAATGTGAAAGCCCATGTTAATTAGAGATACTCTTTATGGTACCATAAAGTAAACATGTCACAAAATACTGTATTTAGGTAAATTTAGCTAATTTCCTTTCGAGTTTTGTAGGCTGACTTCGGCAGAATTTACTACCCCAAATTTAAAGCTACTTTCGACCCCCATATATAAAAATCTATTTGACCTAACCACTTGCAATTTTGTACAGGTGACGCGGATAAGGTGCAGTCAGCTTTGGAACAGTGGTCTCGACCCTCAGCTGGTCCGTGACAGGAGGTCGTGCGCCCTCTGACAAGAGAGGTCTGGCAAGGTGCGAGCCCGCCTCCGTTACCCCAAAACTACTACTCCGTTACTCTAAATTATATATTTTGCGTTATTTAATAATATTTTGTAATTTTTAATTAAAATGTTAATCCGTCATATGTTTTTCCATTATAGCAAATAATTCCCCAAATCCCAAATCCACTGTTATCTAGAAGTACCTACTTTATTAGGGTTATTTTCTGTATTGCGTAGGTACTTTTTTCTGAATGTGCTTTCCTCTCATTTCCGAGTATTTCCTGTTATTTCATCCTACTATTTATCCATGCTTTCCTACTATTATTGATGTGCTTTCCTATTGTTTATTCTTACTAATTTTCTACGCCTCCTGTTGTAGCATGGCTCGGGTATTTTTCCTTCTTCTTAAATATGTGTGGGCCAATTTATAAAGATAATTGACACTTAGTAATCTACTCTGACCCATAACCGTGCAAAAGTACGGTTACGGGAGTGATGACGATGAACGACTATACATCATCATCATTCTCTTAACCGTACTCTTGCTTATTCTATGTGTCAATTATCTTTATTAATTGGCTCATACATATTTAAGAAAAAGGAACAATACCCGAGCCATACTACAACAGGAGGCATAGAAAAATAGTAAAAAAAATCAATAGGAAAGCACATCAATAATAGTAGGAAAGCATGGATAAATGGTATAGGATGAAATAACAGGAATTACTCGGAAATAAGAGGAAAGCACATTCAAAATTGTAGTAAAGCATACAATAATAGTAGGAAAGCATGGATAAATAGTAGGATGAAATAACAGGAGTTACTCGGAAATGAGAGGAAAGCACATTAAAAATAGTAGGAAAGCATACAATAATAGTAGGAAAGCATGGATAAATAGTATGTAAAATAATAGGGATTACTCGGAAATTAGAGGAGAGCACATAAAAATAGTAGGAAAGCATCCAAAAATATGATGACAGTCATATGTAATGTTATGCTCTCTCTCAAAAAGTAATGGTCCATTACGATTACCGTCACCGTAAGTCCGGACATACGGTGATACGAACTACTAATGCATGGTGACAGCTCATCATAATATATGGTTAGCAGCAGCAACAGTAGTTTCATCGTACTTTATGGTTATTTCCGTATGCTCCCTACTTTACGTGAAATCACCATATTTTTTGATGAACTGTTTTCTCAGTGTAGGTATACTTAATTTGTGCTAAGGGTCAGGGTTATTTAGAAGAAGTTTTTCTACATGCTCCAGACTCTCCGTCTCTTAAGTACAGTAACAATTTTAGTGCCGGCATCTTAAAAAGAAAATAATGACAGGGTCACTTTGTATAGTCAAGTATCTGAAATTCAAAAGGAATTACTGATATCTTGTTTGATTGATTTCCATAAAACCTGTATATTTTTTACGGATCTCTAAAGAAGCGCAGCAGTTAGAAAGTTTGTTTATGGGATGCCGGTACTTTACCCATTAAATTAATGGCTACTTATTACGTGATTTATCGTCTATCGCGGTAAATCACGTATAATATGCCCAGACTAAATAATTAGCCAAGGCGTAATAACTTTGCTAGCTCGACTAGCCTAGATTAGGCATCTAATCACAGCTAAATCTAATAAATTATGTAACGCGAATCCTCTTGATTGAACTAATTACTACATTAAGTACACACTCGCGTGTCTATGAAAGACCGAACCAAGGGTTATGAAAGTATAAATTACCTATTACTTCAAATAACATATCAAAAACCTATTTAGCAAGTTCGCGCAAAAATATTCATAGGTACCAAAGCGGTGCTACGCTTAGCGTAGCAGCGTAGCACTCGTTAGGTCACACGAAAATAACAGAACTCGATTTTTTCACATTTAGGTAGAGTGCGTCTAATCTAAATCTGAAAGGCCCAATATTTCATTACGTCAAACTAAAATATTCCAAAATCCGTAAACACAAGGACCGTTTTCAAACGTCGAGCTTGTGAAAAGTGACAAGTAAAAGCGGTGGACGCGGTGGGGGCGTGCAGTTTCAGAATCCCTAGTACCAGTATTTAATTAATAATATCAGCAAGTCAAATCAAAGGGCGCGACGACAATTAGAGGCTGCTTATTGACAATCAATTCGTTTGGAAATTGAGAAGCTTTCACTCCAGCTATAAGGAACATTTTAATTGAAAACTGCAACTACGCAGAAAAGAAAATTCAATTTGTTTATTTTTATATTCGCGTTAATGGACGTACTTCCGTACCAGTGATGACTGCACTGAGACGTGGTCACATACTGGCCTTATACACAAGCTCATAGTAGTGCAGCGGGCTATGGAGAGAGCTATGCTAGGAGTTTCACTACGTGTTAGAATATGAAATGAGGAAATCCGTAGAAGAACCAAGATCACTGACATAGTTCTCAGAAGTTGAAGTGGCAATGGGCAGGTCATACAGCTCGCAGAGCTGACAGCCGTTCGGGAATAAAGGTTCTCGAGTGGCGACCACAAATCGAAACACGCAGTAAAGGAAGTCCCACTCTCGATGGACTAAAGATATTATAAAACTCGTATTATCTATGTAACGAAATTGTGTTTGAAATTTAAAGAAACACGTGCCCAGGTGTTGAGGAAACGTCTTAAAGAACATTATAGCTGCTCATGAAACATAACCGTCAAAGGCACAAAGCGTATTCAAAGCGTTGCAGTGACAAAGGATACACAGCAGCTATCGCCGACAAGACTGAAATACCAACTTTACTGCGCAAAGCTATCGACATAAAACGCCGATACGGCCAATCCACCTTAACAGGCAGAGTTGCCAGGTCAGGCATGAGATGTGCCTAAGTATTTACTGCGGAACTTTGGCTCCTAAAAGTCCTTTGACCACAGAATACATAATAAAACCCCTTGAATATAAGTTTTACCAGAGTAAAACGGCACAGCCCGTATTCTAGAGCGAAACTCAACTCAAGCCGTTCAGTTTCTCAAACTCCAGTCTCGTTTCAGATCGAGTTTTGTTCAGGAATATGGCTCAATATATAGTCAATGCTTAGTTCGCCAAGTGATCACATACGGAACGCTGACTGCGTGCTTCGTTCAAGCATTGTGAATACGGCCACAGAATAAATAATAGTGATCAGCTAAACCTGGCTAAACTATAAATCCGAGACGAGAGTGATATTGAAACTGCGAATTCAACGCGTGACCGCTCAATAAATAAAATAAATAAATAACAAAGCTCATTTGGCATTGAGAACTAATTTGAAGTGATATAGGCCTGCTTCGACGCTTGATCGAACCTACGACTGTTGGATTTCAGTTTGCAGAAAGGTAATCTGATGTACCGGTAGGTACAGAACTTTTGCTTGAACGTGACTTTCTGAGTTGGTTGAACAGAACTCACTCATTAGGTACTTACACCTAATGGGTTTGGATGGAGAATGTAGTTTTCAGGCTACTTAGTACAGAATTTCTCGTAACTGTGGCAATTTGCCTTCTTCTAGTTAGACAGACATTCAGTCCAGTATAAAGGGTATTCTTGTAGATGTACTGAGACTACATATACATAGTGATTTAGCTATCAGGACACAAACTTTAAGAACTATGTATTAACCAAATTTGTTTATTTTAATTCAAGTTGAAAATTCAAATATTTCATACTTTTAATTATCATGTTAAGTCTTGTTTATTTTTTAGTATCTTAAGGTGTACAATAAAGTATTTTCTATTCTATTCTATTCAATTCATTGAGTGGAAGAGTGAACGCAATAAATGTATTTATTTTGTGACAATTTTCAACCGTAATTTCGCCGCCACCCACGTCTCCACCTAACATCGCCCGAGAAAATTTCCTTTAAATTACTTGTAACGTAGTATTTGTGAAAATTCAATTTCGGAATGAACTAATCAGACCACATTTTAAAAAGTGGTTGAATATTTCGAGACCGCTTTGTTTTTCTATTTGACTCTTCCGTAGCATTCCGTACCTACCTAAATCGGCAAATCGGAACACTTGTGGAATCATGTCGGCGTCTGTCTGTTAGTCTGTTTTTTCAGACTGCCTGACGTAATCGATTGAAGTTCGGAACAATTGGAAATAGCAGGATTTTCACTTTGCGCGCTAATTATAAAAGGAAGTAAAACAAAATTAAGGTCCTCGTGGGGTATCAAATAAAAGCTCTATGTATAAAACTACTAATGTGCATTTTTTTCATTACTTTTTCGAAAAAAAAAACGCTTTAATATAGCTGTCTCCTCTTTATTGGATTTAAATAACACAGATTATTGTTTTATGAGCATGGGCAGAGTAATTCCTTAAAGTTTGTGTAGTTCTCACACGTATTAGGTACCTACAGGAATACTTGCTAGTATTGTAGATTATATTAATTTGCAAAGGATGGTTATTATGATCATCATCATCACCAGCCTGTAGACGTCCACTGCTGGACGAGGCCTCCAACATTGTATGCAATGGGGGCACTTGCCATTATCACCGCGCTTGGTAGACGGGTTGGTGATCGCAGTATTGGTGTTAAGTACTCAGGTAGATGCTGATGCCCATCCTCTGGTGTAATCTCTATTGCTGCCTATTGCTATCAGTATTCCGTTAAAACAAAGGCTTTCTGAAGAGGGTTCATAAACGACCCTTTGGAAAATATTTCGTATCACGAAATAAATTGGACGAGAAAATAGTCCGGACGTGTCTAAAATCCCTGTCCAGAACAGCAATTTCTAAATATTTATGTCATTAAACTTTCACACTTGGACGGCGTGCTCGCCTCATTCCATTCCACGAGATTGCCGAATAGACATAGCAGAGGGAAGGGCAAATGGATTCAAACGAGGAATAATTGAACGGCCTCGTCAAAGGATCAGCTTGTGAAGGCCACGTTGTTTCACCGATGGCCTTAACTAAGCTAATAGTTCAAGTATTTTATAAATAGAAACGGTCTGAAAGAGCTCCGCTCACTGAAAGTGCATCATCATCATCATCAGCGACCTTCAGACGTAACACTGACGGACGAAGCCTCCCCATAAAATACAAAGGGAGAATTGCCATAATCACCACGCTTGGCATTATTGGATTTGATTCACGCTTGGGTTAGTGATCGCAGTATTCGTGTTGAGTTCTCAGGTGGATGCTGTTGCCCATTGCCTGGTGTTATTGCCACCAATATTGGTGGGTCTATTCTTAGGCCGGACACACCACGGCAAGTGAATGTGCATTAATAAAGCTTTATTAATCCAATAAAAGGGAGTAAAAGACGCCCGTGGGAGCTCATCGGTCGTTGAAATACTAAAATTATATCTACCTAAGGTATAATTTTAAAGAACAACCAATTGCTTGGCATTGTCAACGTGAATCAGTAATAACAATTGATGTTTGCGACTAATATAAAAATAAATGTAGTCAGAGATATTAAAATAAGATACTTACTGGTTATTCTCGCACTTGTATCTATAGGAAGGTTTATCTATACAAATAATAATGAACTAACAAAAGCAATATGATTGAGAAGTGTTAATATGTATAATCACCTCTTCGCCCCAAGGTTATGCACATGACAGCTTTGATGAAGGCAGGAACTAAAGTTTAGTGTGAAACGACTCAACTCTGCTCTATCGGTAATTTGCTAGTTAGTATAGTGAGGTGCAGAATCAGGGTGGAACAAAGGAGCCAACCAAAAACTGTACCAGGTTTGTTTTTCATTTTCCAAAACCAACCATCAAAGCTAGAAAATTCATACTAAATTGTGTTAGTTGAGGCCACTTCTATCAGAAAAAAACAACTGTAGGTTAAATTCTATAAATATTTAAGGGATTTCCAGAATGTATCTACCTATATCAGAAATACCAAAGCAATGCTCTCGAAGCCCTTGAAATGCATTTTAAAAGTATCATCATCGTCAGCTTTACACGTGTACTGGAAGGTGATTCTCGGAAAAATCTCGTACACGTGATGACGGTAAATCTCGAATGATAACCATAATTTTGTAACGAACGAATTGAGCCCCACGCAAGTGACCGCAACACCCGCTAATAGAATTTGATGACTGACAAAATGTGTTTTGAGTTGGCTTCCTAGACAAAAAAAGTAAACCTATAAACCCTACCCTTATCAACCTTTAGTCACTATGTAGGTTGTTAGGTTTTTACTATTGAGGGCATGTTGTTGGCTCGGCTCTTACACAGAGTTTGGATACACGCGTCACGATTATGCATCAGTACATCAAAAATATTTTTTTTGTCAACGAGTTCTTAAATGTCTGTTTATAAGCGTTTAGTTCCTGCTCTAATTTATTTATTTCAAAACATATGTGAAACACACACATTTTTATTTTCACATTATGTGAAAATAAAATTGATCAATAACATAATTCATTAAAATATTCCCCGAAACCTACATCAAGAACAGTTTCCTAGCAAGAAAGTGTAATTGAGAACATTCTAATTAAGTCTCGAGATGCCAACTCCAGTCGTGCGAAAAATTGTATATGCCAGAAGGTAGTTTGCGTACAGTTTGGGGAAATGTGAACATAATATTGAATCCTTTGTGGCGTCAGCAACCCCACAATACTATAGCCCACATCACACCACACCACACGGGAGAACTGGTTCTGTAAGAAATTCCTTTCACAGTTATTTTGTCGTTCGACAGCGTCAAATGTTTTAGTTATAACTTTTCATTTAAAAAACCGACTTCCGCCATTATATTCGACTAAATATCTGGATGAAAAAAAAAATTTGAAATAACCATAGTAAAGAAGGAATATGGTACTTTCTGAATGCAAATGCTTGATTTGTTGCTGAAAATATCAAAGTCGCTATAATATGTACCATGTATGTAATATGTAATATGTTTGAGGAGTTCCCTCAATTTCTCATGGATTCCATAATCCATGAGGAATTGAGGGAACTCCTCAAATATTGTAGGCATACATATGTGTTGTATTGTATTGTGTTTGTCAATTTTTTTTTTCAGAATCCAGTTCTGATGATGGCTTCAAACTGGATTCTGAAAAATGGGACCAATCCATCCAAATAAAAAAAGAATTTTCCAAATCGGTTTATAAACGACGGAGATATGGGTAAAAAACATAAAATAACATTAAAAAAAATACAATCTAATTGAGAACCTTCTCCTTTTTGTGAAGTCGGTTAAAAAAGCTGAGATTTCATAGTTTACTTTTCAGTATTCGGCCGTTTATATAATTTTTTCAATATCACTTGATATCAATGTGAAATGTCTTACAGAATCAGACCCTGCCGCCGGCACTGGTAATGAACATATCACTCAAAGAGAAATAACATGAATAGGCACGGTTATGAAACTGGCACTTGTGTTTTGAATTTGAAATGAAAGGCATTGAATAAATATGAAATGATAGGATCTGCCTGTTTGCTATCTAGTTCTTATATAAGTAGGTCAGTATTATATAACTTTACCAAACTACTGGTACTAGGTAGGTAGTTTTAGGTTTTAGGTACATAGTCAGTACAATGATGTAAGTAGAAGTATATATACTTTTCGAAGCACTTAAAATTAAATTTAAATTATTATTTTGAACAAATCAAAAACCCACAAATATCTAAATTATTTAAAAAAAACTCATTTTCTGTGCAACAATAAATCTGCTCTTTTTTTCTTATTCAAAACGTCTAAGAGAATAAATACAGGTACTCCTAGGTGAAAAGAGATTAACTAGGATAGGTAGGTATGTTTGGGGAGATGGAAGAGATGACTAGTCGAAAAAAACTATTAAACTGTGAGAAAGGGCGATACTAAGATGCTAGATCACCTCATTTTATGCGTAATAACAGAAGTAGAAACAAATATTGAAATGTAGACAAAACGCACTTTGTTTAAAACGCACTATACCTAGTTCAATCATAATATATAGGGGCCTGATACTCGTTTTCCCAATTAATAACGGTTGGCACGACGAACGGTATTGAGCCGCCTCCATCCACCGACTTCCTGCGACGTTTATAACATCTTTAGTCCATTGAGTGGAGGGCCTTCCTATACCGCGTCGTCCGGTTCGTGGACCTACCTACCTACAGCAAAAAGAAACAGGATAAAGTTCATAATAAAAAATCTTTTTTACTCAAGAAACTTTAACTTTCCGTCAGGGAATGGAGTAGATGGGCACCCAAATTAAAGCTAATAAGACGAAATGGTGTTTGTTACTCGTCTGTTTTCATTTTCTTTTCGTGTCGGAGCCTTCGTTGAACTGCGACGTTGGACATTTTATGGAAAATTACAAACTTGGGCTGATGGGATGGAACACTATGAAATTTCGTATAATTATATCAACGCCTTTATGCATTTTGCTTTCTATGTGATATATTAACGTCATCATAAATGATTATTAGGATACAAATAATTCCACTGAAGATTAGGCGACATTACGGTTTATGACGAATATTGTAGAGAGCGTGTGTGTACACGTCTACCACTACCAACACCACACAACACACAAATTGCTGACATCCAGTTATGATAGGCAAACGGAAGCGAAGCATCATTGGTGTGGCCTCATGTTAGCGGCATCAAAGTTTTTTCAGTATGCTACGCTAGACTTTTGTTTCCAACTGAACTTTTAGTATTTAAATAAGAAGGAACCATAGTAATAATTAAAGTTTGCCATAACAATGTTACTGTTTCTGTTTTACCTTTCATAATATTTATTTATTTATTTATTACTGCCACCACCATAGTATATACCATTAACAAGAATTACGTATGTATCTAAGTACTTGTAACTTAGACACATAGGTACGTAATTCTTAAGCATGCTAAGTGTTACTACTTACAGATGGCAGACTACTATTATTAGATTACTTTGAGCGAGTAAAGATATAAAATTTAAAAAAAAAAGTTATTTTATTTCTGGATAAAAAACGTAACTTGGTCGTGTTCCAAAAGAAAATGACTCAGTTAAATACTTGTTTACAGTAGATAAGGTCCAATATCTACACCTCAGCTTCTCATTTTATTTTTACAGGTTGATAGACACATCCCTTTTATAAAAGTTTTCACTATGAGCGTTACCGACTTTATGCAAACATAAAACTTCCCTTGTTTTACATCTTCCACCCACGCTATCTTGCAATAACAATTTTAAACTTCATAAAGACATTATTGCATTCATAAAATACCTGACGATTATGATCATTAGGTATAAGGTTTGGAGCCAACTGGCAAATTCTTTAGCTCGAGTATCTATGGGGAATATAAATTAACTTACTACCTATTACCTAGATATACTTTTACTTCTTCCTAATTGTGGGCCAAATTGAATACTAAAACTCGTACATCCTCCCACGCCTCCCATTTTTCTTCTCATTAAATTCCTCGCGGGTTTCAAGACAATTTAGCTTTCCCTCGAGACGCACGGTTCTCATTGCTCAGTGTCATGGAGTAGCGTGCCTTTGAAGATACAGCCTAGAACAACGTGACAAAATAGGTAGCCATTTTGCAAGGCCATACGTTTTCATTGAACGAGTATACTGAAATGGTCGACGTGGAATTTTATCGTCATTGGCATTGGGCTCAATTGAAGGCTTATAAAGTTTCATAAATAATCACTAAACCATCTACCGCTACCCTCATTTCATTTCGTTTCGCTAGTCGCGCGGGCCAACAATAGAGCTCATCCACCCCTGAAGCGGCTTTTCTATTCTCGTCAGAGTTGTCATTGACCCAGTTCCTTGGCCCAGACAGACGTTGAGCTGCAACTCGGTTCTATAATGTTAAATTAGATCTAATAAAGGTAAATGGCTTAATGCAAACAAAGCGATGCCAGCCGGCGCGACATTCGCCGCATGGAGCGCTGCACTCTCTGGAGCTTTATTATCTACTGGCTGTAGGTAGGTATGCCTGGACTGGAGCCGACATTGTTCGTCGCTCTGTGAATCCACAAACTTTTTAAATTGATGAATGTTGCAATGACATTTAGCTTTACTAGAGTTTTATTTTAGCTGATTGAACAATGAATGTCCCATTTTCACGAGGCCCGTCGGTTCTGTACTACATAAAGTATCTAAATGACGTTTATGATCGGGGCTGGAACTTTCGCAATAAAATAAAATAACAAGATCAGATAATGTTATACCAAAGATTCCCTTCCTTTTCAATAGGGTTAGGTGTGTATGTTATATCTCAATGAGGGTTTCCTTTCAGTAACACTTCGAGGCCTTATCAAACAAGATTGAGACGGCTTAAAAACTTTTGCTATATTAAAATATCGTTAGGCACTTGGCTACCTCTTTCCGTCATTATTATTTATCTTCATTTAACGACACCGAGCTAAATTTCAAAGTTAATTTAATTTTTGATGTGGTTTTGTTAGTCCATTAACAAACTTAATATCGTCGTCTTTGTGGCCACGGACAGAAAGGACTGAACCCTTTTTTAACTTTATTATCAGCATCTCTTTTATCTTTCCTCAAATGGTTTTAATAGAAGAATAATTTTGAAAAAATATTAATTAACCTATCAACAGTACAATAAGTGGCAGTTTTTCCACAATTATTATTTCCACTAACAGTCAACTTATTAGGTACCTATACATTGGCCACTTAAGCAAACACGACGAAAACTCACGTGTTGCGCTAGTTTTCCATATTATTTTGGCGGTTCTTTTCTTTTATGTTAGCGGATCAGATTTTGCAGCCGGTACTTACCTGCTTTCTAAGTACAAGAAAGGGATAAGACTTAGGTACATAGACGCTAAATAGCAATAGGAAGTCATAAGACCCCTGACACAGCAGAAGGTAGGTAACTAGGTAATAGGTATGTGGTGCGGCAAAAAACATTCCTCAAATGTAGCATCCTATAGTAGGATGTAGTATAATTGTTGTTGCATCTATCAATTGTAGCCTCTTAATCATGAGCACCGCCCGCGCCCACGACAGTTCTCTAGTTGGCTGTTTCTCTAGGTTTTTTTTTAAATTAATGTAATTGTTTGATATTTGATATCGGCATTGTATATTTTTTTTTTGGTGTGCCAAATAAACTTTTTATTTATTTCATTCTATGATAGTTATTATTCATCCCAAAAAGCATTTTACTCGTAACGCTTTTAGGCATACCAGAGCAGTGTCACACTGTCTATTGAAAGCTCGACGCCAATAGGTGGTGTTTGAGGATTACATGAAATATGAATTCTGATGTAGCGTAATAATTAAATTTAATATATCTTCAAGAGAAGTTAATAATCGTCTCGCACTTAGGTTCGACGACTTCCATCCTTCCGAACAAGCCGGGTTCCGAAAAGGCTTTAGTACCGTAGACCACATCCACACGCTCTGGCAGATTATATTCTATATATTCTGAACCGAAGATTATAATCCACTGCTAGCGTCTAGCGTTTGCTGACTACGAGAAAGACTCAGATTTAGTCGAGACCGGCAGTGGTGCTAGATCGACTACCGGTATATTGAAGTGTTGAAATGTTTTTACAGCAAAGCCACTATGTCTATCCGTCTTCAGAGCCAGTGCACGGTCCTATCCAATTACAGAAAGTTGTGAAACAGCGGCATGTTATTTCTCCGAAACTGGTCACCACTGCATTGGAGGACGTTTTCAAGCTTCTGGTCTGAAACGAATATGGCATCAACATCAATGGCAAATACATTACTCACCTTTGATATGCCGATAACATAGTCATCATGGCAGAACCGCTGGAAGACCTTGGCACATTGTTCAGAGACCTTAATACCGTTTCCCAACAGGTGGGTCTTAAAATGAACATGGTCGAAGGCCTATGTCCAGCAGTGGACTTCTACAGGCTAATGATGATGATGATGAGTATTACTTATATATACCATTACTTTTTAATAAATTCTACACCATAAATTGAGTCTGAAAGTTATGCTTAATTTTAGATTTTTCAAAACTGGAGCAAAAGCTATACCTAATTAGAGAGAAGTAGGTAGGTATACCTATGCTTAAATAGATTATAAAACAGCAGCGGAACGATACTCGCTTAGTTGAAACAAATTAGGCAACTTTTAGTAGCCCGCTTTCCATTATCTCCCGAAATTCAATTTTCATATCATGCCAACTCGCAACCACGTTTAAATATCTAATAAGCAGTGAGAAGCTAGCAAGAGGCTAAAAACATAATACCTACGATTTAGCATACACGCAAAGCTAATATTAAGTAGGTAAATACAAAGTCTATACATAAAGCCAATCCAGGTTCATAGCCACGATCAAAATAAATGAGGCAATTCCACACTTAGGCAGGAACCTATAACAAATCAGAACTGACTACCAAAGATCAAATCAGGAACAATCTCAACGTTAAAAAAGTATTTTCTAGTTCAAATCAAACGAGAAGGTAATTCTGTTATAAAAGTTCAATTACATAATCAGGAAACGAGTTGGCAGGGGCACGGTTTATAGATATACCTATTTACTTTCCGGAAGGTGTGGAGGCCTGATGAGCCCACAAGCCATGGAGTTTAGTTTAGCTGATCCGTTGTTTTTTTTTTATAATTATAGACCCTCGTTTGACCGCGAACTCACCTGTTGGTAAGTGATGATGCAGCCGACGATGGACCTTGGTGACCGGATCATACAGTAATTTTAATTAAGTATAGACATACGAGATCATGCATAACAACGGATCATAGTCACCGGATGATGTAGTAACTACTAAACGTCATGCGGTTTTACGGTGTTATAAATTAAGATAGTACTGTATCTTTTTGTTAAATAAATAAATACAAAATACAACAATAACTTCTTTTTAAGGCAGAACGTAGAGATTTCAGTTAGAATTCATTTTAAACCGACGTAGGCGCCATCTAATCATAAATCAAATTTCTACCATTTCGAGATGCCGAGCGAAATTTTGAATACCTAATTACCTACACACTACTAATAATTCATCATTAATAAAATAAATTCATCAAACTTCTGATATACCTACATATAAGATGTTGCAAGTTCAAAATATGACCGACGCGACACACAAATTACAGAGTGACAAGTTTGTTCAAATCTTTCACCGCTTGGGTAGGTACCGCGCGCTACGATCGTAGCAAACGAACCGAGCAGAGAATAGTCAGATGTAAAAAAGCCTTAAGGATAGTCGTAATATTGAGTCTGATCACGCCCTCTGTGGAACCCTCACATAGCGAGGCTGGGTGTTGTTAGATATTAAATAACTTTTATCGACCCACCCCAGCGCTGTAGTCCACGCTACGAGATCCTACCGAGAAACTTACTACATGAACATTCAGAAACAGACGGCAAGATATAACCAAGTATCAAGAGAAAATTAAATCACGACATGAGCAAATAACACGATATTGAGCACGAAATGTGTCCCACTTAGGATTGATAACTCCATTGAAAGAACAACAATATTTTTGAAGTGCAACTTCAGCTTGTAGACAGAAAAGTATTTTTCATTATTGAAATGTTATTGAATAAAACATCATACTTAGCATTTTATCGGGTTGCTGAACTCGAAGACAGAACATAACAATTTTGTCTTTGTGAATAAGCATAAAGGTATTCTGTGACCGCCTAGAGCGTTACGTCAAACTTATACTTAATACATTTTGAGGGGAAACGATTGCGTGATTGGATTGTTTTGTTTTTATTGCCGAAAGTAGTGGCATAATAAAACTCTGACCGTGTAATGTGAATGTGTGTGGTTGTAGGTTAGGTATAGGTACCTACCTATTCGTGAAAATATTTTTATTAAGTATTGCGACGCGACGGGAGGCCCGTTAATTACGGAATAGTTGCACGATCATCGTCCAAAAACGAACATGTCGTGAAAAGATTTGCAAAGGTACATATTAAAATCAAAATGATCTAATGATAACTGTAAATTGTACTACCTTATACCTAAGCTACAATTTGAGCTGGACCAATTAATACAATCTATTCAGGGTTCCGTATCAAAAAAACGGTTCCCTTATTGGTTGTCCGTCTGTCAAATTTTTTTTAAACAACGTGAATAAATAAACTCAGTTATTCAAAATGGTTAAAGTTTCCAGTTGAAATGAATACCAACTTCTAAGGTAGCAAACCACGCTTGACAGACGGATTGGTAATCGCAGTATTGGTGTTGAGTACTCAGGTAGATGCTGCTGCCCATCCCCTATAGTGTAATCCCTTAGCCATGTTTTAGTTAATTTAGTTTCGTCTGCCAAGCGTGGTGATTATGGTAATCTCCCCTCCCCCATAGCATTCTATGGGGGAGGCCTCGTCCAGGAGTGGACGTCTGACGGCTGATAGTGATGATGACTAAGGTGGCAAAATAAATCTATGCATTGTCTACCAAACCAACTTCTAACTCAAGGCAATAAAAAACTACGGCCACGGGTAAACTGAAATTACTCAAATGAAAAACCTCTAGGGTACTTTCAGTAACCCCACGCCACGATGCTGAAATTTGGTTTTCAAGAAGCCTTTGTGACAAAAATATAAGGAAACGCATAACGTTAAGAAAACTGACTTTGCTACCCTTAAAACGGGACGATGAACTTTCTACGGAAAAGTCTCTACAAAATGCTAAAATTCGACATTGGGTTCGGTAAGGGCAAGTTAGACCTAACGAAATGACGATACGGAAGTCTCAGGGCGCGATTCCTACTCGCATGTATCATGTATTCATTTGTATCAAGAAAACTTTTTCAAATCTTGTTTCTGTCTTTAGATATCTCATTCAAAAATAATATGTCAAAAATTGAATTATGGAGAGTTTTATTCATCCAGTCTAAGGTAAGCTTAGTACACCGTATGTTTTACTGAACGCAGTGCACTGGATTGAATGGATTCATTGGAATCTGCCTTAAAAGCATGAAATACCTAGGTATTTACTTATCGAATATATCGATAAAGGGCGGGCACGTTTACTAATAATTTAAAATTATTTACCGGTACGATCACTGTACATCGATTTGGTAGCTGCGCTAGAATGGTGCACATAATATATTCGTAGTTACGTAGGTATCTATCAAAATCGATCGAAAGCTAAACGCATAAATGATGGAAGTAATGCAGAGGGTTGTTTGTGCCACGTAGTGGGTTTATTGGTCGTCAATATGCGAACGAGATAAATACTATTATGTACTCTGTGGTGCTGGGGTTAAAGGGCATTCGGCGACAGGCGGTCTGCGAACCTTCGATCACCCCCATCCACTTCAGAGAACGTCTTATGGCCGGGTGACACAAGGATAGTAAATCTAGTTTACTAAAACTAGATTTACTATCTTGTAGCTAGATTTGCTAGCTAGTGCTAGCGCCAGGATAGTAAGCTAGTAGGGATCATCTACCGTGTATGGATCGCCTGACATGAGTGACAAGAGACTAAAAAACAGAGTCATGATAATAAAATGTGTGAAAAAGGAAGCTGATACACCACCACAATAACATGGCCCGTAAGAATAACGCTGGAGTGGGGAGGGTCGGACCATGTTAGACTTATACATATAGTGGATTACCTCTTACTAGCTTACTGTTTACTAGCATCGTGTAACTCTGCTCGAGTTTATTGGATGATCTATATTTATAGCTTACTATCCTGGCTATGTTTACTAGCCTCGTGTCACGCGGCTCTTGTCATTATAACCTTGAAGCAACCGCATAGTCTGGCTTGATTCTTAACGTTGTCGATAACATTTGGAGTGAATATTCTTGTTGTTATATAATGTTAGAACTAACATACAAATTCGGCGCCACGTGTTAGTAAGATGCTAAAGAAAAACACTCCTGAATATTATTCTCGCAGTCATAACTCCACTCAGGCTGGATTTACGAAGGTTTTTTCTATGATCTCAACAACGATAGTGAGGCTGAATATATTTTGGTGTTATTTTATTTACCAACATACCTACCTACAAATTTCGTTATTTCTATTTGATTCAACTTACTAGGTGTCAGACTAACAAGTCTAAGTTTAGTTTAATACTATTCATCATAAACAGCCTCTTTACGTCAATTGCTGGACGAAGCCTTCCCCATTGAATACAATGGAGGGATTTGCCATAATCACCATGCTTGGCAGGCGGATTGATGATCGCAGTTTGGTGTAATCCCTTAGTAAGGTCTTACTACATCCACGAGAGGAGACGGAGAGATCTATTTTTAGGCCGGACACAACACGGCAAGAACTATTTGCGAGTCTGAATTTCAAGTAGTTTTATATAGAATACATAAAAGTTTATATTTTCCCTAGTGGGAACTCCATTTCGCATTTCCCTTTAAAATTGTAATGGCCTCACGGCGAATCCGTTTACTGCCACAATTTACACAATTTATTTTTCGTTTGCCTTCTGTAATTGCTGCCAATTTATATGGTAAATAGGTTTTAGTTTTTCCATTAACCTACCTAAACGATAACTAAGGAAATATTTTTGCGTCATGTATTTTAAACAATGTAAAAACTTAACGACTCTCGTCATGGAAGGGGTGGGTAGCATGACTCTGACTGAGTCTTTACATCTAAAGATAAGGCACGCACGGCCGCCGAGTTTCATCACGACCCTCTCTGTTTTGCGTCTGTATTTACTTTGCTGCAAATAAAAGAAAATTTACGGCACATTTTAGCGTTATATCTCCCGAACTATTTCACTGGATCAATACTTATTTCATTACAACCTACTTTGAACTATAAGAAACGGGTGTCTACTACGTTTATGTCTCTAATCTTAGTACATCGATCTTTAATGAATCCATGTTCACCGTTTTGATTAACTAGCAAGTCGACGCAGAAACCTGGTACTAACACTTCAAAGATTAGTGATTTACCTGAAATATTTCTTTAGACAATTTACTAAATAAAGTTCTGGACATCAGACGTTCAGAACTTTAGAGAAATGTAACGTCTTTTGGAGGAAAATCTATCGATCTTCCAGTGAATCTTCTAAACAAACTCAGGGTATCGTGACGTTAGCCGTCGTCAAGGAGATTTAGTTAAAGTCCTATTATCGAGCCCCTCCCTGCACGTCGTCGGGTCGTGTCAATGGGAAACTTTAGGCAAAGCATTTGTACGAAACGAAAGAGATTTCAAAAGACTGATCTGTGTGAGGTATTAAATCCGTAGTTATATAAACGAAAATACAGGAGAGACAAATGCAAACTCTAGGATGGGATGATGTTAATCTGTATACTTACAGTTACTTTTATCCTCTAAACGGAATGAATGAAACCTGTAAAACGCTATATAAAAGGATAATAGGAAGTTAATGCGTCAGCCGTTAAGAGGTTCTAAAGAGCAGATTACATTCGCAAAGCAGGATCTTCATACCTAAGAGGAATACAAAATATTTATAAGTCATGATCTTAAATTCGAGTTTAATTTTAGGTTACAATTCACAATATTGAACCGTAATATGTAGGTTCTAAAGAAGATTCAAAGAGTGAATAAATTAATCTAGGCTCTACTAATTGAAGCGTGATCCAATTCTAAAATGAGATGCTTACAAAGTCATAGTTCTTAGAGATTCCCACTTAATTATTCATTTAGTTGGTGAAATGGCGGCGCGTGGTATTCCGACGCTTCGTGTAAAAACAGAAAATAACATGCGAAGGCAGGAATGGATGTTAAGGTTCCCAGTTCGGCTGTTGATGCTTGATGTAGGTAGTTATGTGTTCTTAAGGCAAACTTTATATACTAGTGGAAAAAGGGTAGGTAGGTGTTATAAAGCTAAGACCAGTATGATGTGATTTTCAGTTTTCCAGGGTAAGTATTCGGGGAGGGGTTACTTGTTGATTTTGAGGGTGGTTCTGATCCCCGTATCTCCCTGGCTAGCCTTCCACGAAGGAAGATATCAAACGTGACGGCAGAGGTGCGCAACCGTTACAAACGAAATAAAGCAATAAATCACGGCACCTCTACGGAATACCCTGAACGATTCCGCGATTCCCGTATACGACAATATTGTGATGTGATGTGAACGACAAATACCTCCATAAAAAGGGTTCTGGGTCTAGATCCTTACGCGAATATGAAGGATACGTTTATTGGATGGCGGCAATTTCGTCACACTCTGCCCCCGATATTTTTCCGGCAGCTAAACAATTTGTCTGCGGATAAAGAGAATTGTTCCGAACATGTCAACTTTAGTTTATCTTTAAATGTTTTGGTTTGTAAAGAAACAGTGAAGGAAAAGACGATTTTTGATGTAATTAGTTGAGATTGAGTCGTTGAAGATAGTCAATTTGTTTTAAGGCGGATCGTCTCGTATGTGGCGCGAATTTAAAATTTGATTGTGTTTTATGCTCGTTACAGCTTATCAACACTTCTTGAGATAGCAAAAACAGACACATAAAAAAAAATAGCTGCGAATATCCCTGAACCAAAAAAAAACTATAAAATCATTGAACAATATTCGTAGCTAAACTACCTAATTATCTTTATGAGATACTAACAACTAAAACATGTGTCCATATGGTTTCTTAGTTTTCGCAAAATCGGTTTTCGTTATCACAAGAAGTGTTGATGAGATGTGATGAGCAAAAAACACGAATAAATTTTAATATCGCGCCACATGCGAGACGATCTTAAGAGTGAATTTTAAGGATTCCAATGATAAAGAGCGAAACAACGTATAATTTTGTTAAAAAGTCATAACTCTAATTACAAAATTTCTCATATTTTCGGTGGCCATTCAGATTTTTATATGATTATTACAGTTTCCCAGCCAGGTAAGTAAGTGCCACACACAAGTTTTGCATTGGGGTACTTTTGATCCATAATGACTATTTCATGTTATGCAATATTCAACCAGATACTAGGCTGAGTATTTATTGCTGCAGCGCAAAATCCATCGAGCCAAAGCGGATTTCAACCGAATTTAAGAGGAATAAAAAAGCTGCTAAAGCATCGGCATCGTAACGAGGGATGAATAATTCAAACACAAAATCTGTTGGTACGGATCGTGCCGCTGTGTTCGGCCGCCACCGGTCCTGGCGCCACCAGCGAAGCTTTGGCGGGCTTGGTACGTCCGAGCTTTTCGATGGTTATTCATACAATGCCATTCAAATTGCGAACACGTACAGATCTTTAAATTTTCATCATAACCGTTTATTACGGTACAATCCGAAAATATTTCACCTTGACTTGATTTATTATACCAGCCTATTTTGTATCTTTTACACCAAAATAGGTATCATACCCTGTGTGGCCTAGTACTGGTTTTATTCATCACGTGACGTGGGTAGTAGTAACCTTTAGTAGGTAGGTAAGACTCTAATTAATATTTGAAACAGCCTATCTATTCCGTAGCGTGTAATAAATCAGCGAAGGATTGCGTGTAACCGGAGACTCGGTGTCCGGTGTCGACCAACCTCCCGCCCTACAACTCGACTGTGTATTTCAAATAGCAGAATATAACTACACAATATTGAATGACGAAGAAATCTAGGTAGTACCAACCTGTATCAAATTATCTAGTTCAAAAAATTACCGCACGGAAACTAAATCTTTTCACTTGTAAAACACAACGTGGTCCGTCGTTTGAACGCATGTTTTAATATGAGCTGTGCGTTTTATAGGGTTATCAAGAAATGTGCTGTTGTTAATGTTGACGACCTCTGTGGCGCGGTGGGCGAGTAGCCGGCTGAGAAGCGAAAGGTTGCGGGTTCGATTCCCGCTGCGGGAAAAATGTTTGTATGATCCGTAAATATTTGTTCCGGGTCTGGGTAACGTGTTATGGTACCATGGTACTTGTAATTCCTGATACCCACGACACAGGGAATCCTAGTGTGGGATCATGACTACGTATGTGACTGTTAGGTGTTATGTTGTTTGTTGTTGTTGTTAGGTGTTATACATATAAGATATAATTTACGACGCACAAGCAGAGCCACTGGCAACATCTAGCGAAATATGATGCTCGTTAATATATTATGTGTATAGCCAAGTCAGAGTTTCTGCCGAGTGGCTACAGTATCTAGCTTAGTCGAGATAAGCCGCTGATCTTAGTTGCAATCTTGTCAAGAAATTAGCATTTATATTGAACCAGAAGCGTCCTACAATACCGTATATCGTGCTGTTATCTAACTGATAATTTGGTGTCATCAAGTGTGTACAACATTACACGCGAACGAGGTCGCGAGCGTTCCATATTTCGATTCCACGGCTATCTTAATGGTAAAACTAGATAGTGACCATCGATAAAATGTTAAATCATTATCATTAATCAAAGTGTCACTTCAAAGCCGAATGGGCAAAATACAAATCCGATAAGCTTTTGAAGTGACGGGTAAATTCTTGTAGCACCAGTTGCAGCGAGATTAGAAGCAAAGGCATAGCCACGCGTCACCACTATGTGCTAGGGCCCTTCGATAGACGTTATCATGACAGAAGCCGAAGTCTCGAGTTTTAATAAGAGTTTTGCGAGTCAACAGAAATCAAAAACATTCGGAAAAGTATTCTTATAACACGTTATCTGCAAAACACAAACAAAGGAATTTAAACTTTATTTTGCAGAGGGTTGCTTAGATTTATTAATTTTCATCGTAGTGTATAAAAACGCTACTGCACCCTATAAAATAACCTGAATCGCTGTAAGCTGTAAATGTAACCTACCTAAAGGTGGTAGAGGGCGGTCGTGACGTCACAAACACACACATTGAACGCGGAACTTTGCCTGTTATCACGAGGCATGGCTTACTCAAAGCGTTTTGCCTACAATTTGCGCACATTTATGTAACAAAAGCTTTTTATTTTGCGATGACAGCAAAATGTTTGTAATGAATTGCTGTAAGTAATAAACTTTGTTTCAACTGTTTTGTGTTAATTGCTTTGCAGTGCTACTAAATACCAGATAAAGCTCGCGGTTTTATACAAGTTGCTTTAAACATATTTATTTATGGGAATTAATATATTGTGGCCTATCTTTTTCATAGTCGGTAGACCTTGGAATCCTAGGTACTGTCAAAGTAATTAACTGTTTGCATTTCGTCAATATTATGATAGCTGTCTCAAGAAAGGATAATAGCTCCTTTATAATCATTATAAATGGAATAGGAATCATTCATAAATTGGCACATAGTCAGTCATTGAAGTCAGCTTGTTTGGTAAACAACTTGATAGATTGATCGTGGTTTAGCTGATACGATTGAGTGATTACATTAGGGTAGCAAAACAATAGTATACTTATTTCGTATCGAGCATAAAATTACGCTTTTTCTTACACGAGAATCTAGTTTCGACGCGTCGACAGCTTCATTCCGAGTGTAAGGAGCCATTTTATGCTCGATAAGGACGATACTTTTTCTGCTACCTAATAAACAACAAATACTCCAATCCATACTACTACTACCACTTTATGCCACCGGTTCTTTCATGGTTACTCTGCGTTAGGTCAGAGACTAGCTTGTGGTATGGTGGCCCTGAAAAGGGCCTAGTGGCTGATGGTGAAAGAACGAGTGTGGTGAAAGTATTTAGTCCGCCTCGTAGAGGCTTCTTTCATGCACCAAGAACTTAATAATGCGCACATCATTTTTTCGAGTGGAAAAATCCATTGGTTCACGACCGGCACCTTAGATCGGAAGATTTGTAAGTCGGGGAAATCCAATAATCCATAAAATGCTTGACATAAACTATTCCATAGTCAATTTTGAGTTGTAACTAAAGCTTTATTACCTAATTTGAGTAGATGTTAATGTTCGTCAAAATTACTTTCAGACTCTGGAAAAATCTTCCTTTCATTCCCGCTAAAAGAAACTTTAGTACCATTATCTATGATGACACCACCGAGCCCATACCGTAGAGAATATAATATTTGACCAAGCGAAGAGAGTCTCAGTCAAAGTTTAAGTCCTATGGGTCAGCTTTCATATGTATGGGGTGGGTATCCATGTTTGATAGGAGTTTGTTCGACGAGAACATTCGAACTGTTGATCCAATCGCCATTAAATTTGTAGGTACCAAAAAAATTTGATTGTAAAGTTCGTACCTACATGTGTTTAATCGGAGTTTAAAGGATTCGTCGAGATAGGGGCGAATATCGAAACTGTTCGGATTATTGGTTAATCTGTGGTTCCGGCCGCACGATTTGGCCAGTTTCATTTATTTTGGCAATTCTAATTAAAAAGAAACAAAATTATTGTTTCAATTGTAAATCCCCTTTTTAGGGTTCCGTAGGTATCCGAAAATTACACAACATAAATTATCTTTCTAAATTTTATTGAATTCTTCATTTTTATTTTGTGTTATTCGAGTGTTTTTTTAAGTTCTACTGTTTTTAAGTTGTTTTCAGAATTATCCAGCTCATGGGAGACTTTTCACGACTTTAGAAGCGCATATTTCATCAACTAATGTTGTTTTTATCAACATGCGTTCCGATTCCCTGCTAATTTGGTGATCCTCATCATCAGACGGAAGCAAGACTAATTTACTAAAAGTTTAAAAAAAAATATTTTATCAAAAGAATTTATTAATTTATTAGATACTAGTTGCGCCCCGCGGTTTCACCCGCGTGAATAATGATGAAAATTGATGATGATGATGATGATGAAAAGTAGCCTATGTGTTAATCCAGGGCGTAAAGTATCTCCATTCCAAACTTCACTCAAATCCATTGAGTAGTTTTTACGTGAAAGAGTAACAAACATCCATCCATACTCACAAACTTTCGCGTTTATAATATTAGTAGGATAGTAGGATAAACTAGTAATAAACTGTATCAAACGCAAGTAAATTTTTATGAGTAGGTAAGTATTTAAGTATTTTCTTACATAAGTAGGTAGTTACGTGAAAAACTCTGCATTGTAATTTCCTTGCTTGTGTATAAGAGGTGGAATTGTAGGTAAAATATTACAGCCAAGTTGCATTAACTAGGCTGCATAAATTAGAATAAGCGTTGTTTATAGCGTAGTATTCCATTCATTCGAGTTGATAAAAATCACACACAATTTACGAAACAGTAGGGTCAAAATAAAAAGAGAATTACTTTTGCAAATATGGAACACAAAGCCTATTGAACGATTTTTAGCACCCCTTCGAAACCAGCACATACATAGACTAATCCTTTAGTAAGTGGGTTTGGAGTTGAACAGACGATGATTTGAACTTTTAATAATAAAAATTATTAAGTATTTAAATATACTTTGGCTGCGCGTCTAACAGAAATCTTCATACAAAAAAACGCCCCGCTCCGCTCGAATAATGCTCCTTTTTGAATATCTCGTAAAATATAGCAAGTTTTACAACTATTCTTATAGTCAACCCTTAATCATCTGTAAGCGATTTAATCTTATTTATAAAATTTTTGATTATATTTACAAAACCAACGAAAATAGGCGAAAATTAAAGGGGCCTCTGTGATTTTTTTTCTATAGAGAAAATGTTATTCTGTTGTGTTTTTCATTAGAGTCAGCCCTCGGAATTGCAATGTAGAAATGAAGATTGTAAGTACTTGATTTACTGAGATAAAAATTAAATCTACAAATACGATGTATACGAGTGAAAGCCGGTAAGTATTCAGAAAAACTCGCACTCACCCACCCACCTAATCCATGGTAGACCGAATGAAGTTCTAAAAACTATTGACGTTTGTCATGGAAACAGTAGGTAGATATAGCACATATAATATTATTATTTCACCATATCGCTTCTGCAAGCAACGAGGAGGGTATAATATAGAAGGGTCAGCATTTTGACGCTGAGAGGTCATTGACACGGGACATTCAAGATTTTCGTACATTTGGCGAAGGGTTTGCGCTCGTACAAACTTTCATTAGTCGGTAATAGGGTTCTTTATTACATTTAGAAACCTACCTAACACCTTATTTTTATGAAGGAGGAATATTATCTAATCCTTAATCGTATCATTAACATCGCACAAAACAGATACTGGTATAAACTAATTCAAAAGATTTATAAGTATTAGAATAAGCAGTAAAGCCGTACCTATTTTGATTTCCCCAACAATGCCTTAAAGACGTTACCTATTCACCCTCTTAACATAAAAACGTTACTTATTTAAATTTAAATTTATCCTGTCACTGTTGAATAACGTCCAATAGTTAGCAATATTTTGAGCATTGCTTAGCTTTATACAGATTTTTATAAGTACCTATGTGCCCAATAATGTTTGAGCTTAAAAGTTCAGTTACACCTACTGACAAGATGTAGGTAGTTTAAGTTAGGCAACAAGAACTAGGCAAACACAAGAATTAAGATGGGTATTCTACTTTAAGGGGTTAGTAGGTACAGTAGGTAGGTAGGTATTAGGTAAGATAAATGGATGATGATAGATGGGATGTGAGCATTTTAAACTTAATTCAGGGAAGTGTCATGCAAACCAACATAATCGGTACCTAACCTAGTGTTATTAATCTTTGAACATTCACAATAGAACATGAAAGATTTTTTGAAATAACAGCCACCGTTTAGGTATACTAGGTACCCACAGCCTAGATTAAATTGAGAGTTCACGAACTTACCGCAAGCACTTTCATACAAATTCGTTTATTCTGAACGGATTCGCACATTTGAAGCGATCCCGAACACAACGCATTTCACGAATAGCAAAGTAGACCACGATCAATAATATTCGTTCACTGAAAAGTCGAGTGAGCGCAGCACGAGGCGCGCCATGCATCCGACGACGCTTCTACCGCACATACTATTCTCAAGTTATTAATTTACACGCACGTCCACTCATGAGAAAAGCAACTTGAGACGACCACAGTGTTCGAAACCTTAATACTTCCCTTCGCTGCAAATATTAGATGACAGTGTCGAAGCCGTAGCCAATCGAGAAGCGATAATTTTGCACAACTTCTCAAACGAAACAACTCAATTCTCCAACTTATCGATTCACCTGGCAGTCTTACAATTTTCACTTATTAAGAAACTTTGCGAGAACTTTTTAAACTTCACAGAGCTACGAAAACTTCGCGGTGCGTCAGTCGAATACCAAAATAATATGAACAATATGGGGACAGAAACCGAAGTCGCGTAATAATAAGAGTGCTTGCGTGGGGATGGTACGAAGGGTGCATTGTGCATCGGCGAAATTTTGGAAGGGCCCGTACCGAAAGCCCTTATTTGTTCCCCCTGCACTTGCGCAAGATGCGAACTAGTTTTGATTTTGTGAATCAGCCTTGGAGTCAGCCTGTTCACAGAGAGGGTCTGCCATACAGCCGTGCCATCGTTACGCGCGAACCGGTATACCTATAACCATTGGCATTGCTCGTGTGCTGTTAACTATTCAAAAGCACCAAGTAGTCCCTCATTAATACTGAGATCTTATCCGAAAATATAGCATTTTATTCACGTAGGTTGGGGTTCACTCACAACAGGGTGACAGGGACTTTGACGTGAGTTCAATACGATAATTTTGATTGTATGAACGAACGCTTGTTAGGGTATTGTTAAAACTACCCAGCAAAAGAATCCATAAGAATCGATTCTTTTGCTCGGTAGTTTTAACAAAATCCTAAAAATGTATGTACGCTCATTGCTTTGGAGAATTTTTACTCCATAAAAAAACTTTATTCTTTAAGTCCATACGCATTATCATTATCACGCATTTAGATTCTCCCTATGGACCTTCTAACTTTGATACCTCATCACCTACTCATTTAGGATACTGACCTATCCTACTTCCTATAAATTTCTGCAACTGTGCAAACCACAAAATTTCGTTCTCCCATAAAAATTGCCCCGTTGCAAAATTGTATTGCCTGGTTCACCCCCAAATGGATTGACTTTTGAAAATTGGTTAAGCTCGTGTTTTCGTGTGTCGCCCTTTGTTTTCTTAATTATTTTTTTTAAGGTTTCAAGTTGTCGAACGTATTTTTTTTTGAATTTTGCCCCCTTTTACCCATTTTGCTGGCTGCGTCGTGATCAGAAATCCTTAGTTTTTCATTTGGGCCATACACTCGCACACAGTGAATGTCCCATAAAAAATCGGTTCCGTAATTTTGGCGTGATGTAAAACAGGTAAGAAATAAAAAACCCGGCCAAGTGCGAGTCGAACTCGCGCACGAAGGGTTCCGTACCATTATCTATAAAAACGGCAAAAAAATCACGTTTGTTGTATGGGTGCCCCCTTACACATTTATTTTATTCTGTTTTTTAGGATTTGTTGTTATAGCGGCAACAGATACATATACATCACCTGTGAAAATTTCAACTGTCTAACTATCACGTTTCATGAGATAAAGCCTGGTGATGGTGACAGACGGACGGACAGCGGAGCCTTAGTAATAGGGTCCGTTTTACCCTTTGGGTACGGAGCCAAATTAAAAAACATTTCAGTCACAATATAATCTCGTGTCAGTCACACTGTCACGTAGTAACTATTACTTAATCTTCGCATAAGATTAAGTAATAGTTACTACGTGACAGTGCGAATGACACGAGATTATATTGTGATTTGATCGTTTTTTTAATAAGAGAATGTGTTCTTTGATGATGATGATGATGATGACGAGGTGAGGAATCAAATATCAGTTCAAGGTAACTCACGCGTGACCTACCTTCAGTTTTCTTACATCTTAAATAGTTTCATCTACCAATTTCAATACCAAACAATTTTCATTATTATACATATATGTGTATATTTGAAAACTACAGTTTATCACTGCGTGATAGAATCCGAAATGAGGTAATCCGTAGAAGAACCAAATTAGTAAAAAGTATGTTATTAGAATAATTACGATAATGGTAAAAATAATACATAGGTACAACTAGGTACTTAATTCAAGGATACTTACCTATACTTACAACATTAAAAAAATACAAATGAATCTAAATTAAGAATAGTCAGTAACATCTTTAGGAACGATGATGGTCAAGTTTAGGGTTACCATAAGCCAGTCATTGGGGTGTCGGTAAGGAAGTGGTGGTCGTGCACGTCAAAAAAATGCCCGTGTCAAGTCATGATCTGTCCCGAAGCTGCATGCATGTCTCATAAACAATTTTCATTCAAGTTTTTACCAAATCAAGTTCAAATTTTTACCCTTAGTTTTGTTTAATTATACTTCTAAAGCAAGGTTCAAAATTTTGAGGGGGCACAATTCAAGCAGCTTGAAGCCTTAGTTCATAAGTTGAGGTTTTCAATTAAAAGTGCCTTTATAGGAATCTCAACTTATTTTTGATTGTCCTTTTCAAATATATTAATAAATTATTAATGGGGTGCGGTGTTAAAAAACATCCCCAACTTTATAAGTCATAGTGCTACTCGCCAGTAGTGCGAAAAAAATTATATTATCCCTTATGTTATTTTTGGCGCTAGATTATTAGACTACTTACATCAAATTTTATGCAAATACGTGTGAGTATGACATACGGACGGATATGGCGAAATTTTGTGGGTTTCGTTTTCGCCATTCGGATTCGGAAAGGGTTCCGAATCTGAAAGGCGTTTACCATGCGTGAGTAAACGCAAGTAAAAATGTTTCAGGCCTAACAGAATTACAATGATTTACTATCAATTCTATCAGATTTGTCAATCTCTACGTCATATCTATGAAAAATATTATTAGGTAGGTATTTGAATTTACAAATCATCAAAAAGTGATGAAAAATGAAGATTAAAGTCACTAGAGAATATTTATGTTTTTATCAGTGCCAACACTGCCAACCATAACGAATCTTAGTTTTGGCGTCAGGAGTAGCAAACAACTGGTTATATTTCGGCTATGATTTGGAATTTAGAATAGCACTACAACCATAATTATTACCTGTTCATAGAAAGAGCATAATTTTTAGTCGCTTTATTAGATAGCGCATGACAAGATATAGCAGCCCACATAGGTATAGACTAGGTAGGTACTACTTTCTAGCATTCTAAATAGGTAATTGGTTTAAAATCTATTGTTTATAGGTCAATAAAATTATAATAGGACGTAAACAAAGCCGCAGACAAGAGATAACCTAAATAATAAAAATGTTTTTCACCCCTGCTATCAACTGATTGAACTGTCAGTGGTTTGTTAGTAAATATTGTATCTTGAGTTTGGCCAGAGTATGTACATAGGCCGGCGTCTACACTATATAAACCAGAAATCAACCGTTAAGATAACTTTGTTTCTCGTTTTTAAAAGTACTAAGGCAAGAACAAAATCTGGAATCAGAATCAGAACTTCATTAGATATGTGCCTAGATAATTGAACGCTAAATCCAACATCTATCAGTTATTTTAGACCAAAATTGCAAATTACCCTTTTTGTTAGGTAAGTATATATTATCTTATCTATTATATTTTTTTGTCAGTTTCAAGACCGTGCGTCGGTCGTCGTCGTGGCATTCTAATGCTATGTCCAGCAGTGGACTTCCACAAGCTGATGATGATGATGACTCGTTTTAAAATAAATTGTAGCTCACCTATTGGTAAGTAATTAAGTATTAGGAAAACATTGATTAAAAACCTCACTATAAATAAACGTACCTACTCCGCAAGCGATTAAAATTAGGTCAGTATTACAAATTAAATTCCCGAGTGAACAGAATGTTATAGTCGACAGACAACAGATGGCAGCGTTCATAATTTCAACGGATTCGCCTTGGAGTAGCGCTGCGCAGATATATCGATTGGGTGAACACCCGTCGGTATTTACACGAGCAAAAATATCACGCAGAGTTACATGAAAATTTAAGAAATCTAGCCTCATAATTGTGTTTTTCTTTAACAGATCGACACAATAATTCAGTGCGCAACTATGAGTATTTTATGAACTCCAAATACTAAGCGTTTCTGCAATTCGTAATCGTAAAGTAATAGTTACCCGGTCGCTAGTCTGGCAACACACTGATGTCTATGAATTTGACCCCGAAGCTCGTGTCCGGAGCAGAAGGAGAGTGTGGTGCAGGGCTAGGCCCTTCGTTTTTCATCTTCATCCTATAAAATATTGTATAAAATGGGCACATAATCGGTAAATAAGTTATTTTTACGCTCTTATCTGTTATTATATTGTTGTAAACGTAGAATGGGCTCAAACGCTGCCATTGGAATTACATCGCAAACTATTCTTTCGAGTGCTAATGCCAAGAAAATCGTCTAAAGTCGCGCAATAGTCATTTTATTACTATACAATTTAATACAGTGTTATTTTTAACATACGTTTGTGACTTTATAAGTAAAATTTTGCGGATGCTTCAAATAAGATTCTAGACATTTGTGAAATTAAATGGATCATGATGTCCTCGGGATTTCGGTGAATGTGCTGAGACAATGGTGTACCTATCGATTATTTTGCGCAAACTAAATGTCATCCCGGTGCCGTTGTGTTAATATTAGAAGCCTGTTTGTGACCACGATTACTATTGTCTAGCTAGGCATCAACGCGTTTTATAATAAGCATGCAGAACTTCAATTTAGTTTGAGTGACCGAAATAGTGTCGCTGAGTCTCCTTAGTGTGAATTTCATCCGCTCTTTGACAATATCTATTTTCTGAACATTTCATGTGAAGATAGGAATAGTTTGAATACTAAAATATTTTTCTGTGATGTGTTAATTTGTAAAAATATTGATTTGACACGCTCAAATGTAGGTTCACCGCACCATCATGCGATAGGTAATACATAAATGCAACAAAAATATACAACAAAAACATTTGTAAGTTACCTTTTACAAGGAACGATATCTGTAAATTTAAGAAAATTTTGGTGCCTTAATTCATAAACAGCTTTTAGCGACTAATTTAATTTTAATAGTGATGGTTTCTTTTTTAATCAGGGTTAAATCTAGGGTTAGGTCTTCGTTAAATCTAGGTTGCCATAAAATAATATTATGAAAATAATTAGACTTAGGTACCTACCAATAATCTTTAGGAAAACCTAATTACTTTTGACTTAAATTATTTAACTCGCTCGGACTACTCCTAATAATTGCTTTTAATTGACTTTAGTAGTTTGAGCACTAGAAACGTCAATCATTTAATGGATATTTGTTTATTGTTACAGTTCCCTACCAAAAGTGAAGTTTTGTGCTCAAAGTCAAGGCAGTAAATTTTTCTTCTCAAAACTTCCAAGTAAGTACGTTTTCACAATGTCTAATAATCCAAATCGTGAAAGTGTCAGTACTCGGTTTTCGGACAATTACGACTTGAAGGAGGAACTAGGAAAAGGTGCATTTTCAATTGTTAGAAGAGCGGTTCAAAAGTCAACCGGTTATGAATTTGCTGCAAAAATTATCAACACTAAGAAGCTTTCGGCTAGAGATTTCCAAAAGTTGGAAAGAGAAGCTCGAATTTGTCGGAAACTCCAGCACCCCAACATTGTTAGGCTACATGATTCCATTCAAGAAGAACATTTTCACTACCTCGTGTTCGACTTGGTAACCGGTGGTGAATTATTTGAAGACATCGTAGCTCGAGAATTTTATTCTGAAGCAGACGCATCTCACTGTATACAACAAATTCTGGAATCCGTTCACCACTGTCACCATAACGGAGTTGTACATAGAGATTTGAAGCCAGAAAATCTTCTGTTAGCCAGCAAGGCCAAGGGCGCCGCTGTTAAACTGGCAGATTTTGGATTAGCTATCGAAGTTCAAGGAGAGCAACAAGCGTGGTTTGGATTTGCTGGAACTCCAGGCTACCTATCACCTGAAGTACTTAAAAAAGAGCCATACGGCAAACCCGTTGATATCTGGGCGTGCGGAGTGATTCTGTATATTCTACTCGTTGGATATCCACCTTTTTGGGATGAAGACCAACACCGACTTTACGGTCAAATTAAAGCTGGTGCTTATGACTATCCTTCACCTGAATGGGACACTGTTACACCGGAAGCTAAGAGCCTCATCAACCAAATGCTAACGGTTAACCCAAGCAAGAGGATCACCGCCTCGGAGGCTTTGAAGCACCCATGGATCTGCCACCGCGAGCGTGTGGCTTCTGTCATGCACAGACAAGAAACAGTAGATTGCTTGAAGAAATTCAACGCTCGTCGCAAGCTCAAAGGCGCTATTTTGACAACAATGCTTGCTACGCGCAACTTCTCTGGCAAGTCGATGGTGAATAAGAAAGGTGACGGGTCACAAGTAAAAGAGTCGACCGATAGCAGTACTACGTTGGAAGATGATGATCTGGAAAAAGATAAGAAGGGAGTGGATCGGGCATGCACCGTTATCTCTAAGGAACATGACGATGAAGCGCTCACAAAAGCAGATTCTTTCGGAAAAGCTCGCGGCGATAGCAACGCCTCTTTGCGACGAGCTGAAGTGATTAAAGTTACTGAAGTGCTTATCGATGCCATTTACAATGGAGACTTCGAGACGTATTCCAAATTATGTGATCCTAATGTAACTGCATTTGATCCTGAAGCTTTAGGCAATTTAGTTGAAGGAGTAGAATTTCATAAATTCTTTATTGATAATACTCCGTCTCAACTAAAAACCAACACGACGATTTTGAATCCCAGAGTGCACCTTCTCGGAGACGATGTCGCTGTAATAGCATATGTTTGCGTAACACAAAGTGTGGACGCCGAGGGAAGACGAGCTACAAACCAGTCACAGGAAACGCGCATTTGGCACAAACGCCACAACAAGTGGACAGCAATACATTTCCATCGCTCCTAACTAGGATCTTCTAATGCCCAAATTCCAACGTCAGAGGATGGTGATCTTAAGAAGCAAGTCGTTCCCTGTGAAAATGCTTTGGTATGATTGAGATCACACTAATCCTCAACGCTGTTACGAAGAAATGTATTATCTAAATCTGCTAAAATTACACGAATTTTATTAGAATTCTTTGTAATCCAAAAAATTTAGTTAAATACTTATTAGGTAAATGTTATCTACACCAGTATAAGCAATTTGAAATTCATTCTTGTCCGTTTAATATTCGATAACTTTATAAATTAAAAGAGCATTAATACGTGGCTAAAATGTGATACAGTTTAATTCAATGCTTTGCGCTAGTTTTAGTAGAGTGTATAAAATTCTGATCTCGGCCACAATCGAAGATTGTCAACGAATTCAAAGCACATTGTTGCTGACCATAAAAAATCTCAGAATCAGATCTGATCTTCTCTGTAAGTAAATTGAGCTAATACTTTCAAGATTTAGAATTATTAGCACATTTCTCA
Organism: Epirrita christyi; assembly: GCA_951392215.1. Taxonomy (NCBI): domain Eukaryota; kingdom Metazoa; phylum Arthropoda; class Insecta; order Lepidoptera; family Geometridae; genus Epirrita; species Epirrita christyi. The sequence goes on along the minus strand of OX595839.1, from coordinate 6,259,045 downwards.
ATAAGTCTCTCTACATTTTTAACTATGAATGTTTTGTCGTGCTTAAAATGGTGTTCTATTTGTTATCAAATACCTAGCTAGTAAGGTTTAAGTAACGAAATTATGCAGTTATTGGCACTACGCATCTAGAAGTATCGAAGAACGAGAGCTCTTCTAGTAGTAGGTATCTAATTTATTGGAAGTTGTTTGATCTATGTATAGAAGTACCTATTGAGTTAGTTCCTTCTCTACATTATTGTATTATCTAACTTAGCGCAGTTTTTCCTAACATTATAATTTAGGTGAATTATATCAATTTTGTCAATTTTAGATTTTAAATGTTAATATTATTGTATTATACGCGTTGCTTTTCTGAAGATTTATCAGACATTTCAAAATATGTACCTATTGTTTCATATTAACACACTGCTATTAAACTTTCGTAGATTGGGTTTTGTACCTGAACGTTTAATGTGGAAAGTAAAGGTTAGTTGCAAATTTGAAAGTGAAAACTGTGCAAGTGGGTGTGGTATGTTAGTTGGTACTCGAATTGTCGAGAGGAGCTTCGTCAACCGTGATATTAATTATTGTATACTTAAAGTAGTGTTTGTTGCACAGTTTCATTTTTGAAATGTGCCTAACTTGTCGATCTACACAACTAAATGTTTGTGCAGTAATTTCAATATTTCCTATACTTAAATATTATTAGATATAAAATAATCAAAATAAATAATTACTTAAGTATATCTTTTACTGTGTCTTATATTATTTTGTAACATAATTCTGGTGCATAATATAACAAGCAAAGGTTACTTTTACTTGAACACCATAATGTCCTAGAAAAATTGTTACTTACCAACTTATGAAGTTTTATACTTAACGATAGTATTTCACTGTATCCAAAGTACCTACGTAGAACTGTGCCATTATAATTGACTTCAGTGCCAATAACTGTAAAACTAAAAATGTATTCTAGTCTTTATTGTTACCTACGCATATTTAGTATTTAATCGTCATTAAAACATAATTTTGAGAAATATATGTACTTATATAGATATTTACGTACATTGTGTACTTAGGTACATAGATATTGGTTTTGCACATTGTATGTTCTGTCTTCAAACCTTAATAAAATTCTTCAAAAATGAGGAAGTTTATCAAGTAGGTCATTTTGAAATGTTTTTTTTAAGTAACTGGCTTTCTAATGTTGTAGTTTAGAGCTGCGTTTATTGGGCACAGTAGGTGATAGGATAGTACTGTGTGCATAACAGCTAGATAATCATAGCCACCTAACGCCTGCAAAGCTCTCGTGCGAACAGCCTATAGTTACCACATAGATCTAGTTTGTTGTGTTTCATATTTTATGTTATACCTAATGGAAAATACAGTAAACGATTGTTTTGTAACGAACGACAGTCTCCTTATCCTTGATTATTTCTTGTTTAAGGAGGTGCCAGTAAGTAGGTAATCAAAAAGACATGCCAGCCAATATAGGAGATAACAATAGATAGGTAGGTACGTACCTAACTTTTCAAAACAAGATAAGTAGGTACTTATACAAAATTAATGTGTCCTTTATCTTCCAGATCTCTTTACAAAGTTCACAAAGACAGTAATATTTTAAGAAAGTGTCTCTCGTCTTCCTTGCAACGTTCTCGTACAACATTACTTGAGACATCTATAAGTACAATCTTTAACTTGAATTTTTCTATTTCTAAATTATTCTGCTCTCCACTAATTGTGAATAGTGCACATTTACCAGTTTGCATACATTTATCTCACGGGCTTTTTACATTTAGGGGAGCTTTTTAAATAGTATTTCGACTTTTTCAATTGGCTGCTATTTTATTACTATCGTAACAATAATTCAAATAGTTTATCATTCATGTTAATATGTACTTAATTAATCATCTACTGCCATGTAACCATTTGTATACCTACTAAAAATGAAGGCTTATTAAAAAACCTGAGCTCAAGGAATGACTATTAGAAGTGGAACTTGGGTGTGTGCGCACTGTTATCCTACCAAATGGTTTCATGGTGTTAAAATAAATTTGAATAAGGGTGCAGTGCAATATGAAGTCTTTTGAAATTAGATTAATAATTATGTTGTTTGTGTCTCATTCTTATATTAATGTTTATGGCATGTACTTTTAACTAATATGCTGGTAATTTTAATAGTATTAAAACCTTTTATCTAGTAAATAATTGCTTTCTAACAAATTTTCAAAGCAAATATACTTGTCTTAATGTTGCAAATTATGTTATTTTTTAAGTCAATATCAGTTTTATTGAAGTCACTAGGGTGTATTTACATTGATGAATATGAAAATGTGTAGCAAAATGAAGAACTAATTGCTCCTTTCCCTAGGTATGTGGTTGAGATTGTTTTTTAGTAAGAGTTTATTACCTACCAAAGTATTTTGTAATGCACCGACAATCATTTAGAACTTTTTCTTAATTAATGATGAGCTAAGTTTGTGGTAATTTCCATATTATGTGGTAGTGTAGGTGTATTGAAGAGTTGTCAGTATAATTGTATTTGACATAATTTCTTGAACCTCTGCATTGCCGATTATCATGTAAATTTCTCTAAAATAAAGTTCTTTTGATCTATTAAAAAAATTAATTTATTACCTCACAAGAAGCGGATCATTAAACCTATGAATAATTAGCATAATATACTACTAAATACAAGTCTACTTACATAATTTACGTCGCAATCAGCTGATTAATCTACATACTTATTTATACTATACATATGTAGTTATTATAATCTAATTTACAGTGTCTACATACAAGCTGAAACTATTACCTTAATTAAGAGATGTCCAATAGCTTCATTTTTGTGTGAACTCTTTTGCACCCATCAACAGTGGCATCAAAATACTTCAATATCTTTCTCAATTCCTCATCAGTGATTTTTCTATGTCCTAATTCAGTTTCAATACATTTCCGAATATGCTCTTCAGTCAGTGTTTCAAATCTGATTATCTTTTTATAAGCCTTGATTTGTTTCAAATTATCCATAATTTTAGTAAGAAAAGATTCATCACATTTTCTTTTAAAATCATTGGCAGTATCACAATTATAAATAAGTAGGACAGTCACACCTTTTTCTAAAATTTCACTCTTTGTTATGAGATTGGCAATGTGAACTTTGACATCCCAGTCATTGGGGCTCAGGTCATCGACAATGATAATGGAGCTCTGACAAACAGTGAGGCCAACCATAAAATCTGTAGTAAAAGTGTCCATAAAACTAGGCATTGTGTAGTGATAAACATTGGAGTAGTGTCCTGCATGTTCCAATAATGTTGAGGCCGCAAAGGTCTTCCCCACACCAGTACTTCCATAGAGAATCAGTATTTTTCTACTTTCATTCACACTAAGACCTTTAATCATCCCATCAATTGCCTTTGTCTGGCCGTACAACTTAGAGGAAAGTCTCTGTCTCAACTTATCCACATTGATGTCATCACTACACTGGATGGTCAATAACTGGTAAGCTATTACTGAGAGGAGCAACACTATTCCAGCACAAACAACTTTAACTTTAATTGTGGTATTGGTACTCGCTGTTTCCTTTAGCATGTTGATGTGAAACTTTTTGATGTTAGTTGTGTGGGGAGTTATGTTGTTGCCATGACGTGGAGTTTCGGTTGCCTCGGCCTGAGTTTGAATAGGAGCAGACTTGACACTATTGTTAATTTTCCTTATGAACTCGGTAATTTCATTGGTAGACTCATTGAAAGATACATCTATGTCCATAGCTCCATAGCTAGAATGGGCACTTAGATCTATGTCCATTGGCTCGAAACTTATGTTAGGTTGGTCCATATTGTAGTTAACAGATAGTATTCGCCAGGGATAAAAACAAAATCTATTTCAGTTGTACACCGTACCTCCTGCAAAGACGATTGTTTACGTCTTCAAGATCTTAGATGAAAAATACTGCCCTGCAGAAAAGAAAAAAGGGATAGATTAGGCGATTTTCCAATGAAACTAAATATAAAATAGTGTGAATGATTGTTATTTATTACTTACTATTATTAAAATCCGTTGCCTTCTACCCAAATAGAATGAGAATGAGAAATATTTTTCAAATTTTCACATCAAAACAAACACAATCCAACACGTGACGTGACATGACAACACGAACAAAACAACACACACACACGATGCGTGTCACGCGTAATAGCTTCTTTTTTTTAATAAAAAAAATATCAGGCATCTGAGGGATATCTCATTATTACATGAATAGGTAATAGCCACACACTAGTTCGAAACGAAAACAGTTTAATACGCGTACGCGTACACCACAGATAATACATTTGTCAATTTTGGCAGCTAGAGTTGAGCCTAAGTTGGGTTAAATGGGGTTGGAATAAGGTTTCAGAAATCTTCGCTTCGGGCAAAAACAGTAAGATAATATCTTAGTACGCGTACACCACAGTTTACAATCTTGGCAGCTAAAGCAATAAAGCAATCCTGTCCTGAGGATAGAGTTGAGTCAGCGCCATCTATCGAACCGATTTGAACTACTTTTTTTTATCGAAGATGAAAAGCCCTCATTTTGACAGCTAGAGTTGAGTCAGCGCCATCTGTCGAACCAATCCGAACTACTTTTTTTTGTAACCAAAAATCAAAAGCCCTCATTGAATCGATTTCCTAGTCTTGATATTCAAATGAAACGCAGGATGCTTGCAAATACTAGCCATTTCTGACAAACCAAGGTTCAATGACAAGGACAGCGAAACATTGAATGCCAGGAATATACTGCGAACACTGGACCTGAGAAAGAACACGTCTGAACCAGACTGAATACATTTTCTGAAGTACTACCCCATTCATAATCATTTTTTAAATCTATTTTACTATAGTTAAATTAAATTCTGTATTGTTCTCTCTGGTGTAAAACGGTAGGTAGGTACATAGTTAGTTTAAATTCCGGTAGATGGCGGTGACTCGATATGGTTGTGTCCTCTGAAGATTTTGCAAAAGCACCACCAGAGAACAAATTATCTTTGTTTTCTCTTTTTTTTTTTCCAAGTTTTGCGTTGCGATTCCAAAGCTTGGTAAACGGTTTTTCAAGTCTACTATAGACCTGTCTACTTGTTCCAGCTCAACAATAACAACAAAAAATTACAAAAATAACGTAACACTTACAAATATACCAGAATTTTAACAAAAACTTTACGTAGATACTTACTTTACTTCACCAACGAACAGCATGAGCGAGTGAAGTCAGTGACACTGACAGTTGGTGGCTGACCGACAAAATTTAGACAACCATATCTGGACTGCGCCGTGACTGCGCCATTTATGCATGGATTTAGAACTATTTTCTTTCAGTTGTCAGAAAACTTCCCATTGGTTCGATAGATGCAGATAGATAGCGCTGACGATTGTGAAATCTGTGGTGTACGAAAAAAAGCTATTCTAACTAATCTGTGGCTATTAGTCATGATATTATTCTGATTGTGTTTGCTTCTTGAGTGTGCGCTAGTGATTTTGTGGTGTTTTTAGAAGTAGGCAAAAACAAATTTGGTACCTACCACGAAACGAAAAATTTATTAGTACGTTGTTGACATTTAATTTTATTTCGACACTTGACAGCTACGTACAGAGCAGCGCCATCTATTTTCAACGCCGAATGCATGATTTGAAACGGCCGTGAAAACCCCTCCCTCATTCCTTAGATTCCTTTAGGAGTGGAGTAATTTTTGCTCAAGCTAGAAAAAAAAACTTACGGGGTGGGGTGGGAGTCACTACTAGTCTTGGGTAGCACGCACTTTTTTCGCGAGGATCGTGCGAGGTACTCATTGTGACAAGTGTGGCAGCACATTGTGCTAACACAATTGAGGCGAGCCTCGCGAGTATAACTCGCACGTGTGTTCTTTCTCTGCGACCGACTGCCTCACACGAACGCACAGGGTCGCCATCGCGTCACTTCGTGTTTCGTCGGAAAAATTTTGCAGAAGAAGTTCAAGAAATTCAAATTGTAGTTGTTTAGAATATAATCATATCTAACAAGTACCTACCTACATCTACACTACAAAACAAAGTCTTATTAGTAATAATATCATATTATTACAAATAAGACTTTGTTTTGTAGTGTTTATATACTGGTAATTAAAATTTATCTTGGCTGTTTTATTTGGTTTGATTTTCAAATATTAAGTTCTATACCTTATTATACCATTTCGGATAGCGGGAGTTTTAAATAAAAAATAAAATTTTTATCTATTGTGCTTTGTAAATTTAAACTTTAAATAATAAAATTAGGTAATCAAAATTAAACACCACCACAACCATCAATCAATCAACCACATGCTCCAAGATCAACCAGCCAAGCCAGTCAGTCAAGTCAAGCCACAACACGAATGAGAATGACACAGACGTCAAGCACGATACTGACTGACAGCACAGTGAGTGAGGCAGGCTGCCTTCCCACTCGCCTCAATGCACAATACACAATATACACATCAAGCAGCACATCAAAATTGTGGTAGCACGATTTGAAAAATTGTGCGAGGGCCTCTTTTGAGAAAGTTTGTAGATACAATCGTGCTGGCACGTGTGCTGAGGACCCACCTTTAGTCACTACAATAAAATATATAATTCGTCCAAGCATTACATGATCATTACTATTATTAGGTATGCGTTAGTATACTAGTCTGTCTGTGGGAGTGTGTGTGGTCTCTATCACTAATCATTACATTTACATTACTGCCTGCTACTGGCTACCTTTCTATAAATTCTCTAAGCTGGCTACACTTTTTTTTGAATGCTTCAAAAATCAACGTTGTTTTCGAAATAAAATAACTAAATAATGTGCGACAAAAATGATTGCCCAAGATTTATCAATAAAACTACACCTCCTCCTTCAAACAGAAAAATTCGTAACCCATTTGATAAAGAGCTAATTGATTCGCTCCACAAGCCATTATGCAGGTAAGTCTTATTTCCAGAATTACACAATTTTATGTGGTATATTGTGCGCTTGCTGGGGGAGGCAGGAGCATTATTGATTTCTTTAAAATACGTTTGTTTGGGCAGTCCGGGAATGTGCAAAGTTTACAAGAAGAAGAACACTGGTGCGTTTCGATGGGACATAGACCAGCATTGCACACTGGTCCCTGCAGACATCGTACCTTGCAACAGCCAGTTTGAACCATCACCTGATCCTGCGCTGGAGAAAATAGCTGAAGAAGCCACAGAGAAGTACACAAACAACTATAAATTTATTGTCCTGTTCACATACTTACCTCTTAGGTCTAGCTAGCTGTACAACCCACTGTTTGACTGTCTGATTATAAAATAAAACCTACCTATGATTATAGGCAGGTTAGGTATTATAGGTAGGTCTTGAGTCAGCAAAAAAACAGGCCTAGGTACGTCCAGGCCTGGTCAAACTTGAGTCCAGATATTATGTACATACCTATCTCAGACTACAATATGAAGAACTCGGGGACTCACAAAAACTCGGGTGTAAGGGAAAGCATCTATTAAATCAATATTATTGCTTGCTACTCTACAAATAAACACTAGGCTGGCTAGTAATAACTATTCCCAGCTAATAAACTCTTGACTTCTGTATAATATGAAAAGGCTGCTCTGCCTTTAAATCAGTAGCAAATTTATAATATTCAGTAATCTATGCAACATAGCTTTTAAGATGTCTGACATGATTTTCCAGGTTTTTCTCTCAAGAGATGGCAATGCCAAGTCCCATGGAGACATCAAAGAAGGTGAAACTACTACTGCACACATCCTGTGATGTGAGCAAAGAGACTGACTGTATCAAAGAAAATATAGTTACTAGAGATGGTAAGTTAATTATTGTTTAGATGGACTACTTTCTGAGGGTATGTGGAGCCTAGCAATATCAAGACAGCGAGTTTGTTTTGCTTAGGTATTGTGGTCCTTTCAGAGAATTTTAGGATATTTGTTCACTTAAATGAACAAACAGGCTACAGGCACCTGTCAGTACATAGCCTTAGGTAATAGATATAAAGCTTAGAAGAATTGTTTGGGTGTTCATTAATGTTCTCTCACTCTATGGCTCTAGATCTTATTTGATCTCTTATCAAATTAGACTATCAAGTAAGTAAGAGAGAGTTAGTTTGAGAAGTACAGTAAATTTTGGAAAAAATACTTAAATATTTTTTTTCTTATGAATGGCCTCACATTTCTGTTGGTTCTGTGTATTTTTCTATATATAATAAAAAATATCTATCTATGTAATGTTATTGTATTAACTATATCAGTTATCTAGTACCCATAACACAAGCTCTGCTTAGCTTGGGGCTAGATAATGTTGTGTGAATTTGTCAAGCACTTATTTATTTATAAGAAAACTCCAGATGAAACGACAAACACTTCAACGTTCTTCCTGAGAAGAAGAACTTTGGACGACCTCAGTGGCGCGGCGGGCTAAGATTTCCCTGTGACGCAGCAGGTTGCGGGTTCGATTACCGCCTCGGAACAAATATTTGTACGATCTACAAATATTTGTTCAGGGTGTTCTGGGTATTTTTCTGTATAATAAAAAAATATCTTTGTATGTAATGTATTGTTTATCTAGTACCCATAACACAAGCTCTCTTTAGCTTGAGGCTAGATAATGCTATGGGAAATGTGTCTAGCATTTATTTATTTATATAATTAAAATTATCAAAATTCAGTTTCAGCTCAAACCACACTCACACTTCCGCCTGAATTGCCACCAGAAATTGAAAATCTACTGCAACCATACTACACTTTTACACAGGTGACTAAAAAAATTACAAATAGTTAACCATTATCTTGCCGTGGTGTGTCTGGCATAAATAGATCCCTTTATCACCTCCTGTGGATGTTGTAAGAGCCAACTAAGGGATTACACCATAGGCTACCAGACACACCCAGTCCCCACCAATACTGCAATCACCGATCTGCCTGCCAAGGGTGTGATTATGGCATATCCCCCATTGCATTTTATGTAGGAGGCCTTGTCTAACAGTGGGCGTCTGATCATAGTTTTATCATATCAGCATCCGCCTGTAGCATCGCTCACGAAGTACCGGGACAAACAGTAGCCATGTGTCAATGCAGGTCATAGTCTATCACTTTCCCAAACAAATCTAATTGGTTCAGCGGTTGGGGTGTGATTGGGTAACAAGCCTTAAACTTTCGCATATAATATGTATAATGCTATCAGTTAGTTTAGTAACTTTTTTCCCACTGCTGACCATAACTCAACATGCCAGTTGCCCCCCTAGGTAACTTATAATTCTAGGAACTAGGCAGGACATACAAAGAAATCTGCATGACCTTTCACCGGGCTCTTTTCAGGGCCACCTCAAGCTGGTCTCTGACCTAAAAGCACCCTGCTTTAGGTCAGCAACAGCACCAGCTTGACTAAAAAAGAATTGCTGACATGAAATAGTATTAGTTGCATGACTTAGGATTTCTTCCTATTGACGTGCATACAGCAGATGAAACTGGTGTAGTGTTTGTTATAACAGGATGTTAATATGCTAATGGTTTTGTGATCACATATCTCCTTCAAGGAAATTTCTTATGTAACTTTTCATGCCACACATCTGTAAGAAGAGCTACAATAGATGATGGAATGCATAATAATTAAAGATTGATACTTCACAGCAGGTAAAAATTTGATTGCTACTAGGAGGCGCAGTGTACAGTGGTCCCCCTTTTGGTGGACCAGCAACATTTTAAACGTTGCAGGAAGTCGATGGATGGAGGTAGCTCAAGACCATTTGTCATGGCATTCTATGGGGGAGGTCTATGTCCATCAATCGAGTTCTACAGGCTGATTATGATGATGGTACAAAAGCAGATTGAATGTAAAAGGTTTACCTACACATCTTCTACACCTTCGATGAGTTCACTGGTCTGAAAGTAATCTAGGTGCCTACCGAGGTAATTCTGGTTATGTTTGTTTATGTTTCTTTGTTGTATTTTTTAATTTAATTTTAATTTTGTACTAGTGTAACTAGTACAAAAGTAGTAGTAGTAGTAGGTGTGTACCTACTTTCTACGCTGTTTATGGTTTTTTAACTTTTTTTATTGACGTGTACTTTTTTGTATGAATAAATGACTATCTGACTATCTGACTATCAGGTATTACCGAGATTTAATCCCTTTGAGTCACAAGGCTACCAGCACTCTTCTCTTCTAATTCTCTCTATAATGTCTAAACAACTTTGTTATTCAACTTTGTTTGTTGTGTCTCTGGTTCTTTTTTGGTGAGTGGTAATTTTGATTCATGTTGGCCCAGAAAATGGCCTTAGACCGATGGTCTTTTTAGATAGATTCAGCTTACTTTGCAGGAGGTTTCATTCATTCACAGAGACTCATTTCGTACACACAGAGGCTCCTTTCATGCTCACAGAAGCCTCTTTCATGCATACAGAGGCACCATTCATGCACACAGAGGCTCTTTATGCACACAAAGGCTCTTTTTATGCACATGGAGGCCTCGTTCATGCACACAAAGGCTCTATATGCACACAAAGGCTTCTTTTACGCACACGGAGGCTTCTTTTGTGTACACAGTGGCTCCATTCATGCACTATATCCTAAAATGTGAACCGACTTCACTACCATATTTCAGGATCAGGACATTTCTGACAGCTTTGAGATCACAGCCAATGGGTCCCTCAGGCGGAAGCTGTACTTCGATGAGCACAGCGACATAGAGCATTATGACTCTGAACAGACTGATGACGAGATTCCGGAACCGCGGCCACCTTCCAGTTTTGAAGCTCACATGCCTATTGTGTTCAGTCCGGACTTGGTAAGAGCCATTCCACAACTAGAGTAGGGACACACTCACACAACACCTCAGAACGGCAACAGAATTTACGTGATTTAAAAATAGATAAAACATACCAATGAAAGCCCGTTCTTTTTCATGCATTTTCATTTTCATGATTCATTTGGATTTATTTTCATAAAACCATTTTGTTACGGAACTCCATAGAAACGTTATTGAAAGGAATTGTATGCGTGTCCTTACTGTATAGTTTTTGTGTGCACCATAGGAGACCATTACTTAGTTTGTAGGACTTAAACCGTAGGTTTAAAAAACTTTATTGAGGACACAATGTAAGATATACACTTAATATAGTGTATATCTTACATTGTGTCCTCAATAAAGTTTTTTTCATTTCATTAAGTATAATTATAGGTACTAGCAGATGGTGCTCCAATTGATGTTAAGTGGCCTCTGCCTATTATCATGTCCACAAAGGACGCCCATCACCCTAAGGCATATAATTGAAAAGCCTCATTTGTTTGTAATTTCACCGGCACCCTATACCTTTCAAACTAGAATACAGCTATGTTGCTTGACCAATTTTGGCAGTGTACTGGGAAAGTTAGTCAATGGGTCCCTGAGATGGAAGCTTACCGTCGATCAGTAGATAAAATGGGCATTACGAGTTTGAACAGACTGGTTATGAGATCGTTCAGCAGCGACTATTTCCATCTTTGAGGCAAGTGCAGGTTGAACAAAATAATTGAATCTATTTTTTTCAGGCTGGCCTTGTTAGTTACCCAAAGAGCCATTTCACTGTAAGAGCTTAGGACATGCATTTGGTTGTTAGAGGGACCGATGGCATCGCAGGAAGTCGTTGGATGGAGGCGGCTCAATAACGTTTGTTGTAGCAATCTAAGTGAAGGTATATGTCCAGCAGTTGACATCAACTGGCTGATGATGATAAAACAGCAAAACGAAGAGGCAGGACAAGCCAGTTCCTCTTGATGTTTTCTATTTTTGTTTATAGAATAGAATATAAAATACTTAATATAAGTACCTACACCTTAAGATAAGTACCTAATAAAAAACAACAAATTTTAACATGGTACCTAATTAAAAGTAGGGCAGTTTTATCGCTTATATGTATTTATTTGTATGTATGTTGTGTATATCATCATAGTAGAAACACATTTTATAGCGCAAATACTTTTTGTTGTAACTTTTTGATGTACATCATGTATTTATGCTACAGTAATTCTAACTCGTGTACGAGTTATTATCTTCCATTGCACTCAATGCCTTGTCATTTTGGCTGGTGATGATGATGATGTTGTTGTGCACGGTAGGAGCCTCTGCGAGGCGCACTAATCCTTTTACCACACGGTTCTCTTACCGTTGGTCACTTAGCCCCTTTTTAACCGACTTCCCAAAAAAGGAGGAGGTTCTCAATTCGGTTGTATTTTTTTTTTTTTTTGTATATTTGTTACCGCATATCTCCGGCGTTTATGAACCGATTTGAAAAATTCTTTTTTTATTTGAATAGATATACTTCCAGATTGGTCCCATTTTTTTCAGAATGCAGTTCTGATGATGGGATCCATGAGGAATTGAGGGAACTCCTCAAATATTGTAGGCATACAGGCGATTTTGATATTTTAAGCAACAAACCAAGCATTTGCATTCAAAAAGTATCATAATCCTTTCACCACTATGATTCTTTCATCATTTTTTTTTCATCCAAATATTTAGTCGAATACAATGGCGGAAGTCGGTTTTTTAAATGAAAAGTTATCAGGGCCACTATATCCCAAGCTGGTCTCTGACAAGCCTCATTATTGTTTAATGAACTGGTAATCGCATTGAATTACGATTTCGCAGTACATTGCGTAGCATGCTTAAGCTTACTGTCACAAGCAGAAATATTCAAAGCATAAAGAGCAATGTACAAAAAAATCGGAATCGAAAGGTTTATCAGTTCTTTAGCTAATAAAGGGACTGGTTGGCCAAGAAAATACCGGTGACACGACGTACTATATAGTTTGTAATGTGTTCTAGCTGGGTTTCAAAAAAGGCTCAGCTAGAACACTGTTATGGTAACCCATTTCTATAAACCTACTATTTAAACAATTTCTGAAACTGTTGTTGCGTGATTTTATCCCACACAGAGTCAAAACTACGCCACAAAAGGAATGAAGCGCACTTTCGGAACTCCACTCAAGAAGGGTCCATCCACCAGCGGCAAGCAGTACCGGAACAAAATCCTCGACGTGGTGGATTTCGGCGAGCCATGCTTCAGCCCCATAGAGTTCCGGACGCCGACACGGAACCTGAACTCTGCAACGTCGTCGTCTCTCGCGTCCGGTTCTATCTCACCCGTCACTAAAACCGTGTCTAGTGATGACGAGGTATGCAGTACATAATTTGATTTGATTAGAATTATTATTATCTTTATACGTGTATCAAAATACCCCCTTAACCCCGAGGGGGCGGGGGCTGTTTATTTGACCGCTATGCGTGAACTGAATGCTATAATAATAAGGCAGCCCCATGTTGTGTTAGGTACATTTCTGGAGGATAGTTTAACGAGACATTTCTTGAATAAAAACTTCAAAATGTATAAAGTCGAAGACCTAGAGTTGTTTGCTATAACGTGTGGAATACCCAGCCCGCGAGCTTATAGGGGTATATTGATACACATTGTATAAAACCCAAGAGACACCTACAAGTCCTGATCCGACACTAGGATTCCCGTGTTCTATCAGAAACTACGAGTACCATGGTACCACAACACCCAGAAACGAATATTTGCAAAACTACTAATACTAATCTGGGGTAAGATTGCTAAATAACTCCAAACCACTTAGGAGTGGGTAGGATTGCTGATGTGCAATTTTTTACTGTTTGATTTCACTTAAATGGCTTTAGTAGCAATTACAAGTAATTTTCTTCTACTCAAACATGGCCATCAATCAATAAAAGCAAAACCCCGTTATATTGATATCTGTAATATGTAAATATCTGTTATTACTTACAGAAAAACAACTTCACCTCACCCGAATCCGAGGCCATGGCTATTTGTTTGAACTGTGTGGCGTGCGAGGGAAATAAAGAAAAGAAGGGTCCATGTTTCTGCAAAATTACCCCAAATAAAATAATCCTCAAACGGAGTGCATCGCTCAAGGACACACCACCCCGGAGTAGAAATGGGTCCATTTCTGAGAAGCGCAGCTTGAGTATGTCTAGTTTACATCGCAGTAAGTCTGTTCAGAAGCTCGACTTTAGTATGGACATGAGCATCGATGGATCACTTCTAGACCACTCCAGAGGTATGTTTTTTTTTATTGTTTGTTACTGGAAACACCCGATTATTGTCAAAACTTGTACTTTCATGAACATTGTTTTTACATTATGGACAATCAGTGGGGTTTGCAAGAAAAATATTTACTGAATTTATTACATAAAACCACAGTCTGCCTCTGACTACCCCTAAGTAGATGTCTACACGGTAGAGTGAGTAAGATCTGAGGATATCCTTCATGGGGATTAGATTGTAAACCTATAATTTGATGTCTGTAACTACCATTAAGGCATAAAAAGCCTAAAACAAACTATCGGACGCGACCTAAGTGGTGACTGTCAGCCGCTACTTATACAGTATGCACAAAGTCTAACCCCCTTATTCATAATCATATTTTAAACCTATTTTAGTTAAAATAGCCTCTCACGAGCCAAGCAACAACCGTAGAGCGTCGGAAGGATACGATTGTATCCGTCAAAATGTAAAAAAAAACAAAATTGGACTTTATTGAAACTAGCGCAAAATCTAGAGAATTCTTCTTCTTCTTCTCGTGATTCTAACATTTAAACGAAATCGAGCCATGTGGATCGGCTGATATCTTTTGTTTTGTTCTCTCTGATGTAAAATGACATACGTCAAAACAAGACAAAAGGTATTTTAGCTATCAAAGGTTTTAAAAATTGATTATGAATATGATGGGTATCTAACAAACAATTGACACTGACGTATGTTGTAGTGTACCACGGATTTTGTATGGAGACTGACGAGCGCCCCTTGCGTACACTTTGCGAACCTCAATTTCACTGCCCCTTATTCTTTCAGCCGATTCAGAATTTCATGCGGTCGAAGACAAAGAGGCCAATTGGTCTATTGTAGAGGAATCAACCATCCAGAATTTAGTCAAATCCGAATCATTCACGACTCAGTTAAACGAAATACAATCGTCAACCAAGTTACATAGTGTGAATTTGAATATGCTAGATGACACCCGGATCAAGGGAAAGAGCAAAAACACCATGATATCCCAAGAAGTTTGCAAAATCCGTGCCTCTGCGATGCTTAGTCCGTTACACATGTCCTTAGATGGTAGTCTAATAGATGTGTCTGATAACCCACTAAGTTTGGAAGATAAGAAGATAGATTTTAACACTGTTGATCTCAAATTCTTGACTGAAAACGTATCTCAATTCAACTACACCGCCAGCAATGCGACTAAAGTTGGCGATGATGCTTCTACTAGTTTTAAAAGGGTGGACAGTGGGTTTAATGAGAATACGTTCTATGCTAATGCGTCTAGTTATTATGAAAGTGCCATAAAACCGTCTGAACTGACTGTGACGAATGTATCTAACAATAAGACTGCATTGAAAGAGATATCTAATGTTAACTGGATGAGGGTAGATAGTGGATTCAAAGATGAGAATTCCACAGATAGTATGCATTTTTATAACGCTAGTGAAAACGTGTCTAAGAAACTCCCAAGTTACCACATCTCAGAGGCCAAGCTAGATTGTAAGGAGAACTCTGAAGACTTTGACAGGTTCCTAGTGCAATCCAACAAAAACGAGGCGATGTCAATGTCTGAAATTTTCTCTGATGATTTGACATTCAATTGCAACTTTTCCTCGACCCCATCCAAGAAGAAAACTCGTAAAGTTAATTCTTAATGTTGACTTTTTAGTTCTAAGCTATTTTAATAATTATGAATTTTATAATGCATTTATTATGTTAATAAGCAATATAGTTAATTTTTTATGTTAATCCATTATTTTTTGGATAGTTTTATAGGCGGGTTTTGTGTAACTGACTAGAATAATTTTGCATGAAATTTTCATTTTAACTTATGATTGATTTTACTTGAGTCACGTGAAAATAATAAAATTTCAAGACTGAAATTCCTAGGACAGTTTTTTATTACGAAATTCAAAAGACTCAGTAAATTTTTACAAAAATAAAAAACCCCCATACTTTTTTTTATGGTCATCACCCTGTCGTGATTGGATGTTTAAGCTTATATTCGAATATAGATAGATATATTATATCTTTATTGAACACCAACAAATAGAGTAACAAAGTTTCAAATCAGAGGTACAATGGGCGGTCTTATCGCTTAAGAGATCTTTTTCAGGCGACCTTTAATGTATAAAACAAATATTAACTTTTTGAAAAGTTTCTAGCTGTATAAGTACCTGGTCCTGTTGTTTCTATGCTGGTAATCAACAGCCCCCCCTGTCTGATGATGACCAGTAACAGTTTCGACGAAACTCGATATTTTGAGTGTAAATTGAAGTTTTTGAGATCCCTGCAAAAACAGAGCTGATTATCCTGGCACCAATTTCCATTAAACAAACAACAATAGGCAAAATTTACGTGCAGTTTGTGAATATGGCCGACTATAATGCGTGTCTGGATCGCTCTGGACGCGGCTAGTAAATAGTTTATTTACTACTGGAATTGTAATTTGAGAATGAAACGTAATAGTTCCGTCAATGCAATTCTATTTGTCTTTTGACCCCGTTAATTGATTGAGAACTGGGTATATTTATCACGGTATCGCGACTATTAATAACAACAATAAATTGACTAAATAAGCACAAATTGATAATATTAATGTTGTCCATACTAGAGGTTGTAGTTCCATATCCTGGTTACTATAGGAAGAGCATTTAATAAGGACAACATACGGGGGTTTTTACTTCGTTCCACGTAAACGCAGACATTTCAATACCAAGGATAAAATAGAACATTGGTCACTGAGGGGAGAGAGTGACCGATTCCCAACGAGGGTGTAGTTGTGTGTGCTTTTATCACGCGAGGTGGGAATCGCACTTGTTCCCGAGTGATAGATACATAGTTAGTTATACATTATCTGCGAGGAAAATAAAAGTACTTTTTAACATAGAATGCAAAGATCACAAGGCAATTGGCTTTTATTTTTGCGCTTTTTCACTAAAATAAGTCTGTAAAACATTTTCAGAAAAAGAAGGCACAATTTAATAGCTTTTCCACTGAAAAAATTTTTATAGGTCTTGTTATATTTATTCCTGGATTTCTCGGGCAATAGGTTCTCAATAACTGATTGGGCAGTTTCTTTTAATTCTGGCGGCGCGGCCTCATAAAATCTTCTGTATCACCAGTCACCACCTACTAGACGGCATTTCGACTATATGTGTAGTAAACATAGAGAAAATAAATACTGATAGTAAACACAAATTAAAAATACTATAAATATAATTTTTCATTTAAAAAACCGACTTCCGCCATTGTACTCGACTAAATAATTTTGGATGAAAAAAAAATTATGGAAGAACCATAGTGGTGAAAGGATTATGATACTTTCTGAATGCAAATGCTTGGTATCTTGCTGAAAATATCAAAATCGCCATATGTATCCCTACAATATTTGAGGAGTTCCCTCAATTCCTCATGGATCCCATCATCAGAACTGGATTCTGAAAAAATGGGACCAATCTGGAAGTATATCTATTCAAATAAAAAAAAGAATTTTCCAAATCGGTTCATAAACGCCGGAGATATGAGGTAACAAACATACAAAAAAAAAAAACAACCGAATTGAGAACCTCCTCCTTTTTGTGAAGTCGGTTAAAAACGAAAGAAAGCGCGACGTGCGATTTTCACTTGTTATTGCTTTTGTTAAATTAATGTTCAGAAAAAGTAAGTGGCCAGTAGTATCATGTTGCGGACTCTGTGATAAAAACTTTTTGTATTTGGGCATTACCCAAAATTAAAAATAAAACAGCACGTTATCAATGGAATTTAAATGCAATTTTTTGTATTTGGGCATTACCCAAAATTAAAAATAAAACAGCACGTTATCAATGGAATTTAAATGCGTATTGCACATATTGCGTAAATGTCAAGATGCGTATTTAAAATTAGTCAAAAAGCGTGTTGGTCATTATGCGTCAGAAGGGATTTTCCCTCTGTCCGCTTGCTCTTTCATATACTTTTCACTCCCGCACATATGTACAACAGTATGACGTACATTCTCCCTCAAAAGTTCTGAGGTACTTTCTATACCTCAGGTATAGTATAAATATATATTACTTTAATTTTTAAAATTATAGTGGTTGTTCAACTAGGTCCATAAAAACTGCAAATGTCAGGGGTTTTCATACAGCAACGATCTTGTTATTAGTTGTGGTCCATACCTTAAGGTTGTAAGATAGAAACACTGCTATCTTAACTCTCAGGCAATTAATATTGTATACTTAAACAGATAATTAGAGACTACTATCGGGACCGCGTCGTTTCAAAGTCCATCTTTGCTCACAGCTTTATTTTTAATCGGGTTTTACCAACATGTCCCGGATACAGAAAAACTTTGCATATCCCTTAAAGTTTACAGTTTGTTGTTATTGATCGCGATTGGTTTATGCAAAATATTTGACGTTTCTGGAATAGGTTTAGCTTAGGTTATAGCCTTATTTATTTTTTCAATATTATTGAGTATTGTTATTATGGGTGCAATATATAGGTACCTACCTACGACAAGGTACAGACCTCGTATGTATACACAAGTGTACCACAGGTTTCGTGCAGTAGTTAGAAGATTTTGTACTAAAATCGACAGCTTGGTAAGTTGACCAATACCTATATGCATTGTACGCAAATATGCGATAATTCTAAATCTTTGCCAAATGATAAAAGATTTGGTTGCAAATTTATGCCTAAACAAACACTCACGCTTATTGTACTAAATAATTATATCGATTGTGTAATTAAATTCACAATCGGCGAGACTTCGTGCGTCAATCGTTTTTTAACAAATAACTGTCTGTGATAACGTTGTAAACTTGTAACCTCTGTTATCGATATCCCGGAACGTCTGCGGACTTGAAGCACAGTATAGCATAAATACAGTATTGAAGCACGGTGCAAGCTTGCTAGAACCGTGCATGGCCATTGTATTCCGCGCAGCGCGGTATACGCCCGCCGGTGGCACTATTAGTCGTCCATCCATCGAAATTATGCCACACCAGTGCAATACGCTGAGACTAAAATTGACGACTAATCGCTGACTGGTCAGTGGGCCAATTTATTTAGGCATATGAAATACCTTTTGACCCGGCTAAGCTATTGCCCTGGTTTAAAAACAGCTTCACCAGTGATCATTGTTTGATATTTCCAGGTTCATTGTAACTCGCACATTAGTATTTTTATCTTTGTATTGAACCACGCGCATTCACTTATACTTTCTAGCCAAGTTTCAATACTATTTGCTTGTAATTTAAACCTTTTTAATTTAAATAAGACATGTAAGTTTATAGAATTTTTATTTCTCAAAAAAAAAAACATGTGAAGCCTAATGTGCTGTTGCATAGCGAAATGAAAGAGATAACAACTACAAAAACTAGGTGTGACTAGGTACAAACGTAGATGGATAGATTGATTTACACTTTATTGATCACAACACAGAAACAATACAAAATTATAGGTAGTGTTAATAAACGTGTGAGCGGTGCGGCATATATTTCTAACTCGCTCGCACTCGTTGCCTTTATGGAGAGTGCTATAACACTTATAGTTTGTTCATGCACGTTTCGATGAAACGGTCGATAAAATAAAATAATGTAAATAATTTTTAAATAACTTCTAATAAATAAAGAAATCAAAGATCAAATAAATACAGACCAATTTTTTAACTAATACTCAATAATTAAATCTAATTCTGTATCATCACTGTCGCTTCCATCGTCAGCCAAATTGATAACAAATCGGTCGCATAAATTAGCTTTCTTCAAATCTTCGTCAATAATTTTGTTTTTATAACTGGATCATACTACTAAGTACTACATACATGATACTCATTTTTTTATTTATTTATTTATCACAAACTAATTAGGTACAGAATTTGGTTAGTAATGTCTTAAAACCTAAGTGAGGTTTGTCTATACCCTGATTTTTAATCTTAGACATTTTTTTTAAACAATGAAATGTCAAGATATGCCCATTATAGGTACACACATGGGCATTTCTTTGTTTACAAAAAATTACTATGATTAAAAATCAGAGTATAGACACTACATTCTCGATGTTGAAGTTTCTGTCGTAATACGTAATAAAACAATAACCAATGAAATGGAATATTTTAAATATTTTAATTTAATCAAAACCAACCCCAATAGTCGTTCCAGGAATGTAGCATTGATCCCTCCCACCACGGCGCCGCCCCGCTGGCATTCGTTCGCCGACCAAAGCGGCTACCTGGGGTTCGATTTTTGAATGTCACTGAGTGACTAAATATCATCAAAAAGGCGGGAAATCACCGTTTTTCAAGAAATTTGCTGGAGGAGGCATTTGTATTTATATCATAGGTATAAGGATTTTAGTCATCAATGAGTTTCAATAAATGAACATTTAGAAATTTGGGATTAACGGCAATTTTACCGACGTTTAGTTACTCATGACATTAAAAAATCACACCCCTGAACTATCGATAATTCCTATCGTGAGTTGCCCAACACTAGCAAGCTGATTTATGACACTATCGCCCACGAGCGTTAGAACTTACTATAAACAATCATCTCAAACAGCACGACAAACGCTACCGCTTTTACTGTTTTTTTAACTACTGTGCTAGCAGCATAGAGGATCTGTTAAGTAACGGAGGTAGAATAGTGCATTCCGAACAGTCTATATAAATAAAGCTTCAAGCGACGTACATACATTCAATTTTGCTTATCACTATCGAGTGGACTGTTGTTCGACAGTTTCTCTGAATCAAAAATACGCGGATGAACGCACGTGTACATTTTAACCGGCTAAAATTTGGTCACCTTTTCTTCTAGTTTTTAAGTTCACTATATTACTACAGGCCTGGTGTTAAGTTTAAAAAAATGTATAATAAAACAAGTGCAACGCTGATGCTGCAAACTATTATGGTGCTTATGGACAAGCAGAATTCTACACATGTTACGACTTTTCCTGGAGGATATACCGGTTAGTATCTTCCTGTTTTCGTTGCTGCCCTTGTCACTTTTTTAGTTTTAGAATCACAAACTGAAAATTCATTTAATAATTGCTAAAATTCCTTTTAGATAATATGAAACTATGAGTCTGTATAAACAAGTACACGTCGTAAAACATGCTATTGTATCAAACAATAGCCCTGCAAAAATAACTGATCAAATTACACTGATAAGTTTTTGTACAAATTCTATCATAGAGGCTCACTAAATTGAACAATGATTGTGTTGAAATAAAGTCCAATTTCCCTATTTCAGACGATTTCGAGCTGGAACGATGTTATCCTCCGTTCGGTTGTTTCTCGAAGGCGTATCCTTGGACGGAGCACAGGCCCGATAACTACTTCCCGGTGTCCCCTGAGGCGATGGCAGTGCAGTAAGTTATATCATACAACATTCTTCCGCATAACAACTAGCATTATTCAATGTCCATAACAATTAGCATTATTCAATTTCGAGACACCTCTCGCTTATAGAATAACTTTTCATTTAAAAAACCGACTTCCGCCATTTTTGTTCGACTAAATATCTGGATGAAAAAAAATGAAAAACCCATAGTGGTGAAAGGGTTACGATACTTTCTGAATGCAAATGCTTGATTTGTATATGTATGCCTACAATATTTGAGGAGTTCCCTCAATTCCTCATGGATTCCATCATCAGAACTGGTTTCTGAAAAAACTGGAATTATTATTACTATTCAAATAAAATAAGAATTTTTCCAAATCGGTTTATAAACGACGGAGATATGAGGTAACAAACATAAAAAAAATACAACCGAATTGAGAACTTCCTCCTTTTTGGGAAGTCGGTTAATACATGCGGAGACCACATGTAGGCAAACGTAGTGTGGCGCCCTCTAGCTAGATTGAGCGATGAAGACGCGCCATGAAAGAGACCTATGTCCAGTGGACTGCAATAGATTGATGATGATGATGATCACTCATTACTGTACTGAGACCTATTTATAGGCGTACCCCTAGGTCACATGACATGACTGTAGCCAAACAGCTCAATCGTAATGATCTGTTTTTTTGCGATTATGCATGAGCTTAACTTTGTAACAGCTATCAAGCCAGACTCAACCAATTTGACAACCTAAAATAACTGTTAAATGAAGTGGGAATCGGGGATATTTGCTGTTCTTAACTTCAATCGGGTTGTTCGGTGATTATTAGCTCAAACAAGGCAGTGTCAAAGTAAAAAAAAAAGTAAAAAAGAACTTTATTCATTGAAATCACAAGGATCATTTTGAATCGTCTTATATAAAATTAAATTACTCCTGTTCCAACGCGACCAAGCCTAGAAGAATCAGGCAACAAACTCGGCTTGGCTTACATAAATGGTCCATCTTACCACTAGGTGAGGAGCGCCTGTGTGGAGCCTCGGAGCAAGGAGTTGCTGATACATAGTAAATGAGAACTTAAAAACCTTAGGAAGGTAGTCAAAAGTAAATAAACATCAGCAAAAATATGCAAGACAGCACACGCTACGCTTGTTATACTTATAAATAATAATCTAATACAAACATGTAAATAGGTAAGTACAGATATTGCAAATTTCCATTTTAGCAGTCGAGGGGCAGTGCGACATCAGGTCACGCGGCTTTATATTGCGTAACAATGATCTACGGCATTATGAGCGATGTCGCTAACTATCACTTGAGTTAGAATAAGAGAAACATCGTCGTGTCGGGTGCCTATACCGAAATAACGATACGTGAAAATTTACCGTTTTTACAAAATGAATGAATCGTAACGATGCGAGCGATTCAGCCTCTGATGGTCGGAGAAGACTGAGAAGAGAAGACGAGGAGAGCGAATGGACCGCGATCTAGCTGATTGAGACATTATTGGGCGAAGTTATCAAATAATTGCAAAGAGTTAAGCAAAGCTTAAAATATTGTCTTCCCTCTCCATTGGATAATGTGACAAGGATTAAATTTAAATAGTTTTTGTAAGTAACTTTAACTTAAAGTAAACTTTCAAATACATTTGAACTGAGTAAACAACTAAAGCCTTGAAGAATGGTCAAAGACTGCTTAGACGGCACTAAACTAAGTAGGTACAGTGATAGTAACTGACACTGATGCTACTCTGATTCCAAAGTCTGCTAAATAGAGGTTGTTGAACCTAGCGGATTTCCTTCCGGTGCCAGAGTTGTAAACCTACTTTCACCATCATCAGCCTATAGAAGTCCACTGCTGGACATAGGGCTCCTCCATAGAAAGCCACGACGAATAGTCCCGAGCCGCCTCTATCCACCGACTTTCTGTGACCTATAAAATGCCTTTGATCCGTCAAGAAGCCTTCCTACACTGCGTCATCCGGTTCGTGGTTGCCACTCGAGAAATCTTATTAAACCTACTTATTTTAGATTTTGTAAATAATCTGCATAGAATCTAGAATGCAATAGATTGCCTAGACAAATATCACCAGTTACACGATAAAAACTAGGTATTACAGACGTGGGCGTGGTGCAGTTAAACAATGTAATTTAAAGATAAGTAACTATATTTAGATACGAGTAACTATGTTTAGATAGAAGCTCTGATAACTGCCACAATCTCTTCCTCTTATCGGCATGAAAAGGGGGGTGTTTCAACAAAATGCAGAGCAACGCTATAATATATACTGTGTGTTTTTTTAACTGGGAGTGTATGGGGAAATCTATTACCATGTCATGGCTTCGGATTTCCCTATAATTTCCCAGTAAAAAAACAGACTATATTATAATCGACCCTTTCATCGAAACAAGTATGGATCAACACTATACGCGCTATAGCACTCTCCATAAAGGCAACGAGTGCGAACGAGTTAGACCTATCTTCCGCACCTCTCACACGTTTCATTGCCCCACCGGCCATAAGTTTTTGAACTTACTGTAACAAATACTAGCTAATCCGCCCCGGTTTCGTTTACGATATACACCCTAAAACCAACACGAGGTACCCCCTACCCGTAATGAAAACTACATTAAAATCCGTTTGCTATTTTCCGATTTATAAGCGAACAAACAGACGCGACAGCGGTGACGGGGGACACATTGTTTTATTGTCTCGTAGATGTTTTATTGTATTAGTGAATGTTACTGAATGCTTCATAAATATATCCTTAAAAAGGAGACCCCTATATATAGCTAGTGAGATTATTGTCCCTTATGTACCTACAGTTATGTTAAAAATAGTAAACAACTTATCCTACCACTAATTACAAGATCCGCTTCATATCATTAAATAAATTTATATATATCGGTAGGTATGTATAAAGTCTGTAGATAAAGCTAGGGGCTCGTCCATGACATCAATCAATCTCACGTGAAGACAAAACAAAATGTTTACGTCTTAACCGTTGCACCGCCACTGTGACGTCAGTAACGATAACCGTTGCAGCGGTTATCTAAGGGTTTATTTGGGGAATGGACTTCGGCCAGACTTGCTTAACTTGTTGTTTACCAGACAATCAAATGTGCCCCTATTTAAGTTCTCGCGACTTGATAAAGGTTGCTCAAGCTCTAATTCGGGATGTACAATTGTACAGTTGCTACCTCGAGACGAGAGCATGGAATAGCATAGAGGGGCGCGGGAGTCCGCGAGTAGCCAATGGTCGACGACTTTCGACTGACACGCACCAATCATGCGTGGCTATGACACGTGATATCGTGCTTACGACTGCAAACTGTACCTACATGAATAATGATTGCAATATGAAGAGTATCTTTATGAAAACTTATGTTATATTTGAAGAAAAAAAAACTGTTTATAGCTTCAGAGACCAAAAGTGTTTGTGGTTGCGCTTTCCACATTTAATACGGATGGATGATTGTACTGCCATTTTCAAAATTTTATCCATCTATGATCCTAGATCAATATTTATTTCAATATTTGATCCATCTGATATCGTATCCTTGTATGCAGTATAGAAATCATCATCACCAGCCTGTTTACGCCCACTGCTGGACGAGGCCTTCCCCATTGAATACAATGGAGGGGGATTTGCATTAATCACCACGCTTGGCAGGCGGATTGGTGATCGCATTTTGGTGTTGAGTACTCAGGCGGGTACTGCTGCCCATCCGCTGGTGTAATCCCTTAGTAAGGCTTTTACTACATACACGGGAGGAAAAGGAGAGGTTTATTCTCACACCACGGTACTCATGCATTATATATATATATATATAATATATGTCGATGCTATATGGGTATAGAAATATAATATATTACATAAATAATATATTTATAGACAGTTTTGAAACGTTCCATGTATTTTATCAGTAACTAGGTTTGTTACTATCGGGTGAAAATAAAAGTGGGTAACTTACGTTTCTGTTTTACTTTTTCTTTTTTTTTCTTTTTACAAACTTTTGGTTTGGCCATGCTTAGTTACTTAATAGATTTTTTCTAATGTGTGCAACAAAGAAATCATCTAAGTATCTCTGTTTTTTTCAGATACGCAACATTTACCAGAAGAAACCGGAGATTACCAGTATTGTTACTCGCGAATAATGTAGAAAAGATACGGAACGCGAACCTTGATCCATCTGGACCTTACTACTTCATATCTCACGGATTTCTAGAGGGCGGGCACAAAGCATGGGTATGTTTTCCTTATTTTTTGCACATCTTTAGGCACAGCAAGCTATGTGCACGCTTCATTGAGATAGGGTAGGTAATAAGTTTAGCATCTATGTATGTTTGTCTGAGTCAAAAGTATTTTATTCATTGAAATCACACGGATCATTTTGAATCGACTAAAACAAAAAATTACTCCTGTTCTAACGCATCAATCCTAGAAGAATAAGAGCATATGTATAGATGGCCCTTCAGATCTCGAAAAACCACTTTACCGATTTTGGCAAATAGGTGTCAATCGATATATCTTTACCACGTGGTGTTTATTTAAATGTAAAACAAAAACAAAATGACTGCCTTGACGTTAATTACAAGAAGAAAAAAGAAGGTTATGAAGCGCGGATACAGAAGTTCGTGCGGAGATCCTGCAGCTCATGAGACTGCCGTGAATCGAAGGGGAAAGTGGCGAGCCACTGACTCCCTGAGTGGAACGGTAGTTGAGTGAGTGAGAGTTGTCACTCACTCAACTAAAACTCACTCAAGGGGCGACGAGCGAGTCAATTTTGTAACTGGCCTGAATGCCGCCAATGAAGTGATCCCATGCTCAAAGAAGACGATTTTTTTGTCATAATTGAAAAAAGTGGCCGGCATCTTGAACTGTTATGTAAATGGACCGATTGGTTTTAAAATTGATATCTGAGGGTCCATAGTTATCACCGAATACAAATCTGTTTAAGCCCAATTGTCAGAATTTGATTGAAAAAAAAGTGGCTACCATTTTCAACTTTGCTTGTAAGTATAAAATGAGTTTTGTTTTGTCACATTGTATAAAGATAAACTTCACTGAATATATTGTGATATTTTGGATCACTGTAAAGTCGGACTATAGTTTTTTAATTATAAAATATTCAAAAATAAATAAATATAAGTATATAAAAAATTAAAACTTTAAAATAGAAAATTTTCAGTAGGTACTTTTCGTGCTAATAAAGTAAAGAAGATACGGAGCGCGGACCTTGATCCTCTGGACCTTTCTACTTAATATCTCACTGATTTCTAGAGAACGGATGAAGTTACCTACTGCATGTCTTACGAAAATACGAAAATTAACTAGTAGGTAAAAATTAAAATTCAGAATACAAAAAAGGTACCTTACCTTTTTCCTTATTTGCTTACAAGCATATAGTATTAATAATACCTAATCTAGAATAATGAGATGTACTTCAAGCATAGTTTTACTTGATGCTTGGCGAAACGTTCATTCCCGCTGTGCCTCACTCGGGAACAGTCTAAAATATACTTGCATCGTCGCATTTTCCCCAACCACTTATAATACTGAAATATAGCTGTTAACCTGAGGAACTAATCATTGAGTTCACACACTGCAGTAGGCATTGGTAATCGCAGTATTCGTGTTGAGTACTCAGGTGGATGCTGCTGCCTATCCCCTGGTGTAATCCCTTGGTCGTCTTTTACGATATCCACGGGAGGAGTCGGAGGGGTCTAGTCTTAGACCGGGCACACCACGGCACTCGTATTTATGGTTATTGCTTTTTAAAATGTTAACCCTCAGATGTTAAATACTTAGATTTTAAATAGTTATTTGATTCAAGCGTGACTTTGCGGAAATCCATTCTACAATATTGAAAAGACGAACAAATATATCGCAACAATTCCGCTCTTTTCCAACGAAAACTCTGAAAGAATTCAAACTACTGATCTACTTAGATTTTATAAAATACCAAACTTCATCACCTAGTCATCACTAGTGGAAGTTCGCGGGTTCGATCCCCGTCCAGTCAGTAATTTATGCGATATTATTAAATTTTGGTGAGTAACTATGTTTTTATGAGTATTTTTTCTTCAGATTCAACATATGTCCGATTCCCTTTTAAACCTGGAAGGCAACGAAGGAGCAACCGTGTTCATTGTGGACTGGCGCGGCGGGTCGCAGCCACCTTATGGACAAGCCGTGGCGAATATACGTCTCGTAGGAGCCATGACGGCACATCTCATAAATAATATCTATGTACGTATCCATTACCAACTAGAAGACTGCTAAACTCAGGCTTCCATTGCATTATATGCCATGACCAATGGTCTTGAACAGCATTAATTTACCTACCTGTATTCTCGCGACCACTACAAATCAAGGCTTGAAACGACATCCTAATTGCGTAACGTAGTGGTCTTTTCGTTCGCAATTACGCAGTTAATTGACCTACGCCGCGTGTTTTAGCTTCTTTTCAAGAACAATAATACAGCGCAATTAACTTTGAACTCGTTATCGAAACCACTACGTTACGCAAAAAGTATGTGCTGGTTTTAAATTAACCCCCTTATTTATAATCATTTTTTAAACCTATTTTAGTTAAATAGCTTTGTTTTGCTCTCTCTGATCTAAGATGACTTATGCCAAAACAAGACAAAAGCTATTTTAGCTATCAAAGGTTTAAAAAATTATACGAGTGAAACGGTTAACGTTTTAAACTAGTTTTAAGTATTATTTCGTTCGGGAGTGGAAGCGTTCCAAGGATCTCATAAACCGGTTTATGCCGTGAGCCAAAAATACCTAGTAGTTCAAGCTAAAAACCGGTTAAAGAAAAAGCTTTCAAATTATTTGCTGAACCTAGTTACGTGAAAGTCAAGTAGTAAGCTAGACCGAAAATTAAAGCCCTTATGTAATTAGTACTTGCTTGAAACAGGTTGCATATTTTTTAACAAATTAAATAATAACAAATCCTGTTATTTTTCAGAATGTTCTGGGGTTGTCGAATTTAGATAATTTTCACTTCATCGGTCATTCTCTCGGCGCTCATCTGGGAGGCTACTGTGGACATGCTTTGCAAAAGGTAAGCTTACAAAATGACTTGTCTATTCAGCCGACCTCCGTGCTAAGGTATATAAATGTTTTTTTATTACCAAGACTTTGAGACTACAAACCCTAAGGTCCAGATAAATAAAACGTACTTCACGGTGACTAAGTCTAAGTCTTACTTTGAAATCGTCCCTGTCTCTCTCTAATACGCGTGTTTTAACATTTGTGTGACAGTGACAGGGACAAGTCTAAGCATTAGTACGTGCTAAGCTTGTGCTAAGTAACGTCTATTTATCTCGGCATTAATGTAAAAAAATTGTTTGTTAGTAAAATGTTATTTTGTTTATTACAGAAATTCAATCTAAAACTGGGAAGAATCACAGGACTGGATCCGGCAGCGCCTTACTTCAGTAAGACCGTCACTATAGTGCGCCTAGACCGTTCAGACGCTAAATATGTCGACATAATTCACAGCAACGCCTTGCCGCTGTATTGGTCAGGTAAATATTACAATTGTTTAGGAGCGCGGACCGTAGTGAATCTTACATCATCAAGTAACAAGATGGCACCACTTTTGGGATGGTGAAGCACAAAATCATCATCATCAACTTGTAGACGTCCACTGCTCTACGAGGCCTCCCCTATAGAATGCAACGGAGGGATTTGCCATAATAAACCACACTTGGCAGGTGGATTGGTGATCGCAGTATTGGTGTTGAGTACTCAGGTAGATGCTGCTGTAAATCCCCTGGTGTAAAATATCTTTTAAACTAAGCATTTTTTAGTATAAAAAATGTGCATATTTATTTCGCATAACGTGTTTTTAATTTGATATGTCACATGATACATTGGACAAAAGTTCTATGGCAACGCCCCCTTTCTCCATAACTCTCAAGGCCGTTCATCTTGGCATTCTACGGAGTAGGCATATGGATTTCTATAGGCTGATGATAGTGATGAGTATATAGACGATGAATAAGGTGCACAAGATAGCAGCGGCTTCGCGCGACGCCTCTTTGGTGCTGGGAGACTCGTCAAAGAAGTGCCGCGCGTCAAGCGATACTATCTATTGTAATAATGAAGATAGAGTTTAAAATGCTGCATAAATTTTGGCTGCCGTTCCGTTTCTGTGTGACTTGAGCCTAAATATTCACAAAACATATTCCCTTTAGGTTTCGGTATCACCGAGCCGATTGGCCACGTGGATTTCTATCCCAACGGCGGATCGACCCAGCCGGGTTGCAAGGACTCTTCCAGCTCGGCCAGTAGCAGCGACAAGGAGGTGTACCAGAACGTGGTGAAGTTCGTGGGCTGTAACCATGAACGCAGCTACCTCTACTTCATAGAGAGCATCAATCCCTCGTGTCCCTTTATGGCGGTGCAGTGCGACACTTATGATGTGAGTATTTAGTAAACTAGACTGGGCTGGCGCGTACACCTGAGGAGGACGGAAAAAACAAAGTTATCAAAGATATTGTTTACCCTTATTGTGAATACACAGACAGCACACGGGGCACACAAAACCAACTGGGGCTAACAATAATAATCGCATATGCAAGGCGAGACAAAAAACTTGAAATGTGCCTCGCCCACAGAGGTTTTTTTTTATATTACATGCCAAGCAAACAAGCGTACGGCCCACCTGATGGAAAGCAGTTACCGTAGCCTAAAAACGCCTGCAACACCAGACGCATCACACGCGCGCTGCCGACCCTGAGCCATAAATATGAAAAGTCTCATGTGCCTGTAATTTCACCGGCACCCGTAGCTTTCGAACCGAAACACAGCAATGCGAGCACTACTGCTTGGCGGCAGAAATAGGCACGGTGGTAGTACTTCCCCGAACGAACTCTTTCACAGGAAGTTCTACTTTTAACAACGGGTGATAAAGCGGTAACGCGTCTCGTTCATATTATTTTAATTATTTTTCTACTCTATACTCCCTCTACGGTATTTAGCTTTTGTATTTTCAACTTTAGATAGGAATACTGAAAATTCATAATCCTATCCTACTAATACTATATATGCGAAGTTTTGATGTTTGTTTCTCAATCACGCTGTATCGACTAAACCTGTCCACTGGGGTGTGGCAATTCTGTAAAAATTTTAGTCTGCGTCTATAGTTAAGACATGATAAACGTCGGAGGAAGTCGGTGGATGGAGGTGGCTCAAGGTCGTTCATCTTGGCATTCTAGGGGGAGGCCTTTTTCCAGCAGTGGACTTCTACATGAAGATAGTTATTGCTCACTACAAGCTACCTATTTATCATCACTTTGCTATTTACTGACTGAAACAGGGTTATTTTACTGAGGAATGATTTATGAAAACGAAATATTTTAGTTCAAAGGTTAATTATCGCTTGGAAGCCTGGTAACTTCAAGTAAAATTCTACGTGACTGATCTAGTCTCTATTTTCAAGTTCTTATGGCACATTTTACTTTCCAGTCATTCCTTGCCGGTAACTGCACAACCTGCGACAACAAACACTACTGCATACCTATGGGCTATCACTCTTACAGCAGCTATAAACGGCTGCAAATGGCAGGACTCGTCGACACGAACTCGAACATCTCTCTGTATTCTCTGACGGGCAGCACTAAACCTTTCTGCAGTGAGTACTAAGTTCACTTTCCTCTGGCAGCTGACAGATTCTACAATAAGCATACCATGATACAGCTCCGCGTCTCCACAAGATCCGTGAGAATAAATTTTCTTTCGTTTAAAGAAAATTTATTCTTATAAAATTATAGGAAAAAATCCTTCTTCATTAGATCAGCTATAAAAACTGGTTGACTTTTTTTTCCTGAATTAGATTTCTTTAGCACTAATCTATCCGACTTCAAGCGCGTTCTTTCTGAGCATTGGTTTGAATGGTTATGTTTTGTTTGGGTAAGAAACCTATGCAAAATAAAAATGCAAAAAACCAAATCCCAAGGGTTCCTCTACCAAAATTCTCCAACTAAGGAATAAAACCGAAAGCGCGTTCTAATATACTAGTGGCGGCATCTAGTCTTGAGCTAAGTAAACTTCGGAACCCTAAACTACGTGGTCCGAAAGGAGATGCATGTCTAGTTTATTTTAAGTACCCAGATAAAAGTGTTAACATTCAACAAGAAAGTCACCAAATATGCTATGAGTTATACTTTCAGACACAATTTCACTTAAGCTTTCCACCACACTGTTTCTATCAAAGACAGTCACTGACATTTAGTAATCCTTTCGCAAAAGAAAGTTTTAATCTTATGTAGATTCTACTTATTCATCTATCGTAGAGTGACCAAGAATGAACCAGTGTCACAACGCTCATGATTTCGTTTCAGGGGTCCACTACGAGGTAGTCCTCCAAGTGTCTAATTCCTCTGAGAGCCAAGTCCATGGGCCGGAGCCGGGCAAAGTTTCCATCACGCTACTAGACAGAAACAACAATAAGAGCGACCACAACTATTTAGATGAAGAACAGTAAGTAAATGTAAATATATTACTTGGCTTCCATAATCACGTATCTATCCGGAAAAACTTAAATAAAACTTAAATAAATCACTAAGAAAATCCTAACAGTTGTAGGCTTAGCGGTGAACTGTGAACGCGATATGTAAGTGACCAACCCAGTAGGCCTACGAGGCCGCTGTGATATAATAGCCGCAAATACATAATCATCACCATCATCAACACAACAGCCTCCACTGCTGGCCATAAGGAGAAATTTCTCAACATAAACTTCCTCATTTCCTTTCGCTTTCAAAAATGTGTAAAACTTTATCTCGCTATTATTGGCATGTTTCGTTGCCATTTGGCAATTGATTGGACAATGTGCCATATGATTTATGTGGTGCCATTTATGTGTTGCCATTTTACTAAAAATAAAACCCTATTTATTGTATAAATATCTTGTTAACACAACATAACTTTGATATAATTACGGCAGACAGTCGAGGTAAACAGGACTTAACTAACTTTTAACAGGACTAGATCTTTTACTTAGACCGAGTGTTAGGTACGTATTGTTCGAATTGCACCATGATTGACCATTATTGGCAAAAATTATGATAATGCAAAGTAAACAGCGACTATCTACCAACAACAAAATTAGATATCAGTCATTACGTAAAAGACCCGGAACTTTGATTTATTTGATCTTTTTCTGGTGACCCATTTATTGTGATAATCTTCGGTACAATACATTAAGTTTTTGTTGAAAAATGTAGTTTTCAAAACAAGCTATTACTCCTTAAGTTTCAAGATTTGTAAGATAAAAGCTTGTAAAAAGTTGACCTTACTGGAATATCAAACGATGATACGATAGTGACGAACGAAAACAATTACAAATTGCAAATAATGTTGTTGTGTGCTTTTTTTTGTAAAAACATTGTGTTTTACGTCTGAGATAATGTAGATCAATCGGTACCGACCTGGAGCGTATAAACCATGTAGGTATTTGACCTGGCTTTATCTAGTTTGCCTGTGTGGCGTACAATAATTTGTACCTACTTAACCTAGCAAAGATATGGTACGAAAAGGATACGTTGAGGATTAGCAGGGTTTTTATGACCCTATTTTCGATTCATGTAATATTTTCATTGTATTGGTACTTTCTACAAAGCATTGAAGTAAATATATAAAACCTTCACTGCACATGTTCAAGCTAAAATTAATCTCTCCTCTACCGCTACGCTTACCAGGTTTATCACCACGCTTGGCGAGTGATTGCAGGGTCGATGTCAGGTATAGACTAGAGAAACTCGTTGCGCGATCTGTACACTGCTGGATGCGGTACTGCCTCTGGTTTATTTGTGGAGATTCCTAGTGAGTAGATCTAAGCTTTTACCACATCCACGTGGTAGCTGGTATTTTCTTGGGCCGGAACCACCTCATCCGACATCATCCGATCTATCAGCCTGTAGAAGCCCCCTCCTGGACATAGGCCTCCCCCATCTATATGGGCCATGATAAACGATCTTGAGCCTCCTTCATCCACTAACTTCTTGCTACTTTTATAATGTTCTTGTTCCATCAAGATGGTCTTCGTTTACCGCGTGTTTCCGGTTTGTCAAGAACCTTTATTCCCCAATGGTTGTCGGTTCTGTGAGCTGTATGACCTGCACATTTGCCTGTATTATTCATCGGATGTACCTACAAAGGAGTTGTTCCAAAATGGCCCATGTCCATGTCTATGTGACAGAGAATGGCGAAAAAATCAGTGATTTAGGAAAAAATACTCTTACTCTAATTTGAAGCATAAATATCTGCATAAAAATGTTTGAAATTCGAAGAATTTTTACAATGGTAACATATTCTGGTATACATTTCCTGGGCAGCCACGACAGTGAATGTCGCGTTTGTTGCTTGTTTCATTTGTTTGTTGGGAGTTGAGTT
The DNA here is from genome assembly GCA_951392215.1 of Epirrita christyi. Lineage (NCBI taxonomy): Eukaryota > Metazoa > Arthropoda > Insecta > Lepidoptera > Geometridae > Epirrita > Epirrita christyi. Next base: position 6,225,247 of record OX595839.1, on the reverse strand, counting down.
TAAAAACGTAGTGTTTTACATATATTCAGCCACATGTATACAACTGAACACCGAAAAGGCCAAGGTTCCAAACATTGTGAAACAACTCCTTTGTTTTTTATTTCAGGAAATTTTACAAACCAGGTGACATCGAGAAGAAGCTAGTCGCGGCGAAGGACACCGGCCACCCGCCTATCTCAGTCGTGGTTGAGTGGAAGTACGAGACGAAACTCTTCAACCCGATGACGTGGCGCCTGCTCAAGTCGCCCAGCATCTACATCGACTCTCTCAAACTATCCTCCATCGAGTACAATACTGAGTAAGTACACATGATTAGTGTTTTGGTGTGTCATAACATAACACCCAACTGTCATATACGTAGTTATGATCGCACACTAGGATTCCCTGTGTCGTGGATATCTCCCAGACCCGGAACAACTATTTGCAGATCATACAAACATTTTTCCCGCAGCGGAAATCGAACCCTCCCGCAACTCAGCTGGTATAAGAATAGACCTCTCTGTTTCCTCCCGTGAATATCGTAAAAGCTGTTTTAGGGATTACACCAGGGAATGGGCAGCATTTGTTACGGAACACCAATCCGTCTGCCAAGTATGTTGATTATGGCAAAACCCTCCATTTCATGTGGACGTCTTAAGTCAGCTATACGTGATTAGTGACCAATGGTGAAAAAACCAGCGTGGTGAAAGGATTCAGTGCTCCTTCACCATGGCTCTTTCACCTTTCTAGGGCCACCTCAAGCTGGCCCAGTGACATGGAGTAGTATTCATATATTCATATTTTTTTTTGTTACATGGTGAGGTCTTAAAGTTAAAAATGGTAAATACATAATGACCCTTAAGTTTAGGGCATAGCAATATTTGTAGTGGAAGTGGGCCGAAATTTGAAAAAAAAAACAAAATATGCTAGCTGTTCGTACTGTTTTGTGAATTAAATTCAATTAAATTACAACGCAGGCGTAGGTTCGTGTAGTGTTCATTAGTAAAACAAATCATGATAAATTCTTCGGAATTTATCATTTGTTTTACTATTAATTATTTTTTGTGCTAAGAGCACGAACCGGACGAAGCAGCTTAGGACGGCACCTAGCTTGATGGACCCATGACGACACTCGCAGGAAGTCAAGACCGTCATGGTATTCAACAGTGGACGTCGACCGGCTAGTTATGATGATGATGATAGTTGATTTGAGTCTGTGTGGAAAGAGAATAGAGGTGGGCATCGAGTGTGTGCTAGTGCCACTTACGATGCCAGTTCAGTTAACCAATTTATTTTTTGTTACAGTATCACAGTGTGTCCGAAACTGAATAAGCCGGTCGTCGCTAACTTGCCTACTGTTTTGAAGACCAAGTACTGCCGGTTTTAGAAAGTAAGAAGAATATCGTGATTTTGTCACTTTAAAATTATTATTTTGACGAATTTTTCTGGTTAAATAAATCAAAGGGCATGCAGTGTATCTTCTGAAAGTATTTTTGAATAGTATTTGAATTATGTTTAGTCTTAAGTATTTCTACTTGTTGAAAGAAGAAAGTTATTGTAAAAACTTAGGAAAAGTAATGTATATTACATTAGATATGGCACATTATAATGTGTAAATAATAAATGTAGCACGTATTTTAAATATAATCTTACAAACTAGCCTTGGAATTTATTTTTTAAAAACAGTGTAGTCTGTTTATCGAGAGACCCGTCGTGGAATTAGAGGGCGTTGCTGTGCTAAATTAACTTTTTTATTTAGCGGGCAATACAATATAGCGTGTCTGTTCCGTTTTGATCCTATTACAACTGCAACTATTCCTTTAGTTTTTAATTCAAAATGACGACAGAAAGAATCCAGCTCCTAATTGTAGGTTTAATACATATATTATTATTTATTGGTTTATATTTTTTAATTCTGGACATTTCACACACCATTATCTAGCCCCAAGCTAAGCAGAGCTTGCGTTATGGGTACTAGATAGCTGATATACTTATACAATACATTAAGATATTTTTTTATTATACATAGAAAATACCCAGACCACCCTGAACAAATATCAAATAGATTGAACAAATATTTGTTCCCAGGCGGAAATCGAACCCGCAACTTTCTGCGTCGAAGGCGAACCTTCACCAGAGGTCGTCGTTCCATTCCACTCGGGCGGAGCCGCGAGCTATTACCACAAAATATTTTGTGATTTATTGAACGAGCGAAGCGAGTTCTCTGAGTCAAGTTGGAAGAATCAGCGTTTGTATGTATGTATGTATGTTTGTCCGATGAAAACTTCCAAACCGTTAATCCGATCTTCATGAAATTTGGTATGGGGGTAGATAGTATTGGTACAATTTGTAGGTAAGGTTATGAGCTATATCGATCAGGGGGTTGCTGAGATATTGGGGTCCAAGAGGGGGTAAAAAAAATAAAAGTGAGACAGTCATATCAAGTGGGGTGTCTAATGAAAGCGCTTTGGTTGGACATTTCAATACTGTTTTTAATAATTATTTAGCCTTAGTAGTTTTCGAGATATTAGGGAAAATAAAAAACGTAAAAACCCAAAATTCTAGGGTACTTTCAGCAATCCCACAATGCTGAAATTTGGTATGCTTGTGGCTTTTGTGTCACAACTATAGGGAAAAGTCTGAAATTGAAGAATTTAGAAACATGTACTAAAACAGAAACCAATATAACATCCATTGTTGATCTCCCATTTCTAAGAATATGAATGACGTTGGAGTTATTTGGTTTTCATCAAAAGGACGTTATCAATTAATTCGTCAGGTACTTGATATAGGTACTAACAGGTATGTAGTATAACTACGCCCCGTTGCTTAGCCCTATTCAAAGGTTATTTCGATGATGTGTAGGAAGTTAGAGTAGTTACTGGTAGATCCTGTACTGTACTGGTAGACCTCGAGGGGAAAATTTTCAAAAATAATAATAGAAAATATGAAAATTACTTATTTAAGTAGTCGGGCTGATAAAGGTGTTATCGCGAGGTCTTAGTTCGGGGCGAACCACTAGTTACTCTTATAAGTAATATTCATGCTCAGAGCAAATTCATGGATTATGTAGGTACCTAGCTTGGAATCACAGATTTATAAGTATAGTACTACTTGGAATAATGACAGTTCTTATTCTAAGAGAGCACATACCTAGTAACTATCACAGACTGGAGAGGTACCTGTATCCATGGCAACATTAGTAAGCTCTTTGCTTTGCATAGCTCAGAAAGTCATAGTTATAGTCCCGCGGCAGGAAGTCCGTGTTGCTCAAAGTACCTAATCCATGATATTTTGTCCTATAATGCCTGTATGGTCCACATGGTATGGTCTGCCTGCTTATGTGTATGGTATAACTCCATGGTGTATGGTATGGTATGGCTCGCGATTCTGTGGTGTCTGGTTTTGTTTGACTTTGACTTAACTGACAGTGACAGCCAAATTCAATGGTTCTTCTTCTTCTTCTTTTAATTATGGGCTCAATGGTTTACTGACTGCACGCACATGGCATTTGATTTGTGACAATTGATGACAAGATGACGCATGGTGACAGTGGCGAAGGCGAATGTGGTGGCGATAATTTATGATATGGGTTTGTTGGTGTATTGTTGAAAATACATAATTCAATGCAATACGTAACACGTTGATTATTCTGTTATATCATACCGCGCCCTGCCATCTCAGTATATTCCAAGAGAAAAACCTATCAAAATTTCATCCACAATGGGAGACAACCGTAAGAAGAAGAAGTTCTACTTCCGTAAACGAAGAAACAAGTTTTTCCTAGAACCCGGCTTCAAAGGATTTTTCTGCACGTGTAACTTCAGGGAGAAAGATTGCGTGAAAGAGGTGTACAATTTGCTGAACGAATACGCCGGAAAGCTGTACCCTGAGCTGGGAGAAGAGAAACCACCCGTGGCGCCCGATCCCCTCGCGCCGCCGGAAGACTGCTCCGAGAGCGAGTCGGAAGAAGACGAAGATATCGGGGACATTCTGAAGCGTGAAGTCGATTCCATTAAAAAGTGTTCACAAAAATCTCTCCGACACAAACGGTTTCAAGTAGTCGAAACTGGTGCTTCAAACTGCATTTTCGTGAAAACAAACCTACCTTGTCCCGAGGAGTTGACATCGGCGATCATGAAAGACTTACATACTACGAGGCTACAGAAAACGAGGCACGTGCTCCGTCTTTTACCTATCATGGTGACATGTAAAGCGAACCTGCCAGACATAATGGAAGCTGCAGGAAGGCTGTTTGACAAATATTTTCTGAAGGAATCATCCACATTTGCTGTTATCTTCAACAAAAGGTTTAACAACAGTGTGTCCCGAGAACTGGTGATCAAAGAACTTGCCGAATTAATTGTTCTGAAAAACAGTGGTAACAAGGCTGATCTGAAGAATCCCAAGCTATGCATAGTAGTTGAAATTATAAAGGGGATGTGTCTGCTAACTATTGTGGACAACTACTATATGTATAAGAAGTATAATTTAAACGAAATATGTAAGGAAGCACCACCAATAACAAATGACTGTGAAGAGACACAAGCGAAGAAGTTCAAAACGAGTGAAAAGGAGCCTGTCGAGGAAGAAAATGATTGTCCAAAATAGCTTTGTCTCATATTTTTACTGTTTTATCTACAATTCGTAGTTTTTCTACTTCTAGTAATTGAGGTGCAATGCACCACTATATATACCAACTCTTACACCAAAAGTTTTGTCTAAGTTGTAAGCCTTATAACTCTATGCATTCATTATTATTCCTACATTAAATGTTATTCAATGTGAAGCAAAAGTAATGTAGAGTTTACATTTTGATAATCCTTAATTCTTATAGATGTAGGTAGTACCTACCTACTTATTATTTGCAAAAAACAGTTAGCAGGATGGACCAATACAAATGAGTTATGCAACAATCACAATCATTCAATTTGGATGTGGTTATGCAAGAGATTTATGTAACAGACTGTAAGTAGCACAAGTTCATACGTACATAAGTTCATCATAGCTAGGTACATAAGAGAGTCATGAACCTAACGCAAGGGGGACTAATTACAGAGCCTTGAAAATAATAACAATATCAGTTGTGTAAATATTAAAATTGCGCAAATACTTGTCTATGAACCCAAATGGTGTTCTTAAATGGATTAATTTCTGCTTTGGGTAATAGGTGCTATGCAAATTCAATTCTAATACTTGTACTTTACTGAAACAATACATAAGAGCCAATGAAAGAACTCAAGTAAATTATTTTATCATCCTTTTCACAGGTTCGCCCAAAAGATAGTAGGTAACAATTACCGCTAGGTGGCGTGAAATTAGCGCGGTAAAAAACGACTTTTAGAATTATGTGTGGCACCCACATCATTTTAAACAGTAAGTAAACCAGATAATACCGTATGTGGCTCCACCATCTGTTGGTAGTGAATTCAATGTGTTATGACAAGGTGCTAGCGGGGTCACACCCCACTCCTACTCCTCACACTGTGGCACTTGTTTTGTGTCTCCTCTGTGCTTTTATAACCGTTTCATAGATGGCGTTGTAAGTGACCAGGTTGAGGTGTTGTATTGTGGTTGTGAAAGATTGTGGAAGAGCTTGGTGATCGATGATAAAAGAACTAGTGTGGAGAAAGGACGCCTCATAGAGATGCTCACAGATTTCATTCACATTATCTACGAATTTTGGTTCTAGGACATGCTCGTTTCATTCCATTTCATCATTCCAATGGAATATGACATATTCCATTGGATCTAATAGGTGATAGGTACAGCCCACTGGCAAGCAACAATTTTTGTTGTAGGTATTATATAGGTACCTATAAGATGAGTTTGAATTTTAAGCGAGCATCGCAAGGGCAGCCATAACTACGTTTGGAATAATGCCAATACACTTCTGCAATAAATTGTACACCTAGGTACTTAGTTTGAGATAACAAGAAACGACGCGCCAACTCAATGTCAGTTTGACTAGAGACTGGAGCTTGATACAATTCATCAAGAGTGTTTTTACCTATCTTGTCATAATCACCACACTTAGGTACTCAGATGGATGCTGCAGCCCGTCTTTCGGTTTACCTATCTGATTTCTTCTCTCTTTTATCTTTGGAGGGTTATATTTTCTAATCGTTTATCCATCCAGCATCCTCCAGCTATTGTAGGTAACGAATTTTTCACCCGCTTTGTAAAAACGGTTACGCTGTAAAAGGAAATTCGCTGACTGAATCACTCAAGGGAAAAAATAAAACGAGAAACCGGCCCTAACGACCGTCAAGGGATGTCATTAGCTGATGTCCACTGCTGCATGACTCGAATTAGATTCATCTACAAAAGTTTATGTACCTAACTAGTCAAAAATATAGTTTCTAAGCTAATCTTTTGTATTTAGTTTTTAGCACGCCAAACCAGTTGTTATCCTCTTGGATGACTGGCACAAAATGCTGCATAGCATTAAGTCCTCCGTTTGTATAATATTCTTATGTTTTTTGTACAATAAAAATTAAATCAGCCTGTTTACGTCTACTGCTGTACGAAGCCTCCCTATTGAATACAATCGGGGGATTTGGCATAACCACTACGCTTGACAGGTAGATTGGTGCTCTATTGGTGTTAATAAGGTACTCAGATGGACGCTGCTGCTCATCCCTGATAGAGGGTTACAATAATAATAATGCTGGACATTTCACACAACATTATCTAGTGTTATGGGTACTAGATAACTGATATACTTAATACAATACATTACATAGATAGATATTTTTTATTATACATAGAAAATACCCAGAACACCCGGAACAATTATCTGCAGTTAATACAAATATTTTTTCCAAGGCGCTGATCGAACCCGCAACTTCCTGCGTCGTAGGCGAACCTTCGCCCGCCGCGCCACAGAGGAGTTATAGGTTTCGTTCTACCAAGATCCTTCCTTACACGTCATACACTTAACCTGCATGCGATGGCTGGGTTACCCTGATAATATCGAAAATTAACACCATTAGGTGCCTATAGTCAATCAATAATAATTACCTAGTTGAAAGATTTGGTAGGACTTCCAATAGGTTATACCTTATGAAAAAAATCGACGCTTACAGCCTAGGCTGGGATGATATTCTTTTCAAGCACTTATATAATGGGCTCCCTACAAATATTTCTTCCTAAGTAGTCTCCTGAGAACGTTCCTGCCTTCACATACAGATAAAGCTTATAGACGTTAAACCTTAATTGGATTTTCCCTTCAGTAGCTATTCATTATAGGGATAGAAGCAAAAACGACTTTCCATCGGATCCGGAACCATTTTGTGACACCTACCTAACTCTCGTGTTTACTTTACCTAATGTTCTATACCTTTATGTAGGTAAGTACCTACATACCTACCTAGGTACGCAGTTAACAGCAAAAATCAAGGTACAGTGCTGCTGATGGATACTGACCGAGCTGAAGTAGAATTGTATGATAAACTAGTGAAACGCGCCCGCGACTTAGCCCGCGCGTATTTCTTTCCATACAAAATTCAACGCCCCGCTGCACCCCCTTAGAGGGTGAATTTCGGATATTCCTTTATTCCTTGGTAACGCGGTAACGCTTTTTCATACAAAAGTTACCGTTTGACAGCAAGGGTGCACTTGCTGTCTAACAGTAACTTTTGTATGAAAAACGATGTTTGATAGCAATGATCGCACAATTTACGCCTCTTGCAAACCCTGTCGCGAGATAGAGAATACGGGGGCCGGTTTCGGCGAGTGACTTTTTTTAATATCCTTGAATGCAGTAGGTATCTGACTTTAAAAATAAAGGAAAGTCGTATTCCCTTTTGATCGAATACCTTAAACGCGAGATGCCAATGAGGGAATTACACCTAAACATGAGATTTGCCTAAAAAGCTGTTTACCCAAAAAGAAAGATGCCGATGAAGCAGTATGATTACTTCAATATTTAAAGTACTTGTCCTACATGTGGCATGGCCGTGGGACACCCTGTAGATATTTATTCTAGGTATGTATTTTTACTACGCTAGAGTATTTTTCATGTCAAAGTCAAAGGCAAAAGTATTTTATTTATTGTATTTACAAGGATCATTTTAAATCGTCTTATAAACTAAAATTACTTTAACGCGACCAAACCTGGAAGAATTAGGGCACAAACACGGCTTTGGCTTGATTTGAAGATCCTTCTTACCAAAGATTTAAATCTTTGCTTCTTACTATACTAGGCGGGAAGCGCATGTTTGGTACCTCGAGAACAAGAAGAAATTGATTAATAAAGAGAGACTTAGGTACCTTTAGGTCAAAACTCAAAAGTGAAATGTGAAGAGAAAAAGTTCATACCGACCGCACACTATGGTTGACAATCTTATAAATAACAACATACTAATAGTAGATTTAAGTTGTAGTAATATAATATAAATATTATATACTTACTAATATAAGTAATGTATTAATTGTTGTAATTAGATTAGATTAGATTTAAATCTTCGAATAGGAAGTTTTAATGCACTGGAAGTATATTATAGAACCGTACCTACATGATTGTACGAATTCGATTTACCTACTTCGCTCAGGGTTTCGAGCGTGTGAGCCACACTTAAGCTGTAGATACCTACTCGGCCCGTTGGAATAACAAGCACAAAACGGACACCAGCAAATCCAACCCAAGTCCCGGATTTGTAACAAAGTGCGGCTCTGCGCTCACTTGTACATAATATGGTCGAAACAGCGCAGAGGGTACTTGCTGCAGATTTTCAATGTGGTTTCAATTTCTTATTGTTAGTTTCTTTTCATGAATTTTGTTTCGAGCGTAACAGGAATATGGTAAGGTGTTTCTTTAGTTAGAAAAGTGGTAGGTTCTATTTGATGCATTGTTGTAAATATAAGCTCTTTTATTTAGTTTTCGCCTTGTCGATGAAAACGGTAAGAACTCTCTATCTTCTTCATAAACTACTTACCTGATATACTACTCGAATACTTTTATTCTGCTGGTTTTATTGTATACCCACCATATTTCTGCCGTTACTATATGTTATTTATATTATATGAGCCGTGCACGGCACAACATAATTATTGTTTTAAATTGGAAATACGGCTAATTAGGTACCACTGTTTTCCTGGTCGCGGGCGGTGCTCATGATGAACTCAGTCTCGAAACGTTAGCGAAAATGACGGAAAACAGTGGTAATGAGCCGTGTTTTAAATTTAAAATGATTCCCAATTATGAAAGTTTCAATTCTATGATTATTGTTACTGCAACAAAGTTGCAACTATACCTAGGTTACACCTCTGACAATATTAGTATTGTGGAATTGTGGCTCAATATCTTTAAAATGTGTTGTTGCACCGACAACTTAGGGGGGAGGGGGGGGGGGAGGCATCGTCCAACAGTGTGTCTAAAGGCTACTGAAGATGATGATGACTATATTACGATTTTATACCTACGTTTTTAGAGTAGGTGCCTATTATAAAATAACCTAATTCTTCTTCGTTCTTAAACCTGCTACCAAATCGTTCTTTATTTATATGCCTATAGTGGCCTACCTACCCAGCGTTTTAATAACGAAATACTACATAACATCCGCTTTTTTATCTACTCAATTTTTCACTATAAAGGTAATTTAACCCAATTCAGGGCTTTCCATAGCGACAGCTGCGCCAATTACTAGCCGGCAATTTGTCGCGTGACACGCGCGACAGACGCGGACATGACACCATGCTAGGGATGGAACAGAAGCTGTTCTATTGGAACCTGGAATTGGAGCTTGTATGATGATGATTTCTTCATCATCAGAAATCATAGAGCTGATATTATTTGTAAAAACCATCACAAATGAGTCTCATCTCAATCAAACGCTTGTGATTGATTTCATTGATTCTGATGAGCACACGAATTTCGATTGTGTGAAAAACTTGGCCTGCTACCAAAATCACATTGCTCCTATGCTACCTATTATTTTGGTAGCTTGTTAATATTATTATAAAATCACGTTATATTGGAATATACAACGATTCGACTCACTGCTCCTCTCTTCGATGAATTTGGAATATACCTACCTACACGTTTTGCATGTATGAATTTCGTAACCGGTGTCGGAGATGCAGTTTCAATCGGATGTTGCGCCCTCGTGAAGCTCAAGCTTCGTTGGGGTCAGCTGAAGCATGCCACGTTACACACACAACACTCCACCACATAACATCCGATTCGACCTCATTTTATCCTAGATTTTTAATTAGTGACACCATACGCTGTTGATCTGTGATTGATCTTTGGTATAAGTACGATTGTAGCCTATTATTCGCAGAACCGACAACCGTTGGGGATTAATGATTCTCGAGTAGTGACCACAAACCGGATGACGCATGAAGGCAGGCCTTCGTCTCAATGGACCGACAATATTTTGAAGGTAGCAGGAAGTCTGTGGATGGAGACGGCTTGAGATCGTTCGTCATGCCATTCTATGTGGGGGAAGCTTATGTCCAGCAGTGAACTTCTACAGGCTGATGATGATAATGATGATACAGTTGTAAATCGGTACCTATGAAACTTCGTTTATTCCATCCTGTCCTACCAGAAGTTCGATGATCTAACTGTTTAGACAAAAATTTGGTGCAAGGAAATATATAAATGTAGAGTCGACGTCACACACAACCATTGATAAACGAGTAAGCTTTTGATTTTGAATTAGGCTATGGTTACAATTATAGAGGGTGTAAAAGGTCAGCTCTCGAATACTGAAGTACCGGTAAAGCTACCTATATCATAGCTATATAAAATAGCGCGGGTTCACAGAGCGCACCGGCTGCGCGAGTTCAACGCTCCCAGCTGATCGACGCGCTGCGCCAATATTTCTTAGGTGTTTTTCATTGCATTTTTTGACGTCATTATTTATAAACGTGTTTTTACTGATGGAAATTAGGTTTTTGTGTTCCTTTTATGATGTGTTATTGATATTTAAAGAAAACACGAAAAAAGCGGCCCAAAAGTGAGCATTTTTTTTTCGCTTTTTCAGCTTAAATATTTTCATAATCATGGTCTGAGTGCACTATTTCAGTTTTTGGGAGTAGTCTTTTTACGCCCGTTATAGTTCTACTAAAATGCTCTAGAAGCTATATTGTCTGCATTGTGTATCGCTACTCTTATAATATTATAATCAGGTCTCTTGATTATAAAGCTCCTCTCAGGCTCTCCCTCGTCAAAATACTTGGCAAGATTTCGAATGAAAAATGCAAACTCCTATTAACTACTTGTTCGTGAAACTCGCAAGAGTTTAACAAGTCACAACAAAAGTTCCGTTAACTTTCGGGAAAAATTAATACTTCTTCATTCTACTTAGCCTGCGTAAGTTCACGAAGTAGGCAAGTAATACCATACAAACTTATAAATAAATATATTTTGAAAAATATGATTGTGCATTTTTTGAGTGTTTTTTATTATAATTAATTGACTGAGATGGCACCTGAGGGCCTATTACGAGATTTGCATTGCAACAATCACTTTGCGAGTCGTGAGTATTCAACGTGACTAACATAGTTTTATAGTGATTGTTTCAATACAAAACTCATAATAGACCCTCTGATTTTAAACTCCAGCCAAACAAATGCAATATCTCTTACGTCACGTCCTCCTAGGATGTACCCTACTTTGCACTGCACTGCCTGAAACATCATCATAATCAGCCTGTAGAAGTCCACTGTTGGACATATACCTCCCCCTTAGAATGCCACGACGAACGGTCTTGAGCCGCCTCCATCCACCAACTTCCTGCAACGTTTATAATGTCTTTAGTCCATCAAGTGGAGGGCCTTTCCTCTACCACGTTGTCCGGTTTGTGGACCTGAGTCACAAAGATGAAAAGTCATGTGCCTGTAATTTCACCGGCACCCCATAACCTTCAAACCGGAACACAGCATCGCGACTACTAATACTTCGTAGTACTTAGTTATTGGTAGTAATACTTCCCCGGACGAACTCTTTCACAAGGAGCAACATAGCAAAATGGTTGTGCTCGTATTAATATTTAGTAGGAACCTGTTTAGTAGGTATATAGTACATACCTGCGTTTTGTGTAAGCGCCTTAGATGTATCTCGATGCAGGATATAGGTGCAGTAATACCGGCCGGTTATCTTTGGAATTATCACAACGCAACACTTAGGAATGTAGTAGGTATCATCGCCGGTATTATCAGCCGGTATATCAGCCAGTGCGAGAGCCTATATTCATTGGATCTGTTACGTAATAGGTACCTGTGGTTAAAGGAAAGGTCTTAGTAAAACAAGATAATCGCGCCCTCGGGAAGCCATGATTCGACCTTTCAGTACAGTTTATGGTGGTCCGTGCTTTTTTACCTTGTGTTTTCCTCACCCGTTGACATAATTTATCTGGGGGGTTAGTACGGGTTTTGATAGTTTTCGAAACAATATAAAGTTTCGTTTCCTTCCATACATTTACTTGCAGCGCCCCTAGCGAAAACGAGAAGAAAACTAAGGACGCTGTCAGTAAATGTATGGAAGGAAACGAAACTTCATATAGTTTTCGAAAAACTATCAAAACCCGTACTAAGCCCCCTGACAATCAGTATATTTATTCCGTAAGGAAAGTCTTTTTGCCTTACATAATATGGACATAGGTGTTTTATGGCTCAGTTAGACCTAGGCCCATGATATAAAACTAGTGGCAACTGGCACCCAAAAAAGTGAAAAAGTCTTTTAGAGTGTCAAAGTCCTAGCAACATTCACAGCTTTTTGCTCGTGGATATAGACCGAACCGCAAAGTGTCGCTTTACTCTCTCATGGGAAAAACATTGTTTTCATCATCGAAGCCATCGGCTTCGCTCAGCCGAGATAAAAAGTTACCTATGTATGTGTGTGTGTGTGAGGTGAATACCTCTGTACCAAATTACCTTTAAATTGGTTCATCCGTTATGGGGCGTGGTTAAGTAACAAACAAACATCCAAAGTATCGCATTAAAATATTAGTATTACCTGCGTTGCTACGGACGCTATTTACCTATGTGCTACGTGCTACGCGCTACGGTGCTACGCTGCTACGAATGACAAAATAAAGGTATAAGTTAAATTTTCGCTTCGACAGTCAAGAATTCTTCAGAGTTGAAGACAATCACCAATGCAAGTAGTTTCTAACACGATGCAGTAGTAGAATTGAAGTTATCGTGGCTTGGTATCATTTTAGAAAAACAACGACTAAACACCACGTACTTACACGTACGTATAGTAAAGTATGTGGTGTATAGTCGTTATTTTTCTAAAACGATACAGTAGGTTAACTAAGTTTTTAAATATTTGCCTGCAGCATGGGGTCGAAACTAAGGTAAGAATAGTGAACGCCGGTTTATTAATGTTTTTAGAAATAGATTTTTCCTCTGTTGTTTGTGTAGTTACGTTATTTTCAATAATGCTGCGTGTTGTTAGCCAAAATGAGAATATATAAGATATCAATATTTGTTTACTAGAAGTTGTGATCACAAAAGTGGAGCGCTGGTCAGCGGGTGGTCCCCCTGACTCTCCCTCATCAATATCCGTTTTGCCCGGGGTTTATTTTGACGTGGCCTTTGTTGAGGCAACTCAGAATTACATATGAGTCAACTGCAGGAGGTTATACGAGATAAGAATTCTCGGAACTTTTGATAGTCCAAGTTATGCTTCAAAGACATCAAAGTCAACCTTTCTTGTCAAAATCCTGGGAAAATGTGAATATTCTACCTGTTTTTTGACAAAAGCTAAATAAAAACTGTGTAAAGCTTATCCTCACGAGTTTTTCAGACTTTTATGGTATTATAAAAATATTGTACGTGGATGTAAACTACATTTTTACCTGAATGCCCAGAAGGAGGGTAATGTTTTTCGAGTGAATGTATGTACCTATCAAAAGGCTAGTAGGTAAGATTATCTATAGCTTTTGGAGACTACATTTTTTTACTTACGTGTTTTACGAAAAAGATAGGCTTAATTATGTCGTATGCTTCAGCATCGCATCCATACTAAATAAAATGGACAATTGCGAGTGAGACTTGAGCCCAGAGGGTTCCAATCCATAAATTATTTCGAAATAGAATTTTTTCAAGTTTCAGCCACGTTTTCCTACAAACTCCACCATACCATTTTAAAGGTAAAAAAACATTCCTAAATTTTCGACTTTTTTCTTTACATTTACTTATTTATTTTGACGACCTCTGTGGCGCTGCGGGTGAGTAGCCGGCTGAGACGCAAGAGGTTCCATTCCAGCTGCGGGACAAATGTTTGCGTGAACTGCAAATATTTGTTCCGGGTCTGGGTATTGTGGTACCATGGTACTTTAAGTTCCTGATACCCACAACACAGGGAATCCTAGTGTGGGATCAGGACTATGTGTGTGACTGTCACTGGAGACCCTAAAGGTTTTTATTTTTGCGACATCCATATACAAAAATTAGATATTCATCACCAATTATCTTTGTAAGACATTGAGTGAGAAGCTGGATTTTTTACGGCACTTTAAAGTTACATACTTATAAATATGTATCAGTTTGGTATTAATTTAAAGTTGATACCTTTAGCCGTTCCTAAGCAAAAAGATCTTGACAGGCAGACAGACAGATAGACGGACAACAAAGTGAGATCTCTTTTTTTCCTGTTGAGGTACAAGACCCTTCAAAGAGTTTTAATGGGATTGTGATGACCACTCTCAGTGTAAGGAATAACAGCCGCGAAGTTCTGAAACATGCACTGTTATACTTTGGTGTGTATAGAGTATATCTAGCCTACAAGGTAGGGTTGCTAAAAACAAAGTCTTGCGAGGTTTGCATAAACAGTAGGTAACACACTAAGTATGGATATTTATACTCCATGCGCGTCAATCTCTCAGATTTATGGGTACCCTGACGACCATGTTCAGCTGCTTAGAAGCCAAGACGGAGTAGGCACCTAAGTACATAGTTTGTGGTAGGTAAGACAAACCTCTGTGGTGAGTGTGGTAAACTTCGAGTTGTATGTAGGCCGTAAACATGACGGATACATTTCGTAAAGGGTTGCGGTGAGGTAAGGTAATGATGGTTGATCTCTCGGTTAAATTATTCTCATCGCACTAGCTTTATGCTATCGACACAAAGTAGCCGCTTTACTTACTTTGTGGCTATCGATAAATACGATGGAAAAGCGAATAAAGGAACGCCCTTGTTGCTTGCGCAAAGATATGAAGTGCTCAAAAGTGCCCTGAGTTTCTTGAAGAAAAGGATTATGTCAGCGTTTTTAGGTACTTATGACAAGTCGTGGTGTGTCTGGCTTAAGAATATATACCTCCGTCTCTTTCTGTGGATGTCGTAAAAACCGATTAAGGGAAATAGGGAAACAACTGCAGAACACTAGGGAATGGGCAGCAGCATCTACCTGAGTTCAACACCAATTCAGCAGTTACCAATCCGCCTGCCAAGCGTGGTCATATGGCTTATCCTCCCATTGCATTTTATGAGGGAGGCCTCGTCCAACATTGGACGTCTATTGGCTGATGATGATGATATATGATTGAAAAGTTATCTGAATCTATCAAACATACATAACATAGCATGAGCTTGCCAAATATTTTTTCAGTAAACGACTGAAACGCCACTTGTTTATCTTCAATTATATTCATATTATATTCTCAAGTGAAACCATGTGAGGAACCTAGTTTACCATAAATTAAATCATCCTAGCTGCGACAGCGACACGATAAAGTGTTATTAAGCGGCAGCTATAGGTCGGAGCAATAATTTTAAACTAGATTTCATAATGCGGAAGTTACCATCGGATGTAAGGTTGCCAGAAATATGTTGGAAAAGGCGGAAAATCTTCTTTTTAGTAGGATAGTTTAGTGTAACTCGTTTAGTTTTTACGGTCAAATATACTTTTTATTTTATCATGTTCCTGTTTCGTCAAATTAAAATGAAAAAAAAAAACGAGCGTTGTCGTAGAAACGGTTGGAACGAAGTTTCTTTCGATATATATATATTATGTAATAAAATAACAGGCACAATTAAATGAATAAGCGATTGAAAGTAGTTACATTAAAAGTTAGAGTTAGTTAGTAGTTCATAAACGAATACAGCTGACGCGCACGCCGCACGTCTTAATTCCTATCCATAGACATACGCTTGTAAACACACAGACACACAAATAACGAATATAAATACACTGCACTACATGCATGGCTGTACTATTAGCGATACCTACTATAGGTGTCGTGATGGTCGCGAAGTCTTAAACTTTTTTCGACCTAGCTCTCATTCGCCAAAGGTAGGGGGTAGGGTATTTTAATTCCAAAAAAAGAAACTTATCTCTATAGAATCCAAGTCCAAAGACAAGCTGTTGTACGAGCAGATATGGTTAGTCTAATGTGTGGTTTACCATTGTATACCATTATATGTACCAGGCACGAGAAAACGTTAAAAAATACAGTCCTGCGTTGAATAATCAGTGCTATGTGACCATTATGGTTTATAATATATTAATTATATTAGATTATAATATATTATAATGTATTATATTGTACTACATTATAACTATGCGACATTATGGTTTTGGGCCGGACAGTCGCAAAAAAAGCCAAACATGTCCGGATAAATTCGAACGTGACACAACCCTAGCTGGCTGTAAGTTTAACGAGGTATCGTTTCAACGGATCCGGTGTTTATGACCGCCATGAGACCGCAACAATTAAATTCAAATAAGAAGTTACATGTGACGTCATTTTGATATTTGTAGGTACAGCTATGATAGTTTGTAAATTCCTGGACAGAATCAATAAAAAAGTGGTCTAAAGAGCCTAGCTCCTCGTAATAACATAAGTGAATTATTTTTACCACACCTCAACTTGTTGTCCATCTGTTTGTCTGTCTGTCAAAACCCCTTTTCTGAAGAACAACCAAAGGCTAATTTAAATATAAAAATCTGTGACCCTATGTCGTCCGCAAAAAAATGAAGCTTCGAACTCGGTGCATTAAAAAGATATATTATGAAAGTGAATTTCTAATTTTTGTATGGAAATCGCAAAAATTAAAAACCTCTAGGGTACTTCCAGTGACTTGACTTGTTTGCTCCTTTAAGCTTCTGAAGAGGTAGGCAGAGCCTCAATGAACCTCGTTTCACCGTGGTTTGCACAGTCGCAGGAATATAAACGTGACAAGTGGTGAGCTCATCGCCGCCATTGCTTTCCACGATCATCTCGGCTTACGCTTTCTTCCAATAATAACACACTCCTAAATAAGTCAGCAGCCAGGACAAATCTTATACCAACGAAAATTGCCCAACAAGTCCGGGTAATGTATCATAATAATATGTATTTAACGATGAAATCAACCTTTACGACGTAAGGCATTGATAAGGGCAAATAACTATCACCAATTTAGTGGTTTTAGAAATACAGAGACACGGCGCTTTCTGAATTTTTAACCGACTTCCCAAAAAAGGAGGAGGTTCTCAATTCGGTTGTTTTTTTTTTTTTTTTTTAATGTTTGTTACCGCATATCTCCGGCGTTTACGAACCGATTTGGAAAATTCTTTTTTTATTTGAGTAGATATACTTCCAGATTGGTCCCATTTTTTTCAGAATCCAGTTCTGATGATGGGATCCATGAGGAATTGAGGGAACTCCTCAAATATTGTAGGCATACATATGGCGATTTTGATATTTTCAGCAAGACACCAAGCATTTGCATTCAGAAAGTATCATAATCCTTTCGCCACTATGGTTCTTTCATAATTTTTTTTTTCATCCAAAATTATTTAGTCGAATACAATGGCGGAAGTCGGTTTTTTAAATGAAAAGTTATGTATATACCTAATCAAAGAAATCGTGAGATTTTGATTGAGATGTTATTGCTGAGCGTGCGTGTAAAATTCACAGCTGCTGCTCTAAATGTAGGTACGAGAATTATCTTTGAAGAGATGATTAGGTAGATACTTAATCCAATTAACCAGACAGATCAAATTATTATCATCAAAGAGTGTTTAGCTGAGCAATGAGCTTTCTATATCATAATGTATATATAGTGTTCTGCCTCATTACGTGTGAACTACTTACATAATAGACACAGTTGGTATTAAGGGCTGAATAGACTACGACACTAATTTTATTGTGACACTAAGGTCTGACACTATTATGTGCCGTACACACATGAAAAGGTTTCGGTGTCAGTAAAAGTATATACACTTTAGTTTCACTAAACAGTGTATGAGTTGTTCACACTACGCGCTGCTGACACATCCCAAACTCACTCGTTCACTATCGTGAAATGCTGTGAGGGTGTTATAGTTTTGTTCACTTCATTATAAATACGTTGACAAAATAGATAAACTTGGGTCCAACAACAAATACAAAGAAGAACTGGGACCTTCATCATCATCCGTTAAACGTCTACTGCTGTACGAGGCCTGGAATGCAATGGGGGGATTTGCCACGGAGCTTATCATATACTTATTATTGAATGAATTTCAGGCTGAAAATCCCAAACCACATAAATATATTTCCAAAATAATCAGCATAGTATAATACTTTTCCATAAAAGATGTACAACATAAACATCCATACATAATAACCTAGACTTTAAAGTCTGTCGTTTTATTTGAAAAGTAGTCTTAGTAAGTTGTCTATTTTTATAATCAACCCAAAAAACGGTCCAAAACCCAGGCAGTCTTCTAAAAAAGACATGAAGTTTTTGGTTCCTTGCTCCTTGTAAAATACATTTTGAACGAGTATTTTTAAATTTTCGCAGTGGTTCTAAAACTTGGACACTGACGCAGACACTCCGACCGACGCAAGCTGTTAACACGGCGATCGATAGGACACTAGGCGTAATGTCGCAAGCGCAGACAATGGTGTTACACACAGACACTTGATGTCGACATTCAGTGTATACACTAAAGCGTCGTTGTCTAAACTGGCCTTTAATGCCTAAGTGCGCTACCATAGACATGGGTTAAATGGATTATTTTCAGTACTAATAGCAGGTGTACTAATGAGATTTTCTTATTTATGTGCGCATTGACCACTTCCATAAATAAAATAGCGACCAGGCATGTTCTACTTACTCGTAAAATTTAACCAATCTCGAAGGAGCTTTCTCTCCGCCTTCCTCAGAAAATCTTGTTCTGTTCAGCCCTAGAATAGGTACCAGCATCAAAAACCTGTACTTTTAATAAATACCGTATGTTAATGATGATAATATATTCAATCATAACAAAATAAATGCGCAGTTGGTTTTCAAAACAAAACTAATATTCAAATAGTCAATACATAATAAATGGAGTTTCAGAGTTCATGTTTGTGTTTTTCAAATGGCACTTTTAGGATTCTGTACCTCAAAAAGAAAAAACGGGACCCTTATAGGATCACTTTGTTGTCCGTCTGTCTGTCTGTCAAGACCTTTTATCTCAGGAACAGCTTTGGGTGTATCACATTGAAATTCTACCATACTATACTTTTGTTTATTTTTATACGGCACCATATAGTGTTGTAAAACCAAGCTACTAACTCAATTTATTAAAAAGACATAGGAGTGAGTGTCTCATTTTTTAATAGAAAACAAGAAAATTAAAAACTAGGGCCTCCAACCACCTCCAACCAACTCCAAGTCCAACTCTATAGGAGCCTTTATGACAAAAATAAAAGAATAAGTCTAAAGTTGAGGAATTTTGACTTCTTTACCCTTAAAATGCGAGTTTCGAGGAAAAAGTGACTGGAACTCGAAAAGGACTAAAGATTTACGGACCGCACCCGTAGTACACGAGTCTCACTCGCACTTGGCTGTTTTATTTTTTAATGAGTAACAAACAAAAATAAGTAACTTTTGTTAGTTTGTTCAGAAAATCTCGAAGATGGATCTCGTAGTTTTGATGTAAATAATGGTGTTTTCAGGATGAGGAAACGAGCTAGCTAATCCCACAGTTGGTTAAAATTAAGTTGTTTTTGCCAATTTAAGTAAGTAAGTTTTTAAGTAAGTAAATTGCCTTTTTATATATTATTATTATTATCACTAGATTTAAAAAACTCATGAAATGTCGAAGGTCATCATCACCATCGTCCACTGCTGGACGAAGCCTCCTCCTCAATCAACACAATGGGGGATATGCAATAATCCCCACGTTTAGCAGGCGGATTGGTGATCGCAGTTTGGTGTTAAGTACTCAGGTTGATGCTGCTGCACCCCCCTGGTGTGATACTTTAGTAAGGTTTTTACTACATCCACGGGAGAAGGAGGGGTCTATTCTTAATCAACACACAACAGCACATGCAGTAGGCATAAAAACGGGGATGTTCGTTCATAGCCAATTAGCCATATCAAGCATAGTATTATTTCAGCGGTAATAATGTTTTGAAATGTACTTCATATAATTTTATTCAGAAGGATTCTACCATTTCTATGGAACATAATTAATTTAGTTTAGGCAAAAGGTTTGTGTGGAGTTGTTTGGGGTTGGCTACTCTACCTGTTTTGATTGTAATGCTAGAACCGTGGGAATGTTTCTAGAGAACTTTGTTTTGGCAACACAATACAGAACCCTAGGATAACGCAAGTTCTGTTGTTTGTTAGCTAAAAAAGTTACTGCGCTGAAGTATTAAGCACATTGGTAATAAAAAAAATTCAAGCTAGAATATATCATTTAAGTATACCTAAATTTTTTTTAAAATAATAAAGCAGCATCATTCTTTACAACATGGCTTCATATGTAGCAAACGTAATTATACCTACCTGTGAATAAACTTTACCTTGGTATAAACAGAAATAAAGAAAACTGGCCAGAGCCAACCCAAGGCAATAAGTAACGTTTATTTACACTTTTATTACCTTAACTTATTTGGTATTTTTTTATCTCGCCCCGTTATTACCATCATCCTTTCCTTCTAAAGGCTTAGCTATACGTAATTTACAGCAGCATTTTACTATATCTCCATAAGGCTTTTTTGAGATAAGGACGGTACACGTAAAATTTTATGCTTCTAGCTAAAGTATTCATAATCTTTGTCCTTGTTTATGGTGGGGCAGACACGTAAAGATGATCGGTGGAGATTGACCTCAGGGTCCGTAGATCACGGTAAGTACCTACTTACTCCTTGTAATCCACAATAATGGATTCCACTCTTATTTTTATGGTGTTGCGTTGGCTCCATGAAATGCAATTGATAAAACTTTCGCGGAGCAAGTTATACAATTACGTCGCTAAAGCAAAGGTTCCCAAATATCTTCCATCATATTACATCTCTTTGTGTCTTTTTAGAACCATGTTTTTTAGCACTAATAATTTTCAGCAATGGGAAGTTCGATTTTTTAGATGGTATCAGGTGATAGATAATTATAATCGCCACCCGCTTTGCTACGAATTATTGATTTTAAAATAGCTCGTTCTAATAACTCAACCTGTATAAATAGACACGCGTTGAGGCAAAGTCGTACTAAAATATACAAGCGTATATTTAATTATTTGTGTTCGTAATATAAATAATAGTCACCAGTGTATAATTAAATTGACTAAGGTAAATTCATGGACCGTCCATGAATTTACTTTAGTCACATCTCCGTTATACAGAATGTTTCATTAGAACGTGCTATTTTAAAATAATAATTCTTAGCAACATGGGCTGGTATTGGTATAATAGGTTATTATTTATAGGTATTGTCTATTGGCAAGACTACATAACGACTATCAAAAGATAGCCCCCACTATAACCTGGCAATATAATTTTATTGATGTTAACTTCCAAGTTGTTTTGAAGACCAGACAATAGAACTGTGATAGTACGTTACCCAATCTACATAAAACTAAACTAATTCTACGAGTAGGTATGCTAATCTGACGGAAAGCGATAAATAAGGTCCGTACACAGGGACGTCGAAACTTACAGCCCCCTTCCCTTTGTTATAACTTTTATGCTTTGTTATAATTGAGCGGGACGGAGCTTTGAAAGCATAGTAAATTGAGATAAGTAGGAAATCACCGGGTAGACAGATTTAGGGTGGCATGGTGTGTTTTGAACGTTCAGTACGTAAACACTGCTACGGTGCTACAATGGTTTTGCTACGGTGCAGCTACGATACTGCTACGTCGTGATTTTGGCACCGCTACGGCGCTGTTATACTGTTGACTCAGATCAACTAACACATGCCTTTGAAGGTACGGTTCTAGTAAAGTAATTTTCATCATTTATTAAGTGTCCTAAGATATAAATCAAAACACAAGTGATCATTACTCGCCACCAGATTTGAATAATCGGAATTACTTGCGTGGCCAGTTCTTATCAGTTTTTGTTGATAAACTTTGTAACTCAGTATTCCTCAGCATAATCTATCAGAAAACTTATTTAATTTTGTTACCATATTTCCTACTAGGTTTATTTTCTCTCCTGTGTGACCAAAGTTTGTTTCATCGAATGTTAGAATGCTTGAATGAAATAAGACTTGCACTACGGATGTTACATGAATATTAAATTCACCCTTCCACGTCTCAGCGTAACTTGATATGTTTCTTAGCTATCGGTAAACAGAAAAAAATGACTAGCACTAGACCCAGCTTACTTAGTAGGGCGGGTTCAAATATAGGTCCAGAAAACTTTTAAGGGTTTCTGGCTTTGTTTTGGCATTCAAATGAGGCTGTTTATCAAAATAATCACCTTACAATTGCATTAAACCTAATTAAAAATTTCGCGGATTGTACCTAATCAGTTCCAAGCAGAAATCTCAACAAAAAAAACAAGTCCTAGATTGATTAGATTATTAGGAAATAATCTAATCAAACAGCGTTTGAGCTATGGAATACCAAATCCATCCAATTAAGTCACTCAGCTCAACGGTGTAGCTTTAATGAGGTGCCTAGGAACTATTAGCCGTTGTAAGAGCAGTGTAGTGGGGCCGGTGACTGGCGAAGAGGGCGTGATTGAACGCCGAGCACAAGAGACTGAGATGTCGATAGAACAGGCGCCTCTCGAAAGCGAAACCCTTAGCGATGCTTCTGACAACCCTCGTTCCAGCCACGCAGCAAAAACAGGAACTTCACACACCCACTAGTTTTTACATGAAAAATATTTGCATAATAATGCTCCGCTTTTTATCATGGAAAGTTACGTCGGGCGCGCACGTATCAGTGCAGGCGCGAAGTTTTTGTGCTTTTTTAAAATAGGTATCCGTTACATTTGAATTGCGGGAGCACCGTAAGCGCTTTAACTTTTTTCCTAACTTTCATTCTACGTGAATTTATACAAAAGCCAGACAGTGATAATGTCTTCCATTTGTTAAGAGACGAGAATTACAACTGCCGCCGCTGCTGACGACGGAAAAGAATAAAAGGGTTATAAGGGGTAGCGGAGGAATACATTTTATGCAACCGCTTGAGCGGTGCACGTACATTTCTATCGTATAATCACGCTATTGTGTGGCCCTCGTTGCTCAGTATTTCTTTGGAACTTATTTTAGAAGCAGTATTTTGGTTT
Organism: Epirrita christyi; assembly: GCA_951392215.1. Taxonomy (NCBI): domain Eukaryota; kingdom Metazoa; phylum Arthropoda; class Insecta; order Lepidoptera; family Geometridae; genus Epirrita; species Epirrita christyi. The sequence goes on along the minus strand of OX595839.1, from coordinate 6,201,830 downwards.
TTATGGCATTCTACTTGGCTTAAGAGCTTTTCGTGCAATATTGAAAATGGGTTCTCTATATGACTGTTTTGGAGATACATAACCACTTTGTCTCAATCTCAATCAATATAAAGTACCATTAAGTTTGTGTTGCTAAAACAATATTAAATATTCATTTTGTAAAAACGGGAAATTTTCACGTACCGATATGTTGGTGGAAGCACCAACAGGTTTCAACCCTAATCGAGGGTCTTCATCAGGGTGGGTATAGGATCCGCGCTACACTCCCTCCGCCTTGCACTTTCCCAAAAAAAAACGGGGAAAATTTCCCGTTTTTACAAAATTAATGATATAATTCACGAAGGTTACTTTAGTAAAATACTAAATATAGTAATACTGTACCTACATAGATATGAAAATCAATAAATGTTTCAGCATTCAGGGAAAAATCATCCGAAATGGAAGCCAGCCTTTATCCACAAAGGTGTCCAAATGAAAACACCCCGAGGAGGCCGGATATTGTGCCTAAGCCCTTTCTGCACAAAACCTCGTTACGAACCATCTGTCACTTATTTATTATTTAATACCAAGCAGTCAATCATATAAATAAACGTAGGGTACCTTTTTTATTCAAATTCCTTTGTTTGAAATATCACAGCTGAATTTTAGTTTCACATTAAAGTTGTACAAAAATAATTAAGTATTTTTTTGTTCAATATTAAAATGTTTTTTTATTATTATCTGCTTAAAATAATTTGTTCTTTACCTAACCTGTATGAGTCCTCAATGGAAGTTAAGGGAGCATTTAAAGGTACCATAATAAAATAAATGCTACAATTGTATGGATTTTATTGAAGTAAGGAACAATCGAATGCTCCCTAAATTGAAATAGGGAGTATATGTATGCATTTTAGACATATAATAATAAATTGTGATCTGCCAAAACTAAAAAAAATCTAGGATCGATTGAAAAAAAAACTGTATTTGAGATTAAATACCCGTGAGCAATGAATAAATCATAGAATCATTTAATCTTCATATTCTCACACTTAGGTTTCTACTTCGTTGAGTAGAATCAGATGGCATATTAATTCCTTATTTTAACAAAAATATCGTGCAAATGGCAGCTAACCGCGGTTAAACAGAATCCCAAACGAATAATTTTACAGCAGCAGAAATATAAATTATTTTTGTGGCAACATATTATTATACGTAATAAATTGTACCTGAGTACGGTAGTAACCATATTTCTACCGACGTATTTTACTCAAATATTTCCTGCAATCTGAAAAATAAATTGAAATTTAATAATTATGAGTTGTAAACAAAGGTGCAGTATAGTTAAATAGTTTGCAAGGCCAAAGCGCACTTGACTATATTAGTTTTAATTTATTCCAATTAATCAAAACAGTTATGATGAATTCCAATAGTAAATTCCAGGAGAACCGCAGCCTCATCAAAGTTCATTACATTGAATCGGAAGTCTATCAAAAGGATTTAATTGAAATGAGATTTCATTTCTATGCCTTAGTCGCCCCCGAGGGGTCCTCAGCGGATTATACGTATTTAATATTACTTAACAGATTTTAGTTGAAATGAAAGCTTCGTTATAATTAGGCAACCCAATTTCATCTTGCCAAAATACCGAGATTACACGGGCTAACTTCGCGAGATCAATCTCGAACCAAAATTTAACCCAGATATCGCGAGTTTAACTTACCGGTAACCTGTTTGTTTCTGATGGCACTATACAAAACCTACTTTTACTCTCTTATATCAACCATGTGCCACAGAAATAGCCAGGACCGGTCCTGAATGTAACATAAGTGGGATCGGGCCCTAAATAGTGGATTACGGCGACAATTACTGGCTGATAACAAAAAAACACGTAATCCACTTTAAAGCGATTAAAGTCCTTATAAATCCAAATTAATAAACACGCTTCACAGATACCATAAAGGTACATTATAAACCCTCATTCATGTTTTGTGTTCGAACCTGTCCCTGTGTAAGCTCTATATTCTTGGCTTCAATTAAAATGACCGGTACCTTTTTAAATAGCAAAATATTCGGGGTGAAATGCGTAAACAATCTATTACCGGAAACCCGACAACCTGATACCACTCAAATTAGAATTTGAAGAACCTTTTTCACTAATTACCTCTTGTGTCCACTTTGGAACATCAAAACGAAACGCAAATCTGTTTTATTACAGTTGTTCAGTAAATTTAATTAAGTTAAAGGACTCTAGACATTTTTTTCAATCTGTAGGCCAATTAAAAAGTTGGCGGGACTTGTAGCAACAACCAGTGAAGAGTACTCAACTTCAGCAACATTAGCAATACTACCTCAGAGTGGTATTTGATGACGTTGCTCTGGTAGCCATCGAACTGGTAACTTTTTGAAGTGACAGCTCTGTATGAAAATCATTTATATTTTTTTACAATACTTCTACTTCAACAGCCTTTAGACGTCCACTGTTGGACGAAGCCTCCCATAGAACGCAATGGGGGGATTTGCCATAATCACCACGCTTGGCAGACGGATTGGTGATCACAGTTTGATGTAAAGTACTAAGGTGTTAAGGTACTAGGGTTTATGACACCTAGGAAATGAATTTTATCCTGAGATTGCATTGTCTATCCTTTGCATGATTACTCATACTCATACTCATACTCGTTTATTAAACCATAGCAACAATTAGAACACTTGGTCACGTCATACATTAGTTTCAAAATAATTATTAGTTACTATTATTAATGTACTTAAGTAATTACCTACTTAACTGGAGGGGCGCTAGAAACAGACAAAGCATTTCACATACCTAGTAATTAATTAAATAAATTTAACAAAGTATACAATAACCAATTTTCAATTTTTGTTTCTGCTGTAAAAATTAGGTACTGGTTTGAGCATTCATTGAGTTTTTGATTGATGACATCGATCTCGCAAAAGTAGGTACAATTTAATCTATATAAGCGCAAAAGCTCACTTATTTTTACTAACTATGAAGCTAACGACAGAAATCTATAGTAGATATTATTGGAAGTCGAGATATTGCATAAACAAGTCCATTTAGCGAACTGCCATCAACAATATCAATGGCGTCGTGAAAAGCGGCGGAAACAAATCGAAGTGTACAACTTTGGCATCTATTTTACGTCATGATAATATGCTTAATAATAATATAGGTACTAATGTAAATTGGTAGAACCTTGCGTTTTTTTGCAAGTAGATTGTTTTGGAAAAAAGGTCTAGACGTATAGTAATTGATGGCGGGAGCAAAGTATTCTCGTCCACTATCATTCTAGTTTAGTTTATAGTCTAGTTTGTTGTTCTGGTAGTTATTTGGATCAGTTGAACTATCTTTAGATTGTTTGCAATAGTCTTTAGATAGTTCAGCTGTTTCTTTTATTTTTCATTTTCTATTTAGCTACTGAATAAATAAAAATAAATAAAAATTTAATAAATTGATGCAATTTATTAAAAAGATATACACATCTAGATAAAAAGACACTTTTATCCCGATAACACGCGAGTTAAGCAATGAAGCAAAACCAAACAAAATGATAATAAAATATTTAAACAATGAATTGCTAGTTTGACCCACGTCCCGGTCAAAATTGTCAAGGTGCCCTCCAAAAAGGCAGGACTGCTGTTGACTCATGCCCTCATTGAGGTAATCTTGTGGGAAATCAAGACAACTACAACTGAGCAATCTGTTATTTCTCACCATGCCAACATAAAGAGATCTTTTTAGACCTTGTCATGTTCAGAACGCACCTACTTAACGAGGGTCTCGCAAATGTGGACAGAATATTGATGTACTTACATTATACATTACGAGCGGAAATCTAGACCGAGACTATAAGCGCTGAATTGGTTGGATATGAATGAAAATATTAGTTTATGAAATGAACTTTACTGCGTACAAGGAATTTAAAAAAAGAAAAAGTATTTATTACAGTTAAAACAAATTAACGATCAGATTTCACATGCAATACATCTTATAACACACCCAACGGTCACATATGTAGTCTTGATCCCACACTAGGATTCCCTGTGTCGATCATACAAACATTTGTCCCGCACCGGGACTCAAACCCCCACAACCTCTTGCATCTCAGCCTGCTATTCGCTCGCCGCGCCACACAGGTCGTCATCTTAAGCTTATTATATGGATGCACATTGTTATGGTGAGAACTTAATAACTACAGAGAGTCATTGTCGGCTGCCTCACTAGGGTAATCCCTGTATCGAAGGAGTATGAATATGAGTATGAACATAATATAAACTTTGTGCTCTGCTGACAGTTAGAAGTAAAGTTTAAATGATAAAGTAGTTTATTTATGAAATAGTATACTAAACAACAAACATGCATTAAAATACTATCTAATACATTTATGTAAAGGTTTATCTGTTTATAACAATTATATATTTATTGATTGATGTTTTATGATGAGATACTTTGGTTCGATACTAAATAATAAGTTTCTTTTCTGTTTTAGCATGTTTCAATGTTTAAACACCGTTTAGTTGCGATACAATCCGAGAATGTAATTTAAAAGTTTTAATGTGTATTCTAAAAGAATACTTGTTTTTATTTATTTGAGTACCTACTAAGAAGGGTATCCATCGGTACAAATCTACGCTCACCACGTGAAAACGTATCCAGCATGAAAGGCGCTCCGCGAGGCGTAGAGCAGCGCTACGCCCGCGTACCGCCTTTTGATTTAATTTGCGTTTTGAATACGTCGCAGTATATAATACAAACATTCCGACACAAAGTACCTAATAATCTGATTGAAAGATTAACCGTGAACACAAAGTACATAAAGGCGCGTGCCGTGAACCAGCAATGTGTTGCCAATCTTGGCATAAGTAAAGATGACGCTGGTGTTTAAAATATTGGCCACTTAGGTACATCGTTTAAACATTGATTTAATTTGGAAACCTGACTGTCAAAGTCCATTAATAGTTACATATATAACGGGCTTTTTCCGCTTTTTCGAAAAGAGACGTCGTTCATTTTTATTATATTTTTATAAAAAAAGTGTAATTTTGGTGGCATTTAACCGGTGAAGCTTATTTAAGAGCACATGGTAAATTTAAATATTGGTGTTTTGCGTGTCTTTTCAAATGGGTGGAAATTGCCCACCAACATTTTAGTAAAACTGACATCGCTTTATCTAGATCATAATACTTGACTGAGACTTTAACAATTTGAAATATACCTACTTGACACTGCCAAAATTGAGGACACTTTCTTTAGAGGTCATAATTAAATGAAGAAGACATATAACTGGAAGGAACTCGTCTAGCAGTAGACATCAACGTCATTAATAGATGATGATGTATCTAACTGATAGCATGCATACTTAAACAGTGCTTTAGATCCAGATAATATATTATTCTGATACTATGTGTATTGGGTAAATGGAATACAATTAAAATCAAATTAACAATACGCTACTTACTGAGCTGTAAAAATACGAGCGTAAATCAGAAAAATATGACCGAATTGTTAATTGCAATCCTCTTCAAACATTGGCATTTTCATTTGCGTGGCGACGGCTATCGGGACCATTTATAAAATATGCGCATGTACTGCAATCATGGCCGACTATGTTATTAGGTATATGAATATTTTATTTGAACGACCAATTGGCTGTCGCGCATATATTTGATATTCACTGTGGGTCCGAAAGGTTTGCTTATTAATTGGATTGTCGTGGCACGGACGACGAAATCGGCCGATGTGAATTGCTCTTAATTTGCTGCCGCTGCCGGCCTCCTATAAAATATGTGAAGCTTTCGGACTCAACCGCGCTGAAAACGGGTTATGAATAGCAAACAAAATATTAATCTGCTGATTAATTGGAAAGCGAAGGATTATAATGTTTCATTAACTGTGCCATTGATTTATTCATAACTATATTTTTTTCCGGCAATAAATCTTTATTGAACTAGACCTAGAGAAGTAGAGTTGTTTGCTGTAGCAAACTGCATATTTATTTAAACTAGAAATAGGTTTTAACTAGAATTAGTTGAAGTGGAAGAACCGACAACCGCTGGAGAATAAAGGTTCCTGAGTGGCGCGACATATATTCTTATTTTGAGAACATCATTATCATCAGCTTGTAGAAGTACACTCCTGCGCATAGGCCTTTCCCATAGAATGCCAAGACGAATGGTCTTGAGCCACCTCCATCCATCGACTTCCTGCGAGCTTTATAGTATCCTTGATCCACAACTCATTTTTTACAAGGGAAGCGGTTTTGAAAATAATCCCTCAAAAGATATAATAAAATATGTATGTTAGGCTATAAGGTATATATTTCTATATGTTTAGGTACAATTTATTGAACATTTCCCTTGTACCCCGAAATAAATATTTTATTTTTATTATTATAATGCGTGTAAAGCCAAGGGTGAACATTCGTTTTTCACATATCTGAACAAAAAATCAGCTCTTCTGTCAGACAGTCTCTTCTGTCTCCCAGACATGGAAAACAATCGTTTCGTATTGGGACTTGCTTAAGATATTTAAAATAATGGTAATTAACAAGACAAAGTTGTGATTGAAAACAGACTTCTCGATAATATAGGTCAATGAGAAAGTAACAATCAAGGTTCCACGATAAGTCATTAAATCTGACGTCAATCTCTTAGAAATATACCACAGAAGATATAAAAGGAACTAAGGTACAGGTGTTTCACTGCGATGACGACTCTACCGAGCTATCTATCAATATGTGGCACGTATGCTTACGTAAAGTTAAACGATCAGCGCCGCCAGGCACCCTAAACTTTGGCCATTCATTCCACAACTTTGTTTTTCGCGCATCTGATTTCTAAAGTAACTGACTTAGAGCTCGTTTTATATAGCAAGCCTATTTGGAGTGACACAGACCTCAAAATAGTAAGGAGCTCCCGGGAAACTCATAAAAGTTTTTAATGACAGCCCGCGGCTTCTAAATCCTTTAATTTATAACCCGTAGAAACAATGGGTATCTGAGTAACTAAATTTGTGGTATCTCTCGAAATATTGAAATTGATGGACGAGAAAATTGAAATAATAATGCGGTGCGGATAAAATATTTGCAAAGCTTATGGCGCAGAGATTTAATTACTACTGAATTGAAATACCAAATGAGTCCAATAAAATACAACCACATTTTTTGAAGCCAAGCTTTTATCATTCCGTTTAATGGAAGTTAAAGCTGAGTTAGTCATTTTAACAAGGTTCTTTGCTTGCTATCACTGTAATTTATTTAGTTTATCGTTAGACGTCCACTGCGGACGAGGACTCCCCATAGAAAACCCCATCATCACCACGCTTGGCAGGTGGATTGGTGATCGCGGTATTGGTGTTGAGCTAGTACCTATAGGTACTCAGGTAGATGCTGCTGCCTATCTCCGCGTGCTGGTACAAATATGCTGAACTGGACGCCAATTTGTAAATGATGCGTGGATGGTGCTGACCAGACACACAATTTTAACCAGTTTTGTTCATGTTTGATTTGTGTCTACTTAGCTAGACTAGCTGTTACAGGTGATTATGTATTAATCTTTGTTTTGTGGTCTTTTGTGTGTTCCACGTTTTGTGAATTGTACAAATCCATCTTTCGTTCAACAAACGCTTTTTATTTTTTTCTTTCTTTCTTTAATAATTGTTTTTTTTCAGTGGTAAAAGTGAAAGAGAATAATTGCCTTATATTTATATTAATTACCTGATTACTTTACGTAGTACACACCCTGTATAGTTTAACTATGGATTTTCTTAGAAAGTTTAGGTCAAGACAAACCTCAATTTCTACTATCTATAGTCAAATAACCGCATATCACAAAGACAAGTAACTGAGATACCGTTGAACAACCTTCACTTTATCGTCAGTTCAAATTCATACAATCTGTAATAAGGCGTGTTGTTCCAGCAAATCCTTTGCAGCATAAAATTTCTCGCTACAATCGCTACAACAATTTACAATATAATATTCAGGCACGCTCGCTGCACTTGATGCTGGTCTGTTTTACTACAAATCTGCTTTTAAACTAAAATAAGCTTTATCTTCATTTATTTCCAAGACATGCTTAAATAAGTATTTCGACTGATGATGATGTGATAAAATTAGTATTCCAAACTGCAAGCTGATCAAAATGAGGAGAAGTACTGTCTACCCAAGAAATTTGTTTTTGTGTTCCGTTGGAGTTGGAAGAATCGAACCCCATCATCAGTACCAACTCCACACCAGTACCAACATAACCATGAGTCATCGTCACGAATGACGTTCGGATGGCTCTTGCTTTCTTGCGCGCCACAGATTCATACATACTATTTGTTATAGTTTCCTCAAAGTGAAAGCTAATGTCCTACACCAATCTACTATTATGCATTCTGACTCGGAAGCTAAAGCTCACTTATAGTGCCTTCAATATAAAATTCGATAATCGAGGATAATCTAGCCCCTAATGATAGTGGAAGAATACAGGCGAAATAGTCGCTCATCGTCCTCACGTAGGTAAATGTTATCCGTAAGTAATAGTGGGTCCCGAACTGTAGCTGTGACGCATTAATAAATTTAATTCAGGGCACATGAATTCGAGGTGACTTCTATTCCACATTTTCCTTTCCAACCAGCTTTCCTTTCTCTTAATATAAAATAGCTTAATTGTGTCGATATTAGACAGATTTCACGATGTTATCTTGTTGATATACTCTACAAATCGCACTTTTATCATAAGCGTGGTGCTGCTTCTTGCTGACCAGTGGGGCTCAACTTTAAGCCAGCGCATACTGCTGACAGGTGCCTCCAACTACACATATTAATTAAATTGAAGGTTTTTACTATATAATCGTGGATTTAGCCTTCCTAATTATAAATAATATCTTCCTAATATTTAGATACTTGTGTTCAGCTTTTACGTGGTTATGTTATAGTTTTCTATAGTATTTCTTATATTGAAACATGGCTATGAAATCATGCGTAGAACCCCAATTTGGGTGATCAGATCTTCACAGCTGCTTGTTAATTAAATGCAATACAGTCACACCTATTTACCTCTGCTACCTTTACCCGGGTATCAATAATGGCAGACTCATTCGCAAATTCGAGCAATCGGAAGGTTTAAGCCAGGATTTCCAATATAGCAGTAACAGAGTAAAAAAAAAAGAAATACAACCTAATTGAGAACCTCCTCCTATTTTGAAGTTGATTAAAAATAACTAACGTCAATTGACTGTACTGCGCAGTGTACATAATCCAATAAAATGTATGAACATGTATGAACCATGGAAATTTATAAACGTATGGATTTTGTTGATTTTAAATAATAAACCACAAGTCACATGTTTAATCCTGACCCCACCAAAGATTTCCTGTACTACGAGAACCACAACAACCAGGAGGGCGATTACGTAATTCTGTTGCTATTGATTTCAATCGATTTCAATGTTGTTTCTATTTGAAATGCGATTACCTAATTTACGCAGTCTTGTTGCAATTAAGTTAAGCTGGGTAGTCGCAAGAGCGTCATTTCGAATAGAAACAGCATTGAAATCGATTAAAACCAATAGCAACGGAGTTACGTAATCGCACCACTGAACTCGAACAAATATTTGCAGACCATGCAATAATTTGTCTCGTAGTGGGAATCGAAACCGCACCTCTTGCAACTCAGTTGGCTGCTCACCCGCCGCGCCCCGGAGGTTGTCAATGCCAAATAATCAAGTCAGATAAGTACGTCCAATGTATTACCGGTATATTATGTCCGTCACGGTGACTGCTATCTTATGAAACTGGTTATATTCATGGGTTATCGATAATGGTTGAATTTATCCGCAAATTCGAGCAATTGGAAAGTTTAGAGCGCGGCTATAGGGTAGGGTCGGGTAACGATGTTTCAAAGTTTTAATTAAACAGCAACATCTGCGTACGGCTCGTTACTGACACACCGATTATTGTTATGATCACACACGACATTTTCGGATTAGTAAAGTACAACGCGATTTCAGTTATGTTAGACCAATTGCGTATACCAGGGTTAACATAAATAACTCGGGGTTAACTTACAGCGCAGTTATTTTGAACTGCGCCATTGCTGAGTTTTGCCAAAACCCAACGGTCAATATTAGTAGGTTACACCTACTTCATGAAACAATCTTGAAATAAGAACAAAAAAAATTTCAATGATATTTGTGACACAATTGTAAATGGCCAGTGAGCGTTTTACTTGTAAAGTTTGAGTTTGTTTGTGAAACTATGCAATAAGCAATGCGCGGGCAATGCATGCAAACTTTGACCTATTTAGCGTGCCCACAACATGACATGGGCAAAAAAATCTTTCAATATCGAATGCATGAACAATGACGGTGCTGGCGAACTCAGAGCCAGGCGAGCGAATAGATTCGCCTGCATTCACACAGGAAGCAGGTTACCAGTGCGAGCCTGCGTGCAGTTTTATACGTATGTTATTGGGTGTTATGTTATGTTATTGTTGTATCTACCATATCAGTTGTGCTCTAGCTCGAGACAGTAGGCGCACGTACATATAAGAGGTAGCTACGTCGCGTCGTGTACACAGTAGGTACATTTAAGCCAAAATAACAAATGAAGAGAAGCCGCCTTGTGAGGCGTACCTACTAAGACTTTACACCACACTGGTTCTTTCTATTAACCAACACGTATTAGATTACGTAATAGACATTGGCACTTTGATATTGTCATGGGTAATTATTGCGTGTATTTTTATTTTTGGCGATTTTTCACTGCTGCCATGCGAAGTGTTCATATAATAGAATAGAATAGAATCCTAATAGCGATGACGCTAGTAGAAAAGTCCAAAATGTATGAGATTGACGTAAGCTATCGATATGTCACGTGGTCTATTGTATTACGACTGTAGAAATAGAATCGCTTCGAAGCGATTGCCGTTTGGCTAGGCCTACTAGTCCGTGTCAGCAACATGGTTTCTAGGTGAATCTGGCCTTAGTTCTCCCTCAGTCGCTTTACATAGCCGCTCTGTGTGAATCGCAACAATTTTCCGGAACATTTCCGAGCAGCTAACGAACGGAAACGCAGGGGACGCGGCCAATTGCCGGATAAATGCACCTCAATTACTATATTGTGGTAACATTTTTCCTCCTAATGTCCTTTTGGCTTTGGCTGCCGAAAGTCTATATTTATTTCGAGAAGATGTAGATTTTGTTCCTAAATCAAAGGCTACACAATTGCCCCCATGCTAAAAGACTGTTTTATATGGAATTACGTCAGGGTAAATCTCATGCACCATATCTTTACAACCACTGCGTGGTTAGCACGAAAATCTAACGTTATCGAGACTATAGTCGATGTCAAATATTGACCAATGACATCGCGGTGGCTTAAAATCTTTGTAATTTAATTGGTTAATATTTGACATTTACAATCGTCTAAGATATAAGTTAATATATATATATATATAATATATATATATATATAAGCTACAGATGTTCGTGTTTGGTCCTCTGAATACGATATTGTACATCTTGACCCTTAAGTGTACCAATTTGGAGAACGTCATCATCATCATCATTCTGTAGAAGTCCACTGCTGGAGATAGGTCTCTCCCCTAGACTGCCACGACCAACGGTCTTGAGCCGCCTCCATCCACCGACTTCCTGCTACGTTTATAATGCCTCGGAGAACGTGTTTTTAACCGACTTCCCAAAAAGGAGGAGGTTCTCAATTCAGATGTATTTTTTTTTTTTTTTTTTTTTTTTTTTAATGTTTGTTACCGCATATCTCCGGCGTTTATGAACCGATTTGGAAAATTCTTTTTTTATTTGAATAGATATACTTCCAGATTGGTCCAATTTTTTTCAGAATCCAGTTCTGATGATGGGATCCACGAGGAATTGAGGGAACTCCTCAAATATTGTAGGGATACATATGGCGATTTTGATATTTTCAGCAAGCCACCAAGCATTTGCATTCAGAAAGTATCATAATCCTTTCACCACTATGGTTCTTTCATATTTTTTTTTCATCCAAAATTATTTAGTCGAATACAATGGCGGAAGTCGGTTTTTTAAATGAAAAGTTATGTGTTTTTTAGAACTAAAAGTAATCAATAGTAAATAACGGAAGACCCATGATGCAGAATAAAATATTATAAAGATTTTTTTTAAAGTATCTGCTGATAAGTTGTCGTTTTATACAGAGTGCCCAACTGTAACACGCGCCGTATTTACAGAGGTTACTATTCCTGAGGTTCCCAACAATAACGTGCGTTTATTTCGATTCAATGATCGAATTGAGTAGTTTTTCGGAAATTTTATATTTCATAATCATCATCATCATCATCATCATCAGCGGCCTATAGAAGTCCACTGCTGCACAAACATCCTAAGAGGAGGCTCCCTTAGGATGCCACAACGAACGGTCTTGAGCCATCTCGATCCACCAACTTCCTGCGTCCTGTATTATGTCTTTAGTCCATTGAGAGGTTGGCCTTCATCTACTGCGTCGTCCGGTTTGTGGTCGCCACACTCACTTTTTTAAATCTACATCTAATTCTAAGCACATAACACCTATACCTACCTGATACTACAAAAACCCTTATTACTCGTTTCTGCAATTTTAACGGTAAAGAGTAAGACCTATCATCTCGAATAATGCCTCAAGTTGAACATTTTAGTAGTCAGGTCAGGTTCACTTTGTCTTTAATATTTAGATTAACTATCCGTAAACTGAGCCATTCTCTAGAAACCGTTTCATGGTAGTTTTATTTGAAAAATACGAGGTCTTTGCGCATTAGGTTGGCTCGTTACTTCGGCACTGGGTTCGAGTCCCGGCTTGTAGTGACTAATAGGTGCGGTTCGGTAAAATATGTCCCACCTAAGTGCACGACATAACAAGTACCTAACAGGCAATTCGTACCTTAATGCGTCTGACTTCAAGAGCTCAAAGAGTGATGCTTTTATTTTGGAAAATAAATCGTTGGGTGTGCAGACAAGTGGAAGTTTATGAGGAGCGTGGGTGTTATACTATTTACACAATAGTAGAGATAATCACAGTACATACATACAATAGTGGAATAGAACGTAAGCACGTGCTAAAGTTAAATCACGTTTGACATTTCAAGTTAATAATAACTAAGGTCATAGATCCCTAGGCCTGTGAGCCAGGGATCACCTCTAAACATACTTGTCTTTAATTGTTAGAAAAATATTAAAATGACCTTGAAGCTCTTTGCGTAGGTAAGTTAAGTTATTTTAAACACAAAATACTTCACCTTTAAAATTAATTCAATACTAAACCACCCCTAACAATTATGTAAACCTACCTATCACCAGCGAAATTGAAGCAGGAAGCGATCTTTCATTTACTTTACTCCGGTGTTTCCTTTGAGGAAGGAAATAAAAAATCCAAATTATGCCTAATATTCCTATGGAAGAATTCGGAGACAAATAAGTTGAAATAATCTCCGTGAGGTAACACAGGTCGCGTTCGTGGTCTCGACTCATTATTCTTTCGCCGGCGCGCTCTAAGTGACTTCATTGTCGTTTTACTTCCTTCCCTTCGGAGGAAATAATTTCAATTTAAGACTCTCATTGAAAAAAATACCCTCATATTTTGCTTTTTACGACACCAAGTTTAAATGAACGTGCGGTTAAGCTGCACACACACATGAATAGGTGTTTATCTTGTCGTTCCATTATTGTGCTTATAACAACAAAATATAAGCACGGGAATCGTACAATGGGTATAGTGCAAGCAAAGTTTGGTAGAATCGGGGACGCGCGAGATATTTATGACTTCCTCTCGCCTCCCGAGGCTCTCGAGGTTTAAAAGCTAATAAAACGATGACACAAAATAGAAAATTTTACTGAAATCTTGGATAAACGTCGACTTTGCGTTTACGATACTCTGAAAAATGTCGAAAGCTTTTATATTTTCCGAAGCCTCTGTCAAAGTTTAAAACGAATTTTACAACAAAGCGGAGCTGACATTGTAAATTGGAAAGTAACAGAACAAATCAAAATAATTTGGAAGGAACGAAACAATTTGATATAGGCCAAGCGAGCACTGTAGTTAACCATACCTCATCGAGTACCAGAATGTGACATGCATGGCGTGAAAGAAGACACAAAAAAACGTATAAATCAAGCAGGGTTGTTTTAGTTGTAAATTTATTACCTTGGTTATATTATGTAAAGCCTACCTAGCCTAGCCTAAAAAGCTGTGCCCAGGCAATCATATTTCTATTCTATTTCATATCCTATTTTTTTTTACGTTATTTCATGTTCTCTTGTACCCAAGTTTCTCCATGTAGGTTCATGTCCCAAGTCATGTCAACTTCGTGTCACTGGGTCTTTCTGGGTTAACCCTGTGTTAAGTCAGAGACCTGCTTGAGTATGGTGACCCTAAAAAGGGACTAGTAATAATGGTGAACGAACCAGTGTGTTGAAAGGATTTAGTTCGCTTGGCAGAGGCTCCTTTTATGCGCAATGCATATGACTTCGTTTTTTTTCATAATTCGTTTATTCATCCTTTAATATAGGTACATACAAGTTTGAGCTTAGGTCTAGTAACAGCTATAAGTAGGTAAGTGTAGGTACGTATATGGACCAAGTCAGGGCGCTGCAATTTTATGCAAGTCTTACAATGTAGGATTAAAAAAAATATATCCAAAGAAACAACATTTAAATAAATATTACAGTAGTTTGTCTGCTAAATATTGGTCAACAGTTAATTGGTGTTGGAAGGTAGATAAATTAAGATTGTTTTTAAAAACCGAGACAGTTTCTTCCTTTTTCATGCGCTTGAGTATTTTATTATAAATCCTAACCATTCTGTATTGTTTCCTATTATTAGCAAGGTCGTAGCGGGGAGGACTAATTTATTTTTAACACGTCTATTATATTTTAGTCAAATTCCAAATTTGATCTACAAAAATTCCTATCATAATTGACAAATAAAGAAAAAAAAGTATTCTGGGGCATGGTGGTTTCCACAAGATGATTTTCTTTACCGTTTGTAAGAACTTATTATTATTTCATAAATTTTTCCACATATTATCCATTGGTGCACAAACGGGATCTAAACCCACGACCTTACTATCGGAAGTTGGGATCCCTTCCAAGACCTTCAGTGCTATCAAGCTGCGCTCAAGTCTCATGCTGGTACTCTATGAAGTACGGTTGCCTACTGATCCCTCGGTCTATTATCAATTGGAAGCCCACACTCGTTTCGCTCGCCTCAGCAGCTGCCAATAACAAAGAGACGTATTTTTCCAATCGAGTAAGTTAATGAATTATTGGCGTTGTCACTGTTGAATAATTCGAGTAAGGTCGACGTCGTGTGCCTACTGCCGGCAAAGGCGGGTAGTATCCGAGCCGATATGAATTTCATACAACCCGCGAATATTACGTAGGTACAATGGGCCCTGAGACGACGCGATTGTCGGTTACATTTCTCAAGCCACGTATTGGCACACTTACCGCTCTCCGCGGCTGAATGTAAAACGTTATTGAGCTTTCAAGAGCGCTGATATTGGACTTCGAATGTTGATATTCCTGCCCGGGGTGTCCGGAAAGATGCTAGTAATTTAATATTCATATCTGGTCTTAATATCGGGTGGTTTGATAACGGTTTTACGATTCTGTGGAGTTGACGTAAGTATTCATTTCGTTTTTATTTGAGTTAGGTATATATTAGTTTTCATCATTTGCTTTTGATATCAAATATATATCGTTTTGAGTTACTTTTAAGGATTCTAGTGTGCAGGTTTGTGACAGATGATGAAAGTATTTCATTAACCAATAAACGGACAAGTGTGAGCCATACTTGTGCCCTGAGGGTTTCATACTGTAAAAGCGTACTGGAACTTTTTTTTAGAAACTTCACCATCCCATTCTGTGTTAAAAAAGTAAAAATTTCTTAATTATTGACATCTTTATTTGTGTCACAAAACCTCCTGTAGCATTCCAAATTTCAGAATTGTGAGATTACTAGATGTACCCTAAAGGTATTAATTACCACCAGTTTTTTTTTATTTTTGCTTTATTATTGGGACCATTTTCACTATTTCTAAACTAAAATAAGACATCCTCTCATATCGTTTTAATGCATTGAGTAAGAAGCTTGATTTTCTTACGTCACTATAAACTCGCAAACTTTTATATTTGGTATTTTCATGTTGATACATTAAATGTTCCTGAGAAATAGGGTCTTGACAGACAGACAACAAAAAATCCTTTACGGGTCCCGTTTTTTCATGTTGAGGTACGGAACCCTAAAAAGAAACAAGCTTCATTACAAGTTGACTACGTAAAACTCTTTGCTCAAGAAAAGTGATTATATAGCTAATAATAGTTAGCCCTCGGTATTGTTTAAAACAGAACACTCGTTGTAGGTATACAACAGACCGCAAGCTTAATTAAAACATGGTCAAAGTAATCTAGAGAAAAATAATTAAGGTCAAATCAATGATTATTTATGAAACCTTATTTTTTTGCGATTTAATTATTATATCTCAACATCACACCATGGCCTGCTTTGACGTTTCAATTATATACGCTTGCGGCCAATTACTTGCCAGAATACAAGTATCAGAGACCACCACGCCACGACGTGGTGGTCTTGCCATGAGTATTCTCTCCAAGTCCTCCCATGGAGGTCATAAAAGGTGACTCAGGGATTACGCCAAGGGATGGGCAACAGCATCCATCTAAATGCTTCACACCAAACACTGAGATACAATCAAGCAAGCAAGCAATCCGTCTACGTGGTGGTTATGGCAAATCCTCCCTATTTTATGGGGAAGCCTCATCCAGCAGTGCATGTCTACCATCTGGTGAAGAAGATATGGGTATCCTGTTTACGTAGTGAAAATGGGTATCCTGTTTACCTACGTAGTGAAAATATGTAAATACCGTTTGAAAAAAGCATTTGGGAATGTGAAATCGGCGTGAATGCATTCGCGGGTTATCTAAACGAGGTGGCGCCGAGAGTTGGCGGCCCACTTCCCGTAGATACGCTATACGCATTTGAAGGTTTGTGAAAAACAAACGTGTAACTATTTGGTCACAGAAAAAAATGTCTGGGAATATTCAGAGGGTTATACCTTAATGTTTTAAATTTTTTGAAGTTGGTTTAAAATCTTATAATTTTGTATTTATATGGCTTACTACAAGGGTATTGCTATCGACGAAAATCATAAGACGTAAAAATATTTTAAAGGCGTTATTGTAGATAGGCTCCGGGAATTTGGTAATATCTTGTAACCGAAAGGTTCAATTAAATGTTGATTCCGAAACCTAAGATAAAAGCCAAACAAAATCCCATCCACATTTGGCCCGAGGATTTAGGCCAGGGGTTAGGCCGATCGGCTGACGACAGAGCTTGATTTTTCATTAAAGAAATAGATGAAATTATTCACTGGAACTCTAACCTCGAAACCAAAAGCTAATCGGATTAACTTTACCCGAAACTTTATAATTAATGATCAGCTAATCTCTTAAGACTGACATGAGGGTGGAAGTTTCTGCGTTTGTTGAAGCTGATTTAAGTCTTACAAACAAATCTTTTCAACTGCATTTTTAAGGGGCTTCTAACAACCACACAACAATCGCTTAACAGGAGGTTTCAATACCGCTTTTGATATAGCTTTTACTGACAGTTGTATTGACTAATGTGCCCACATAATTATTACACTGAAGCAATTGTTAGGAGATTCTCAAGTTTGTCATACAGGATGTTCTAGGGGAGACAGTCAGGAAGAGGAACGCATGGCCCACAAAAAAATATGGTACCTTTTTATACGTCATTTTATAAGGAAAGGCCTCGTCCAGCAGTGGGCATCTAATGATAACTATGATGAGAATGAAAGAAAAGAGAGAAACTGCATTTATTTTTACCAATACTTTACACAATACAATTTTTTTACATTACAAAGTGTAAACATTTTAACACTGTGTAACATTGTACACTGCTGACAAAAAGAGGGTCGTCCTCAACATTGCTTCGGTAAAACTTCGACGCTGATTTTTTGCACGGACCTTCATTGACGCACGGACAAGGCACGACAATGGTAAAGTTAGGTATGATACATATTTTGTATCCTTAAGTTGGGTATTATTTACTTATATAAAGTTAGATAGAAAAACACGTAAAGGCAACAAAATACGATAAGTAAGTAAAAAAACTGCAAGGAATGTAAACAGTGCAAAAGTTTCAGTACAGCACATTAATGTATTAGAAAGGTTATCCGATTAAATAGGTAGTAAGAGTCTGTAAGTAATTGAAATGAGCTATTCACGAAGATAAATTGTTACAAGGTTGTTGCAGTAAACATTTTTATGTATTTTTTTATAATCATATTTAAGTATTGTTTTACTATACCATAATTATAAATAGGTAGGTTGTAATTATACATAAAGAAAGTAACCAGGTTATACATATTTTTTTGTAATGATAAGTCTTTAAAGTAATCAATCGCCAATGAAATGAAAAAGCTTTTAAAACTAGAGAAATCATTTTTTATCGATTACAAAATAGTCTTATGTCTGCAGAAAAAACACTTTTAGTTCAGAAGATTGTTCTAAACATTGAGTAGGCACGTAGCCTACTAAGAAATGGGCAGCAGCATCCAGATGAGTACTCAACACCATAACTGCGATCACCAATCCACCTGCAAGCGTTGTGATCATGGCAAATACCCATTGCATTCTATGGGGGAGGTCTCGTCTAACAGTGCACGTTTAACGGCTGATGATGTGGATAAAATCTATATTTTGAACCCGCTGTAGATTTTACCCTGGAGAGGCTTGGTATATGACAAACGGCTATGCTTTTATGTTGTGACTTTGTAAGGTTGAATCCAAACATTTGAAATCTCGTGAACGACTGAATGTTGCATGCAGCACTTGAATACTACCTTTCAAACAGTGTTTACTTGTCACGCCTCTTACTATTTTCCCCAAGCGACAGAGTGCAGTTCCAAGTGTTTAAGATAACAACTGCGCGGAGACAAGGACCCTTGCAACCCGCTCGCAACTTTACCCACAAATGTCTCACCTACTGTCTTTGAGAGAGCAAAGACTTGGCATAGGTAAGTGAATTATGTAAGATTTGCTGTTCCTTTTCGCTTTATCTTAAAACTTAGATATCGCATTCTTGATCTTGAAGTCTAATGATATAACTCAGGTTAACTTTTATTTGATAAAATAATAACGGGACGAATTGAAGTAAAAAGTCATGTTTTATGACAATAAACAATGAGATATCACCAAATTACTAAAAATATTTTATTAACTACGTTTTTTTAGTATTTTTGTGAAAGTAAAGTACGAGTTCTAATATTTATGGGATCTTAAAAATGTTATCACGAACAAAGATCAAAAAGAAAGTAAAAATCATGTTATGTATTTTAAAAACATTGAATTATATATGTTTAATAAAGAGAAGTAAGAAATGTGTTTATTTAACTCGTATAAATGTGGGTATAAATCTTTTTCTTAGTTGTATTTTGTGCATAGCTTTATTTACTTTTTGTATTATTTTTTTAACATGCCTTATTTTCCATTATCTAAGTATCTGTAGTTGTACTTGCGGTAGGAAGTAGGTACAACTGAAGTAGTTCAGAAAAAAACAACTAACAATAATTCTCACAGATTTCACTATGAACGATAACATTGTCCGCACAAGGTACTTAGCCCACCAATAATAAGTTTGGCTCACAAGTTTAGAAATCTTGGAGAATTTGCCCGCGATAGTTGCAGCACTCGACTGTCGAGCACGTATTCTGAAGCAGTGTAGTTTTGAAGTCGAGATAACAGCTGCAAGCGGCTCCAAGAGGCTGCAAGCGGGGTGCGCTGCCACTCGAGGCACAGAACAACTAATAGTCACTTCTACGCCCAAGGAACGTCCGGACTGCACCGGCTCTACTTCAATTATCTGGGGCTCATTCGAAGAAAAACTCTACAGTCAAATATTGGTATAAGGACTTTTGTTAATGTTTGTCGTGCCTGTTTACTGAAATGAGAGCGAAACTTTACATTTTGATGTGTATTTTATATTTAGGTACCTACGTAATTTTTGTATCAATTAGTAAGTTTGATCAAAGGAGATTAGTATTTTATGAACTTTTACTGAATATGCAGTACTTTTTGGGAAATCAGTGACTAAACTTCCACGGTGTACTATTTTGTGACGACTTTTCAGTTCGCTATTCAGGGTGATCACACTCCTGAGAAAATTTATTTTACCTTGCTTGTAACGTAGTTCATCATTTTTTGATAAATACTTTTGTATAAGTGGTATTCATGATTAGATAGTTTTTAACTAGTTTAACTTACGTAGATTAACCTTGGGGTCGAATACTCGATATAATCTACGTAAGTAAAACCGGTTAAAATCTATCTAATCGTAGTTCATCATTTTTAGAAGTAGATAAATTGTTGAGGTGACTTTATACTTCATTGTAACTCTTTTTTATGATTTTGATAAACGAAACAAGTAACGGAAAACAAAAACCTTGCGAAAAGTACGGGACTGCGAATGCAGTCTTGCAGAGCCGTTCTTCAAACTGTCCCCAAAATTTTCACGCTGAAATTATACAGAATACAGATTAAATTTGAGGTTGTATTCCTGTACAAGAACGCAGATTAATTAATTTGAACGGTAACTATGCGCCAACTACCGGAAGTTTTTAGGTTGTGTGAAATAACCTACAAACTCAGATTGATAGTTATATAGAAAATGTTTTATTGCTCAAGACCAAATCAAGTCATACGAGTTGCTAACAGCTATGTACAATTTGGTTTTTGTGCAATATAAAATATTCTATACTATTCTATGCTATATATTATAATATATGTTATAATATATTATATTGCAGATCTATAGATCTATACATCCAAGATAATCTTAGATATCTATAGATCTAAAGATTATCTTGGCAGGCAGATTGGTGATCACAGTACTGGTGTTGAGAACTCAGGTGGATGTTAGTGTTTATACCTGGTATAATATCCCTTAGTTAAGTTTTACAACATCCATGGGAGGAAACGGAGGGGTCTATTCTTAGGCTGGACACAACCATGCAACCATTATTATAACTCCCATTTATTATTAAACTGCTGCATGGAAATTTACTTCAGTTTCATAGACAAGACATAACATAACATAACACCCAACAGTCATATACGTAGTCATGTTCTCATACTAGGAATCCCTGTGTCGTGGGTACCATGAACTACGAGTACCATGGTACTGCAATCATCGTGGTGCAATATATCTGCTGGCGTGCCTCAAGGCGGCGTTTTATCACCTCTTCTTTTTGCAATTTTCATAAATTATATTTCCCAACAACTTACTTCATCGTACCACCTCTATGCAGACGATCTCCAAATTTACACGCAGACCTCCGTAGATCAGCTGCCTGAAGCCATCGATGCCCTAAATTGTGATCTAGGTCGTATTTTAGATTGGAGCAAAGCATACGGTCTCAGAGTAAATCCGGTCAAAACTCAAGTCATCGTCGTTGGGGGCTCGCGATGATATCCAACATTGATTGGTTTTGCCTGCCACAAGTCATTTTTGATGGCACCCACATTAAACAGAGTGAAACGGTGAAAAATTTAGGTGTCCTCATTAACAGACAACTGACATGGGGACCTCAACTATCTGAAGTCAGCCGTAGAATGTTTGCCTCAGCTGGTTCTCTGAGGAGACTGCGAAACTTCCTTCCAACTGCCACTAAAATTTCACTTGCACAGTCTCTCCTTCTCCCAATTCTCGATTATGCTGATGCTTGCTATTTAGATCTCACTGAACAGCAACCTAATAAACTTGAGCGCCTGCAGAATTTGGGAATACGGTTCATATTTGGTTTACGCAGTATGACCATGTTTCCGAATTTCGCAGTAAGCTCAAATGGTTACCCATACGCCTTCGCCAGAATACTCACTTTCTAAATTTGTTATTCTATATTCTTTTTAATCCATCCACACCTTCCTATCTCAAAGAACGTTTTCGTTTCCTTCATCAATTCCACTCTCGATCCTTGCGCTCTTCTGAAACACTCTTACTCCAGGCACCTGTACACACCTCCTCTTATTTTGACAAGTCCTTTACAGTGCAAGCTGTCCGTCTGTGGAATGCACTGCCTGCTGCTATCAGGCGTGCTCAATCGCTTCCAATTTTTAAGTCCATGGTCAAGGAACACTTTTTGTCCTGTTGTCGCTGACTATTGCTTGTTTCTTATTTTCATAATTTAATATAGGTATGTAAACATTTGTAAGTATTATATATAATATGTTTTATATATAAAATAAATTGTATGTATTGTAGGTAAATTGTAGTTGGTAGGTATTTATTGTTGTTTGTATTATCAGTATGTATGTAGCTTCACGTCATCGTATCAATATTTAAGTATGTAGGTAGGTAAACCATAAATGCCCCATTTGATTTTACACAGTCCAGTCCATCCAAAGGTTGTTTGGAAGAAATCGCTACAGAGCGATAAGACCGTCCATGGTATAGCATAGTTAGTTTTAGTTTTTGTTTGTTAAATTGTTTAATTTTTACTATGGTGTGCAATAAAGTATTTTTCTATCTACTGTAACACCCAAGCCTGGAACAAATATTTTCAGATCATACAAACATTTGTCCCGCAGCGGGAATCGAACCCACAACCTCTCGCATCTTAGCCGGCTACTCCCCCGCCGTGCCACACAGGTCGTCAAGAGCATGGTTCTTTTAATAAGTTAATTAAAAATGAAAAAAAAAACTCATTTAAAACACTAGCCGTATAGACAAAATAGTTTTACTTCAAAGATTGAAAGACAAATAGTAGACAATCTGGCGCGCCCTCGTCCCTAAAATATTTATTCTACTTTAATCAAAACAGCTGAAATTCTATATATTAAGTGAGAATAGCGTGTTTTTACAGAATAGTTTTCGTTTGAACAAATGGCTATAGAAATCCTTTGTATGGGACTCGTTAGCTCGCCACTTCAAAGCAAAGGGCACTCAGGTACCTCCACTGTGAACCCTTTATTGTTCTATATCTTCAACCTGGAGTCGGGTATAATGTACTCTAGGACAAATTTAAATTCTACCTTTGACCAAAGAGTTGACGTGAGATAACTCAACCCTGAATTCAACGTTTTATTGTAAAACACAACATTATTCTGTTTTACAATAAAATATTGTTTTTATTGTGTAACATGAAATAAATTTGAAAAGGAATGTTCATTTTTAACCGACTTCACAAAAAAGGAGGAGGTTCTCAACAACTTTCACCACTATGGTTTTTTCATAAAAATTATCCAGATTTTTAGTCGTATACAATGGCGGAAGCCGGTTTTTTTAAATGAAAAGTTATTAATTACAACATAGTTCAAACTAATTGCGAAACAATACTTGTATTCTTATAAAATGCCACACTTCATTATCGTCAACCATCAAACGTCCACTGTTGGACGAAGCCTCTCTAATGCAATGAGAGGATTTTTCATAATCATCATGCTTGGCGGGCGGATTGATGATCGCAGTATTGGTGTTCTCAGATGGATACTGCTGCCCATCCCGCGATGTGACCCCTCAGTCGGCTATCATCCACGGGAGGAGCCGGAGGGTTCTATTCTTAGGCCGGACACACCACTTGGCACACTTACCTAAGTCAAACAGCACGACCAAGAAAAATAAAGCTAAAGTACAAAATTTAGAACGAACAACGTAGGCGGAAATGCGTAGGTACCAACGTATACGCGTATAGTTGTATAGTTGCATAATTCTTGAAACACTCTTAATTATAAATAAATCGTCCACCTGCCACACTGAGTAATGAAGTTCCATCATTAAAAGTTGTATAAGTGAATCTTTTTAAAATAAAACAAAAAGTGCGAGTGAGACTCGTGCCCTGAGGGTTCCGTTTCGTAAATTATTTCGAAATAATCTGAGCTCTTTTAGAGTTTATACGTACTTTTTTCTACAAACTTCACCATCCCATTTTTAAATGTCAAAAAAAGTCAAAATTCCTAAATTTTCAACTTGTTCCTTTATTTGTGTGACAAAAACACCTGCATTGAAAATTTCAGAATTGTAAGATCAGAGGTATCCTAGAGGTTTTTCATTTTCACGATTTCTATACAAAAATTAGACATTGACATATCTTGTTAATGCATTGTTTTACAAACTTTTTCATGGTCTATAATATACCTTTACTTGGTATAATTTTCAAGTTGATATCTTTAGTAAAAAAAAGGGTCTTGACAAACAGACAAACGGACAACAAAGTGATCCTATTAGGGTTCCGCTTTTTCCTGTGGAGGTACGGAACCCTAACACCATAGCTGCTACAAAAAATGGTGAACTAGGTGAACAACTTGCAAAACTTATCGGTATTATGAGATGATATATCTATCTAAGGAAGTTAAACACTAGATATTTTATTAGGATGGTAAATGTAGAATCCTTGAAATATTTAAAATCTTAGCTAATTCTGTTTTCAGTATAATATTTTGAAAATTTAACTAAGAAACAACAATAAAGCACGAAACTATGTTGGCATGTTTTTGGAATACCTATATAGTTTAGTGGAAATATTTTGGTATTCCGACTAAAATTCTCAGGTTATTACTGTAAGCCGTCAATGTCACAAACGATTCCGCCCGCATAGGCATGACTACAAAGCTCCAAAATCACTTTAACAAGAACCGAGTTAATTGTGAGAGGCAAAGAACGAACATCGGGAGCAGACAACTGCTAATCAAAACTAGGCCGCATTCACGGAGAAAGCAGGGTGTGGCATCGGTCTACTGGCATTTAAGCTAATGTTCATCATCATTATCAGCCTATAGAAGTCCACTGATAGACATAGGCTTCTCCCACAGACACATCCTTAATCATTCTCTTGTAAAGAGCTCATTCTCTTTAGCCTGGAAAAAAGCTATCGTGCTACCCCTTCCCAAAACTTCCGTTCCTACCACTGTCTCCCAACTTCATCCAATTTCCATTTTACTTACCTTGTCTAAAATCCTTGAAAGCGTTGTCCATAAGCAACTATCTCTCTTCCTTACTCAACATTGCTTGCTGAGTCCTTTTCAATCTGGTTGAAGACCTGGCTATAGTACTGAAAACACCTTAATTAAAGTCTCTGATGAAATTTGCTGGGCTATGGACAATAAGTGCTTTACTGCCTTGGTACTTTTGGACTTCAGCAGTGCTTTTAACTCGGTTGACTATGACATCCTTAAAATCAAGGATGGTTCCTTAAAACCATCTTTTCCTTTCTACATGTATCTCATCCAGTAATTTTTTGGTTCAAATCTTATCTTTCTGGCTACTCGCAATGCGTGTGATTGGACGGATCCTGCTCTGAATGGTGCAACATAACTGTGGGTGTATCGCAAGGTGGTGTTTCCTCTCCTATTCTTTTTTCAGTGTCATGTGATTTCGGTGTTTATTTCCTGGGTATATTACCTTGGTTATGGGTTTCTTTTCATATTTTCCAGTGTCTCTCTAGTAATTAGCTAATAATGCATGACATGCTCTCTTCTCTATTGCTCATTGAAGGTAAGCAGAACTCAGCCTCTCTTGTCCAGTGATCAGAGGTGAGTTGCAGGTAGCTGTTATAGCAGGAGCTGCCGCGCATCGAGCATCTTACCTTGTTACCTTATATCATTTGCGCATAACCTCTACCTTGCGTCTGCAAAAATCGAATACGCTTAAGTCTCTACGGCGTGATTGAGTCAACACACACATCGAAACTTTCCTATTTGATTTACACCAATTTTAAAGCCACTGAATATTCAAAAAAACATCTCCAAATTTCAGCCGTATTACCAGTTTGAACTTTCGTACGTACCTATACCTGTAAGCGACGGGAGACATTGGTGGCTATCTGATTTCTAAGTAAATGCGACAAAACGCAAATCCAAGAATCTCACTAATATCGGTTTGTAATAAATCAAGTTTATCAGCCGAGGCGTTTGAATCAGCGTTTGTTGATGAATATTGAACGATTTCGCTCAGAGTGCCTCCACTTTGGGAACGTCTAAGCTCCCGCAGAAGTATCTATTATTTCCAAGGCAATTATGTTCAGAGCTTCGTTTTACTTACAGATAGGTTTGGAGTATCAGCGTGTGCGTTGAATAGGGGACCGAATAATTAATTAGCTTAGTAATTACCTGTCTTCCAACGAGGACAAATAGTTGGTTTGAGAACAGACTGGAGTCTTCGGAAAAACAAACATTTTTCACCACCAACATCGTTAATTGCTCAAATTTTCAAGATAAACCGTAGACACTTTAAATATATCTCTGCTCTATAGCTTTGTACTAACTTTATTTAATAAATAATCCTTTGTTACTAGCCTCTGACCAAAGATTAACCGTTAATTTTGCTTCCATACATCCTCGAAATGAAGCATGTGTAGGTAATCAAGTTCTAGCCGGATTTGATACCGCCACCGGCCACTACTATCTCTGTCCAGGAAAATAAGGTTTGAGAGAGAAAGCTATAATCCTGCTATTTCGCTTGTGCGAAGGAGAGAACCGATAACGTAATCCCACTGCCAACTTTAGGAAATGAAAGCCAACCAAACCCAAATTCATTAGTGTTATCGTGTTTGCCATCCTAACACTTGCACGGCGGAATGGGAATCTAATTGAAGTTTAAATGCGGATTTCGATATTCTTCAAACGGTTTCATAAAGGTTTCAGATTTATGTTGAAGCAGAGAAGCTTTTGTAAGCGTTAGATGAGTGAGCGTCTCAATGCAAAGTGCTTTTATTAACTCCCGACTAAAAAGAGGGGTATTTTTGTTTTACAGGGAAGCATACTGTGGTCTCATAGCCTCCGGAACGAGTGCTCTGATATGCGGTTTTTTAAGAAAAATGCTATTTGCGAGATGATTATTGGCTATGTTTAGTGGAAATTGGTGCATCCGTTTTCAGGATCAGTTGAATCTTCAAGTTTAAGTTTGAAAAAAAAAATAACGTCGTGGAGACTGTTGCGTTTCCATTAAGTGTTCCTTATTTCCAATTTGAATGGAACACTAAAAATTGTCGGGGTTTTTTAAGTTTTTATAAAATTATCTTGTTTTAGTAAAAGTATTTCACTTGATATTTTGGGTAACAAGTTATTTCATTCATTTCAGATACTTGTCAGCTGCGATTTGAAAAAAGCCTACATCAATTTTGTGATATTTTCTAAGCTCGGGTTCAAGATAATATTGACAACTAGTTTCAATTTCAATTTATGATTTCACATGTTTTATATTCTAGATTCATGTGAGTTATTTATAGTTTGCCTCGCAATATCAATATCCAATACACTGGTTTAGAGTGTTGAAGCCCTCTTTACATGACACCTTCACATAGAACCACAAGTACTTTAATAATAACCAACTTAATATACAAGTAGGCAGCTCTTTGGCAGATCTTTTGCAACCACTATCTCAAACAACCAAATTAGTTAGTACTATGCCTTTATCAAGCAACAAACACCTATAGCATGGTGCGGTTGCTAATACCTTAATTTATTGAGAATGCAATCTAACAATGACACAAAAGTAATTTGCTAATGAACAAGACGATTCTACCTGACGTCGAAATTAGTTTATTAGTAGGTATGTAAATTGGCGACATAATAATTTCCTTCGTAGTAATACTTTGATATTCAAACTAGTACAAACAAGTATATTACCTGCTGGGTTTACACCAACAGAATAAAAAAATATATGTGCAAATGTATATAATTTTATTGTGAGGGAATATCCACATTTTTACTTCAACGGATAATGTAAAACTGTGATCCAATAAAGTTCCCGTTTTATAGAACAAGGAAGAGATATGTTCAACCCTCGTCTGGACCGTGAGTGCTACACGCGTTATTAGCTATATATACCTACTATGCAATTTTATACCCGAGAAAAAGGGGAAACAGCACAATACTAGCAGCTTCCGGACCGGATACCGGACGACGTCCCTATAGATGGAACAACGACATTTTGAATGTTTTAACGGCTCAAGACCGGTAGTCAAAGCATTCTATGGCTGAAGCCTATGTCCAGTAGTGGACTTCTACATGCTGATTAGTAAGTAGGGTTAGAAAACCAACCTAAATTTATTTTGAACTGTTACAGTGTGTTTTGTACCTAATGGTAATAACGTAAGTGGTTTTATACAAACTCTGGTTTTGCTTGGAATACAGTAGGCTATATGAAGATAAAAGGTATTCCTATCCAATAAGCGGCTGTGTGCTTGCAACTTGTTACAACATGGCGTCCATAGGCTACGGCATGCATGTCAAACTCCAAGTCATTGGTCGGCCAAATGGTGGTCAAATGCACAAAGACCGTAGAATCAGTGGGCCGCAAAACCCAACCTTAAACAAATATCATTGCATAGATATATATATTTTACTAGTTGCGCCCCGCGGTTTCACCCGCGTGAATAATGATGAAAATGATGATGATGATGATGATGAAAAGTAGCCTATGCGTTAATCCAGGGCGCAAAGTATCTCCATTCCAAATTTCACTCAAATCCATTCAGTAGTTTTTACGTGAAAGAGTAACAAACATCCATACTCACAAATTTTCGCGTTTATAATATTAGTAGGATAGTAGGATAGTTTTGTATGTTATAATTTTGACCAATTGATGGCCATATTTTTACTGGTCAAACGTTAGTCACCGAGTGACTTTCAGTTAGGGAATAGGGGGGCATGACGCTAATCGTTTATTTAATAATTACATTATACTATTTATGTTCTTAAAATTGAATCGGGCTGCAGTCAACGTTGTAAAGGGCCGCATGCGGCCCGCGGGCAGCTACCGTAGCCGCTACGGTAACTGCTTTCCATCAGGTGGTTCATATGCTTGCTGCTTGCCAAGAAGTATAAAAAAAAAATATAATATGTTAATTTGCCATATACTTTGTTCGATTTACCTTTAACCTACCCCTTGAAGCATGTTCTTCATGGGAAATATAGTCTTGATAAATGTTTTTAAGGTTTTCTCTAGCGATCCTTATGATTGAATATTAATAATATTCTTTAGAAAATCTTTTGGTAATTAATTATCTAATGAGAAGCCTCTATAGTGGTTAAAAAGGTATATATATATATAAGTCTAAGTTCGGAAAAAAACCGTCTCTATAAGTAAATTACAAACAAGAAGATAATTATACTCATTGGTGTATAATTAGGTATAGTGAACGAAATTGCTAGAACGGACATAGATTAATTGCTAATTTACTTGTAATTACAAAAGTTACTTAAAATATTTACCTAATTACCTTCAGGCGTCTTATTAACATGAGTGGTTCTTAATTAAACCATCAGTAGATTTCATCAGATTACTGAAACTAGATGAAATTAAAACTTTAAATACCTATATAATATCTTCTTAGTTTTCAAAAACCAAACTCAATAAAGATGCATGTCGAATCATGTTAAGAAACGTTTCTATTTGCGTAAAAAGTAGGTGTGAAGACTCCGTTCAGAGATGAGATCTAATACACCTTTGGTCGCATTTACATAGAAAGCATTTATCGAAGCTAACCGGCACACAAAATCAAAGTGGGTATCAGGAACTACGAGTACCATGATTCCATAACAGCCAGACCCGGAACAAATATTTGCAAATCATTTGCAGATAGATCGGCGCGGTGCGGCGGGCGAGTAGCCGGCTGAGATGCAAGAGGTTGCGGGTTCGATTCTCGCTACGGGACAAATGTTTGTATGATCTGTCTGGGTCAGGGTGTTATGGCACCATGGTACTCGTAGTTCCTGATACCCACGTCACAGGGAATCCTAGTGTGAAATCAAGACTACGTATGTGACTGCGGGTTGTTATGTAGAGAGACTGATAATATAACTGTTTGGGTGAGTGCCGGTGCCGGTAGCAGTCGCCGGTAATCATATTTCTATGTAACTGCGGTCTAAGGTAAGTAAGTTTATATCCGTCGACGATAAAGGAGCGAGTAAATTGAAAACGGTATTTTGTCTCTATATGTAGGGTATTGTCTTCAGCGCTGCGATAGTGAAGGAGCCGTATCGTAGAGGCTTTAGATGCACAATAAATAGGAGAGCGTCTTTACTTTTCTACAGATTTTATTTGATCATGTACAGCAAGCATGTCAAACATGCGGCCCGCGGGCCGCATGCGGCCCATCACGACGTTGACTGCGGCCCGATTCAATTTTGAACATAAAGTACTTACATTGTAATGATTAGATAAACGATTAGCATCCTGCCCCCCTATTTCCTAACTGAAAGTCACTCGGTGACTAACGTTTGACATGTAAAAATATAGCCATCAATTGGTCAAAATTTATAACCATATAAAAAATTGTCATCAATTGATAGTCATTTTACTTGTGAAACATTTGTCATCGAGTGACTTTCAGTCAGGAAATAGGGGGGCAGTAAGTACTACTATATCTATGCAAGGAGTTTGTTTTTTTTATGGTTAACACAACCCACGGTGCGGCCCATTGATTCTAAGGTCTTTAAGTATTTGGCCCACCGATGACTTTGAGTTTGACATGCATGATGTACAGCGTGAGGTACTATGTGCTACCAGGAAGATATTTTAGTATATTTGCTATAGTATAGTTACTCGAGTTATTGAACGACCTCCGTGGTGAGCGAGTATCCGTCTGATACGCCAGAGGTGCGGGTTAGATTCCCGTTACGGAACAAATGTTTGTGTGATCTGCAAATATTTGTTCCGGGTCTGGGTGTTATGGTACCATGGTACTCGTAGTTCCTGATGCCCATGCCCACGATACAGGGAATCTTAGTGTGGGACTAGGCATGTATGTGACTGTTGGGTCTTATGTTATAAATCTATGTTAAAAGATTTATAAAGAGTTATTAGTAGAGCTCTTCGTGAAAGAGTTCGTTCGGGGAAGTATTACCTCCCCTCCTCCATTGTTTTCTTATTATAGGTAAAATTGTGGTCCCCCTTTTCCGTCAAAAGGTTGTTTTTCATGGGTTAAACTTGTTCTGACTTCAATGTAATAACCATAGAGGTAGCCCAGAGGCTAATTTTAAAAAGGCAACGTCATTGTTCTGTGGAAGTGTCAATCTTTCTGTCTACATTAATGTATTATTTTCCACTTTTTAGTTATATGTTTGTACATATAGGCAAAGGCTTGAAGTCGGTCTAAAAATTAACTTAAATTTTCAGTTTTTAGTGAGAAGTAAGTGTATTCAGTTTATTTATATTATGGGTAGGCCAGGCCTTAAACGCGCTACTCAAATGAGACAGAGCCGTTTGGAAGAAAGTAGTGACGTGAAGGAAGATCGTTTAAAGGAAAAGTAGTATCTTAGAGCATATCTGTATGTACACTGTAACTCGAGTTCTACTGGACAAATTAAAATGCGGTTTTTTTGTCGTTTTGGTTAATTATCTATAGTTTATAGAACATAGGGCGTATAAGCTACCTATCCTGCAAGTTTATTTGTGCTAATCCAACTTCATCATAGAAAAATGATTCAACATTTTCCTTTGGAATTTGTCAAAAGATTACAATAACAAACATAAAGATAAGTAGACATATATTCATAGAAATACATCATTACTCCGATTCCAATTAGGGGGATTAAGTTCCAAGTACGAGGAGCTACGAGAAAATGCTAGTAGTACATAAATAGGTAAAAATACTCATAGTACTCATATAATCAGGTCTTCAAACAACCCTAAGCTTCGCCTATGCAATTGGACTTGAATATAGAATTTATAAAGGTATAATTTGTTTTCGGAATAGGACAGGAAATTATATTATACTGAAAAATATAAACAAACTATCTCTTGTACACGAAAATAAACATGTATCATTTTAATCTTGCGCTAAATTGTGTTGGAATAACGTTTCTTATAAGAAAAATATCTAGAATTAATATAAACAAAATATAACTGCCAAGAAATATTATCAGATTATTAAAATATTTCAGGATGTTCTTTATCGCACATCGGATATCTGGCTTGTTTCGCTAATGTATTTAGTGAAATTTCCGTTTTTACTCAATGAAGAACCATAGAGTACGTACAGTTTTTTGCCTAACATGCAGAACTTTTTTGTAGGGTTCCTTTATGTTACAAGAAATCATGAAACGAACTAAGATCAGAAACAAAAATGGAGCGGTAAGTTCAAAGGTCCTAAAAAAATATCTAGGACGGTCTAAAAATAGATTCAAAACGACAGGTCATACAAAAAGGTGGTTCAGTAGGATTCCGTAGTGTCGATCTATATTGGTTCACATTACCATAAGACATGGCATCATTATCAAACTACAATGCGTTTTTGACGAACTCCGTGGCGCAGCGGGCGCGTAGCGGGCTGAGCCGCAAAAGGTGCGGGTTCGTTTCCCGTTGCGGGACAAATGTTTGCATGATTTGCAAATATATGTTCCGGGCCTAGGTGTTATGGTACCATAGTACTCGTAGTTCCTGGATACCCACAACATAGGAATCCAGTGTGGGATCAGGACTATTTATGTCTATGTTACTATTGGGTGTTATGTTCTATTATAATCTTCTTTGTTACCTATTTAAAGCTTTTAATACTAGATTTAATTTGTATAATATCCCAAACATCACCAATTCCTTGTCCTCCTTGATACGGAGATGCATTAACCGCTGCGCCAACGGCCGACTTAATATAAATATATAAATAAATGCTGGACATTTCACACAACATTATCTAGCCCCAAGCTAAGCAGAGCTTGTGTTATGGGTACTAGATAACTGATAGGTATAGGACTAGATTACATAGATAGGTATTTAGTATTTTATATCTTTTTATCTATCTGTTTTTATTATACATAGAAAATGCCCAGAACACCCTGAACAAATATCTGCAGATTGTACAAATATTTGTTTCGAACCCACTACCTCGGCGGTATCGCACCCGCAACCTCCTGCATTGCAAGCGAACCTTGGCCCGCCGCGCCACAGAGGTCGTCATTTATTCCTCATAAAATGGGAATAAATGACGACCTCTGTGTCCATATATGATGTTATTTCCCATAAGTGTGGGTTAACTCTTTAAAACCAATAACTTTTAATACTATTTCTAGACCAGAATAAAAGACTTGCGCTATTGGACTTAAGAAACCATTAAACATACTGGTAACCTAACTAAACATAAATATCAGCGCCTCAACCGATTTAGTGTTCGTTTTACCTCACCCAATACATCGGTAATCGCCATGTCGGTGTAGTGTCGGATAAATATAGGTATTGCTTCCATTCCAGGTATTCATGCTGCCACTTCTATTTATTCTGTACCTCGACCGTATTTATTTACAAGTTCTGTTGAATTTTTAACCTCATTGCGTAATTTCAGTTCAAAGCGAAACGGAATACCTACTGATGCTGGATTTTGTGGATTGAATGTTGGTAAATGTTTGATACCTATTTTATTTAGTATCAATTACTTAAGTATACTTCACATATCCAGTAAAATAAATGAGCAATTTAAATTGATGCTTAAATTAACAATATTATGTACGCGAAAGTTGGATGTACATTTAAATATACAAACATCAACATTTTCTAGCAACAGTTAGTTGATTTATGAAAAATAATATATGCTCTTTATAAATATTTTTATTTTTATAAATTAAATTAACGTAAACTCGAAATATCACCAAATTTACTACTATTAATAAACTTGTTAAAACTAATTTTTAACGTAACCATGGCTTAAAAAAACATTTTTCTTAAAATTAATAGTCTGTGAAGACA
Source organism: Epirrita christyi (assembly GCA_951392215.1). Lineage (NCBI taxonomy): Eukaryota > Metazoa > Arthropoda > Insecta > Lepidoptera > Geometridae > Epirrita > Epirrita christyi. The sequence goes on along the minus strand of OX595839.1, from coordinate 6,168,099 downwards.
CAAGACAGAAGACAAGTGTTATTAACGAAAGAGGGCAACTCTTTCGTTAATAACACTTGACTTCTGCACCGGTTATGCATATTTAAAATTAGGGTAACTAATTTTTAACGTAACCATGGCTTAAAATAGCATTTTTCTTAAAATTAATAGTCGGTGAAGACACAAGACAGAAGACAAGTGTTATTAACGAAAGAGGGCAACTCTTTCGTTTATAACACTTGACTTCTGCACCGGTTATTCATATTTAAAATTAGGGTGTCAAAGTCTCATTAGCGTATCTCATGTTCTTTCCAAATGACAGAAAAGTTGGTCTTCGGTGGTCAAATTTGACGGGAAAATGCTGAAAGCTGTTTGCTGCATCAGATCCTAAGCGTGTTCGATGGGTCCTAAGTTGTTTAACTGTGTAGGCTAGCCTTTAATCGTCACGTCATGTTCCCGAAGGGTAGCTGATAGCAGTCACACCGTGTGTGGAGGGGCATTATCAATGCATGGAATTTTGGAGAAAACGTTTCTGTCTTGGGGTGGTTACATGTTTTTTGCCAGTGGGCGCTTTGCTACATCCCCAGTAATATGATAACGTGCCCACAATCGAGAAACCAAGTTTTGATTGGAGTTTAGGGTATCGGCAACCACGCGTTCGTTAAATGCTCTAAGGTTGGATTAGCACAGCTGGTATCTGACATGCTTACCACTCTTATTACTGCTTTGCTTAAATATTGATGTTCCATGACATTATAATGGTCACAAGATCAGTTAAAGTTAAAAATACCAGCGGTAACACAAGTTAAGGGGCTAGTCTGCGAAAACGCTTGAAAAATGGTGTTTTGCTTGAAAAATTAAGATTATAAATTATTCATAAGAATATTTAGATTGATAAAAACAACACTTCAGCTTGAATATAATTGTGTGGTAGGCTTTTACTAAAATTCAACCTAGATTTTGTGTAAATTGAAATGCTACCTACCCCTTCATGAAATTGGCCAAAATAGATATTATAAACATATTATGCAATAATCTACGAGATTACAGCTATTTCCGAGAAATAAAACATATAGACACATAAAAAAAATATAAATATTAGTTTATTTTTGTTTAAAAAGAAAAGTTCCTTTTCTTGTTGTTTTTATAATTTAGAAGATAAGGAACTTTATTCAAGCTGAAGTGTTGTTTTTATCAATCTAAATATTCTTATGAATAATGAGTCATTTTTCAAGTAAAACACCATTTTTCAAGCGTTTTCGCAGACAACGTTTCTTCTTTTTCGTTCTTGTTGTTTTTATAATTTAAAATAAACTATAAAAGAGGTTTACTCCCATGCACAAACTTTTTATAAATAGCAATATAAACTCAAGCAAATCATTTTGAAATTAAATAGTTTTCAAGCAAATCATTTCCAAATAAAATATCCCTAGACATTGTGTTTGTGTGTAGATTACGATTTCAGAATAATGACTTGAGATTATGGCCGATTGACACATAGGCCACATAAAACACATAAATAGGCTCCATTAATACATAGTACTTACAATTATTACAGTAATAACCATCTAGTACAGGCAAATTAGCAAAAAGTGTGGACCTAAGTCGTGTAGTCGTGGATTCTTATGGAAACGTTAGATGACACGAAAAGAAGCTTATCCTAGGTTTGCACCGTTTCTGGCGCTTACGGAAAGCTTTTAAATATTAGGTACAAACTTAAAAAAGCTGTAAATTTTAAAATAGAAAGAAATTACTTGATGCAAGTTAAATTACGTATAGAGAGACTGTCTTAGTGCATTATGATTTTAATAAAAACCACGTGCATGTAGGGAACACAGTGTTGAACAAATGCATCTTCCGTAAAAAAAAACCAGTATAAAACTTCCGGCGGATGTAGTACTAATTAAATTAATAAGTTTAAGTCGATTTCCAGAACTACATTAATTTTCCCCGAAGTAGAGCTACAATAAAATATGGTAAAGTGCCTTCCGTGAGACGCACCATGGTGCAAACCTGGTAATGTATTTCGAACATTTTTCTGATAAGTCTATCAATTTGCACCGACTACCTTAATTTTCCCGGAGCCGTAATAACCACAAAAAGTTTTTTTTGTAAATATTTTTTTTGTATGTTCCGTATGTCGGATTTAAAAAATACTTGGTGCAAATGTAGATCATAACGGTTCAAAGTCTATGCCAAATTGCACCGACTACTTCTATTTCCCCCATTAAGTTACGGATATTTTTATGGTTTTCACCCTATTTCACCCTGTTCCGGAGGGTGAAATTACTGATGCTTATTATTAGAGGTGATTTTTAAGCCATACAAAACAATTAGAAAAGTTTTCATGACTACATCTAATTAGTTCCACACTTATGCAAAAAATCACCTAATTTGACTGTACTACTATTCTAAGTTCATTTTTGAAGCTACGACGAAACCTTGCGGTGCTTGTTATGAACCACGTTTGTGTAGAAATAGCTCTGTGAAAACCTTAGACTCTTGTTTTCAAATAGGTTTAGTTACTCGTACAAAACACAGATTATAATATTAATAGGCATTGTCGTGCCAAATTACCATTACATTATCCAAGCTTGGGTACAAATGTGAGGACAATTTAACAACAGCAACAAACGTAATCAACATTTATACCTACATCGAATGAGGTCGTATGCCAAGGCAGCTGCGGTAGTTAAAGCTTCAGATTTCATACTTTGTTGTCACAGAACACTATAGTCATGGTATGTCGTAGCGGTCGAACCTACAAATTTTCTTTTATATATACTAACCGTCCAACTAGGTGGACAGCGTTGGTTGGTCGGTTAGTAATAGACGCCTAATCCAATTAAAATATATAATAAATATTTAAATGTGAACCAAAAAAGCAGTGGGCCTAAATGGTATTGTAAATTGCTATTTATTTTGAAGTAGTCACTAGGGACAGTCCTCCAGTGGGACTAACTCCAACAGACCAAAAAATGCTTAGCGTGGTGCTCAGGCTTTTTTGCTCAACGGTATAGGTAAATAAATTGGCTTGCATGAGAATACGATATAACAACCACATAATGTCCTCTAGGAGTGATCATCATCATCAGCCTATAGAAGTCACTGTTGGACATAGGCCTCCCCCATAGAATGGCACGACAAACGGTATTGAGCCGCCTCCATCCTCCTTCCTACCTACCTTTACAATGTCATCGGTCCAGAGTCTAGAGGGGTTTCCTTCCTGCACTGCGTCGTCCGGTTCGTGGTTGCGTAAATGATTACTCCTTTAGCGGTATATGGAACCACAAAAATAATTATTGCTTAGCTTAGCTCTCTACCTATTTTGCCTCGTGGCATTTATGAAGCCACTTAAACCCACCCGCTGGCAAGAGTATTAATTCGTAAACCCAGGCGACACAGAATGGTTGAAGAGAAGCCATATCCTGGTATACGAGTGATGAGTACGGATCCTAAACGGTAAGAAAACATCTACTCATCCACCTATAGTCCACCAACTGATTACGGATGATAACATGAATAAATCAAAAATTACTTCAGGGGTTTAAACCAGTTCGGGAGCTCGTTTTATAAAAAGCTCCAAACAGTCTTATAATGCTTCATATAAAATTATGAATGTTGGCAATAATCCACGTTTCCTCCCTTGCAGTTGCTTTGGGGTGTGATCTTGTAACAGAGAGGTGGGGGGGAGGTGACTGCGATTTATTAGGAATTTTGGTGCATTCGTTAGCTCTATATTTTCTCCGTCACGTTTCATCCGACTAAGGAAGGGATTAGTAAACAAATTGTAAGGGTAAAGCTACATGTTACCATCCCAAATAAAACATGTTATCAATGAAGCATATACTATGATAATTATGTATCTTGAACGTAATCCACTAAGCGGTGACGTTGTGGATAAGTGACATCGTACGTCACTGACATGCCGGCTTTCTAATTTACGTACACGTAAGAATTAGTACAGTCAAATTAGGTGATTTTTTGCAAAAGTGTGGAACTAATTAGATGTAGTCATGAAAACTTTTCTAATTGTTTTGTATGGCTTAAAAACCACCTCTAATTATAAGCATCAGTAATTTCACCCTCCGGAACAGGGTGAAATAGGATGAAAACCTTAAAATATCCGTAACTTAACGGGGGAAATATAAGTAGACGGTGCAATTTGGCATAGACTTTGAACCGTTATGATCAAGTATTTTTTAAATCCGACATACGGAACATACAACAAAAAACATTTACAAAAAAAACTTTTTGTGGTTATTATGGCTCCGGGAAAATTAAGTTAGTCGGTGCAAATTGATAAGACTTATCAGAAAAATGATCGAAATACACTACCAGGTTTGCACCATGGTGCGTCTCACGGAAGGCACTTTTCCATATTTTATTGTCGCTCTACTTCGGGGAAAATTAATGTAGTTCTGGAAATTGACTTAAACTTATTCATTTAATTAGTACTACATCCGCCGGAAGTTTTATACTTGTTTTTTTTACGGAAGATGCATTTGTTCAACACTGTGTTCCCTACATACACGTGGTTTTTATTAAAATCATAATGCACTAAGACAGTCTCTCTATACGTAATTTAACTTGCATCAAGTAATTTCTTTCTATTTTAAAATTTACGGCCTTTTTAAGTTTGTACCTAATATTTAAAAGGGTTCCGTAAGCGCCAGAAACGGTGCAAACCTAGGATAAGCTTCTTTTCGTGTCATCTAACGTTTCCATAAGAATCCACGACTACACGACTTAGGTCCACACTTTCACGACTTAGGTCCACACTTTTTGCTAATTTGCCTGTACTAAATGGCCGAGTCCCCCGTCCCGACTCTCTCCATCTAAAGGTTGTCTGGAAGAAATCGTTTCTAAGCGATAAAACCAGCCACTGCACTTTTATAAATCATGTTAAGTTTTTTATAATCTTAAGGTGTACAATAAAGTATTTTCTATTCTATTCTATTCTTCCTGTTCATGTTTTTCTTCATCATATATTTTTTACATTCTTCCCCTTCTTCTGGATCTCATCAAGTTACCACGGCTCTCTAATTGAGGGGGCCACTGCGATTTATTATTACTTCGCAACTTTTAACCTGACACGCAAACTCTACAGTGGCTTACAGGGGACTTAATTCAAGTTGACACTTACCTGTTTCCCCAGTTTTCCTACCAAGGATCAATTATTAAAACGCTGTAAGTATACACTACTTATTCAATTAAATTTTAGCAAAGGAAAGTCAACATTAAATTTCCTTAGCAATCAATGAATCGGGAGAGTTTGCATTTCTACCACCCTCTAACGGGTCTTTGAAATGGATAGGTACACTATAAATACAAATTGAACGAGTATGAACGGGAATCAAAGCTTGAGCTGTCTCTTGGATTTCATTAAAAGTCTATAGAAGTAGGTGTCTTGTTTTTCAATGGTCTATAAGCGGGTTTTCTGATAATCTTACTGAAACTGCAGAATAATATAGACGATATTTAGTTATAGCCAAAAAAGTTAATTTTATTAAAAAAAACTTGACTATTTTCAATGTTTCATTCAAATATGAAAAACGGAACACTTTTGGAAACATAACGGCGTCTACAATGTTTTTTTAAACTCAAACTTGAAGCATTACCTTAGATCCTGGGGGGGTATTGCCTATTAAACTGGTAATCACTTATGATTACAATTTTGCAGTACATTGACCTGTGTGTTTTGCTTTTTTTCCAAGACCAGAAATATCCGAAACAAAAAGCGCAATGTACCTTAAAATCGTATTCGAAAGCGATTACCAGTTGACAATACGGAGGCTGGTCATATCAGACTCTGAAATCTATGGGCAACATAATAAATATATGTTATGTCGTTTTAATTTGACATTTGAATTAAGGACTTGATGATTTAGCTATATCCTTTTCATCCAATGCTGGTCATCATCAGGCCATTAGCTGTAAAAACGACTGAACACCCTCCAAAATAAGTGCAGCGAGCTGATGGTCCTGGAAATAGCTGCACCAATTTCCACCAAACATACCTAAGAACCGTCTCACAGATACTATATAATTCGTACAAAAAGATTACGCATTGGAATTAGAGCACTTGTTTCGGAGCTATGAGGCCACAGACATACACACTAGGGCTCAATCTTATAAACTCCTCTTTGTAGTCGGGGGTTCAAACGGTATGATAGGTTTTTAGGTCACATTTCATGGACTGTGACCACCATTTTCATATAAACGAAGGAGTATTCTAGCACCGCGACTTTTGGTAGCAGCTTTCAAATGTCTAATGTCTGTGTAATGTTTTCCTAACTTCAACTTTCCGATACTCTTTGTTTCTAGTTTGTATGAGAATACTGGAATAGTAACTACTAGTAAAGTGCATACATACATACATACATAAACACACGCCTTTTTCAAGGGGTAGGCAGAGCCTCAAAGAGCCTCTTTTTGCGGTGGGCTGCATAGTCGAAGGTATATAGACGTTTCAAGTGGTGGTCTCATCGCCGCCATTGCTTACCACGACCAACTCTGCTAACGCTTACAGATGCGTAACCGAAATAAAATAAATCTCGGCGAAAACATGAATGAATTTTTTACTGTACTTAAGTACACTCATTATTAGTGCTATGTTATAGAATAAAAAGTACCATTCTGTACAATGACCGGTCATATTATAATGATATATATGACCGGTCATTGTACAGCATGGTATACTAACTATATGGCGGTGAATGACGTCACTATGAAATTGTAGGTATATTATGTTGATAATCACCGTCATTGACCACTTATAACTGTTACTATTATGAGATGGTACTGCTATAGAAACCAATAACAAGATAAAACAGGAATTTCCTTTATTTCAAGTTTTAGGTTGAATTAACAATTACGTACATTTTTTCGTGAAGCAAAACATCACTATCTTAAAATCTCTATCATTAAAACTATTTTATTTACAAGTATAAAATTTACTACTTTCACTGATAAAACTCCTTTACCTGCATAGTTTATTTTCAATCACTAAAACCTTTGTCTAACACTGACATTAGATGAGAAAATTACCACCTCGTACTATGGAAAATATCATTTACTCTTCTGATCATCGTATTGACCTGTGGAAAAAATAAACTTATTTATAATAAAAGTATTATTGTTTTAGGGGTTCTTAACGATAGTCTTGTAAAGTCAAGTAATATGCGGACAAACTGTGGGAAAGTGCCTTCTTTGGGCTCTTATGCCATAGCGTCAGAAAAGCTAATGATGGGCCACTGAGGTATTACTAATACCTCGGTATGATAGGCACGTTACAATTACATGGCATTTATGCACAAACAGCACAGAGATGGCAGTGCACTTATGTTACAGCCAAGGTGATGAATTAGCTAAAAATGAACTCAAATATCTTTTTTCCAAAATAGGATGCTTGCCCTTAGCAGATCTTACTCACGATTTCATGGTTCACTAAAGCCTCATTCATCACTTTAGCCGTAACTTTTATACTAGTCTCTACGCGGTGTGCTCTACGCCGTAAAACAAACAAACTAATCTATTTCAATTTGCTTGTTCACTTGTGTACCTAAACCTTTTTTTTATTTTTAATAATAAATCTTCCACGCAGTTCGTTCGATTATTACAACAATAAAATTAATAGAACTATCTACAAATATTGCTCAAAATTAAGCTTACCAATGTATATACGCTATACAATTGATGAGCAGCACGACGCCGGCGTGCGACGTCGAACGCCTCAGTCCTGCAACAATACACGTCTAACTGAACATGTTATCGAGTAATCATACATCAGAAGCCCGCCAGAGACTTAATAATGTTCGCCGTATTGACAACATTTATCCAGAAAGCAGGTTGCCGGCGCGACGTCGATCTTACTTTGATAAAACTGTTAAGACGGCCTTATTCAAGTAGCTATATAGTTTTCATTGTACCTTTCTTTCAATCAAATTATTTTCAAGTAAACTGACTGCTGAAATAACCTTCTTGAATACGGGTGATACCAACTTTATAAGTCTCCGTGTGACAGTCTTGTCCGTTGTATTGTGAAGAGGCCATCAGCCCTTTTTAACCGACTTCCCAAAAAAGGAGGAGGTTCTCAATTCAATTGTATTTTTTTTATGTTGGTTACCGCTTATCTCCCGCGTTTATGAACCGATTTGGAAAATTCTTTTTTTATTTGAATAGATATACTTCCAGATTGGTTCCATTTTCAGAATCCAGTTCTGATGATGGAATCCATGAGGAATTGAGGGAACTCCTCAAATATTGTAGGCAATTTTGATATTTTCAGCATCAAACCAAGCATTTGCATTCAAAAAGTATCATAATCCTTTCACCACTATGGTTCTTTCATAATTTTTTTTCATCCAAATATTTAGTCGAATACAATGGCGGAAGTCGGTTTTTTAAATGAAAAGTTATCTGTTTCTATTAAATAAGAGCACAATATCGTAGAGATATTATCCAAGCTGAAATTGCGCACCCATTTCATTACGTCGAAATAAAATATTCCTTATTCGCCGTAATCGCAAAGATTATTTTCAAGCGTCAAGTTTGTGTCAAGTGCCAAGTTAACGTGCAATTTAAGCTTGGAATCTCTAGTAGCAATAACAGTTGTTAACGGGTTCGTACCTACAAATGGTAAGGCCACAGAATATACACAAGATATTTTGTGGTAAGGCGCCGGAAATGTGGTTTCTACGTGAATGTGGACTATCAATTAATGCATAATGGATGACTTGCACGTTTTCTACTCGCATTCATTATTCTCTTTACATGCAAGTTAGACAATGTTAGCTTAAGTAGGATTAACCAGCATTTTTCTATTAGCTTGACTACTTATGATTCGGTAGCTTTATACGCTTTCACCATACTGACTTAACGGATATAACGGTGGTAATATCAAAGAATCTTTGCTTTTTAGAGCTAAAGAATCATATAAAATATAATAATAAATAAAATATCATATCAAAGAATCACCAGAAGAACCATTATTTGAGCTGCCAATGATATAGATGGTACTTTTACTTCAGGACGACCAAGAACGACATGACAGGCAAATACGTTTCTTAGGCTTTTTATTTGGTATAGTCTACAATGTTTGGTGCACATTCAAGACTTATGTCTCAGTGCATCATTAGCACGCATATTGCGTTATGGACGCAATTATTAAAGCATTGAACGCAATTATAACTGAAATATCGATGAAATTAACATCATGTTGTGCTAAAGATGCGTTATGCATATTCAACGCAATTTCAGTACATAAATGCTATTTAAATTTATGTTAAAATAAATCAGACAAGTATGAATGACCCTGAAGGTTTTAATTAATAAATTAATTCAAAATCGCCTGAGCTTTTTTCAAGTTGCAGCCACTTTTTTTCCTATAAACTTCACAATCGCACTTTAGGGGTAAAAAAGTAAAAATTCCAAAATTTTTGACTTATTTCTTTATTTGTTTCACAAAATCTCTTAGCATTCCAAATTTCATAATTGTGAGGTCGCTATTAGTGCCCTAGAGGTTTTTCATTTTTGCGATTTCCATACAAAAAATAGACATTCATTGCCATATACTTTTAACACATTGAGTTACAAGCTAGACTTTTTTACGGCACAAACCATTATATTTGGTATATATTTCAAGTTGATACCTTAAGCCGCTCCTGAGGTAAAAGGTATTTATATACAGACAGACGGTTTTGAATGTTCAACATCAAAAGTATTTATGAATATCATTTTGTGAACATTCATTATTATAAGGCGGCCGGAATGTAAATTTGTAGTTGTACTAGAGATACAAAGGTGTGTCATTTGTACTACTAATTGTACTTCTCAATAGAACTACTGACACGGAGGCTAAATAACTACCTGCTAACGACCAACGGCTCGGTACTGAGGTATATCATGGTAATGCTGAAAACGTAACTTGTTTTAGGATAAACTAAAACAGAGTACGAACTATTGAGTTGTGTATTTTGTATCCCGATGGAAACATTTGCACGCAGAATGTGCCTGGGAGCTGTATGTTCGATATGCACTTATCCGAAATGTGCCAACTCGTTTATGTACCACGGTTCCAGATCCCGATGGAAATTGGATACCGTCGGTGCCACTAACAGGCGGGTAACGCTGATAATAATACCCAAGTTATTGAGCTAAAAATTTCAGAACTTACCTATTGTAACAGATGGCCGCACATATGTATATGCAGGTGATAATATTTTCTTCGCTAATCCATATTGATGATACAGGTACCACGACGCTAGCAAGACGACCGCAAATGTTAATATTAGCCAATGACATCGGGGTAGCTTAAAGTCTTTGTAATTTGATTGGTAAATATTTGACATTTACTATCGTCTCGCTAGCGAGTCGCTATCGTTACCTACGGTAATATTTGCCTGTGCTAGCCGTTTGAATAATGTCATAATATGATAGTTATTTTTATAAAATGTCACTTTAATTAAAATTTAAATTTAAATTCGAACAATTTTGTATGTTTAATGTAATCGTGAACCATGTAATTATTTTTATTTGGTTATACAGACCAAAGAAAGCAAATTTTAAGTAAATGTCATAAATTAGGTAACAAGTTTTTTCTAATGAGTTTTATTATGTTGGTCTACAAAGCCTAATTGTCTTAGTCGCCGAGAAAAATAGACATTAGTCTTAGTCCGTACAAATGCTTGTCACTGTCACACTAATGTAAAAACTCGCGTGAAGAGAAAGACAGGGATAATGCCACAAGTAAATAATATGAGAAGCAAACACTTTTATGCACAAGAGCATAAAAAGCAGTTTTAGTCCGCTTACACCTAGCATAAACACACAAGTTAAAATGGTTTTTTTCGTATAGACGAAAAAATAACCATTTTCACTTTTCAAGCTCATAAAGTTCAGTAAAAAAACGCTTTATCCACATAGGTGGATTAAGCGTTTTTTTACATAGAGTTACCTAGAGGTACAGTTTTTGCTGTACTATTATAAAACTCTGTGAAATGCTAAATAATATTTCTCTACTATAACTCTGAAACCTCGATATTCTTATCAACATTTCTTAACAATTTTCGGGATCCGTTAAACTCCAATAAAGGTATTTATAATGGCTAACCCAATTTTAGTGGGAACAATAGGGTCTATCTAAATTTAATGTAATAAGTGGGGTCTCAGGGGTTTTTTGTAGCTCTAAACATGGCAGCATTATGTATTCATGCATACGTCTTTTTTCTTCTACGTTTTTGTTTACTTCGGTCTTGTTGTGAAACGTCTAGCATAACTCTCTTCATAGCCCACTGCCTGACTTCGAGCTTGTCTATACTTAGCGACCACGTCTTAGTGTCGTAAGTAATCATTGGCAACATGTACTGATTAGACTTTTGTCTTGACTTCGTTTTGTTTCGACGTAGGTAGAGGAAGTTCCTTCTTTTGATGGACTAAAATGTCACAGGAAGTCGGTGGATGGAAGTAGCTCAATACCGGTCATCGTGGTACTCTAGGGGGAAGGGCTATGCCCAGCAGTGGACTTCTAAAGGCTGATGATGATAGATAGATATATGTAAATACTTTATTGCACAAGACAAAAAACAAATACATAGGCGAACTTAATGCTAATTGGCATTTGATAATGATGATGATCCTATTATATGTTCGCTTTGTTGTTGTGTTAAGTTTGCCTAAAATAAACAATCTGTGCTGTGACTACTCACTCACCTGAGTTTGAGTCTCGGCTCCCCATCACAGGAGCGATTTGCGGCCGCTCCTCGTCCAGGAGCAGGACGCTGCTGTTCGTCCACACCGACAGCACGCGTGCCACGCACGTTACATTCAGCCGACCCTGTGTACAATAATGGTTGTCCAATTAAATAAAGTCAAACTTAATTCTAGAGGTAGCACACCTTTAGAGGTATCTGAATCACTTCATGTATGATCCTCGATTTTCTTCTGTTTAGAAGGAATCAAGTTTTTCTGACAAAGTCGTTGAAAAGACACCAGCGGCAGTCTGTCAACTTACACTTCCCCTTCCAGCTATTTACCGGAACATCCTGTATTAGTATAAATCACAACTCATAGCTGGTGTTTTGGAGTTTAAAGAGGTGCTGACAGCGAAACCGATTTTGCATGGATTGAGCTTTGTTGTGACGACCATCAAATGCAGCGTTTGGCTGTCTACCCAGCCTTCAACCTATACAAAGTAGATTTAACTGTCAGCACGTATGGAAGCTCCATAGATCTATTGAAATCAATAGAGTTTCAATGCATTTAATCTAAGAGCTGTATAGTAGCCAAGACTAGATCAACTAATCTCTATTTCAAACGAGTTCAATAGACATGTTATTGGATTTAGACGTGCACACAATAAACCAATTCCTACCTTTAGCCCACTGATATATTATTGAAGAATTAGCAACTTAAAGTGGCAATGGGCAGGTCATAATAGCTCGCAGAATTGACAACCGTTGGGGAATAAAGGTTCTCATGTGGCGACCACTAACCAGACGACCCGGTAAAGGAAGGCCCTCCACTCGATGGACATTGTAAACGTCGCTGGAAGTCAGTGGATGCAGGCGGCTTATGTACAGCAGTGGACTTATACAGACTGATGATGATGATGATACAAAGTTAGTTACCTATAGTACCTACCTACTAGTTTTATGTGACATAACGTTGCTGTTATGTAAATTGCTTTTTACGCACTGCAGGTTGACAGTCAACTCCCACTTCCAACTAATCAAGTACCGAAAATTGAATACCAATTGGATTTCTGGACTTTACAGCTTCGAATTATTCAAGGTTATTCATGGAACAAGTGACGCACGGTGGGTATGGACTTCACGACGCAATCGAATAACTTCATCCATGGGTATCGGTGAAAATATCCTTTCACTACACTGGTACATATTGGTTACTAGGCCTTTTACAGACTCACTATGCCCTAGTAAGACCCAAAGAAAATAATTAGTAGGTCAAAATATTAGATGAATTCAAGTAGCATTGTTTTGCAAAGTAACCTAATTAAAGTTGCATCATACAACTCCCACATTTGGAGCGGAGAGGTTTCCAGGAATTCATGGAGCAGGAATTTTTGCATTCGAATACCTAAGTGCTTAGAGCGTTCTAATAAGGTACTCCTTTGCGACAAAAAATGCGCCACGAACAAAATCATATTTTTTCTGAAAAGTAATTCCCTACTTATTCCCTAACCTATGTTAACCTATGTTATGTTTAACCGAATCCTATGTTTATATATTAGTACATCCCATTTTTTATCCCAATAATTTCATTGTTAATTCGAGATGAGAAGCAAGACACTAAGTACTATGAAAATGTAATAGTTACACCAGGGTGTGTTCCCGTATAAAACAGGAACCAGCATACTGGCTCAATATCTGCTTTCAACTTAAATGTAGTCAGTACCTACAGGAAAACTATCGTATGAGCGTGGGCTGAATAGAATTAACATTACTTGTTACATAGAAAAAGAAACTGCTTAGTTGCGAGAAGGTTCACTACCCCTGCCTAGAGACATTATCCGATTGCTCGTATCGAACGGGCAATCTATTCTATTCAATAAGACGCTATTGTGTCGAAATACATAGTTCATGTCGCACAGAATCAAAGTGCTTATGACCTTGTTGTTACAGTGGGATAAATATATGAATGTATGTATTAGGTAGAGGAAGGCCGTCGATTGACTAAAGGTTCTATAGGTTGATGATAATGATAAATTAGCTTATAGAATTAAAACAACCGAAAACCGACGCCGTGGTGTGTCCGGCCTCAGAATAGACCCCTCCATCTCCTCCCGTGGATGTGATAAAAGCTTTACCAAGGGATTACACCAGAAGATGGGCAGCAGCATCTACCTGAGTATATACTTAACAAAAAACTGTGATCACCAATCTGCCTGCCAAGCGTGGTGATTACGGCAAATCTCCTATTGTATTGAAAGGAGTAAGGAATGACCACTGATTACTTAATAGTTAATATACACGAAGGACATATTCAATAGCATACTCACTTTGCGAAAATGCACCGACTGTACCCTCATGATAAGCTGACTGAACGCAGATGATTTATTGGATTTCTCCTCTTCAGTACTAATGTTCAATTTATTTGCTATTGGCTCTAGACCCGGTGGGAGGGTAGTCTCGTCCTTGTTTTTCCGATTGCTATCACCGCCTGGAATGCCCACTATTCCGGCAATATTGCCCGGAATGTCTATTACGTTGTCGGTCACCGTCTCCTCGTATCCTGAGATTGCTTCCCACGGACTGAATATAATTCTATTTGCATCTTCGAGCGATGTGTCGCTTATCACAGGTTTGCTATGAGGGTACGCCTCGCGGACCGGGATGTCGAGCCCTTTTACCTGGGAAAATCATTTTCGTATCATTGTATGCTGACGCTCTTGAAGTTTAAAATTAACATGACATTTATTTTTATTTAAGGCGTTCGCAGCTTGTATATGGTAGTATCGGTATAATAACAGATGTGTCAATCGGTCTTAATCTATCTCTGTCGCTTTTGAATCGGCTTGGTTAAGTAACAAATAATGAAATATAAAAAAATACATTACCAATACCAAATGTATTTTATTTTTGAATAACGAAGTAGCATGTGTTATTGCGGCTACCGTGGTGTGTCTGGCTTAGAATAGACCCCTCTTTTTCCTCCCTTGGATGTCGTAAAAGCCGTCTAAGAAATTACACCAGGGCATGGGCAGCAGCATCAACCTGAGTACTCTACATTGCACCAATACTGCAATCAACCTCCTGCCAAGCGTGGTGATCATGACAAATTCCCTTATTCTATGAGGATGGCCTCGTTCAGTAGTGGGCGTTTACCGGCTGTTGAAGATGTATTATTGCAGCTACATACCTCTTGTCCATTCAACAGCCACGTGAGGTTAGCAGGCGGATCCGCAGGCAAGGACGAGCAGTTCGCCCGAAGCATGTCCCCAACAGAGTACCAACTCTTTTGTGCGCGAACCGCTGGTCCCGCCAGGGGAAGATCTGACAAAACAAACAGAAAACTTTCTAATTCACTTCTTCATCATCTTCATTCCTATTGAAGTCCACTGTTGGACATAGGCCTCCCCCATGTAATGCCACGGCGAAAGGTCCCGGGCCGCCTAGTTAAAAAGTTAAAAAGGATTTTATAGTATCTTAATAATTACTACCTGACTAACAGTAAAAATAAGACCTATTACTAACTATATTGTATGTACATGTGAGCAATAAATAAATACAAATACAAATACAAATTACTAATCAGGCATATAATAAATTAAGTAAACTGAATTTTGTATTATCAATTGATTATCAGATTTCTCTTAACTAAAATACCGCCAATTTATTAATGTTTCAATAAATAAATTACTTACAATTTTTATTTTAGAATAAATTTATTATTAGAAAAATAGGGTATCCAATCCTTATTTTGAATTAAATTTATTACTTTTATAAGCAAACAAATACTTTAAAAATAAATAAAATAATTTGATAATTTCATAAATAAATTTAATACATTTGTACTAAATTAAAATTGAATATTTTATGTTTGGAATATTATAAAATCTTATTATCTCCCATTAGTGTGGGTTAACACTTTAAAAACAAATAACAAGAACACAACTGAACGCCACCCTCTATTCTTTTAAGCAATAAAACGTAAGGGGAAATTACTATTCGCGTTCACTCCCTTCTATTATTTCTACTCCATTGTAGCGGGAATTTATTTTGGAATCTAAGAAAAAACACGTTCTTATGTCTTGTATTAATATGTAAATACATCCGATTTTTTCAGCTAGGTGATCACAGAGCTCGTTAGCTCGCAAACACTCTTTGATTGAGGTTTCTCACTTGGTACTGTTATCGGCTACAGAATATCCGGGCGCTTGCTCAAATTGGTTTTATCACAACCGCAGCCGAACTCTGAAATCCTTGATAGCTAAACTCGATTGCGGACTGAGTGATCGCTGTGTAGATACGCCCTAATTATCCTAACGAGTATTACCTCAACCGAAACTGGCATGCATTGCATTTCGCCCTTTGATAGCTGCGTTGAAAGCCTGACCCGCTTTATCCTAAAATAACTAGTAACGTAGGTAGATAAAGAGACTACATTTGAATACCAAATTAAATCAAAATTTCAGTAATGCCAGACAGTGGTCATTTAACCTTCATTTCAGTTTAAGTAATTTATAATAGAGACCGTATTAGACTAGACATACATTTGTTTTATTTGGAATCATGGGAGTACCTAAATATAGTTCAAAGTCTGCTTACAAGAGTATGACATTAAAACCCCACATTTGTCATAAATAAGTAACTTCAGAATCAAAGAGACCTCATTTTGTGGCTTATTCTGTTTACGTAATGGATTATAGATACATAAAAGGGTAGAGCTACATTATTTTAACAACTTCGTATGTAGGTAAATAATTTTCCCAGTTGCGATTTAGACAACTGTGTAGGTAGGTACCTAATGAGTACAAGAACTCAGCTGTTAATAAATCTACGGGAACATCACGGTCCCGTTTGTAACAGGACAAGCCATTGTGTCTAAGTGCTTCAATTGCCTTCATGCTACACAGTATTTAATGGTACAATTTACCTAAACTCAAACATTATCTAGAACCGCCACTGCATCGAGTAACTGAGGCGATTTATGCTACAACTTACTTTGTTCAAACTTATTAAATTGCTACTACGAAATTAAAACAAGACAAAAGTTAAAGTCCATTGCTCGACGAACCAAAACGGTAACAGTAATTCCAAATGTATATAATAATATTATTTATTGATCAAGAATACAATATGTTAACGTACAAAACATATTATGCTTTTGAACACTATATCCCACTAGAATTCCCTATGTTTCGGGCAGCTAGGTACAAGAATAATAACAAGGTAGGTATCTTAATTGATATAAGTATCTAGCAGTTATATAATAATAGGTCATGTACATCACGTTATTATGTCATATCATCCGTTAGAACGGTTGATGTAACGTTCTAAGAGCAGCAAACATAGGTACCTCCGGAATATTAAATAAAACAAATGAAACTCGAAACTTACAAGAATAGATCGTAGTAGGTTTACAAAATAATGATCTATCATCAATCTATGTGTTTGAGTCTCAACTCACGCTAGAGCATAACATAACACCTAACAGTCACATGTGTAGTCTTGATCCCACACTAGGATTCCCTGTGTCGTGGGTATCAGGAACTACGAGTGCAAACACCCAGACCCGGGACAAATATTTGCAGATCATACGAAGTAGACGAGTACGAGTAGTTCTAGACTACGGACCTTATAAATGATCAAACTACTGCGGCCGCGTTGTGTAGTTTTGGTTGGCATCAGCGATGCGCATCGATTGGTCATTGCATATTCATTTTCCACACGCGTTCCATTTTAAAGATAGGAATTTTGTAGAAAGCATTTAAAACACCGAACAGACAAAATGGCTGGCGAAACTAAAACTTGGCTGCTTTTGTTTGCCAGCAGCGCCCTCTATTACAAGCAAGCGGCGGAACTCCGCGTAGAGCAAAGTTTTAAGTGTTTACATTCCTGTTCTGTCGCTTTTTGCCAATTCTACTTAATGGGAACGCAGGGAGTTTTCCAGCACCTCGTTTAATTTGGACGGCGCGTACCCTAAGTAAGTACTTCAGTGTTTATTTAATTCGTCAATCAAGATTTTGGTAAAAGCTTCACTTTGCTATCTAAACATCCTCAGAGGTGTTCGAGTATAGATTGCTTAGGTTTTATTGAAAATTGATTCATAGAATTCAATACATATATTATGTACCAGTAGGTTTCTATTTTGTCTACCTATATGCATGCATATGCATGAGCTTACCTACCAGAAGCCTGAACACAGTGTTGTTAACAGCTAATGTCATGCTTACATCGCGATATTAAAATATTAGTTCTCATTTACGAGTAAACTCGTCTCGTCAAAAGCCTCGTCGAAAATGCATGTCCCTCAATTCCTAATTCAAACGTTAATAAACCGATTATTAACGATTTAATTAAGAATTGAGGGACATATGGATGAAATCATAAAATCATGATGATATTTTGTTCTGCGAATAGCCCCAAATGCATTTTCGACGATGCTTTTTCGGTGTCACAACTTCACTCGTCAAATGCACCAGGCTCAAAAAATTAAACTATAGTCGAAAGACTGAACAAAAACATTAACAACTCCGCGTACCATGCAGTGCCACTATAGGCAAGAGTATACGCGTAGTGGATACAGAGTCTCAATACACAGATACGAAGTCGAAAGGATAAACACAGGCAATTCCTATCCAAAAAAATCCAACCTCTATTAATGCATTGTAAGATATATATAAGATTTATATATATAAGACACGCAACGGCGCCAGATATAGATATATTGTATTATATTTACTGTACAGCACAGCAGTTTTAGCACAGAAATGCAATTTTTTTACTAAATGACAGAATGCACAATGGGTGGTCTTATTGCTTATAGCAATTTGTTCTAGACAATTTTAACCGTAGCATAAACTATGTGTACGTGAGGTAGTATAACTAGACCTAAGTATGTCGTTGTTTGACAAACAGTATAGATTACTGAACTAATATATTACTCCAATACTATGGCTTGCACATGGACAGATTCCAACTATCTGTCTGTCCACCACATTTTCAGCGTTCCGACAGACGTAACCGATTTATATCAATTTATCTTAATTGAACATTGAAAACGTTGCTTGTTCCTAGGAAATATAATATAAGAAAGTTACATGCTAATAATAAATACTTCACTTGTTTGATAATAAATTAACACAAGTTGTGATTATTGGGCGTTATTTTATCATCATCATCAATCAATATCTATACAAAATCGTTGCCTGACTGACAGAGTGACCACTCAATGACTACCAACACACAGCCTAAGCCTAGATATCCTAGAGGCCTAAAATTTAGAATATTCCTTCTGTGGTCTGAGAGTGTACTAAGAAAGGAATTTTCAAAATTTACCCCCTAAGGGGGTGCAGCGGGATGTTGAATTTTGTATGGAAAAAACTCCGTACGGACGAAATCGCGGGCGCGCTCCCACTTCTTGCGTATCAGCTTTCGAATCGAAGAAAAATGCTTATAAAATTACCAAGTTGTAAGCTGATTTTATCCAGCAGTCCAAGGATTTGTATAGGTTCGTATCGCACGCAATCTTCTGCACGACAATCTCCTTAAGACGCTATAGGTTCAAGAAAAATTTTTATATGAACTAAAGAAGGCGTACGCTCTGATACCTTGGTTTTGTGTATAAAATAAAGATAATATAAAAATTCCCTTTAAAGTTATGTTAGATTTTGTTGATGAATTAACTAACGCAATTTATAATTTATAAGTTACCAAATGTTTCAAAAATTAAAACGAGTTAGAACTTAGTCTAAAATTAGATTTCAATTTTAAAAAAGGTTAAAACGGAATTATCTTTGTTTATATTTTTTATCGAGTGAAGTAATTCAAATTGTGTACTGAATTTATGATTTCACTAGATAAAAAGCGATATAATTTTTTTATTTGTAAACTATAAGAACTTACATCAAAAACTTAAATATTCTAGAGCTCATTAAAGGCACTTTGTGAACCTATAGCGTCTTAATATTGGTTGGAACCGAAGTACCAAAGTTGGTATCCATTAAATGAAGACATTACAATCTTAGTTAGAAGCAATCACTATAGTAAATAACTTACAATTCCGCAGCGGTCAAAACCTGAATCGTAAATCAGAACTATTGTTAGGCAATAAATGCGTAAATCGAACACAAGGGATATTTGATTAAGGTTTATCTAGGGTAATTTATGGTTATTGAGGAACTGTTCGTACGCAGGTGTGGTAAGATGTTATAACTTGTTTCACAAACTAAGCTGTGAAGATAAGTACGAACAACCTACCTAAATATGATATGGAAAAATGTGAATATTAGTAAACGTTTTAGTTTTCAATTGCTTTTAAGTCGTTTAACAAAAAAAAAACTAACCACTGGGACGAATTTCATGAGAAACTTTGATCCAGAAAGCTAACGTGGTATTACTGAAATCATCTTTCGAGATTGCTCAAGATTGGATCATCCGAACTCATTTAAGTTTCCGCAGCTAGTTAGAATCTACGTGCGTTTACGCAGCAACACTAAACAAGGGTATTTATTTTGTTTGAAAAATTTACGGAACTTGTGTGTTGCCTACCTGGGTGGTTATTCGCTATCACCTAAAAGATTCCTTGTCAATAACGTGTGACGTCACCCACATACGATTCAGCGATGATGCCACGCAGATATCGTAACGAGCCCGCGTTATGTTACGTTTGGTCATAGCGAATAAGGGGGCTGATTTTAGGTGGTAAACCAATAAGTACTTAATTATTTGCTATTTGCAATTTATATCGAATCACAAAAAAGCTTTCTCAATAGTATAAGTACATATTCTGTGACAGCCTGTAGAAGTGAGCGGATTATAGATACAATCTTTCAGTCCCTTAGGAACTTTGTTGGAGATTACATCTTGTACCTTATCGTCGGATAAAGGGTAGTGGAGCAAGAAAATTACACTTTAAACCCCGGATTATACAGTATTATATAAGGCGAATTGGTGACCGCAGTTTGGTGTTGAGAACTCAGGTGGATGCTGCTGCTCATCCCCTGGTGTACCTATTATGATAATATCCCCAACATCCAGCATTGAACGTAAAAAGGCTTGTGATGATGTCATACGGTAAGTTTACTTCCATACAGATAGATAAATAAATAAAATAAAATAAATAAATGCTGGACATTTTCACACAACATTATCTAGCCCCAAGCTAAGCAGAGCTTGTGTTATGGGTACTAGATAACTGATATACATAATACAATTCATTAGATAGATAGATATTTTTTATTATACATAGAAAATACCCAGAACACCCTGAACAAATATCTGCAGATTGTACAAATATTTGTTCCGAGGCGGGAATCGAACCCGCAACCTCCTGCATCGCAGGCGAACCTTCGCCCGCCGCGCCACAGAAGTCGTCATAGATAACATAGAGATAAAGGAGATAGATTAACTCTTTTCAAAACAACAGCTCTAACACACATAAATACAAAACTTTAAAAAATAACAAAAGAAAAAAAACAGAGGCGCGCAATGGACGGTGTTATCGCTTATAGTGATTTCTTCCAGACAAACTTAGAGTGGAGAGAACTATATGGAAGAATAGGATAGTGGTGTTATCAACTTGTTTAAATAATAAAAGACTATCATAAAATGCCGTAGCGTGTCCGGCCTAAGGATATACCTCTCCATCCCCTCCCGTGGATGTCGTAAAAGCCGACACAGGCTTAAAAACAGGGGACGGGCATCAGAATCCACCTGAGTACTCAACACGAAAACTGATCTGATCACCAATCCGCCTATTTATACCAAGCGTGGTGATTATGGCAATTTACCCCATTTTATTTCATGGGGAGGCTCCGTCCAGCAGTGGACTAAAGGCTGATGGTGATGATGAACATTAAAAATTTACAAAACACAAAAATCAAACTGTTATCTACTCATATATTCCCTATAATATAACTAAACCAAATAACACAAATAATATTGGACTAACGCAATAACTTTAGCTAAAGATATAAACCTTGATGACTCTCACATTTTCTCTGCTCTTCTCCATTTCTAAGTTTTTATGTTCCATGCTGTAGTATGATCTGAATCGTGGAATAGAATTACAAATGATCATAAGAGTATGTTTTACTCAGTACATGGCTATGTAGATTAAGCTATTTAGTATGAAGCAGTGTACGAAATGGGTTTCGTTGTATTTCAAATTATTTATTACGGCGTTTTAATCAGTAAAGTATACCGAATGCAAGATCACTCATGCTACTGTCAAAACAATACGTAAGTTATCGACTAGAAAATCTAATTACTTTACAACAGTGGCTTAAATTTTACTTCTATTGAATAAACCTCTCGAAATATTTACAATAACTACAAAGTGAATTGAAAAAGCCTTTTAAAAAATTGACCCAAAAGTGTAAAAGGTTTTTCATTCACACACAGGCGTTGCGTCGGTAGCAGATTTTAAACGATGCACACGATACGAATGATGTTTTTTTTTCTGTTACGTACCAAATCTAGATAAAACCTTTGTTGCTCAAGTATAAAAATATATAGTATAAAGTAGTAGTAAGTAACTCTACAGCTAAAATATGCGAGAGAAAGTAAGGATACCGATGTAAAACATCCTGAAATCGAACTATCGCTTATGTGAAAGTGTTAACGCCTTTTCACAGCATTGAATGTATCTCCTGCGGATTTAAACTGATTAGCCATGCTGCTTTAGCCTGCATGGAGTGGATGGAGGAGAAGCAAAACCATACACCATGCCATCACTGCATGTGGAAGGTATATTGTATATCTTTCGGATTAAGTTCAAACTATTCGGATGAATTAAGCATAAAAAAATCTGGCTCATTGTTTAAAAAATCTAGACAGTTCTAGATGTTTCTACAACTCCGATGTTCATGAAATTTTGTAGATAAACAAAATAAAGGTCGAACTTGTAGTTTTTCAGTTAAAAGGCAACAAGAGCCAGACGGAACGAAAAAATTTAGTTTCACATTAATTTGAAAACTACAAAACAGATCTGCAAATTTTGTAGGTATAATTGGGTAAGACTTATCAAGGTACGCAGTGTTCTAGATTTTTTGTAAACTTTGTTACAAACTGCGTGAACCAGTGACACAAAAAATATAAAATTATAATATAAAATATCAAAACAAGGTTTTGCTTGAGGTATTTATGGTGACCTTGAAAATAACCTTCATAAATTTTTCATGATTGTTAGTAACCGGTGTCGTTTTTCTGAACCCAGAGAGAGGCACCTATAATGCAAAATATCATAATATCTTCGTATTTTTGGTTCTAGAATAAGATGAGATGACATGTAAGATGTTATAAACTCACCGACTACCCTCATGTAGGCGCTTTTGTATACTGTATGGAAATAGGGTGCGTCTGCAGACACCTCGCAGCGATACCGCCCGCTGAGGCCTCGCGTCGCGCCACGCAATACCACTTGCTGCGCCCCGGACCGTGACACCTAGGGAATTAAAACAATATTTGCAAAGAGAGTTGTTTTCACATGCTTCTTCTAAGTAAGTGAAAGAAACAAACCCCACATAGAGTTTTTGTATGAATTTCCCGTATCATGAACAACCTTGGCTTATAGCTCCTTTTGGGTATTCGGTGAAAAGTCGTATCGTAATGCACGAGAGGCCGACTAAAAGCTCCTTAGCTCAATCTGGGTGTACCATCTACTAGGATAAAATGCACCTATCTTATTTAATTCAATATCCCTATGTGTATGTCGCAGTCTCGCAGTAAGAAGGTCACCTCAGAGAAATTACCAATTCACTTGACTCTACGGAAATATATTTTTTATCAAGTTGATTTGAGTAATTTACGAATGGTGAGTTGAGTAGGTGGAAGTGAAGGAGAGAGAGGTAGGTTAGAAGGTAGAAACATACAGATGTATATATGTCAGATATTTGATTTATGCAGTAGTTTAAACGATGGACGACTTAAAATATCTAAAACCGTATAGCACACAGTGAATATGTACTGTGGATATAACTCAAGCCTATAGAAAATAGGTCATCAAGCATTATTGTTGAAATATTAAAATGGACAAATAATGTAACAAAAATATTCAGAAAATAGAAAAAGTGTCCCGAACCCACGTCCATCATTGATTTCAGGTAGACGGAGGTATGGAATGTGCTCATGCGTAATTTATATCTGAGTCGGCGGGTGAGTAATCCTATTACAGGACCGTGTGGCCCTCACTGTAAGCAGCTGGTAGAGTCAAATTGAGCTAAAAGCTTCGATCCATCTTACGAAAAGTCAGTCCACTTTGAGAGAACGACAAACTAAATCATATCGGCGGTGCAGCGCGAATGTCGTCTGACCCGATTTTCAAGGGCCATGCAGCATATTTGAGAACGCCGCAATTTACACTCTCGATGAAAACTTTTAACTTTTAGCATTCGTTATTCTCTAAAAGGGTTTTTAATGTGTTATCTTGGCACAATGTTATAGTTTGCCTATGGCAGTGTGCCAGGAACTAAAGGTTCTACGAAATTCTTAAGTGATTTTTTTCCATGGCTTTATACAAAGGCAGTTTAACGAACTAGCAAGATGTCGCAAAGCCACTGACCCATTATAATCATTGTTATGACGTTGCTTATAGTCGCGCCGTTAGTGAGCCATTTGCGTAGGAAAATAACAGCGTTTTCTTTTATTTTCACATTAACTTTGTTTAACATCTTGATGGCTGGGTAATGTAGTTTTCTAAGACTTTAATTTGTTTTGTTGCCGCTAATCTGCTTTTTGACGCCAGATTGTTGTTATGAAACGATCTTACTTTAGAAAGATGATTTCTAAACAATCTGTTAATCTGTAATCAATCTTACATCATTCTTATAAATAATGAATTTAGCGGTAAGTCCGTATTTACTAATTATTTTCTATAGAAAACTGTTGTAATTAATCTTCATTCAACACGACCACCCATTCCAATACGACGAAGAGCGCTAAGGAATGTCTGAAAGCCTATGATAAAATAAACTTACATCAACACTAATTCCAGTTTGTGAGAAGACCCTTGTATTCGGCAGTTCTTTGGGTACAAAACGGAAGAACTCCTGCGCACCGTGGTACCACTTCACGGTATAGAGCGCTTCGCCAGTTTCCAGTGCCCACCGGCAGCCTAGCGTTGCACTGGAGCCCATACCCACAGCTTCTGGGACGCTTAACTGGATGTCTCGAAGACCTAGGACACCTGGTGGAAACAAAACAATTATTAAACTTAAAAGGGAAGCATAGTCCCGTAGCACAGCCGTAACTAATTCAAGGAGAACGTGACAAATAAAAAAAATATCAAAAACCAAATAAAGTTATTGAAAGATAACTAGGTAAATAAAATAAATTTTTACTTTGCTTTTCATAATTTCAACCACATACTTTTGACTTAGCGGTTTTTTTTGTTTTTTCATTGTTTTGTAGTTGTTAGGGTAAAAAAAACATTGTAATATTTATAGCCTCACTATGCTAGTTTCGATCATTAATCGGTGATCATTAATGCACCATAAGAAACTATGTATGTTGTTGTGGAAGTTAGTTTTATTTCCTCTAAATACGTCTAACTTTGTGATCGATTTGTTAGTGGCCCGTTGAGAGAAGTTTCAGTCCGACGCAGGTAATCAAATCTCAGCCTTGCTATTGCAAAGGTGGTTGGAATACATAAATCAAGTGAACGCTACGTGATTGAATTCAAGATCAACCCAATACGCAATTCTGTTCGACATAAACTCATTACAATGTAACCAAATTCAATTTACTTCTCCAGCCACATCATAATATTTCATCTCGGTATGAGTTTTATATTTACAAAATTCATTGCACCGCTAGCCTTGTTTATGTGGGAATAAATGTTTATTTGTGTTCAAAACAACCCGCGTTCGTTACCGTATGTTTTTGCGGTAAACAAGAGCTTAATTTTCGATTTGCAGAAGTGTTAATTTAAACTTTACTTGTTTTTGTTGTTTTGTTTTTAAGAGCGAACTCAAAAAGGTAAAAATAACGTTGTTAAAAATTTCAAAATTGTTTCGACGAAGTTTTTCACATAAACACCGTGTAAATTATGGGCTGGATTCCTACACTAACGAAAACAATCTTACTCCATTACAAAAGTATAAAACATGACAATCACATTCCGACCGAACCACCCCAACCCTTTCTGTAATAAATTCATTCAAAAAAAATATGTTTATGGGGCGAAACTTCCCATCTCATCAACAAAACCGCTGCCGTATCTAATACATTTCTCTTAGTTGCCCATAAACGTCAAGGAAGTAAATAATTCACTAAAAGTTTCTGGAAGCTATATAAGAGTATGATGTACGAGGACGTGCAACGAGCAGTATGATCATGCTTCATGTCCAGTCCGCTTTATGTATAATAAATGAATAGTCCTGCGTGTACTGATCCAATAATTTTACCGATTCCCCCCATGCCGAGAGAGATTGGCACTTTAGAGAATTTTCGAGAATCGCCCGGTCTTCGGAGGATTCCAATAATCAGCTTTACTTAAGGGATTGGATTCGAAAACTCGATTGTATCCGGAGTGATTTTAATAATTCATCACTGCTGTACAGTTATTCTAAGAGATGGAATCTAATTGAAAAGATGTGTATGTAAGTATTTATTTAGTCCCTTTTGCTAAACAAAATATAATTATCGGTAGAAAACAACGTCTTTTTGCTGCTCGAATTTTGGAATTTTTAATTTTTGAATAATTTTATTTATATGAAACTTAACTACTCAGGTTTTTTATGATCTTTTGTATACAGTACTTTTTTCAGATAGTTAATTTTAATAGGTACATATTGCATAAGTAAGTTTAAAAATACATAATTTATGACGGAACTGGCATATATGACCCACCAGATGTTAAGTGGTAACCCCAGCCCATAACAAATGGAATACCTCTTAGGTCACATCCACCTAGGACGCACTCTAAGTGACATTGCACTGCGCCCATCACCCTGAGACATAAAGATGAAAAGTCATCATCATCATCAGCCTGTAGATGTCCACTGCTGGACATAGGTAAAAATAAATCAATGAAAAGTCTCATGTGCCTGTAATTTCACCGGCACCCATATTCTTAAATCGTTTGCAAGTAATATTATTTATCTTCATGCTAGTACTTAGATATAATAATAATAGTAATAATTCTTTATTTCAGACACAATGATCCATAGTCGTTTATATCTTACAAACGTCACACAAAAATAAAAAAATAAAAAATTACTAAAAATTTTATCTATAAAATAATAAAAGAAAACAAGTATGTAGGTCCATAGAAACTGTAAAATCTTACTTCCACTAAGCCATAGTAATATGGCAGCGAGTTGCGATGCCATGTTGCACGTGCAGCACGTCGCGTCACACGTCATGTCGCGTCGCGCCGGCTCCCGCACGCCACCCTCGCAACCTTCTTCATTTTCAATACAACGCAAAGATTCTTCCTTATCATAGTACAATCTTTTTTGTTACACTCAAATTGAGTTCATCGAGCCCAGCCACCCTGCCGTTTCCTTCCCATTTTCAAATTCTGTAACAAAACGAAATTAAGTTATTAGCGAAAGTTTTGTTCCCAATTATCGGTAAATGGCTGTTTATTTTGATTAAAACTTCGATGTAACTACAAATCAAACGGCAAGTACCAAAAACTTTCGTACAGAGTTACAAAAGCCAGTGAGCAAGAATACATTTCAAAATTAGGATTTCAAATTTTTGTTTGAACAAAAGCATTCCATTAGAACTTCATCGATTCTATTTTTACTCTGCCCTTTGTCACAGATTGTATAGTACTGCCAACCATTTAACGAGCAATAGGTACAATGTACATTTCCTTTCTTTGAACTGAACAAACGCTGAGTTCAATAGCAATAAAACAGGGTGCGAGTTGAAAGATCTTTTCATTAAACGTATCGTAGACGCGGTGATTTATCGCCTCGCGAGACGCTCCATTCACATCGTGCGTCTTAGATCGATGGGCTCCGAATAAAATACATTCGGCAATTGAATAGCGCAATGTTTCAGCCAACGACAGTTTTTCAGGCGTGGAGGACTAATGGCGGCACGCGCTGGCCTTCGACTCCCAATTCCAATAAACGCTGGACCTGCAATTGTGGCGTCCACAAGCCTTCGCCTATTCAGAGGAAAATTATAGTAAAGTGCGAGATTTATCATATTACGAAATGCGGAGAGTCTAGCTACATAAATCATCGTAAGCTTCAACGCAGCGTCATCATCCCCCATATTAGAAGCGTGTTTTGTATGGAATGACGTCCGAATGCAAACGCGCGTGGACGCATGTTGATTAGTAACGTTTATTACAAAACATGCTCATTTTAAAATGAGCGCGATGCTAAAACATACGGATGGTATGTAGCTTGATCCTTATGGACAAAAATACACGCACTTAGAAATATCTTTGCCCAAGAAAAACAATTTTACATAAAATCCTACTTAGCGGCTTGCGATCTACGCCTCAGTTCCCGTATTTTCAGATAAATATCGTCCACGACATGACGTCACTCATATTATGCACATACAAAGTTATGGTTTTCATCTGGGAATTGATGTGATGATGATGATGATGATGATTCACGTGCATGACATTTTTCCGAGAATAACTTCCTTGAATGTTTACGGTCTTTAATGTTTTCCTTTCTTGGTTCAAAAATATTCTCTACGGCTGTTATTCTCTCAAACATAATGCTGCTAGAAAATATGAACATCTCTCCCATAAAATCTAGTGCGAATCTTTTTTTATTTTTAGCTTAGAAACAAGACGAAATAAAAGTGAAGAGATAAATTTGTTGGGGATCGAATAGATTAGCCGCGTTTGATGAGGGAGTGTCGCCCTTCACGACCTCCCTCGGACCCGCCATTTATTGGCAGTCGAAGGCCAACGTGTTGCCATTAGTACACGCCTGAAAAAAATAATTTACTGAAATATTCTATCCTATCTTTACTGTAAAATATGTTTGGATGTTCGCTTGTTATTCAATCACACCGTTAAAATGTCTGAACGGATCTCGATGTTTAACATAAATATGCTCCATGACTTGAAATAGTTCTCATAGGCTGCATGTTCCGGTAAAACACGAGTCAAGCCGAAGGTAAGTTCTAGCTGAGCTTGGTTGCCTAACAAAGCTCAGCTAAGCTGTTCCGTTAAAACAACCCAGCCACCTAGTTAAAGCTTCCGAAATTAGTTCAAGCTGTTAAATCCTTCGTAACTTTATGCGTTTTCCGCAAACTCACTGCTTATTCAATGACATATAGTACATAGCTAACATGTCAATCCTGATGGCATATTTACGTCGGAAGCAGGTTGCTACCGGCGGGTGCTTACCGGCACGAAGCCTTGCACAGTTGACAATAAAGCAATTTTTCAAGAACAATTCATATGTTTGGTAACGAACTATCACATATCTGTAGTTCAGCCGCCGTCGTAACCAGTTATCTAAGAAAAGTGTTTCCTTAAATTATCCGCAAGTTATCATTTACAAGTAAGAGCCAGTAGACAGATGTCAGTAGTACCCTGCTTTCTACGTAAAAGCGCCTTTTGCCACGTCAGATTTAAGTTTGAATTAAACCGTGTGGTGAAGTTATAAAGCGTTATGCGTCACCTAGATTCTGATGTGGGGTGAGATCTAAGACTGTATAGTTTCCGGGCACAGCTCTACCGTTTTCTACAGAGCCAGCGAACTAATCCAAAAAGAATGGGTTCATTAGCAATAACGGAGTAACTTTGAGAGCCTTTTAACTCGACAACTTTTTGTAGCGTTACAGACATGTGTAGACTTATAATATGAAATAAAAAATACAAAACTATGTGTATACAGTAGATATTGTTTGTGCAATTTGTACCCAACATTTAATATTTCCCTCTTGAAATCCTGAATTTGGATTACTAGTAATTCATTCATTACGTATGACGGGACCAAATAATGACCCCGATACTTACAGCCGTATTTCTTGGAGTAAGATATATCACGTCGGATTAGTTCCTATCATAGAATTCTAACCCGACAGAGACTACAATTTAAGAGTTAAGTAGGTACTTGGACAAGAAATGCTTAAGTAGATGCCAAGTAAGGTTCTAGAATACGGATGTTTTACAGAGCGAGGTACAAGCGAGCCAGCAAGCATCCAAGCGGTGAGCGAGGCCGCTTGTTTGGCAAGCTGTCTAACTAATTGGCACGTTACCGACGCTCCCGGCCTCCTTGTTTATGGAATTCACGTTGGTTAAATTCAGAATTCCTATATATAAGCTCCTTTACAAATAGATAAACGTTGAAAAGTAGCTTGATGACTAAGATGCCTCAGCAAATAGTATTAAAACAAGACAATAATTCCATTGTCATTCAGCATTCGGAAAGCGATTACGCAATATAAAAGATAAGCAATTATAAAAGCTATGGGGAGCTAGTAAAAAAATGTTTAGAGAGCCTTTATTTTGCGGACACGCGCGGGATACCATAATTATATTTATTATTATTGAAAATCACTGTCACGCCGTGTTTTTACTATATCACGACCCGACCACTAGCGTGTAGCGAAAGTGCTCTTTTTGAGTAACATGAGCCATGTCAAGTCCACGTGAGTATTAGGTACGGGAAGTTTTGATCAGAGGGTTACGTAGTAACTATTTATGAATCTGTGCTATTTCTACAGACTGCGCGGCACAGAATGATGAATAGTTACTATGTCACGTTGAATACTCGCGACTCGCAAAGCGATTGTTGCAATGCAAAACTCGTAATAGGCCCTCTGGTAGTTGATACGACGCCTAAGTACAATAACAACTAACATTCATACAGATCCTAAAAAAAATGTTTTTAATCAGCGTGACCTACAACGAGACGTGTACATGGTCAGTTGGTCACAGCTATCAAATAATAAAAGTCACTTGATGATCAGTGAACAAAGCAGTCACGGACATGAATTAAATTCAACTAGTTCTGTTTGTGTTCTGTCATCGAGTAACCGTTGGGAAATTCTCGAGTGGAGACTACAAACCGGACAATGCAGTAGTAAAAGGCTCTTCTCTCGATGGACTAAAGATGCAAAGGTCGCAGGAAGTCGTTGGATGGAGGCGGGTCAAGACCATTCGTCGTGGAATTCTAGGGGCCTATGTCCAGCAGTGGACTTCTGGAGGCTGATGATGATAATGATGAGTTCTGTTATTGAGTACCAATCTAAGAGTAACTAAGTGCTTTGAGTTATGCTTATAAAACATCGTGAGGCAACCGACACGCCTAGAACCAAAAATTCATAATCATGCGATTTTCACCAACCCGCATTGGCCTTGGTAGATAATTTTATTCTACAAAAAAAAAGAGTTACAAAGATTCAAATCAAAGGCACATTAGGCGGTCTTATTGTTTAAGAGCGATCTTTTCTAGACAATATTTGGATTGATTGACAGGATCTATTTAACAAATAAGGACGGTGGCGTACATCTTAGTAATAATCACAAGTAATGTATAAAAAATTTATATTTATAATACTTATAATAAATAATATGATATAATAATAATATAATAAACAAAACTATATACCTAGGTAAGTAAATATATTTTTATAAAATATTCATGGCGTTGGTGATAAATAATAATAGAAGAATAATGTCAAGATGGCGTACAGAGTGATAACAGATAATGTAGAGTGACCACCATGCTTATGAAAATAGGCTTGCGTGGTGGATTAAAGCCCAACTCGTGGAGAGTACCCAAGTACCATCAGTGGAGAAATTATGACATAACATCAGGATAGACACTGGCAACCTGCTTTCTATGTGAATTTGTTCCCTTGAAACGAGTTCACGTACGTCGATAAGGTATAAATTCAGGGAAGGATAAGTTGTGCCTACTTGGTAAAGTGTCTTCAGGAGCCACAATCTTACTTCAAAGGATACGTTTTGTTTTAAGTTATAGTCTCACGCATGGTTTTCTCGATTTGTACACACATCACACTAATTTTTAAATTCTCAACTACAAAATTGAAAAAAAAAACATTAATAAAATTGCCCCCGACTACGCAAAAGCTGAAAACAAGTATCAAAATATTGTAGAGGAAGATAAAATCTACAAATATAGTAGCCTCCAACTACGCATATCAACTTAGTTGAAGGACTTTTACTATACAATTGTGGATATGGCCTTTCTCTACAATATTTGGATTATTGATACTTGTTTTCAGCTTTTGCGTAGTAAGGTTTTAGTTTTCAAACTTTTATTTTGAAAATATTTTTTAAGAGACAGAGCTTTATATATAATTTTAGGGTTACTCAACACGAAACAAACATTTACCCCCGTACTTATAAACGTAATATTAAATCTTTTTGACATTATCCAATAGTTAGAAAGGAATGGCAAAATATTTTAAGCATTGCTTAACTTTTGACAGATTTAGGTTTGATTACACCAACAAATAACAGGCGATTAAACAACTGTTAAGTCTAACCAATGCTTTTTGACATTTGACAGGTATTTTCAAAGATTATCTGTCACCTTGACCAATGGTTAGATTTAACAAGACATTTACTAACTAACAGAGTATGGTGAAATTGGCTCTTAGGTTTGATTTCACCAACAAATAACAGGCGATTAAACAACTGTTAAGTCCAACCAATGCTTTTTGACAGGTGTTTTCAAAGATTATCTGTCATCTTGACCAATGGTTAGATTTAACAAGACATTTACTAACTAACAGAATATGGTGAAATTGGTTCTTAATAAGTTGTTTTAGTGTAAGTTAAGTGATAGTAACACTCAGAAGTAAACACAGAAAGAATGATAATTTCTCATCGAATGGTTCTTTATTACAGATTTAGTAAACTTTAATTTGAGATTCAGAATGCGTTCTCAAGCATGTAACTTTTTTGAACTATTGTAATTGTTTGTTTCTGGATTGAAATAACCAATTTGATTTCAACATTTCTACCAATTTCTTGAATTATTCTAAGAAGAAGGCTTAACTTGAAAGGAAAAATACCTCATTTTAGGTCTCCTTCTAAAGACCCGTTTTTATTTTGTTGACAAGTATGTCGAATTTAGTCGCGGGTAACATGTCCAACATGTCTAAAAGTTACGCGGGAACGTGTCAGGAAAGTCAAGATACGATGCCCAACTTGCGTGAACTTGTAATAAAATAAAGTTAGCCGTGGCGATGTGTGCACAGCTGTTAAATTTTATTTCGTTTATAACTTTATCTCACTTAAACTTTAAATATCTACTGATTTAAAATAGTTGACACCAGACTCTTTTTGATTCTTCGAAAACGATCAATGTATTAATTTTTAAAATAAGATCACTGACGAGATGAGAGAACAACTGCGAGCATTCATCTTTTAAGTCAAACTTAAATGTTGGAAATACCGTCGTCTATTTTCGAGGCTGTTCAGTGAGGCTTAAAAGGACCAATAACATAGAGCAAGTTCTGTTCAGAGCCTAAGCTTCATACAAAAACAGTGCACAACTACATAGCGCGGCAATGCGTGTGACACTTAGATTTTATTTTAAAAGACGTAGGTGCCAAATATTTTTTTTAAAATGAAAACGAATCAATTAAATAAAAAAAACTACTACATCTTACTACTACTTTTCAAAAATAAGCTAGCATTTTGAGATTGTTAGATAGACAGTCACTTCCAGGCCTGGCCACTTAGAATTCCCCGTTCTTGCTCAGTCTACACATTTTGATCTTTGAGAACAAAAAAGTTCAATTTGTGCTCTTAATTAGTACTTGTGCATCAAACGAAATTTATCATTGGCCACTATGCCTTTTTCAAGGACACTGACCTGTGTTGACTGAAGTTTACCGAGAAAAAACGGATGACTCGCAGTAGCACTGAAAGCTAATATGAAAATTCCTAAATGGTCGAAGACAAGAAGTACGTGGCAAAGCTAATCAGTCCTATCGTATTGCATCACTGCTTGGGGTAGTTGTTTTGTGACCCCGATGCTGAGATTGGAGAGGGCGCAGAGAGCGGTTCTGAAGGTGATGACTTCAAAATCTAGACGCTTTCCTACTTTGATGCTATATTCGACTTGTGGGGTCCTTACGGTTAGGCAACTATTCATCTTAGCGACAGTTCTGCGTAAGCATTCACAGCTACCGTTTGATCCAAACTATCGCACCGCTAGGCGCCACTTTGATAGGACTGTGGAATAGAACGACGCAGAACCGCTACTGCTGGCAGACATTTTTACTTTCTTAGCTGTTCGCTGTATAATAAAATCAATAAAATATTAGAAATCTACCCTCTCACTCTTCGTAAATGTGAAATAAAATTTTCTGCGTAGCTTCAAACTCTATCCTATGAAGAAACGGAAGATCTTCTCAAAACTTTTAGTTAAATTAGTGGCAATAAATATAAAAAACATACGCTCCCACTCACAAACTCACTCCCCACATACACATTCACCTACACACACTCCCACTTTTATATGTGGGCTACTCCTGTGATACCCAGACTCTTAAGAGACTGGTGGTAGCAGGAGAGCGTGTGTGGGCTCATCGACGCATTCACGCATTCACGCATTCACACATTCACACACCCACATTAACCCACAACCTCACAGTATTCGTTTTTTTTTCTTTTTATTTTAGTTTATAAGTTTTTCTATTGGAACCTGGCCACATGTGTTCTGGAGGAGGGCGCTGGCACTGCTTCTCAGTTATTTTTATAACTTTTGCAGTCGTCAACGTTTTTATTTGTTACTATTCCATGTGTTTTTAGTTCCTAATAAATAAAAATTGTTTTTTTGTTTTTAGCTTTGGCTCTATACGGTAGTTACTCTGTGCCAATAAAATGAAGTGTCAAGAGAAATGCTCGCGTCGGCAGTGACGTATAGCTTGCGACGAGCCCTGCACCACACACTCATGTATTTTCCGATCGAGCTCTTTAGATACGTTTATCGTGCATGATAAAAATTAATGGTGAAACTACAGTGCACTTTCATTCTTTTGAACATACTCAGCCATACGTGACTTGAACTCTGTTTTTATCTCTATATAATTATAGATTAATTTAAAATGTGTAAGTTTAATAATCGCAGACGACGTCCGACGTCGCTTGGATGGAGGCGGCTCAAGACCGTTCGTCGTGGCATTCTAAAGGGGAGGCCTATGCCCAGCAGTGGACTTTTAAAGGCTGATGATGATGGTGATGAAGTTTAATAATACGCGTGTAATCTACTCCAATGGTTGTATTAAAAGCCATACTAAGGGATATTACTCTGGGGGATGGGCAGCAGCATCCAGAGTAATCCCTACGTATGGCTTTTTATATATCCATGGGAGGAGATCCAGAACACCCAGACTCGGAACAATATTTGCAGATTATGCAAACATTTGTCTCGTAGTGAGAATGGGAAGTTTTCTGACAGCTGAAAGAAAATAGCTTGCACCAAGCCAATTTGCTCACTGCACCACGGAGGTCAAAATAAACTAACAATCTGAAATAGTTTTTATCATTTGTAAACAGCAACAACCAAATACATAAGCTAAATGTTTTGCCGAATACGTGATTTCCTAAACATGTATAATAAATCGCAGTGTTATTCCAAAGACTTTTGTTTTGAAGGCTCATTCTGATCCCGATCAAGATGTATTATGCGTAGTACGCATCAAACTGAATGCTAAGATAGCACTCCAATGTAACCGGAAAACGTACTCCTTATTTACGATTTACATCGCATTCGTATTGTGTTTGTTACAAGGTTATTATAAGTGGGAAGGGAAATATAAGAAGCAATAGCTCAATGTGTCTTATTTTTCCTTCAACGAATTTTATTTATATTGTTAAATGTTTTTGTAACAGCGATGTGTAAAATTACAGTGTAATGAATTGCTTGACTGGCGACCACAAACTGGACGACGCAGTGTATGTGGATGGAGGTAGCTCTTGATGTCCATAGAACTGTTGGACACAGGCCTTGCCCAAAGAACGACTGACGGTCTACCGTTCGTCGTCGCTTTCTGTGAGGGAGGCTGATGCCCGGTAGTGGACTTCTACAGACCGATGATTCATCATCATACAAGAACCTATATCCTCCAAGATTGTCAGTTCTATTAGCTATATGACCTGAACCTATTAATTCTTAAAGCTTTGTCAGTGGTCTTGGTACTTCTGGAATTAAATATCTCGAACGATATTTCTCGAGATTTTTCATTTAAGAGGTCAAGAAAAAACCAGTGGCCAGAGAAAAATAGATAAAAAAGTAATATGATACCTAATTACTTACGATTAATATTTTTTTTTTGCCTCGGTGGGTATCCGCGCGAGCGGGAGCCACACCACCAGGTGATATACAGTCTCAAACTAGTTCGCAGGGTCGTGTTTATTTTCAACATGTATTTTTTTTATTTTCACGTAGTTCGTCCGAAAACTCTGTTTAATTTTCGTAGGCAAATAAACAAATTTCAACTTATTTTGTTTCACTAATAGCTCCCTACGTTCATATTACCCTGCAAGTACCGTCGACTAGCGTCGTAGTCACTATACGGTAACCTTTTTCGCCGCTAGTGGAACCTAATCCAACTAAAAAAAGTCTCACTCGCTCAATTTTAAAACAAAAATAAAACGAAAAATACGAATAGACTACTGATAGATTCGGTGGCTTAGATCCGGTGAACTTTGATGTTACTAATAGATCCGTTAAATTTTAAGGCAGTTTTAGAATTACTAATAGATCCGGTGACGCACTTGCTACTGAAGTACAGTCTGCGAAAATTCATGGAGTTATTGAAATATTTTTGTACAGAGTGAATCAGTTACACAGTATGACTATTTATATCCAGCCTCTAGAATAACAACTATGATGATGTATATTATATTGAATGGAACAAATAATTCAACACGTCTTGTCTGTGGTTACTGAATAATAACGTAATTTCTTGCGTTGACAACATTCGGCCGTTAACTACTTGAGGGAATTAACTTACACCCTTGCTGCTGACGTCTGGCGAGATAGAACAATTATGATAGTAGCCCTATTTGGATTGTCTCACTAAATGGTCGGTCATCATGACATCTAATATCATACAAGATTTATCAGACTAAACACCAATCTGTATCTGTATCTGTAGTTGAAGTAGAGGAAGGATATTGTTAAGCACTAGTCATAACGTGACTTAGTCTCTCTATGCATTAGGTACACCGATTTGAACAGCTTTTAACACACCCAGTTTTTTATATAGGTACCTAAATGATTTTTTAGATGAAGCAAATCAATTTCCCGTAGTTATTAATTTCCTAAAAATAACATTAAAGTAATAATTAATGTCAAGTCATTTTTATGGTGTTTAATTATCCAACCCACGTTGGGTTGGATAATTAAACACCTTAAAAATTCGAGCGTAATTAGATTTCCCTATTTAGTTAGGACTAATACTTACATAATACTGTAGGATTTCTGTGTTCAAACCACAAAACCTCAAAAAGAGAAACAAGGGTAACTAACCAGTTGCTAACCAGTTTCATTCTCATAAGTCCACACTTGTAAAAGGGAAATAATTGGTTTTTGAACGTGACCTGCACCACCAAGAGCATAAGTATAGGAGACCACCACCTTAACTGCCATTTGTTTAATAGTGTAGAGTACTTAAATTACTTATCCCTCAGAATAGGTATTCAACCCATCATTTTGTCAGTTAAAAGTGTTTTATGATTGTACATTCATTAGATCACGTTCTTTCAATACCTATAATAATATTCTTTTAGGAAATATCATTAATTTAAATTATTATAGTCATTTTTAGGGTCCCGTACTTAAAGGGTGCCAAACAGGAATTGATTACTTAGCCTATGCTGTCCGTATATCTATCTGGATTCTGTCACAGAGGTATATATCGATAGTCGAAAAATCATTTTTTTTCGCCGGTTCAAATTTTTTAGTTTATAGTTTATTTATTTATAACAGATTATTGTTACATGTCATATTGAAAAGTCCATTATAAAGTATTTTGGTAAAAGGTACGAAGTAGGTGCACAATGATAAATTAATACATATAAAAAATAAAAATTAAGTACGTATCTACGTATCCACAATTTCGTAAGTCATTCAAATTAATCTATTTATATAAATTATTCAAAATAATATTACAATAACAAATTAACATAAGTAAGTCAATCTATCTATTATATTCAAGTATTAAAGTCATTTTAAATGTCAAAGTATCGTAATATTAATTAATACATTTTTATAGACTATGTATTGTTTGGGTATCAACCAGTAGAACCAAAGCAAACAATAAAAATCGCAAGGGGTTCCCCAACCAAGGAATAAACCCGATAGCACGTTCTAATCTGCAAGTAGCGATCTAGTCTTAAGTTGAGTAAACTTTGGAACCCTACACTATGCGTTCGAGAGAAGACGCAAGTATGGTTTATTTAATAATAGCTGCGCCGCGTTTTCAACCGTGTAAAAAAGTAGCATATAATATGTTAATTCAAAGCTATACCCATTCCAAATTTCAACCAAAACGCTCTTGCTGTTTCAACGTGAAGGAGTAACAAACATACCCACAAACTTTCACATGTATAATATTAGTGAGATTAATAATGACTCCATTTGTCAACAACCTAACCTTTATAGCTGGCACTTACCTACCGCTTACACCCTGCATTGAAAGGAATAAGTCAGTAGCACGTAGGAAAAATACTATATGTAACCCGTATAATGCTATTTCCCCAAACAAAAATCGGACTCATACTATCAGGCTGTGTTATGTTATCACGAAGGAAGATTGAAGAAACTAGCAAAAGCGAATTGTTGCTGACAGGTCTTGAAATATGGAGGAAAAGTTACGTGCGTGGGGCGTAGATATGAGCTTTTGTTGTAAAAATAGTTATAATTGCTGGACTATGCTTACGACACACTTACATGAACAACTTTTAGTAGACATAATGTATCTTTTATAATTGAGTCATTAATTAGGGCGCATCGTAGGTGGACGTGGCCTATGAGATAATGCATTGTTATAGGCAGAAGTTAATGCTTAACAGCAGGCGGGCCACCAGATTGTCCCGGCACAGACTCAAATAAAAAAAAGTCAATATTGTAAGTAAACTATCGTCAAATCATAACGAAAATTCCTTGGTTGTTCGATAAGTATCGGCTTCCATCATTATTTTTAATTCATGGTTATTTACCATAGTGCCTGGTCTTCCTCGTGGTTCATTCTTCAAGTCAAAACTCTCACTACGAAAGCGATTTAACTAAAAACTCACTGTGCGTTTGTTAGTCGTATCCTCTCCAAACGCAGCGTTGATATTGTTAGATGTATCTGCTGCGTTAGGACTCTCCATGTTTAACTCAAATACTGATTTTAAAAACAATGGAATGTCATGAAATTTTTAAATTCAGAATGTTATAGTTTTTGTGTAAAAAAAGTTTTAATCACGAATCTTGGACCATGCTGGCCACTACGTTAAATCGGCAACTTCTTACCCCTATTATTTAATGTCACTAAACATGTTGTAGTCCATTTTTACTCTCTTAAGCTATACCGGTTAAAATGTCACCATATTTACATGATATTATTAAAAAATACTAGAAATTGAAATTAAATTAAATAGACGACATTTTTCAAAAATGGCGGGATGAGAACCTATGAACACTCATTTCTTTACCATGAAGGCTGCGTATTGCAAATTTTTGACAAAGGAGGAAACATTGCAAGTTTTCAAAAAAGTCGACACATTTTTGCCAACCAAAATAAGTC
This sequence comes from Epirrita christyi, assembly GCA_951392215.1. NCBI lineage: Eukaryota > Metazoa > Arthropoda > Insecta > Lepidoptera > Geometridae > Epirrita > Epirrita christyi. The sequence continues at coordinate 6,128,722 of OX595839.1, read as the reverse complement.
AATGTATAGTTCCACCAGCTAATAAAGTTGGGATTCATTTCAACTGCAAAACCCTTTGATGATCTCTCGTAAACCTAACTTGGGTCGGGTATAAAAATTGGAAACGTTTGTGGCATAAATAACTGGGTAAACCATGCCACCATAAACTCATATGGGCTACTCACGTTTTTGTGATATATCCGGCCTTCAGGCCTGACCACATTCACATAAGAAGCAGGTAACCGGCACTTGGTTTACCGGTGTTAAGTTGTACAATCCCGCGTACTGCTATTTTATGGTACACGGGTTGGTACCGGTAAGCGTTAGATTGCGCCGGGAACCCGTGGTCTGTATAAATGTGAATTTTGAGGTGACGCAAGTGAATTGGTGCCTTAGAAATATAAAGCAGGGGCAGGATGTCCGACGAATGTTTATTTGATCCATTCTGTATCGGATCCAGGAATATAAACATGGGTCACATATAAAACCTAAAAAATTGGAAAACTATAATTCCAACTTTTATTTTATGTTTATAACCAAAACAATCGTTTATTTAGAGCATTTAATTCATATAACATGCTTAACCCTCTATGATTTTGGTCTTATCTTTTATCTAGAACAGAAAGGACAGTAGGATAGTCTGATAATTCGGATAGCTGGATTTGTATATAGGTATACAATATAAATATATATAAGTCGACATATGGGTCGATGTACACTGTACAGACAATCGATTTGGGTACAAAAATGAAATTATATTCCTGTGAAAGAACACCCACTTAAGAAGGTAAACAACTAATCCACGTTGTTATTAAATCAATATCAATTCTAATTCTGACTGGGGTTTAAGACCCCTGACGTCCCGCTGTGGGTAGTTTTGTCCCTATGTGCTAACCTTTTAAGTGTCAGCTATCATAAATTTGTATTAATTCTGATTCTGATTAATATTAATAAAAAACTAAGTGTTTCGCTCAGAAGGGCATATTAACAAAATATAAAAAAAACTACTCACATTTTTCACAGTCGAACCGATCCAGTAACACAAAATGCACTCAAACAAAACTGTTTTTTTTTTTAAATATTAGCACAAGTTAAAAATATCACTCGTTTATTTCATCAGTCGATGAGCATTCAAGTGCCGAGTTCGATAAGCACTTGTGGTTCGCGCTACAGCGTAGCTCTCGTAGTACGAGTGCTACGTGGCTACGATCGGAGCGGGTGGGTCGACGTCCCGTGAGCAACTGAGCGCGGCTGCATCTGATCGGTCCTTGCAATGCAGGCTAAACCTTTTATCATACCCTTAATTTCTTGGTTTGTTTATTTTCTGAAATATATTCAGAAGTATCGGACAATTAACATCCATATATATAACTGCGTATATATAACTGCATATATATATATAACTGCTGTAATATTACGTGAGAGTAGAAATAATGACCGAATCTGTGTAATATAGATTTTAGGTAATTTTCTTTGAAATTTGTGTTTTACTTATTATTCAGTATTGTTATTATCGGCATAAGTAATCAATATTTTTGAAAGGTAATTTTTGTAAGAAACACTCACCCAAAATATTTTACACATTGAATTGATATTTTATTATCAATTTTACTAAAATTATTCCTCCTAAAAAACTGCATTCTAACAAACATTTGCAAACTGCAGTAGAAATATAGCAGCCATTACGTATGTTAGCAGTAAAGTTAAATTCCGATTAGAACCGTGTCGAGAGGAAATGCTCAAAATTTTTCGAAGGAGGAGCAATCACACTATATCGTAGGCGGATTTCACAAAACCAGTCACAAATGCGAAATCAGCAAATCAATTTTCAACACGTCTTCCTCAAAGCTTTTGTTTGATATCTGAATGCCCGTTTTGGTATCAGCTGTAGCTAGACTGTGCAAATGGGCTCGTAAGACCGGACCGGGTTAGGCCCGACGTGCCTCACGATTGTTTATGAGGCAACATACACAAAAACCAAACCGACTTGCTTTGCTTTTAGGATGCAGATGATAAATAATTCATAGCATTAAATAGCGAGGTCCTCTAACTCAAGTATTTTTATACTTATAAGTGGTGCCTCAACCTTTTTGTAATATTTGAATTTTTGGCTACAGAAATAAAAAACATTTTCATTTCATTTTCAAATAATTGATAAATAATTTAATAATAATTGACAACCTCGGTGGCACGGCGGGTGAGTAGCCGGCTGAGAAATAAGAGGTTGCGGATTCGATTCCCACTGCGGGATCTGTAAATATTTGTCCCGGGTCTGGGTATTTTGGTACCGTTGTTCCTGATACCCATGATACAAGGAATCCTAATTTGGGATCAAAAAGAGTGGGAGAAGAGTATGTGACTGTGGGTGTTATGTTATGTATTATAAATAAAATAACAGTGTACAAAGTACCTACTAAAATATGACCATGTTGATTTTCTTCGTTCATATGAACGAGAACCACAAGACAAATAAAATTCCATTACGATATTAAAGCAAAATCCCAAAAGCCCGTCGTGGCTTTATGAAAGAATTTAATAATAAAGAGCAGGATATTATTCAATTTTTCCTGAAAACAAAGATGGAGCAGGAAGAAAGTCCGTTCCCACCTGGGGCCGGCTTGGAGCTTGGGGGCAGTCGAATTTATTAGCATTCAAATGATTTATAACTAGCGAGTGGCAGCAGAATATTTTCTGATTCGTCTTAAATTAAATTCTTTCTTTCCTTTGGCTGGATTTCATTAAGGGTAGCGAAATGCCGGGGATATGAAAAAGATAATCTCTACAGGACTAAAAGCGTGCGGTCTTACCGCACCGCCGCGCCGCCCCATAGCCGCGAGCCGCGTGCCAGAACCACAAACCCGTGCCAATTAAAAACATTACATATCACACTTTCATCACATGTTAAACTGAATTAATTAAATAAATAAATAAATGCTGGGCATTTCACACAAAATTATCTCGCCCCACGCTAAGCAAAGCTTGTGTTATGGGTACTAGATAACTGATATAGGTACTAAATACAATACATTACATAGATAGATAGTTTTATTATACATAGAAAAATACCCAGAACACCCTGAACAAATATCTGCAGATTGTACAAATATTTGTTTCGAGGCGGGAATTGAACCCTGCGTCCTGCGTCGCAGTCGAACCTCAATCAAAGTCAAATTCAATTCAATTGGTATTGTTTTAAATATCCATATTTATAGTTCTTAATATAACGTTTTTGGTAGGCGGATGTATACAGTGAAGCAGATTTATCCTTGGAACCCTAACTGTACATGTAATATCTCTACGCTAAGCTAGTTAACCAACAATCTGAACCCTAAGTCCATAGCGTCCTAGTTCCTTAGCGTCCCTAACGGCCCTAAGTTTTTTAGCCTTATTCAAAGAGTTGTAATAAATAAATAGATATAATAAGTAAGGGATATCTGCAACCAGTAGACCTAAGGTAGCAGTCGGAGTTTTGACAGGAACCAAGTAGGTGGATAGATGGTTTTCGCACACCAATCAGGCAAAATTTACAGTCAAGCAGGCTTATCCTTGGAACCCTAACTGTACATCTAATATCTCTACGGTAACATCAGCCTGTACCCTAACCTCCTGTTTCATAATCATTCTCTAAACCTATTTTAGTTAAAAAAGCTTTTGTCTTGTTTTGACGTATGACATTTAACATCAGTGAGAAGAAAACAAAAGCTATTTTAACTAAAAAAGGTTAAGAAAATGATTATGAGACAGACTGAAAATCACTAGCGTCCTAGTTCCTTAACCCGCCCTAACGCCCCTAAATTCCCTAGCCTTAACCATAGAGTAGTAATAAATAACTAGATACTTATAATAAGTGTTGGATAGTTTTGGAGCTACAAGCGAATAGATAGACAAACTTACATACATACATAGACTGTTAAAATCATAACCCACTTTTTGTTTTGCTGTATTCGGGTAATTAGGTGCACAAAATACTCTATAGTGTATCATTTACGCCCAACCTTAACAAATATCCGTAGAAGTTGTACAATGATGATAACGAGACGAAGCCCCATGAAATTCTCATTTCGTCAAAATGAGTTTAGTCAGTTGATATTCACATTATCTCCGTCTGACCTTCGTCTCTGGAGATAACAGCCGGGAAATAAGATTTCTACAGTTTTTTGTGACAACATATTGTCGTCTTTTTGTAGCCACTTTGTTTTATAGTAAATATTTTATTTCCTTGTTAACTTCTTGTCGTTGTTACATACATACATACTTTTTCCCCGAAGGGAGAGGCAGAGCTACAATGGGCCTCTTTTTATTGTAGGTCACATAATCATAGGAATGTAGTGTAGATGTGACTAGTGGCCATGACTTTCTCATGACTAACTCGGCTAACGCTTTCTTCCAGTAATAACACATTCCTCAATAAGCCAGCAGCCAGAAAAAATCATATATAGCAACGCAAATTGTTATTTTTTTTTATTTCACACTAATTAAAAATATATTCACTAACCTATCAAAATAAACAATCATGGTTAGCCAGAGCATTTTTTCAATGAATTATATTGATAGGTTAGTGAATATATTTTTAATTTGTGTGTAATTTAATAATTTTATTGATGTGTGCATAATTATAAATAAATAAATAATTATTTAACTATATGCCTTCTGGTGTAAAATGTGCTCAATTATATAAATAAATAATAAATAAATGCTGGACATTTCACACAACATTATCTAGCCTCAAGCTAAGCAGAGCTTGTGTTATGGGTATTAGATAACTGATATACTTACTTAATACAATACATTACATAGATAGATATTTTTATTATACATAGAAAATACCCAGAACACCCTGAACAAATATCTGCAGATCTTACAAATATTTGCTCCGAGGCGGGAATCGAACCCGCAACTTCCTGCGTCGCAGGTGAAGTTTCGCCCGCCGCGCCACAGAGGTCGTCAAAACGTCAAACAATAAGATAATGATATCTTAAATAGTGTTAAAGGTTAAGGCCATTTTAATTAAATTTTAAAAAATAGCAGCTATATGCTCACCACTTGTTATGTCTATATTCCTGCAATTGTGCGACCCAAGGTGAATATACTATGAGACTACTATGAGGTTCTGCCTACCCCTTCGGGGAAAAGGCATGTGTCTATGTACGTATGTCTTAATAATAATTTCACTACTTAACATAACACCCATAACACAGCACCATAACACCCAACAGTCACATACACAGTTCTGATCCCACACTAGGATTCACTGTGTCGTGGGTATCAAGGAACAACGACTACCATGCACATGCCTCTTCGGCACAGCCGGCTACTCGTCCGCTACGCCACGGAGGTCGTCAAAACGTCAAACGTAGACCGCTGCTACACGGACGTTGCGGCTGCGCTGCGTTGGCGCTGCGACGACGCACCGGCAACGCCCGTGTGGCATGTCGTTTAGATTTGTAAGTAGAACTACGGAGCTTCACCGCTGCGTCGTCGCTGCGTCGTCGCAGCCACAACGCCCGTGTAGCAGCGCCCTTAGCTTAGTAGATGTCACATCTTTTCAAACTTATGGTTTTTGGGTACGCCTTTTAACTCACGTTTCACTCCTTCATACCGTTCCGGGCACGTATGGTGCTCGTCACGTCGTCACAATGTTCAATTTGTATGGTGCACGTCTGCTTCCTTTATGAACCCACGATCTTTTGATAGGAAAGCGAGAAGACTACTTGCATTGCATAAAATAAATATTTCTAGTGGAAAATCCCTTTTTAGGGTTCCATAACCATAGCTTAATAACTTCACGACATATCTTATTAATATAATTGACGACCTCTGTAGCGTGGCGGGCGAGTAGCCGGCTGAGATGCGAGAGGTTGCTTGATTCCCGCTGCGGGACAAAAGTTTGCATGATCTAATTACTTCTATCTACAAATATACAGGGATACTTAACTGCGCGAAGTTGAACTTATTTTTGTTTTTATCGCCTCGTAATGAATTTGTTGAAACCGTACCAATTAAGAAAACAAACCTCGCATCGCTCAGAAATGCACACATGATTTGGAGTAGTATCCAAATATTTGGTCTTGGTTTGCTAGGGAGTGAATAAGTTAGAGCAGGAAATGTTCGTAAGACTTTTCAATTAATTAATACAAAGTTTAACGTAAAAACAATTGTAGACGTACGTGAAAATCTATAATTTCAGCACAATTTGCAGGGCCAGTATTAACCAAAGGAATCAAAGAGAAAAAATATAAGCCGCACCCTCGATTAATTAGGTCACATCGCAAGACGCAGTCCAGATATAGGTTATATGGGTAAGAATAATTGTCACTAGAAAGATATAGTTATAGATAGAGAGAAAGACCCACAGGTCGTCGCCCCATGCGCTGAACAGACTAAATACGCTCCGCCAACGCCATTCGGCACTTAGTAGACTTGACTACAATGCCATGTGCCGCCGGAGACCGAAAGAAGTGGAAGACCATGGTAGGTATAAGAAAGAGAGAATCCTAACAAGGGGTCGTGACTATAGCAGTAAAAAATCAACGCACATAGAGAGAGAAGAACCAGGCAACCCACGAAATCATTTTTTTTTTATTTGTCTATATGACGGAACATGCAGATAGCTTATCTGATGTTAAGCGCCTCTATTCTGCATTACCACACATGTCACGCCCACCAAGGACGCGGCCAACGTGGCTGCACTGCGCCCGCCACCCTGAGATATAAAGATGCTAAGTCTCATGTGCATGTTATTTCACCGGAGCCCTTACCCTTCTAACCGGAACATAGCAATGCATGCATTACTACTTGGTGGCAGAAATAGGTATGGTAGTAAGTACTAATGTTGTGTAAAATGTCTAGCAATATTATTATTATTATTAATCCTGTCCTCAGGGGGACGTGTTCCTGCCGCATTAATGCGGCACCTCCTCTAAGCCAAATACAGATTTGGTATTCTGGGTATTTTTCTATGTATAATAAAAAATATCAATCTATGTAATGTTATTGTATTAAGTATATCAGTTATCTAGTACCCATAACACAAGCTCTGCTTAGCTTGGGGCTAGATAATGTTGTGTGAAAAAAAAATGTCCAGCATTTATTTATTTATTATACTACCCCGGACGAACTCTTTTTTACAAAAAAGGTCACCTAACGAACTTTTAATGGTTGGCTCAAGACCAAGGTCAGGTCTATTGTATGAGGGAGGGCTTTGTCCAGCATAGTGAATGTTTACCGGCTGGTAATGATTATCAACTAAAGCTAAACAGACTGGTGTAAGTAAAACCAACCTACCATGTTAAAACAAAATGACGTCATTCACAATAGATTAATTTGAATAAATGTTGTTTATTTTAACACATCGTCACCTCCACTCAGCTTTTGTAGATAAAGACCCTTATCGCGGGCAAATTAAGTTACAGAGTTTTTTTTATCCAAACTCATTCGTTACGTCTTGTATAAAAAATTAATTAGCACACAGTGATTATGAGAGATGGACATTAATGACATACGTTTTTGTAATTATCCATGGAAGAAGAAATACATTCTTCTATGTAATTATCCCAAATATTTGTGTATGTAGCAGGCATAAATCAAATTTAGTTTTTTCTCAAAAAATATTAACGTTAGGAACTTTAAAAATCTAAACCAAAATATAAGTAATTTGAACAAGCTATTATAAAAACCCGTGCATGTTTTGAAAAGTAACAAATTATGAAAATCTCTTCTTAGGTTCGCAAGAGTGTTTCCCACTTCGCTTGCTGCTAAAATATTTAACGAGCGCAAGTATAGAACAAAGCGGGCCCTGTGTTTAGCCGCACATGTCTGCCGCGTCCCAAAGCCCACGTCATTAAATTCAGGCCCCTTTATGCGTTCTGACTTCGTTAGCCACGGAACAGAAATCCGCTGAAACTTGGTTTTTACCAACGAAAATACATAACGCAAAATGGACAGACAAAAAACTTCCAAAAGGTACCATCATCAGCCTGTAGAAGTCCACTGCTTTACATAGGCCTTCCGCCTAGAATGTCACGGTAAAGGTGCCATTTAGTATACCCTAAACTATTTGATCGAACTAAATGTTGAAACTCGATTATCTGTGATTACATTAACAATTGAAAATTGAAACAAATACAATTTACATGTACTATTATTAACATACGGTTACTAACCACGTAAATACACGAAACGCGCCGCGTTCCGCAATAAACTCGTAAACAAGCTGGCCTGAAGTCCAGCGAAACATCAAGGTTTATCTGAGCCCATAATAATATTTACGTAGTTAGTAACCGTATATTAGTTATAGTATTACACCACGATAGTTTTAATTCGATAACTTATGTAGTTTCAACCAACAAACAGCTTGTATTTGTTTAATATTTTTGATTTAAATAGATATGCAAAATAATGTGTCGTTTATTCTACAAAAATGATGTTTCAGAACTTTAATGCAGGAATAGTTTAAACTAACACAGTACGAGTATGCCAAAGAAGATACTTTGACGAGTGTACAGTCGGGGAGGTTTATCCTTGGAACCCCAACTGCACATGCGATATAACTATGGTAAGGTAGTGAACCTACAGCCTGAACCCAAGTCCCTAGCGTCCTAGTTCCCTGATGTCCGTGACAGCCCTACGTTCCCTAGCCCTGTCATAGAGTGGTGATAGATAAATGTATATAATAAGTGCGGGATATCTGCTACCAGGAGACCTAAGGTAGCAGACGGAGTTTTGGTAGGATTCAGGTGTCTGGATAGATGGTTTTCTCACGCCAGTCGAGCAGGCTCACAAGACTGATTAAGGGCGTGAAGGAGTCTTCGCCACGTGAGAGGTGTATGGTGAGGTTAGGATACGTCAGCGACGAGGCAGAGCCTCGGCGCTTCCGCGGGTTGTGAGGAACGGCAACCAGAGAGTAGCCCTGGCCACGCCGTTGGAATGAGACCACCAATTGCTCGGTAACGTCTCATTTATTTACATAATTAACTCTTATTTATATTCTTAATAATTACGGTCTAACACACACAACTATAGTTGACCTATTGTATATTAGTCACGTTCTGCTACGTTTGAGGAATCTGTCCGTGCGGAAGTTGCTGATGCTAGAATGCATGTTCAGCCTTGAAGAACGAGTCTGGCTTACAGTGAAAATAATTAATTTTTATTTATTTCTTAAATACATACATACACGCCTTTTTCCGCGAAGGGATAGGCAGAGCCTCAAAGGGCCTCTTTTCACCGTGGGTTGCAAAGTCGGGAATATGGACGTGACAAGTGGTGAGCTCATCGCTGCCATTGCTTTCCACGACCAACTCGACTAACGTTTTTTTGTTTTAAATTTGTTTTTGTCATTGATACTTTCATAATATTAAACCTTTTTTAACGGTATTATAACTTGACTGTATAGTATTGTTTCTTGAACTTGTGATTTTTGTAACCGGATTATGGTTTTCCTGAATTAAATTATTATTGTGTTAATTTGAAATTTACCTATTTGCATAAATAAATATATATAAATAAATGCTGGACATTTCACACAATATTATCTAGCCCCACGCTAAGCAGAGCTTGTGTTATGGTAACTAGATAACTGATATACTTAATACAATATACATTACATAGATAAATATTTTTTATTACCTATACATAGAAATACCCAGAACACCCTGAACAAATATCTGCAGATCGTACAAATATTTGTTCCAAGGCGGGAATCGAACCCGCAAACTCCTGCGTCACAGACGAACCTTCGCCCGCCACGCCACAGAGGTCGTCGGTAAATACCGACTAAACATACTAATTAAAGGGTACCTAAATAGGTACCCTTTAATTAGTATGTTTAGTTGGTATGATTAGTGTGTTTAGAATGGTTAGTGTGGTTTGTTTATTGAATGCCATTAGAAGTATATACTTAAATAAAAAATCAAAGAAAATAAATAAATAAATGCGTTGCGTTATGTTAGTGTTTTTTAAAAATATACACGTGTGAGAGTCGTTGAGTCGACGGATGAAAAGAAGTCATATGAAAAGGAGGACTAATTACGAACGTAGGGGCGTCGCATTCGCATCGTCAACATTTTTGAATAGTGTCAACGTTAACTCAAACATTCCGTAACAAGCGTTGGAACCAGTGCGTACTTTGAACCTATTTTTGAAGCAGTTGAACCAAAAGCACATCTTTCTTTCTGTGCAACGTAATACTCTCATTTATCTACGAAAATTTCTGCTCGAAGGCATGAAAATATTGCTCCACACAGCTTTCTGTAAAAGTGCCGGTACAAAACGGTTTTAATACCGTAAAACGACATAAAAAGTTCAGTCCCGTTTGAGTTTACATTTTTGATGCGTCGACGATTTATTGCCCTGTATTGATGTATTGGGGAGAATAATGGGGCCATCAGTACATGTTTCGCTTGCTTTGTAATACAAAAATATTGAATGGGCAATTTGTTTTCATACAATGGAATTTGATTTACGTGATTGATTGACGGCAAAACTTTCCAATTTTTGATGGCAAAAAGCTGTTTCCACGCTCCAACCTCCATCATTCGATCAGTTCGCTAATGCTTTAAATATTAGCGAGCTACGCATAAAGTTTAAACTTTTCAACTGGAAGTGCTACGGGAACGCAAATTACATACAGAAAGTTAAATAAATAATAAGCATGTTTTAAAATCTTAGAAATAAAAGGAGTTAATAACGTGATCGTATTTATATTTTATCACCCCATGCAAACTATGATGCAAACGACATCGAGGCAAGGAATCTGACATCATTAATCTGTCGTCGTCAAAGGTCTAGTGTGAATTCACTAAACAAGCAGGTAACCGCAACTGGTGTTTATCGGCACCAAACGTACTACCATATTGTTGACATAGTGCCCGGTACGTGCCGGTACACAGGCACCGTGAATATGCTTTTAACGTAATTGTGGCCTTTTGAGTTCTCCAGTTGGTCTAATGAGCCGTAGCCGGAGTCAAGTTATGTAAAAACTAGAGTACCAATATATGTACCTAGAATTATATTAATGTCGGTGTGTGATGTAGGTCAATGAGATCAGGTGATGAAACAAACCAAGATAATGTTATCAATGATATAAAAAAAATATCGAATATTTCGTCTAGCATGTTAGTTTCAAGAGTTAAGGTGGTAGATAATTCATAAAACCATCTTTAAAGAGCTTCTTAAGATGGTGGCCCTAAAAGAGCAAAAGCTAATAAAGTTTCATTGCAAAACTGTAATAAGCTTTAGTATTTTACTCTTACGAATTGAAAAACGTGTGATTATAATTCCTAATATCCAGAGTTCCTACTTAACTTTCCCACTCTTGACTAAAATAACAAGTCTGCCAGAGCGTAATTGAGGTATTATACTACATATTATATAAATGAAAGAAGTACTGATGCACCCCGTCATCATACTGCTTCGCCATCTCACACACTTCTTTGTGGACCACAGCAGATTCGTAACACTGCTCTGCTTCAATAATAAGGCATGAGTGGGCAGACCAACACCGCAAGCAATTTTGCAACAATGACGGGGCGTCATCACCCCAAACAGCATACCTTGCTCATCTCACACACTTCCATCTTTTTGGACCACCGTGGATGTGCTACACTGCTCTGCTTCAATAATAAGGTATGAGCGGGCAGACCAATACCACGCAAGCAATTTTGCAACAATAAAACTTTATAATTAGGTGCGCGTTTATTTATGCGCGCGTTTTTAATTATAATTATAATTATGCATGAAGGGACCAGAGTTTTGCTTGACAGGCTTAAGTGATTTCAGAATGGTAGAGGCAAAAATAAACTTGTTTTGGGTAATTTAGCATTATTCACGCACCATCAAGACTACGCTTAGTATTAATAATGAAAAAAACTACGTCATTATCATCATGATCAGTCTGTACAAGTCCACTGCTGGAAATTGGTCTCCTCCTTAGAATGCCATGACGAACGGTCTTGAGCCGCCTCCAAACACCGACTTCCTGTGACGTTTATAATGTCTTTAGTCCATTGAGTGGAGGGCTTTCCTCTACCGCGTCGTCCGGTTTGTGGTCGCCACTCGAGAACCTTTATTCCCCAACGGTAATCAGTTGTGCGAGCTATATGACCTGCCCATTGCCACTTCAACAAGGTATTTGAAGGAAACAAGATAAAACCTGTAAATAGTACATCAATACTTCACTTTTATGACTGGTAAGTCAAAAGTTTTAACCGTCATAAAACGGAAACCCGAGAGATATTTTCCATTTTTGCACTCATTTTGCAAGTATTGCAGTTATAAAGAACAAAGGTGAACTTACCATAAGTTACCAGTTCATAATGGCCTGCATCTCACCAAATCGGCTTCCAATGTAAAAGGAGCTTTATCGCACCAAGTTTCGATTCAATATGGCTTTCAATACGGTCGCAGGCATATAGACGTAATCAGTGGTGAGCTCATCGCCACCATTGCTTTTCCACGACCAACATGGCTAACGCTAAGTATGAGTATTGATAGTTTTCTAAACTATAATGAAGTTTCGTTTCCTTCCATACATTTACTGACAGCGTCCATAGTTTTCTTTCCGTTTTCGCTAGGGGCGCGGCTGCAAGTAAATGTGAGTAGTTACTGATAGATCCTGTGGTTATGATCCCTTTGTACTACCTAATAGATCCCTTATGCTTTTATTAATTTTGTTACTGTATGGAAGAAAATTAAACTTCATTATAGTTTCGAAAAGTATCAAAACTCATACTACGCTTAGTATGAGTTTTGATAGTTTTCGAAACATTATAAAGACTCGAAAACTATCAAAAAAATACACACCCCTAAATAAGCCAGCAGTCAGGACAAATCTCATAACAACAATTCAGAACAAATCCGTACCAATATAAATAATTTTAATTTTTAAAAAATTATAATACATTTATAAAACAATTTTAGATGTAAGTATATACAGTTATATAAGTATATAACGCTTTATAAGTTTTACATTTTATCTCAGTCGGACGCCAAGCGAAGCCACGGCCGGATGCTAGTTCAACTATACAGTTTTTAATGAGATCAAACTCAATAAAAGCTGGAACAATAGCGTGTGTGAACTCGCATTGTGACTCTTTTGTACCTTATAGCGTCATTATATTTTTAAACGCAACAGTCTAATGAGTGATAGCCATGCCTACCTACACGATAGATTTTAGCATCAAAGCATTGTGCAAATTTTAATGACGACCAAAAAGTCCACCAGTTTCAGTGAATGCCATCCATTCAAGACAAAACAGTGAAATCCACACCTTTCGTGAAAAATAAAACTGAAATCATGAAAGCGAAGCAAGACGAAATTTTATATATTTATTCTGATTAGTATTATTTATTTACGACGTTGCTATGCTCGACAAATCTTTACTAACAATATTCGATCGTATTTCAATCCACAGAAAATGTCACAACATAATTTATTTGACCTCCGGGGTAATATGAGGTTACTTCTTCGCTCGTGTAGGAAGATAATCTATCTAGAGAGGGGGAAAGAGGGGAAGAAGGTCAGTTTATGATGGTTTTTAATTTTGCCAGGTCAGCAGAAGAAACAGAAGTTGAAGTTTCACTCCGACTCTTAGTCATGCATGGACGTAATATACCTAAAGATGAGGCAAAGGCATGCCAGTTCTTTTACTAATCCGTATAAAAAACAGTGTAATAATATTATTATGGACAACATTTTTGCAAACATTCTTCTCAAATATTTTTTGTTTTTTTCACAGAAATAAACCAATTAGATACGTAGTGACTTTCACTCCGTTGGTTTAAGTTAGAGTTAAAACAAATCATCATCATCATCAGCCTGTAGAAGTCCACTGCTGGACATAGGCCTCTCCCTTAGAATGCCATGACAAACGGTCTTAAGCCAACTCCATCCACCGACTTCCTGCGACGTTTATAATGTCTTTAGTCCAAAACAACCGTAGTTTAGTGTAAAACAGATACTTTGCTGAAATACGCACGTGAGCGATTCTAACTCGGCTTCAAAGATTTTTAACAAGCTGCTGGCTACTCAGGTTGCATGGAAGAAATCGCATTAAAATTAAATTCAACTTACAATTAGTTTGAGTACGTCAACTTATGATAAATAAATAAATAAATGCTGGACATTTCTCACAACATTATCTAGCCCCAAGCTAAGCAGAGCTTGTGTTATGGCACAGAATAAATATTAGTACAAGTTATGGGTACTAGATAACTGATATACTTAATACAATACATTACATAGATAGATATTTTTATTACACATAGAAAAATACCCAGAACCCTGAACAAATATCTGCAGATTGTACAAATATTTGTTTCGAGGCGGGAATCGAACCCGCAACCTCCTGCGTCACAGGTGAACCTTCGCCCGCCGAGCCACAGAGGTCGTCAAATAGTCGTCGATGGCCTGCCTGCTGGTATTAGGTTCATGCCCAATTTAACTTGACTTTGACAATCAGCATTTGCAGACATCGTTTATGAACCATATTGAATCTACAGTCAGCGCAATAAAGCTACTTTTAAATTGAAAGCTGATATGGAGTGACACAGGCCAGAGGTCAGCGAAGCAGGCGGAGCGGCACGGAGGAGCATCGCATGGCACCGGAAATAATGACTGCCGCTCTGTAATTGGGACGGGACGCTGCATTCCATCCCCTCAGACAAGAAACGAATAAAGCGTTAGCGTTATGAATAAAATTGGACTACTCAGTGATAATATTTATGAGAGAAATAAGCGATCTACACATGCCGTAAAAGACATCGCCATTTCTGTACTACACAACTTAGTGCTTTTGATTGCATTTTTGTCTATGGGGCTGGACTCGCCACCTGCCTTTCGTTTTTAATGTAACAGCTTTTAATTTCGTTTTCTGGGTGGAAATTCGGAAATAATTATATTACTTCGGTTATGGAATGGATGGGGCATGTGAGATTGGAAAACTTAATTGCATTTATGAAAGTGAACTTTTGTATGTAGATAGTAGGTATTGCTTTTAGATTGCGCTACATTGGAATGGACGTTAACAGAAACATGATACCGTCCATACTTATATAAAACCTATATCTAAATACCTACCTATACCTATATTTCTTGTATCAATAGAAAAGCTGGCTTCTCAGAACCCTCAGAGCACAGCGTAGCATGGAGCTGGGGTGTGTGAGGAAATAATAACGTCCAGTGGAGTATCTCACAATCGCAACGGAAACAACTCTTACTGAATTACTGAATTATAAACTACACTTATTACCGTAGATACAGACAGGTATATTTTAAAACCTACGTGGCGTGGCGGGAGCATAACCGGCTTAAAGGCATAAGAGGCGTGGACTCGATTTCCGTTGCATGATCTACAAATATTTGTTCCGGGTCTGGGTGTTGTGGTACCAAATAAACCAAGAAATTTCGGGAACGGTATTTATAGAGAGTTTAAGAACAATTTTTTCCAATACCATGAATAGGATTGGAAAAATCACAACAATGGTGAGCTAAAAACTTTTGAAGATGTGAAGTGTCCACCATATAGTATGACACTTCTAGAACATCAAAGTTCAGTTTAAATGATAGTTGCGAAAGGCTTTCATCCCCAGGACATTCCAAAGTACCAACTCTTTCTTATATTTATTATATGTTCCGAAACTTTGTCAGTTATTCTCAAAGGTAAATTGTAGTTTGTTACTTCAATGAAATTTGTCAGTTGGAAAATAAACTGATTTTGTTGCAAACTGAAATTGAGAAAATGCAACTACCTATCCGCCGCGGAGTTACAGCGAGTGCCGAACAAGTTGTAAGAAACTTTGAGCACTACCAAAGTATTATTTAATTTAACATTTGAGTTAGTTCAATATATAATTGTTTTAATTGATGTTCTAGCATTTATGACCGCCTACCTACTACTACTTGACCCGCTCGTGACTGCATCCGAAATTTGAAATCAGATATCTTTAGTCCATTCAGTGGTTTTTAGGAGAAGATTAACAACGTGAAAAGCATAATTTAAAAGAACCAGTGAGCAAATAAGCAAAACATCAAAAATATCAACGATGATTCACTTCATTTCGTAAAACGGGAAATTTTCACGTACCGATATGTTGGTGGAAGCACCAACAGGTTCCACCAACATATCGGTACATGAAAATTTCCCGTTATACAAAATGAATGATATAATTCACGGAAGATGATCCACTTGTTTTTTAATACCGTACGACAATAAACTTTCAAATATATTTTTTTTGTTGTTGCAAGGAAAACATATTCAATGCATTTATACCTATGCATTGCCGTAGTGTATCGGACCTGAGAATAGACCCCTCCATTCCCTCCCGTGGATGTCTTAAAAACTGAGTAAGGGATACCAAGGTATGGACAGCAGCGCCCACCTGAGTAGTCAACATGAATGCTAAGATCACCAATCCGCTTGCCAAGCGTGGTAATTATGGCAATTCTCCTATTGTATTTTATAGGGGAAGCTTCGTCCAGCAATGAACGTCTAAAGGCGTGATGATGATGTTTGAAAAGTTTCCCAACCCATCTTTTTGAACGACGCAACATTGAATTACTTTCTTGTTATGCTTGAAATGACGACTCGACAACACCACTGACCCACTCCAATAACACTCAAAGCTATACAATCGTGAAAGCGTTTTAAAAACACGAGTTAAGTACCACATTCATTCTCTTATTTTCGAGTTGAAGAAACTTTATTCAGGATCAGCTATAAATTTATACGAGTAGGTACAAGCGATTGCAGGCAAAGAATGATTACAACGCGGATATCGATCTGTTTGGGCACCTGAGTGGGTGTCATCCTTTCAAAATATCATAATACTCGGGAATTTTATTTGCAGAACTAGTAGCGATCAAAACAAGAGTTGAATAATACTTTTAGCTTTAAACACTTCGTTAGACTACATAAGTGTTTTATACTTCTCGTAAAGTTTGACGTGTCAAGTAGGTATCAGAGATACGTGTATACTTCTCCAGTTTATTGTGATGATCCAGAGAAAACTCAAATGAGACTCGTTTTAGTATCGTATATAGTTAAGTTTACAGATACATATATATATGCCGATACTTTAACTGAATATACTGTTGGGTTTTATAAGTATTTTACCAACGTTTAACTATATATAAATACAAAATAATAATTTGTGTCAAAAATAAATTAATATATAATATTGGCGTCTGGACGAAAGGACGCGTGACCCGAGAGCTGGCTTTTATCTGGCACAACGTGTTAATATTAACCAGCGTCTTGGGGACGCTTCCGCCTGGTAGTGATTTGGATTAGTTGCGCTATCTTTAGATCGTTTAAAACTGTATTATATGTATATATATATATATATAGATATGTATAACTATATATTATATCATATTAACTTTATTTACACAAAAAAAACTAATAGAAGTATATACAAAATTTAAAAACACAAATGAAACAGTTGAGCTGTCTAACTTCCGTTTTATATTTATATGGTTAAGTAGGTACAAACATTTAAACAAAATAATTGACCACAAATCGGACGCTACTCTATCTACCTATTTACTAGGAACCGGAGAGCAAATTATAATCCACCAGTTCAGAATTGGTGGATTTGGGTCAAATTGAACACTCCAGCTACGAGTGACGGAACGGAACTTGGATTGCGTTTTCCTTACTCTCAATGTATACACATACACCTTTAAATTTGAATCACTGATGACCGAAAGGTCATCAGCTATATAATAATATATAATATAATTTATATCTTCCATGCAACGCGATCGTCAATGTAAGGTATCGCTGTTGCAGAATCCAATATTTTATTTATTATTATTTAATGGCATTACAACACTATCATCATGGTCTGAAAACGTACGTAGGTACCGTTTGGAAAATCAGCGACAAAAATTTCACAATAGGACCATCCGATTTTGGATGAGCATGGAGTAGTGAGGGGGTTGTTTCAATTTATTGAAATCAAATGCAGTAAGTATTTACGCTTACCTATACTGTTAGATAAATTCATTGTTGACATTTTGAATAACCTAATGTGTGACTGAAACTTTGTAATTTATATATTTTCGGATTCGCAAGGTGCGTCATTTACAGTAGTACATCCCTAGTCACTTGTTTTTTCTTGGTCTTCCAGAGGAATACAGCTAGTATCACTCTTGAACTATGATTATAGAACTAAATAAATAACACCCAACAATAGCCCTGACCGCAATCTTAAAGGAACATAGAGTATTTTTAGAGTACCATGGTATCACAACACTCAGACCCGGAGCAAACATTTGCAGATCATACAAATATTACTCCCGCAGCGGGAATTGAACCCACACTCTCGCGTCTTAGAAGGCTATTAGTTACCTGGCACGCCACGGATAAGTCAAAGTCTAAGTCAAAAAGGATTGTATTCATTGAAATCACAAGGATCATTTTGAATCGTCTTATAAACTAAAATTACCCCTGTTCCAACGCGACCAAGCCTAGAAGAATCAGGCAACAAACACGGTTTGTCTTACATAAATACCACCAGTAATGACCAGATAACCAGTAATGTTCTCAGTCCTCATGTACCAGGGAGGCTCATTTCAAAATAGGTTCTTCTTAGAAGAATCATCAGCGCATTCGTCTCACCTACTATTCGGTGTCATATAAATAAGAATCCTTTTCAGAATAATGATATAATGCCAAATGCAAGCTACTTAGGTACCTACTACCAAAGCCAGTTACGGTTTGACTACATTATCATAATTTGGTGGATTTCGCTTGAATATTTGGAGAAAGTTTTAAACCATCCCAAAGAGACGACAACAGAGGTAGGTATGTAAAACCCTTGTCACTTCAGTAAAATTTCAGTAATATAAAGCGGACCTCGTTTTGTGGAACTGTGGCGGTATATATCAGTAAGTAAGAAATTACCTATTTCCGAATTATATCATAATTCCCACTCTTCTATCCCTAAGGACTCTGTTATTTGGGAAATTCTGAAAGTAATGATTTCGAAGAAATTATTAGGTAGGTAGGTATATATCCGTTCACGTATGGTACAAACAACACCACAAACATCCAACAAATTTCCTATCAAACCAAAAAGCCCTTTAAGTTAAGGTAGCTTACAAAAATCTTCAATTTAATAGTTTTAAGTGAACCAATAACAAAAGTAATCGTGACGGAGCCTGCCTTCAAGGGATCAAGCCTGGGTTTTAAGACCCACCTGATCCGGTAGAGCCTAACGCCTTACGTAAACTCCTACAAACGAATTAGATGGAGCGCCTAGAACAGGATTATCCACTAACTGCTTTACTTTACGAAAATAGGTTCGCGCTTTATTCTACTAGTTAGCACCATTAGGGAACTTTCCGTCTTCGTAATTAGGTTCAAATTGAGTTTTCCGTATACAGTTACAATAGTAGGTACTGTATCCTGAAGAAAATGCGAAGAAAACAATGGTTTAAGTTGAATTGAGTTGTGTTCCTATTTCACTTTCTCTAAAGAAAATCTTGTTATTCTAGATTCATTTTATGTCCTAAGTTTTATAAAGCGAACAACAGATTTATCTAAAAAAGACGAAAACAATTAGTTCGGTACTGTTTCCGATTATGAGATAGGATATAACGTATTTGTTAAATAACCTAAATAAGCTTTTATACAATTCCGTTTTACCGTAGAACATTTGTATACCAACTTTCTTGCAGTATAGTAAAGCATTTTTATGAAATAGTTACTACACCATAACTAGTAGTTCGCCCCGAACTGAGACCTCGCGATAACACCTTTATCAGCCCCACTACTTAACCAAGTAATTTCCATTTTTCTATTATTATTTTTGAAAATTTTCACCTCGATGTCTACCAGTACAGTACAGGATCTATCAGTAACAACTCTAATTTCCTACACATCATCGAAATAACCTTTGAATAGAGCTAAGCAACGGGGCGTAATATTACAGTACCTATATCAAGTACCTGACGAATTAATTGATAACGTCCTTTTGACGAAAACCATAGAACTCCAGCGTCATTCAAAATCCTAGAAATGGGAGGTCAACAATGGATGTTATATTGGTTTCTGTTTTATGGAGTACAAGTTTCTAAATTCTTCAGTTTCAGACTTTTCACTGTAGTTGTGACACAAAAGCCACAAGCATACCAAATTTCAGCATTGTGGGATTGCTGGAAGTACCCTAGAATTTTTGATTTTTACGTTTTTTATTTTCCCTAATATCTCAAAAACTACTACAGCTAAATACTTATTAAAAACAGTTTTGAAATGTCCAACCAAAGCACTTTCATTAAACACCCCACTTGATCGGACTGTCTCACTTTTATTTTTTTTACCCCCTCTTGGACCCCAATATCTCAGCAACCCCCTGACCGATATAGCTCATAACCTTACCTACAAATTGTACTAATACTATCTACCCCCATACCAAATTTCATAAAGATCGGATTAACGGTTTGGAAGTTTTCATCGGACAAACATACATACATACATACATACATACAAACGCTGATTCTTCCAACTTGACTCCGAGAACTCGCTTCGCTCGTTCAATTATTTCTGCCACCACATAGTAGTGCTCGAATTGCTGTATTCCGGTTTGAAGGGTATGGGTGAGACAAGACTTTTCAGCCTGAGCTTATATATCAGGATAATGGACGCGATGCTACAAGGCACGTTCCAGATGGGCGTGGCCCGGTAATGCATCGTTATAGGCAGAGGTTACCGCTTAACATCAGGTGGGCAACCTGCTTGATCCATCATTTAATAAAAAAAATAACTTTAAATAAACCGTATGTTACAACATGTATATAGTGTATATGTATGTATATGTATGTGTGTCGAACCTTCTCTCTCTAAATTTTATCTAGCTCAATGTTTCAAAAATCTAGAACACATTAAACCTTGATAAGTCTTAAACAATTATATCTACAAAGTTGTATGAAAATCTGACTAGTAGTTTTAAAACTTTTAGTTTTTGTGTATTTTTTTGTAATTCAGTAGATATTACCGGATAAAGCTTATCAAGGTATACGAAGTTACAAAATGTCGAAGAGGAACGTGGGATCTCCAATGACAATTAAAATAATCTTTATTGCATAGACGGCTATCAACAATTATTCACGAATATAAACGTCATGTCATATAGGAATTAACTCTGTTAGCTCGTAAACATGTCCCCATTGATTTATTGCATTAATTCTGTGACTCCGGCCTGTCATTTAGAACAAGTGTTTACATGGAACACCTGAGTTACTATTTGCGTAATATAAACCTATATAACATAACATAACACCCAAAAGTCACTCACGTAGTCCCGATCCTACACTAGGATTCCCTGTGTCGTGTGTATCAGGAACTACGAGTACCATGGTACTATAACACCCAGACCTGGAACAAATATTTGCAGACCATACAAACATTTGTCTTGATCTTTTTGCATTGATATAAAAAAACATTGATCTTTTTGCTCGGCATAAAGACCAGGGGGTAGGGGGTTTTTTATTTCAGTTTGACGAAACTGTTGATAGACTATATAACTACTATCCTTTATATTAGTCGTATAGAGGTCCTTGTGAACGGGTTAAAAACTACTTTGGAAGTTCTGCCGCCATGCATAATTCTGCCGCCAAGCAGTAGTGCTCACATTGCTGAGTTCCGGTTTGAAAGATCTCTCTTGGATGACTCAAGGTAAGGGGTACAGTGCATACCACGTAGGTATTGCATTTTTAATGGGCTGGCGAAGGGGCCCAACAAGCCATCATAATATAAAAAAAAACAATGCGGTGGCATTTGGCGAATGGTCAACCAACCTTGCATAACTCATTTTCAATCATCATTTAAATACGAGACTGAAGCATTAATGCGATAAACGCTTTTACTGTGTAATTAAAATCATTAAAAGCTCTTAAATAATTTATGTTTGAACCATAATGTAACTGGATAAGGGATGTGCCATATTTATAGATAAATGGTAAATGATTTAAGCAATAACATTTAACTCATCATCATCAGCCTGTATTAGTCCAGTGCTGGGTATACGCCTCCTCATAGGATGCCACGACAAACGGTCTTGAGGCATCTCCATCCACTGACTTCCTGTGACCGTTGTAATGTTTTAGTCCAGAGGAAAGCCTTCCTCTACTGCGTCGTTCGGACTGTAGTCGCCATTCGAGAACCTTTATTCCCTCAATGGTTGTCGATTCTGCGAGCTATATGACCTGCTCATTGTCACTTCAATTTGCTAATTCGGAGAGCTAAACCTATTTACCTATTTTTATGTGAATAATACGTACTTTTTATGATTATAAGTATTCAATATCATCAGCCAGCAGACGTCCACTGCAGTACATTGGGGCTCCCCCAAAAAATGGATTATACCCACTTCTGTGGACGAAGGAGGTACCTATTTCTCTGTAAGCAAAGATAATTTCAACCAAAACTAACAAATAAATTAGGTCATAAAACAAAACATAAGCTTTTTATTACGCAGCAAAACAAGCGGAACCTTAAAGAAACTGTTACGAAACATCTGTCGCTACACAACTTTTTATTGTTTCTTCCACTACTTCGAAGCAACACTGTCCATGTACTGAGCCGGTTTTGCCTTGTACGTACCTAAAATAACGCTTGGAAAGGACACAGTACAGAATCTGTTTTAAGTTAAGGGAGTGATTACTCCTTTAAATGTTATGGTGACCATAATATACATCTTCTAAGCCTAATTGTAAAAGAACAAAACAATCAGTAAAACAGAGAAGATAAAAGCATTGTCGCCTTGGAACGTTCCCGTTTTTGCCAAGGGTTCCTCGTAAAACTTTATTAGGCGCATTAAGGTCGCGGTTGAATCCTGTTTATGTAATCGCCCCCGGGGACCTTTAGCAGGAAAAATATTAAGTGAAAAAAGAACACACAATGTCACCCTAAGTAAGATTATATTTATTAGGAGCCGTCTGAAGCACGAGTGGACAGAGGTGATGATAATGTCACCGCTGAAATGACGAGAACCCGCAAAGGGACGTGAACTTAACCGAAACAAAAAAGTTGTTTAGTGAGCTTTTTTCATACCTCTCCGAAATAATATTATTTACTGCGGCTGCCGAGCGTGGCAATGTCGTCGGTATAGTTTTTGTTCTTCCCACGGGAAATCCTTGATTGGATGGGACAAAAGTATCCTGCTGGTTACAGGCGCGTAAGCACTCGTGCTTGTACAGAATTTTCCGATCGACATCATGAATTATTTTCATGCGAGGCAGATTATTAGATCAGTCCAGAATGTTAGGTGATTATAGTCATATTTGAATAATATACCATATAGATATAAACCAACTTACACTATCTAGAGACAGTATTGAGATTCGTAATAGACCACAGTAGAAATAAAGAATTTAACGCTTCTAGTGTAAAATATCAAGGAACTTAAACAAAAATATGAATTTATTGTAATTAGGACCCCAAACGTAGCACAATAGAACACATAAGCAAAGCCTCATTGAGGTAGGCGTCATCAAAAGCAGCTGAGCAACGCAGGTGTCCGAAAACTTATGCACATAAATGACTTACACAATACATGCATTCAAAGCTCATTACGTGCGTCAAAACAAAAAAACAAAAGTGGGAACAAATGTTTGTACGATCTGCAAATATTTGTTTCGGGTCTGGGTGTTATGGTACCATGGTACTCGTAGTTCCTGATGTGACTGTTGGGTGTTATGTTATAATTAAAAGCACCACAATGTCATAATTTCTATACAGATAACTTTTTAACAGAGGTTAAATAACAAAATTAGCAAAATATGTATAAATTAATAAAATTAATATTCGAGAGACCTTAATAAGCAAATTTTTATTTATACCTACATAACACTAAATTACACGTCACGCCGCCGCCGATAACTTATTAAATTAACTTTAAAATTATTGATACTTAAGTAGGTATGACCAGTCGATTAAGTCGGGCCTGAAAACATCCGCTAGTTACTTATTTATAGCATCTATTGAAGCTTTGAAGACGGATAGGTGTTCGTATTATTGGTGTTGAGTATCTACTCCGGTAGATGTTGCTGCCCATTCCCTGGTGTAATCCCTTAGTTGGTTTTTACGACATCCACAAGAGGAGATGGAGGGATCTAATCTTAAGCCGGACACATCACGGCATAACGGTGAAGAGTTTCTGTAGGTACTACAACAGGTAACTACTATTTATTTTGTGATCAGGTGCGCGATAACGTAATTCTGTTGCCATCGGTTTCGATGCTGTTCGATGTGTTAATTTTGATAGCGTAGGTGTATTTCGAAACTTTTTTAGCTCAGCTACTTTTGATGATGAGTGTACACCTATACAAATGATTTGCTTAATGCCTGGCTGCCTGCTCCGTGGCACGAATAATTTCCTTAATATTGCCCCGAGAAATCTTATTCAAATAATCAGAAGTTTGCGACTCCAATCTGAGTAGATGCAAATTGCATGCAGACTGTTAATTAACCGTACATACCTGCTATAGTAAACATACACACATAGATGTATACGTAGTTTTGAACCAACCTAACAACAATACGTATCAATTAATACAAATTAATGCTGGCATACTTTTTTAAAACAAATGTGAATATTTAAACCAACACCTGGTATAATTGCAGATAAAATTATGCAAAACCGACTATAAACTACAATTTTAATTAAAAAGAAACATTAAGGTGGGTGAAAACTCAAACAAAAACTTACTAAATACTTAACTAGTCTTCTATTGTTGTATTTTTTTCAGCAGATGGGATGGATGATCAGTAATGATATAATGATATCATCTTAAATACCTACCTAAACCTCTTATTTGCTCATTATTATGTTTGTGTCATGTTGGCCAACTTGGAGGTCCCCCGACACCAGATCCAAGGGTCGTTGGTTTGAAATCCGGGTATGTGTGACGAAAACATCGTTAGCGAACCGACTAGAACCAAAAGTTTGAAGGCGTGTAACATCCACGAACCCGCATTGGGCTAGCGTGATGGATAGAAGTCCATTCATTCTCGTCGGAAGTCATTGATCACAAGGACCAATTTCAATCGTCTTGTAAACGAAAATTACTCTGTTCCAACGCGAGCCAACGCGCTAAATATATGAGAATCAGGGCAACAAGCACGGTTGGTGTTTTTAATGATGTAGTTTTTCAACAACAACTACTAGCTACGAACGTACTACAAGGAAATAATAAAATCAACCACTTCAGCCTGGTAGAGAAACTAGGTAGTACCTACCTTATTTAAATACATGAAGCGCATCTAGCAGACTGCAGCAACGTACCGTGACACTGACAAGTGATCTGTCAGTGTGGTGCATCGTCTCTCGGCTCTCGGCTTGCACGGATTTGAGGCAATCGTCTACCCGGCGTGAGCGATGACCGCGTCTAGACGAGACCGGTTTCACGACGTAATTGAATGAAGACTGGTTGGAATATTTGCTATTTTTGATTGGTAGACATGATTCTTAGCCAAACGTTGGGAAAAACAATACCTATGGTAAAACATAATCCCGCACTGAATATTCGTCGGCAAACTTGAGCGTGCGGGTTTTTGCGGTAAAAACTTTATACGCATTGTCTTTATTTGTTCTATCAGGTTCTATCTCACGAAGTCCGATCAGCCTTGGTTGTACTAGTTTACTGATTAAGCGTATCTGAGTGCGTAAACCTATAAGGTAGCGACAGTAATCAAATCATAAATTGATTTTAAAGTATTGTACCGACTTTCTCTCTTTACTTCTAAAAAATTTATTACTCTTCAAGTATATATTGTACATCACTTTGTTGCAAAATTTTAACGGCGCACCCAGAACGCAGTTGATTTAGTTTAGAATAACATTAAACTACATTATGTTACATTTTAAAGTGGCATGTGGTGAACCGCCGTGTGACCGAATCATGTTTGCCCGAATTTGATTTCACCGAACAAAATTCGCCGAACTTATGTTTGTCCAAATAACGACAGTCTTCAATTTGCTGATTGCTAAATGTTCGTATGGGTGAACAACCCGTTCCTAAATAAGGAGGTAAGCTCTGGCCCAATCTTACTTGGGCCAACATACTATGACCGAAGCGCCGATGGCCAAACCTCACCCAATCGAACAACTTATGGCTGAATAACCTATCATCATCATTATCATCATCAGCTTGAAGAAATATACTGCTGAAACTTTCTTCCTGACCTTTAAAATGTATTCCAACCAATAAACTATAACCGAATGTTATTTAATGAACTGAATCGGACCCTATGTTCAAATATGTTATTAGATTACTGGATATTTTATTATCAATTATTACTAGTGGAAAGCCCGCGGCTTCATCCGCGTGGAGCGTTCCCATACAAACTTGAATATCGCAGTCACCCTCTTAAGAGGTGAATTTCGGAAATTTATTTCTTAGTGCACCCCTACAGTCCCTACACCACAAAAGGAATGTACCCTCCAAATATCAAGTCTCTAAGCCTTACATTTGTGCAGTGACAGTCAGTCAGTGAATGAGTCAGTCAGTCACGAAACGGTTTTATATACATTATACTGATGCAACATAGTGTTTGGCAAAAACGTCACTATTAATTCTACATAATTACTCTGATCCGATTAAAAAGACACATATTTAAGAATACAAATGTCAAGCAGTCTACATTGTGTTCCATAGACGAAGATATATACATATATATCTTCGATAACAATACTCAAACATTAGAACGCGTCGATACAAGAGAGTTATTTCAGTGCTGGTTCGTTTCGCAAGGTAACTGTAGTCACTACGCTTCAGAGTTTCAAGGCGAAGTTGTCGTGGAGATGTGACTGTTAAAGTTTGATCAGTAAGAAAGTTTTAATTGCTACTGAACGGCATTTCACTGAAGGAAGTTCATTTCCAAAGTATTTTATTCGTGTAGCGGAAATAATTTGGTTTAGCAACTACTAGGGCACACCTGACCGCGGTGGAGACATTCCTTTACAGAAGTTGTACTCTTTTTGATAATTTATAATATGTTTTATAATCATTCGTTAGGATGTTTGTTTGCTTGTTAACCAATCACACCGTAATCGGATAAACCGATTTTGATGAAAGGTAGTAGATTATGACTTCTATCCGGTACTAAGTGAGCTGGCGGATGCTAGTATTTTCTAGAATGATACTGTGTTTCTCGAGATTTAGATAAAGTTAAAGCTTTTGCTACGGCACCTTGGCCTTATTTATGTTGAGCATTTTCTATGTCGCACTTTACATTCTTTGGATTGTAGATGACAGATCAGCAAAAGACAATGATAGTGTTACACATAATCTATCGAACACTCTTCTCCAAGCTTATCTTCTCGTCACAGTTACGGCTGTGAACAGTATGTCATAATTTAAATGTTATTAAGTAGTAGTTGGATTTTTGGTATCGGCTTTGTATGTCGTTTTTTTGTTTTTAAGTGTACCAAATAAACGTTTTCTTTCTTTCTTTCTTTCTAAATTAATTTAATCCGGTTTAACTTAAGCATTTTTTCCGATTATTTTATTATATTACTATAAAGTAGGTTTATATTTTATTATGTCTTTAGCCATCTTTCATTCCATCGACATCCACCCCCCCATAGGGGCCTCATCCAACAAATACCAAATGATGATGATTTTGATGGCAAATACCCCATTGCATTCTATGAATGCAATGGGGTATTTGCCATAATCATCACGCTTGGTAGACGTTCTGGTGATCGCAGTATTGGTATTAATAACTTATGTGGATGCTGTTGCTCATCATCCACGGACATCCACGGAGACGGAGTGGTCTATTCTTAGGCCGGACACACCACGGAAATCATATTAGTATTTCATATTATTATGTTTTACTTATGTAGTAAATATATCACAGGTCGTTGTACAATATACGTCACTTACATTCGATTTGTATTCAGAGTTCGTTAACTCCGCAATGATTGCCCCGGGGCGAACGTTTACCGAGTCGAAAGATATCTACAAGTATGACAAGCCCAAACATCGAGAAATTGTTATTGAATGCGAGATAACTATATCTACTTTAGAGTACCTACTGTCGTTGTGGAGGATAGTATGGATTTAAAGGCATGGTAGGTTCGGATCCTAATTGCCAAAAACACATGTAGGTACGTAGTACTACTTGCTCTGAAACGGCCATAAAATGTCAAAGATGTATGACTGTACACTTCTATAAAATAAACCTATTTACTTTTCTTCTATGATCCAGGGCGCTTACTGCTATACTAAGGCAAATAAAACGTATGCAAGGAATTTGTGTATCTAGTGAGATAGGATTTTGTTTCACAGTGTTGCCCTAAACGAACATTTCAACACGGTTTTATCTTCAAACTCAAAAATCTGTACAAATGTTATTATCGTCTACATTTTCATCTTTCTTTAGGATCAATCCTAACCCAACAACAAACGTACGTGGAATGTCACAGAATAATACAGTAATAACGTTACTAATGTGTATAAGATAGAAATGATATTATGAAAATTATGATTTCATGGAAATCAGTTCAGTTGAGGCGTCTTTTGAATAGAAAGTGCACACACTCACATTGCTGATGTTTAGTTTCTCAGAAACCAAGTATCTTTCACCAATATCTATAGGTGGATATCTATATACCTACTTATGTAGGTATTTCAGAACATCCTGAAGTGCGATAATAGTCACGTTTTCGATTTAGTTCAGGAAGAAACTTCGAAGCGCCTTCCGCTGAATCGATTTTTAGAGTTTACATGTAGCTTGGGCGAAAGTTTTCATATCCATTTCGTTAGTAGGTATTTCAAAATTGTTTATTAAGATTCTCGTATAAGTGTTCTGCTGTGTAGGTAGTATTGGGTAAAACACAAAAGTGTTATTGCTTACCGACAGAACAAATGGACTACCAATGGGAAGCTATCAGATGCCCAGAGACCGACACAATGAGAAATACTATTCCGGTAAACGTGAGATTCGAATTGTATTTCACACACATTCTCGAACCT
Source organism: Epirrita christyi (assembly GCA_951392215.1). NCBI lineage: Eukaryota > Metazoa > Arthropoda > Insecta > Lepidoptera > Geometridae > Epirrita > Epirrita christyi. The sequence continues at coordinate 6,099,759 of OX595839.1, read as the reverse complement.
TACCGACAAACTACGTAGGTAGTAGTCTTAAGTGACATCGACAAGAGCCATAATGGCTCATACGGTGTGATCGTAAAATTTTATAGGTAGCTCCGAGCTACAGGATGTTTCCCTAGAGGCCGCCCCTCCGACCTCACATTATGCCTCCTCCAGACACACTCATCTAACCGTGATTAATTTGTTTTATCTACTAAACACCCTAAAAGATTTATTACACTCGAACAGACTTGGATGACGCAAAGAAAACGATTTCATCACCCACGCTGTGTATTGATACATAATTTAAAGCTGCAAGATAATTATAAGACGAAAGTTCGATGCGTCAGGAAAATAAACCTGTATGACATTAGTGAATCAGCTATACTCTGATTTTTTATCTCAGACATTTTTGTAAACAAAGAAATGTCAAGATATGCCACTGTGTGTATAAGTGTCATGCATGTGTATCATAATATGTGTATATACATATGATACACATACATGTCACTTATACACACAGTGACATTTCTTTGTTTACAAAAAATGTCTAAGATTAAAAATCGGAGTATACGTCTGATCAGTTTCTTAGAATATTTATTATCAAAACTATCACAAATTTAATCGCTATTCATTTTAAATTATCTCGGCTATTGACTTGCATAGTTTTACCATCCGTTCAGTGTCCGTCAAAGCTGATGCGATTCGATCGCTTCATTTATTCATACGCACTGATGGTGTAGGTAGACAATACAATTTACTGCCATGTTTACCACAATATTTAGCTTTCACTTTTAACGACATGGGTTAGTAATACATCATATCTGTAGATAATATAGCAGGATTTCATAATACTTGCTTAAAAGAAGTTAGGGAAACATTAATTTAAATGGTTCTTGTATTCTTAAACATAAAAATGAATTCTCAGCAGAAAAATTATGATTTACTGTTCTTTACGTCAATTTGTCAAAGTTTAACGCTCAGACCTCCCGTTTCCTCATTTCACTTACTCTATTTATGACTCTACCACATACCATGTCTTGATACAATACCTTTATAGATTATTTGCTATCAATCAGTTCACTACACGCCAACCGCTTTGCAGGCTTACAGCTAAACACCAATAACCCACGCCACCAAATCCATGAGGGTTTTTAAACTACCTCTACCTACAACCAAACACCAATAAAACTGGATAACAAATCTCATCCGCTGTCGGACTTTAGTAAACTGGTTTAGCACAGTCGACTGGGGGTCTACATCTGCTAATTGCTTCCGAACTTGTTTTTGAGCATAATTTTGGCTAATTGCAGTCGCGTACTTGGCAATCTGCCAAATCAAAGCCGCTGAAAAATACACTCTATTCTGATTAATACATACGTATAAAAAACACTTAGCAGGTGCATGTTTGTGATTATTTGCTGAAATATTTTAAAACTCTGAAAACGATAGTTTACCAGCGTAGACAAGTGAATGTTAAATGTTAATGTTAAATTTGGTTCTTCTGAAGTTACCCAAGTCCAAAAGTTATGACCATTTTTGATTAGTTTTCTTTTAGAGGCTTTTGTTTATTTTACCCTTACAATCATAAAAAATTAAAGTTTTTATGGTTCCATACCCAAAGGGTGCCAATGAAACCCTATAAGTAAGCCTGCACCGTCCGTCTGTCTGTCTGGATTCTGTCACAGAGTTATATATCAGCCGTAAGAGGTTGCCAGTTTACATGCAACCTCTAATATAATAAAAAATGCAACAAATCAAATCCTAAGGCACTTGTACTTACACGAGTTCTTCAACCAAGGAAAAAAACTTTAATCAAATTGGCATTTGTAATTTTTTTGACTTCACTTCTGTCTTACAAATGTAATTATTGTTTTGATAGAATAAATAATAAACTTACGATCGATAAGATTAAGTAGCTTTCATCAGAAAATATGATAAATATCCTGTGATGAATACTTTTCAAGTAAAGCAGGGAAAACTGTGACTTAACTTTTGAACCCTACACTATGCGTGGTTCGTGACGCATTTAGCTGTTTTATTATTCCAGCACGTTCTCGAAGTGTAGAACTAAGTTTCAAATTAAATTCAAAATTTAGATCTGTTGTCATCTGTAAGTTCCAGAAAACTTAATTTATAATAATAATATAATTTCTTATCTTGTTTAACGCTGTTTGCCATTCAGCGTGGCAATGCAGTCTTGGGGACGCTTCTGTCTGGTAGTGATTTGGATCAGATTAGCTATATTTAGATCGTTTGCAACGGTCTTTAGATAGATCAACTGATAAATTTGTATTTTGAAAATGTTGTATATACTTGTATTAGATGCACTATTATTGATATTCAAATTTATAGTGATGTTACCAAACAGTAAGTGCTTAGGAAGTTTTTTTTTAATTTAAATAAATGACGGAACTTGCAAGTGGGCCACCTGAGTGTAGAGTTTTAAATCTTTCTACGAATTTACTGTCTGCACTGCCTTAGATAAATTTCTACAACAGTAACCTACAGAAATCCGACAATGCTTTCACAAGTCTTGGCATTTGGGAACGTAGCTTGACTTCCCGTGGCAGTCGTGCTCTGAGGAAATTACGCCGGGGTATTGTTTTGTACTGCATTTGTTACGGGGACCCGCTGCTCCAAGACTATAAATCCTTACAATGTATACTGTACCTAAGTAGTACTAGAAACAACGTTATGTACTGAGAATGAGCAGATATAAGCAGTTCACTTGGCACTTTCGTACTGTAAACTGACGCACGCTTTTCGATTGCGGACTACGTTTGTATCCTTCAGACGCATAAACATGTAAAACAAAAAAGCTTTTTCTGCAAAATCTTATTTTCAACCGACTTCAAAAAAAGGAGGAGGTTCTCAATTTGACTGTTTTTTTTTTTGTATGTTTGTTACGGTATTACTCCGCCAATTATGCATTGATTTTGATGATTCTTTTTTATTTGGTAGGTCATACTTCAGAAATGGTCCCATATAATTGTTTCTATCCAATTGAAGAATTTCTTGACATGTAAAATTATATTGTTCTGTGTGTATTGTGTTGTAAAATTGAATTGTTGTTATTTTTATCTCTTTGACATATATTTCTTAATTTTGATTTCAATGCGCATCCCAAAAATTCTTTAAATTGTTAATTATTAGGTACTATTATAATGACATGGTAATGGATGTATCTACCAAGTACCTACTTATGGGAACTAAATTATTTGTATGTCATAATGTATGACTGAGTATGTTGGACGTGTGAATTATGACCATCTATGTAAAATTACCATATTCAAAACAAATAAATTATCTTTATCTTTATCTTTATCTTTAATTTTTATCGAAATTGATTCAGCGCTTTTTGAAAGAAGTCGGAATTTGTTTTTTTTTTCAAAAAATTAACTTTATTAACATTTAACTTTCCGGACTTGTTAGACAACTTGCGTTTTTATAAGATTTTTCTCTAGTTATTTTTAGTTTTAGTTGTTAGGAATGTCTTATTACTGGAATAAATCGTTAGCCAAGCTGGTAGGAAATCAATGCAGCGATGAGCTCACACCTGCTTCCCAATGACGGTAGCTAATGGCAATGGCAACAATGGAGATTATCTTTTGAAACTTGAAAGATGGAATATTTAGGTTAAGAAGTTTCCCCTATTCAAGTTTCCAAAGATTTAGCTAGCGCTAAAGCTGCCAAAGTGATCCCATTGTTGCGTTCTCCATTGCCATTTGCTACTGTGATAAGAAAGCTGGTCACGTCTGTATTCCTGCGATTCAAAGATCTACCATGAAAAGAGGCTCATTGAGGCTCTGCTTATCCCTTCAATAAAAAAATCGTGTCTTTGTATGTATGCACATTTTCTTTCTTTTTTAACCGACTTCCCAAAAAAGGAGGAGGTTCTCAATTCGGTAGTATTTTTTTTTTTTTTTTTTTTTTAATGTTTGTTACCGCATATCTACGGCGTTTATGAACCGATTTGGAAAATTCTTTTTTTATTTGTATAGATATACTTCCAGATTGGTCCCATTTTTTTCAGAATCCAGTTCTGATGATGGGATCCATGAGGAATTGAGAGAACTCCTCAAATATTGTAGGCATACATATGGCGATTTTGATATTTTCAGCAAGACACCAAGCATTTGCATTCAGAAAGTATCATAATCCTTTCACCACAATGGTTCTTTCATAAAAAAAAAATCATCCAAAATTTTTTAGTCGTATACAATGGCGGAAGTCGGTTTTTTAAATGAAAAGTTATTACTTAAACGTATTTAACTAAAGTTGAAGCCAAACAGAACAACGTAGCAGCTCGTAGTAGCAAGCTACGTACCTGCTATAAACAATAGTTGGAGCAAAGTAGGTAAACAAATAGTTGCGCTCTATGTGGCAGCGTTAAAGCCACAAAAACTGAACAATTCTATGTTTCAGCCTAAGAAGTTTGTATTAGCTCTAGAATATTCTAAACATATTTTATGTAAATATCTCACGCAAATTCTCTTGTTCATAAACGCGTCAAGCAACCTACTTTGTAATATGTAGGCATTTATCAACTATGCCTTCAATGGTTTGTATACCAACTTATGACCTAAATACCACAAGCAAGCAATTCACTTTGCTATTCATCTGTCACGGCATTTAATATTTTATCGATAAACATTAATTGTTTCAAGTTAAGCTCGTAAATAATTTTAAACAGCACCTGTTTTCAAACGGGCTATAAAATAAGGTAGTACACAAGGGCTTGTAATAAATGAAATGATTTATTAAAACAAACTTTTTCATCGTGTAAACTTTTCTCTGTAGGCTGTACTCACAGCCAAACATTGTGATCGCTTCACGGGTCATGTTTTGATAACGCTGTGACGTTGTTATCTCGTTTGATGAATGGACTTTTGTTACAAATGGACGTTGTTATTTCGCTAGTGAACTCAGCCGTCGCAAATGTTTTTCCGAGGGAGCAGGAAGCGAAGCGTCGACGGCTCGCGATGATTGTCGATAAACAAAATCTTTCGCTTTTCCTCTTTGAAAAATAAACAATTTATAATTGTGATTTATTCAGACGTTACATTTATAAAATTACAAAAGATGAAACAAAGGCGAACTCGAGCGAATCGAGTTGCCTACCACATAATTTCCTGGAAGTTAAACAAAATACGAAAATATTTTATTAACATATTTGACTATTAGAACGTCCGTGACTCTGACCGCTTGTAGATTTTTCCATAAAAGCCAATGGAAATCTCATATGATGTGTATTATAGATTTACGTATTCTTGGAAGGCAACAAAGTGGTGCAAACCCTACTTGATTTGAAGAGTTCAAATTGGTATGCTGAGAACTTTGTTCACAGAGGATTTCCACCGAGGAAATGAAAATTGTTGAGGAAGTCTCAACTTCAAAGGACTCCGTTTTAGACTAAGTGTCACATTGCTGTGTTTGCTATTTGACTGTTTTCGTTTAAATGAAGCATGAAATATTAGAAAATTAAAAGAAGAAGAAATATTATACCACCAACAATTTTCCAAAAATCTCATTGACAAATAATTGAGAGATGTTGTCTGTTTTAAGGGCTTCATAACCTAAGGAGACAGCGGGACCCTATTGCCCGAAGTTAGTTGTCTAGTGTAATATATAAGTGCTATAAATTGTACATAATCAAATTAGTAACCCTCAACTAGATTTGCAATACCATTCAATACTCGCGCTGGGCCTAATTTTCATTTATTTATTTCAACGTTGTCATCCAAAGCTTGGCAGGCGGATATAAGTGACCGCAGTATTTGTGTTGAGTACTCAGGTGGATTCTACTACCTATCAACTGGTGTAATCCCTTATTTGGCTCATTATGGCTTTATGGGGGAAGCCTCGTCCAGCAGGACGACTAAAGGCTGCTGATGATCTACAGCTTGTAATAATAAACAGACAATAATTTCCAACCCAAGGAAAAATATTTTGAAAACATATCTTTGGCGTCTTATTCACAGGAGTGTTCACCAATACAATAATCAACAGTGAATAGCCGACCATCCTATCCACCTTTAGCTTTCAATTTCTGCATGACAGCTGACAAATCGCACGGTTTCGGCCGTCCCAATATCCGATGACAACACCTACATTAACCTTAAGGGCCCTCTGTCACCCAGCATCCAACACATGGGAAAAATAAATCCAGTTCAAGAATAAATTAAGGTCTTTGTGTCTCGGAATTGCCCGGAGTTCATAGAGTAAACATGGAACGCACTTCTATTTAGAGCAACCGCTTTTAATCTCTGAATTTTCATTTATTTCGTTGTGTGATTTAAAATCAGGACATGTCTGATGTTTTATTTAGCTACTGCCTTACTTTAGGGTTCCGTACCTAAACATAAAAAACGGAACCCTTATAGGGTACTACGGGTCATTTATTTTGCTGTCTGCCTGCCTCTCTGTTTTCTCAGGAACAGCTAAAACACATGTAGAAGTCTGTGGGTTTGTAGGGGCGTAAAAAAAACAAGCTTCTACCTCAATGTATTAAAAAGATATGGCAATGAATGTCTAACTTTTGTATAGACATCGGAACATTAAAAAATTTTGTTATCTGAAGCTTGTTTTACCATAGATCATTACGTACAGTGACGTTTCCAGAACAGTAAATTCAAATTCGAAAATGAGTTAAAAGTTTTAAAGACTCGAGCAATAAATGATTTTATGGATTTATAATCATAAAATGATGATTTTTCCATAAAATTAAGTTACCTCGTTCAAGAAAGCGCACGTTTATCCCATGATTTCCCTCCACGCTTTATGAACGTTAGTATCTGGGTATAAAATTCGGCGCCGAGATTTTATGCCAATTTTTATAGCATTGTCTTCGTAAATGTTGTCCGAGTTTTATTAGCTACTAAAAAAGCAAAGCCGTCTTACTATGATTATATTAGGCAGATAGTTACAAATTTAGATTTTGACAAAATATGTGAACTGCTCAAGTGCTCATTTAGTAAGGTCCAGTATTTAAGTATCTACGGATTTTGATTTGAAAAACCAAAGAATACCGCGCGGTCGTTCGTCCTGTTATTAGTTCTAAATTGGTCACCCTACATTCGACCACATGGTCACCTTTAAGTATGATTTTAACTGATAATGAAAGAACCAATGTGTTGAAAGAACTCAGTGCACTTTGCATAGGGTACTTTATCCATATGTCTTCGAAGTATCGTCACAGCTCACGATATTTTTTTTGACCAACTGAGAGTACATATTATTGCGCATGTATTTTTTTCGGAAATATCCTTTGGTGCAATGTCAGGATTCGAACTCATAACCTTAGGATTGGAAGTTGGGATCACTAGCCACTACACCGCCATTGGCTCTCCGCGTGTAAATAACGTAAAGCTATTTAGACACGCTTTTAGATTGACACATCTTTAGTGGACATTAGAAGAAGGACTGAAATATTCACAACAATGCAGATAAATTTGTGACAAAGACGAACAAATTAAATAAACTTATAAAGTTCAACAAAAAATTTACAAAAGTATAAAATTGTTATGGCACTCAAACCACAAACACTATTTTCGTTAAAATGTTATTTAACAGTGACATATAAACATGCGAATAATTTTTTTGTTTTCATAACTTTTAATATTATTGCAGTCAGTAACAAGCATATTAATTAAGTTAAAATGCAAACAAACGAAGCCCGCAACTTTTGTGCCGTTCAATCATCCACTACAGCGTTGGATTAAAAACAAATCTCACGTGTTTTGTTTATTTGTTTGTGGTTTCCGAATAACGTTTAATCATGGATCTCAATGTTTATATACTGTATATAAACACAGAGACACACAGTTTCTGTTATTATATAATCCTTGTGTAATATAGTCATATTGATATAGATTATTGACGTCCCCCACGTATCGCCTTCTTATCTGAGTCAGAAGTTGAAGAGTGCATCTAGTTTGAGGTCCTACGAACCCCGGCAGTGTTCGTTGCAGCTCTGTGTGCAGCTGCATAGGTCAGCAGCCTTTAGAGGCAGTTTCCGCTACGCTGCAACGAAATGCTGGAATAATATTCCACCGCCAATAAGGAACCTGCAAAATGTTCTAGGATTTAGGCAGAACCTTAAAAAATACCTACTTAATTGGCAAAGGGAGCAGGAACTCCTCAAGAATGATACGAGTGCTATCTCTATCTATAATATATCTATATCTATACTATAATATAACTATATAATTTAATATTTGTTTTTTATCTACTTATAATTATTATATCTGTTTTACTTATTATTGTTTACCGTGTATAATTTGACTTATATATTATTTATTTACTTTCATTCTATTTATTTTTTTGAACTTTATTGTTTTTATGTTTTATTTCGTGTTTCATTGTGTCCGTGACTTTTTTTGACAAATTTATTATATTGTTTGCAAAATGGCTCCAACGGAAGACCAGCGTAGGTTGTTTACATCCTGCATATGCTGAGTTGGGGCCTTTTTGCAACAACATTTTTTATTTTATTTTATTTTTTGTTTTGTGTAACTGTTTGCTAAATTGTATATATAATGTTGTTGCAAATAAAATTTATTCTATTCTATTCTATCTGAAGTATTACGGCTGTCATAGTATTAAATACATTTTCATTTTCTTGAGCTTTTTTTAGCTATCTATATCTATGTTGAAATCAAGTTTGAATTATGTTATTGTTCTAAAACTCGCATCTTAACTTATTAGATAATTAATGGGGTTGTTATATTTATTATTTACATACGAAGGTTGTGTGAAAAGTAGATTGCATTAAACATTCCGTAGGTACCTAGTTCCAGTAGGTAAATTTAAATCGAAACTCTTCACATTTCACATCATAAATGTATCTGTAGCTAGAAAGTAAATAATTATGTAAGGCATAAATACGCTCATGAGATATTAATGCTTTTACCAACATTAATTGTGGCGGATTTGAAAACAGCCCGCAGGTACGAGGCAGCCGCTTGATGAATGGCTCGACTTAAACCGAATTGTTTCCGCTCCAAGCCATTTCAAATATTATGAAATTATCTTTAAAATTTGTACAAAATGCAGCGTTTTATGTGTCTTTATGTTTGAAGTTATAGGGCCTTGGTAGTTTTAGCCTAAGAATAGGACTCCTCAAACTCCTCTTATGGATGCAAAAGGTGACTGAGAGTTTATGCATACGCATACCATGGGTGCCTCATCCAGCAGTGGATGTCTACCGGCTGTTGAAGAATAGAATAGATAGATGGAATAGATATTTGACTTGTATTTAAAAGAGCTCGTTTCGATATTTCCATTTTTAAAATTTCCACACTGTCTATTATATCTATTATTTCGGAATAAATAAATGAATATTCTGAAATACTGTTACTGTCAGGTAAAAAATATAAAATAATGTTGAATACATTTTTTAACGTATATCTTACTTAGATACTTTTTTAAAGACACTCTTCTAAAATGTTGTATGTTATCTTTGAGTTAAATATAGCACCTACTGCCTTATTCATTCACTTAACTGAGATAAAATACAATCAAAGCCGATTAAAAACCCCGAAATAGGCTAATTGATAGTTGGCTCCAATTCGATTTTGAATGCATTATTTCTCCCCTGACTGAATAAGGCAACCGGTATTTCCCTTATTCTTATTTATAATTAAATATAGGCTTTAGCGGCTGAATGGTAAATTACCGAGCAATAATCTATTTTCTTATCAATGTTTATTCCAATATTTGAGAATACGCCTTAATACGTTTATTTACACAGTCATGTCTTTGCCATGCTCTACAACAGTCCTGTCTTGTCAACCGACTCGACTTGGCTTAAGCCCAAACGACTGAGAAAAGGTAACATATATCTTTATTTACGTTATATTCACTGTGGCAAATGTTCTAACGCGTTCCAATGTGAAAACGTCTTCATAGTTCTCATGATTTTTAAAACAAATAAAATTCAAATAGTCCAACAAAATATACGCCATTTATTTAAATAAATAATAAATACTCGAATTTTGTAGGAATTGGGTATTTTTTATAAGCTCTTTGTTGTTTTTCATTGTATTTGAATGTAAGTATTTTTAGGATTCCGTACCATGTTTAATAAAATGGACTCCGATGTGTGTCTGTTATTCTGTCGGTCTTTCTCTCCATGTGGCTCGGTGCAGTAACTTGAACGGCGATTTACTAGAACGGTCAAGTCACTTGAATGGTCGAGTTACATGGACGGTTTAGTTGTTTGAACGGTGGAGTAGCTATCTTACTGCGAACATAGCCACTAATTTAAACTGCCAGTCTGGTTCCAATACGAAACAATTATTTCACGACGCTGGACTTGCACTTGACCGCTTCTTTGTAAAAGCTTGTCTTTTTGTATTTTTTCAACATATAACGTACCTTACCTTCCTGTTATCAGGTGTGTATTTCGAGGTTTGTATTCGCTAATTCCATCCTGATGTTATTTTTGTTAGACAAATTGTTACAACTCTGCGCGGTGGCAGATTTCCCCTTAATTGGTGTCTAGATGACAGATTAAGGGCGTAATTGACAGCCCAATCTGAGCGGTGGTTTCGGTGATGGATCTCGCATCGCAGTGCCTCGGAGCGGAACGTTTTCTAAGCGAAGTATACAGGGAAATTGGAATAGGTTTGTAGGCACGAGTAATTTTACGTGAATTATTATTTAAGCGATCATAACTCTTTGGATACAAATGAGGTCTTCTAATTGAGGTTCTCGACTAATTGAGATCTTTGACGGTAACATGGCCTGCCATTTTACGGGTGCTTACTAATATCTTCCATGCTGTACTTATTAAAGTTCCCACGTACACTTCGTCATCTCAAAGTTTTTTTTGGTTCATTGTTTTAATAATCTAGAATCCTGCATACCTTGATAATTCTTTATTATAGTTCTAAAAATTAAAGAAAACCAGAGTCACACTAAAAAAAAACGTAGTTTCTCATTAATTGAACGAGCGAAGCGAGTTCTCTGAGTCAAGTTGGAAGAATCGGCGTTTGTATGTATGTATGTATGTATGTATGTTTGTCCGATGAAAACTTCCAAATCGTTAATCCGATCTTCATGAAATTTGGTATGGGGGTAGATAGTATTAGTACAATTTGTAGGTAAGGTTATGAGCTATATCGGTCAGGGGGTTGCTGAGATATTGGGGTCCAAGAAGGGGAAAATAAAATAAAAGTGAGACAGTCAGATCAAGTGGGGTGTCTAATGAAAGCGCTTTAGTTGGACATTTCAAAACTGTTTTTAATAAGTATTTAAACTTAGTAGTTTCCGAGATATTAGGGAAAATAAAAAACGCAAAAATCAAAAATTCTAGGGTACTTCCAGCAGTCCCACAATGCTGATATTTGGTATGCTTGTGGCTTTTGTATCACAACTACAGGGAAAAGTCTGAAATTGAAGAAATTAGAAACCTGAACCATAAAAAACAATAACCAATATAACATCCAATGTTGACCCCCATTCCTAGGAATTTAAATGACATTGGAGTTCTATGTTTTCGCCAAAAGGACGGTATCAATTAATTCGTCAAGTACTTTAAATACTAACAGGTATGTAGTATTTACGCCCTGTTGCTTAGTCCTATTCAAAGGCTTTTTCGATGATGTGTAGAAAAATTATGTACCTATACAGGTTAAATTTTTTTCTCAGTAAATGTTTTTAGAAATCGGTTAGAAGGGTAAAGAAGGTAAAATATCTCGAAGATACTTAAAGTTCTCTGGTAATGCTGAAATTTATTATTTAAGTATATTTTGCTCTACGGGGAGAAGTCAAAAATTTAGGATTTTTTCTTTGTTATATCAATTTTTAGAGTAGAAAACTTAAATCTTTAAAAATTAGGTAGAAAACCTACAACTAGATGGCACTGCTTAATTAAAAAAACTTTTTTTTTGCTTCACAAAATCTCTTTCATTTAAGAGAAATTGACTCGATAGTTTTAGATTTCTGATGGATCATCCATACAAACATACTTACATAACCGTTAAATACAAAACCCTTTCTTCCCCTCTTAAATTAGTCGGGCTGATAAAGGTGTCATCGCGAGGTCTCAGTTCGGGGCGAACCACTAGTTTAAAAACTACAAGTCAAATCTTTAAAAAATGTTGTAGATATAATCGGATGAGACTTATCAAGGTAGCTGGGGTAGTCCACATATCGGAAACAAAGACCTAGAAAAAAATTCTCGTCATTCAGTTGAAATATTAGACGAGGTGTACGGCGGAAACTTAGTCAACGGACTAGAGTCGAGGGGATGATTGTTATTTCAAGTGGAGTTTTACCAGTTCTATATAAATAAATAGGTACATAAGTTCATTAATTATTTCCCTAAACCTTTCTGTCCTCAAGACAATAAAGGTACTTATTCTTTCACTTACTAATTCATAAGAATAGTTTTATGAAACTCATATTATGTCGGCGTGTGCCTCGTTAAATGTTATGAAAGTTGTTTAACGACCCTGTCACAAAGTTTTTTCGTATCGTCCACAGCGGTCGATTCCCTCGATCTCGTCCTTTACTTCGGGGAAACCAACACAGATTGACAAGAGGACAGCTATGTCACTTCGACTGACATTCACTACGTAAACTAAAAAAATCGTAATGAAATTGAAACCAATTTTAAAGACGTTTGAAACTAACGTACTAACGGTTGGTTTCATTATGGAGTCATAATTTAATAACTTTTCATTTATAAAACCTACTTCCGCCATTGTGTTCGACTAAATATTTGGATGAAAAAAAAATTATGAAGGACCTTATGAAGAAGTGGTGAAAGGATTATTCTACTTTTTGAATGCAAATGCTTGGTTTGTTGCTGAAAATATCAAAATCGCCATATGTATGCCTACAATATTTGACGAGTTCCCTCAATTCCTCATGGATTCCATCATCAGAACTGGACTTTGAAAAAAATTGGACCAATCTGGAAATAAATCTATTCAAATAAAGAAAGAATTTTCCAAATCGGTCCATAAACGCCGGAGATATGAGGTAACAAATATTTAAAAAAAAAAAAAAAAATACAACCGAATTGAGAACCTCCTCCTTTTTTGGGAAGTCGGTTAAAAAACGTATTTACACGCGAATCGTGGAAAACGGTCCGCATCCAAAGTGACTCAGCTGCTCTTACTGTTTAAGCTGCAAAACTACTCTGGAAGAGTTATTGCTTTAGGTATGGTGGAGTAAAGTGCGCAGTAAGTCTCTATTATCTACGCCGTTAGAGTCGCGTGAATGAAGGCGAACGAACGTGGCGAGAATCTACAAGCTGACTCGATTCACACCCTAATATGTACTACACTATATCTAGAAGAGCGGAAGCTAGTGGCGATTTGCTGACGAGATTAAGACTCCAGTAGTAAAAGTAGTGTAAAACTAACCGACGATGTTAGGTACACCATAAAAACTCAAACCTATGAAAGATCCTTCCTATCCAATTTTTCAGCATCTAGACTGCCATCTAACAATGACATAAAACACCAGCTCAGTAGACCCAGGTGGAAGTAGAGTAATGAGTTCGACCCATTTTAGGATTAGCTACATTTTTGGTATCGTAAAAAAGTGTTGTTGAGTTACCTAGTACTTCGTGGCGTAGTGCTCAGTAAAGCGCTAATTTTCGGTACGCTACTTGCAATTAGCCTATTTATTTTACTATGATATGATTGCTTCACAGAGGTGAAGATGAGACAACAGAGGTATGGTAGATAACTCACCAATGGCTCCCAACCCACACATCTAATGTGGCGCGAGCTTTTCTTTGTCCGAGTTAACGTTTAATTAATTTTCTGCTTTGTTCTGTTTGCTTTAGTTAATGTAACAAACATCTGTGGATATTGTCTACTGCTTTTTATTCGATGCAACAAGAATTACGCATATATGAACATTGTTTTAACGTGATCACCATTACCTAATTGTAATGAAAACTTGCAACAATTTTACTGCATTTCTCTTAGTCCGGAATAGCATTTAGCAGGTGGATTGGTGATCGCAATATGTGTATTGTAAAATGAAAAAAATATTTTTTTATTAAATTTTTAGTCATTTTATTTTAAAATTATCCTACTAATACACTCGAGAGCAATGAATCCGGGTCACTAAAGAATGTTAAAAATCTCGGAAACTAAAAATGATAGATTAATGCAATAAATTGTATTTAATAGACAATGTAATACTCCTTAAATGAAGGTAAAAAAATATGAGTCACCATACATTTTATTAACACAAAATTACATAAAGAAAAAAACTGCTGATCTCTCCTTAAAACAAAAATAGGAAACATGAAATTTTTGAACTTTATTACAATTTTCTTGAATTTTAATACTTCGTATTGCCTGCTCGTGCTTCCATTACTGCGTTTACGCAGAAAAAAAACAACAAAAAAACAGAAATCAAACAATGATAAATGACAGATTACAAACAAAAGCAAAACCAAATGCTGTAATTTCGTAGTTCCATCTTCGAAAGTGGCCCTTTTTCAAATTTGATTTTTTTATGATATAACTTTACAATAACTAAGAAGTTTTAATACCTTCATTTAAGGAGTATTACATTGTCTATTAAATACAATTTATTGCATTAACCTAGCATTTTTAGTTTCCGAGATTTTTAGGATTCTTTAAGTGACCCGGATTCATTGCTCTCGAGTGTATTATAAACGCGAAAGTTTGTGAGAATGAATGGATGTTTGTTACTCTTTCACGTAAAAACTACTGAATGGATTTGAGTGAAATTTGGAATGGAGATATTTTACGCCCTGGATTAACACATAGGTTACTTTTCATCATCATCATCATCATCATCAATTTTCATCATTTTTCACGCGGGTGAAACCGCGGGGCGCAACTAGTTTATTATAAACGTAGAATAAATAATACTAATATAAAAAATAGTAAAATAATTTTATTAAATATAATAAAAATAAATGTTTTAATAAAAAAATATTTATTATAAAAAATTTATTACAATTCATTTTGGGAAAAATCCAATAAATGATCATCAGGTGGATGCTGCTGCTCTTCCCCTGGTGCAATCCCTTAGTCGGCTTTTACGACATCCACGGGAGGAGATGGAGGGGTCTAGTCTTAGGTCGGACGCACCACAGCAATAGGCACATGGGTAATCGTATCTATGGTAGCTCACATAATCGTTTTTCCCAATTATCTTGTAAATATATCCTGATGAAATTGACTCTACATTTTGTCATATCCCAGGTTCAGATCAAACTCTATGGATTCGATCAAATCTCGGATTTAATGAAAACCCTGCAACGTAATAAATAACTTCTACGACCTTTTTTTTTTGTTTTTGAGAAATCATCTTGACATGTTTTTTTTAAACACAGGCATATAAATAAGGTTTATGATTTTATATTTTAATGTATGATTTGTGATTTTATGATTTAAATGTTTATGATAATTATTATTATTTATAGTTTACGATTCAAATTGAATCTATCGTGACACGGACTCTGACAGAATTGTGACAGCTAGCCACAGATGTCATAAACTAAGAAGTGAAGTGAAGACCAAATTGGAATTTACAAGACATTAGACAATCTCAATTACATTAAAATGATGGCATTAATTGAGCATTGATTTATCTTACAGTATTATTCCAAAGAATCAACGAACGTGATTTCCTTACTTACTGTTACTTAGCATAGAAACTCCCAAATTATTTTCTTTTCAGCGAGTTTGAGTCGGTCACTTGCGAGTGACGTATTTAGTTTTAAGATGAGCTTTTAATTTATTCTCTATAGCTCGATCATTTTCATCTTTACAGATGTTTTCTTGGTAATAAACTATGTTATAATCATTGATATATAAGTCAATGGGTAGAATAATCAAATTGCAGTCTTGTCTAATCTAATAGAGTGCACTAAATATGATTTGACTAAAATCATCGTCTGTTATTCGTTATTTGATTTCATTATTAAAAGATTCATTTGAACAATTTAGGTACTATTTCATATATCAACTTCACACAAGCAACGTAGGAATAAATTCGACTCTAGGCGATCACGTTAGGATGGTCAAATTTAAAGTAGGTTAGGTTCACAATAAGCGGGTTCTAAAGTTAGTTAGGGTCCCTTACAGTACATTCTATATTATCTGTAAATATAAAACTAGCTGACCCGTTCGCGACTTCGTACGCGTGGAAGAAGATAATGCGGCCGCAATGAAGCAAACAAACCCCTAAAACCTTAAAAACCCCTACAAACTCCTACAACCCACTATAACCCTATAATCTCCTAAAACCCAGGTTTTAAATTTAGGGGTCCCATTTTAACCTTGAGGTCCTGAAAATATTTTAATCACACCTTGAAACAAGCTTTTATTATATTACGTACGGTTATGTATCAGTTTTTAACGCGGACGAAGGCGCGGGCTACTGCTAGTGTACCAATATATCTTGTTTGCATTTTAACATCTACACTGGCGTGCAATGAAAAGGGGTCACTTGGTAGAGCCAAGATATCTCCTAAACTATGCAAGATAGCTCCCTGAATAAAATTGTCTGTGAAAGAGAATTTAAGTAACTATATACCTAGAAACTTTTTCTTTAAAGGCCTTTTTTAAGATTTATGATTTTTATTTTTATTTGATAACTTGCATAGTTTGGGAGGTTTTGTGGTTTTTCTAAGAGCCCTTTAAGTACCTTTTTTCATTGCACGCTAGTTTATGACAGTGACAACTTTGTTTGATATAATATGTTTGCCAAAAAAGATAAGATAGCAGTAGTTTTAACTATAACTTTGTTAACTATTATATAGATAAAAACATAACATTAAGCTCCACCAGCGCACGAGGAAATACCTAAGTACTCTACCGTATATATCAGGCTCAGATATCTTCAGCAACGCAAGCTCCAATAGAGTTTAATTTAGACTGCGGAAGGCTCTTGTCTGACTATTCAGCTGATAGAACACATTTCATTGAGAACTCTCCACGCCGCACAACTTCCAAGATTTTCTAACAAACTCCTATCAAACTTAGGTATACGAGATAAACCATCGTTAACGAGCTGAAACCTTCATATAAAGTTAGGGTTTCCTAAGATAGTTACGTCTGTTAAATAGCGGTGAAAGAAATATTTAATGTACTTTGTATCAGTCAATTGATTTTCAAGTCTCAGTAGCAGGTCTGAGACTGACGCAAGTGACTGACTCAATGTACAATTAGTCAGTCACTTGCGTGACGTCAGTAATACTCTACTTCATTACTGCAGCCGGGGCCGTCTTATGACGGCTGCTTCTATCTTAAGCCCTTGCTTTACCGAGTTATCGATTTAGTAACTGTAGCCAGCACTAATTCTATTTCAACTATAATGTAATAACCACGTCATTATTCAAATGGACTTGGATAACGCAGGGTACATGATAAGAATTACCAATATTAAGGTCGGTTACTGATATTCAGCTTATTCGTGTTGTAGTGTTTGTCGTTAAATTTTAAGAGGAATCTTCCATATGCTTTGGTTTTACGATCATTGAGGTGGAATGTACGTGTACTGATGCTTATCAATAGGTATCATAGCGTAGGAACGTTATTGATATAAATAATTTGTGTGAACGTTTAATACAAAATTTATTAGGTCTTTTCTAATACCTAATTTCGAGATTTTATAAACATAATACTATTGATACAATTTGTGTAAAATATTGTTGTATGGTGACAAATAAGTACCGTTTATTTTACTGGATTTTATTTCACGGATAAAATAATGAAGGTACCTATTTCTTGACTTGTCTTAGTGCATCTTACTGTATCAAAAGATACACATAGCATTCTCTAAATAAGCTAAATAGCGCTATAATTTTGCGCGGTTTTGCTATCAGGAATGTTTACAGAATTGACACAATACTAATCCTTCAGCCTCCAGGGGATGTGTCCGACTAAGTCTAACTATAAAAATAATAAGTTAATTTGTAAAAAAGTTGCACAAATATCAATCTATATAATAGCCACAGTCTAGCACTATCATTTAAATGATATTGCAATCTATCACGTCTTCAAGGATAAAATATAGAAAAGAATCTGACAACGCTTTTCTAGTTCGCGTAAACAGTCTCAATAAATTCTTCACGTTGATCCGCGGATGAACCTTGTGACGTATGAAAATGGAGGGTTCAGGAGGCTCTGAGGAAACTCAAGAATGATCCGAGATTCCATCTCATCCGATGTTTCACTGTCACGACATACATCAACAGATATGGGCAAGTGAAAGTTGAATCATACACAAACAGAAATGTTTTGAAGGAGTTAGTTACTTAGTAGCCTTTATTTAGTGAGCCTTATCTACCTAAAAAGCTAAACATGAAGAACTGTAAAATAAAGTCAAGATCTCCGTACAAAAAAAACCTTATTGGTTAAATAAATAAATAAAATAGATAAATGCTGGACTATTTTATAGTGGAGGTCACGATTTCAACCTAGCATCAAAAGTTTTATGCCACGCCTCTGCTAAACTACGGCCGCCATACGACAGTTGACACTTTAGGAACCCTAGCTTTACACTGCAATCTTTTGATTGGAAACGAAATACTAAATGGAAGGCTATTTATATTCTTTGACGATGCAAGAAATACGAACTACTTAAAATATGGCCCATAAAAATTTACCAATTTGCGAAATAATATTACATGGCTCCTTGACAGTCTAGACATTGAAATATCTAATGAAGTTCGATATTCTGCCGATGCGACTATGTTGAACCTAACTGAGTAAGCAACAACTGTAAAAAATATTTTTATTTTACGCTACATTTTTACAAACTCATGTAGTTGAGAGGGCTGCAGTGAATTTTATTATAAAACTTGGACAGAAAGGGGAAACAAAGACAGTTTTGGAGGAATTCATCAAAAGTTTTGATTGTATTACGTACTCCACTCTGAATACTTGTTAATCTTTCGACGCCTGTCTCGGTGTATTCTTTTCCAAACTTTGGGTGTGAGACTCATTTAATAAAGTTCTCAGTTAACTTTGTAAGATTAACTAAACTTTGCGTTAAAAGCTGGGTATTTTCGACACTACTCAATTAAAGTTAAAAATAAAAGCTTTTAGATATTTTATGAAAAAAAAACAGAAAAAACAAGCTTTTATAAAATACTCCTCGACTGATGATAATCAGAACTGTGAGCTTATCAAAATAAACCTAGTATGGCCAGTCTACTATTACCTATCGAGAAGTTCCGTTGTTCATCTTTCGTCTCCATCATAATATTGACCATAATATTGTATTGTCATTGGAACTTGACAGCTACATATGCAAAATTTAACCATCATCATAATAATCATTCGCCGTTACACGTAAACTTTTGGACGAGTGCTCCTCCAGATAATACAATTTGCAAATTTGTAATTTTTCAATTTCGGAGGATTTGGTATAATCGCCACGCTTATGTATTGAGTATTGGTATTGAGTACTCAGGTGGATTTTACTGCACTTTTCTTTTTTTTATCTTCTGTTGTAATTCTCTTAGCCGACTTTTACAAAATCCACGAGAGAAGACGGAGAACAGACCCCTGTTCTTACGCCCGACACACCACGTAAGTTTTTTTGTTTTTATTTATTTTTACCGCGCAAAATTGCAAAATTTAACCATACTGACAAACATATTTGTAAAACCATTCTTGAAAGCTTCGCTACACAAACTGTAGAACGCTGCCTGGCTACGGCTGCTGTGGTCCGACCGGTGTTGCGTTGTGATAAAAGGAGTACAGGAGACGCTATTTTACTCGATGGATAACTACAGCTTCACACATTTTATGTATTTATAGCTGACGTGTTAATTTGCTTTTTCTAAAGCCTGAAAGTCGTCATGCGTAAAATACTTCGCCTCACGAGTGCCCGGATGACAAAAGATCTCATTAAATGCTAATTTGATTTTCGCGCATGTCGACGGAATCATCGTGATTGTAAAGGTCATAATCGGGACGAGCACAGTACAAAAAGACATAAAAGAAGCATTACTTGTGTCGTTTCTTGTTTATTTTGAATAAGCTGGAATGAAAAGAGACAGACACTACGAGATGTGTACTAGATACGAAAATAGGTTTATGCTTGTTTCCGTAAGATGATAAAGTTTTTTTCTCACTCTGGTTCTATTCTGGGCACCTTGTCTGACGTATGTGACTAAAAAAGTAATTAGTTGGGATTATGTTGGTATAAAGAATATGGTACCTATGTAGAAACATGGTGTCTTACAACAGCGCAATTTTTTTTGTTGGTTTTTTTATAAGTTTCTCCTGATTGAACTCTGTGACTCTCCGTGCCGTATCCGTCCCTTAGTAATATTATGAAGACAACTTAAGGTCTGGTTTATACATATGTGGCGATATGCGTGAGTGGCTTGGGGATCGTGGTCGGCTCCAGTTTAATTAATCTGGATTTGATGAGGGCTTAAGTTTGTGCGACGCGTGACGGATTGGGAGCTCTGCGTCCTGGGCCGTCTACTGCGGTTTAAAACGGATTTACCTCTCATTCCGCCCCCACGCAATTTGTACACAAGAAGTTTAATTTCAAGTATCAAAGGAAGCGTTTTTCGAGTTTTTAAGGCCATTGGTTATTCTCTTTTACGTTTGGTGTACGTACGGTGCGTAAATACGGCTACAAAGTTGCGTAATACGCATTTTGTAAAAATAACGTATTGGTTCAGCTTGCTATATCAGACCAATACATTCCTTCTATATTCGCCAATTCGCTCGAGGTTAGCGATTGGCTATTTTTCAATATTTCTCAGTACCTACTTTCTATTTTTTAATCTTCTTTGTATAGGAAGTGAATTTCCCATAATTATATTAGGTATGACTGCAAAATATGATCGCATCTGAAGGTATCACACACGTAGCAGATACGATAATATACGAAAATGATAGATTCACGCGGAAACCTTCAAACTGTGTGTATTTCAATTTGTATACACAGATATCATCTGCATCTTTTGATATATAAATAAATAAATAAATGCTGGACATTTCACACAATATTATCTAGCCCCAAGCTAAGCAGAGCTTGTGTTATGGGTACTAGATAACTGATATACTTAATACAATACATTACATAGATTTTTTATTATACATAGAAAAATACCCAGAACACCCTGAACAAATATCTGCAGATCGTACAAATATTTGTTCCGAGGCGGGAATCGAACCCGCAACCTCCTGCGTCGCAGCCGAACCTTCGCCCGCTGCGCCACAGAGGTCGTCACATATATGTGTATATATAACTTTTGAAACTATCATGGTTATTAACATAATTATCACTAGAAACGGGATATTTACCATGATTTTTGAGCATTATTGATTCCCGATATTTCGGCGCAGTTTCATGCGCCATGAAATAATGAATAATATTCAATAATGCTTAAAAATCATGGTAAATATCCCGTTTCTAGTGATATTTATGTGTATATATGTCGGTGCCTACAGATGCTTGACTGTAAAATATAAGTGTTCTGCTACGTGTGTGTTGCTCCTTGAGTTTAGTATAGAGAGCGATATGGACAGATACGTGTGTGACACACTTTAGGGTTAAGATGCTTTAGTCATTATTCTGAGGGTGCCTGATTTTTGTAGAATCGTGGCGTTTACTCCTAAGCGCATGCAAAGAGCATTAAATTTGATACAATAGCGTCGGGTGCAGTGTTGTGTAGCAAAGCAAGTAGAATAAGCACGTAATGCAAGCCCGAGCTCCGAGCTCAATGGAATTACTGCCAGGTATCTGCGGCATGTACGCGCCCAAATTCTCTAGGAAATTAACTTTAGTATACGTATGTGATTTGTTGACCATATACGAGCAGTAGACAATACACCTTTCTCTAGGACATTTTTCACAGTCCAGTGCGGTTGTTAACCTAATTAAAGTTTTGAATTACTGAACACAGGAGGTTAAGATGATACGATACACCACATAACAAGACTTAAAAGGCTGATCTACCAGTGTGCTGGGAATAAGTATTGTAGGTACGTTTGCAAACGCATGCCTGTTGTCGTGCGTAGTAAAAACAAACATAGTACAGGCAAATTAGCAAAAAGTGTGGACCTAAGTCGTGTAGTCGTGGATTGTTATGGAAACGTTAGATGACACGAAAAGAAGCTTATCCTAGGTTTGCACCGTTTCTGGCGCTTACGGAACCCTTTTAAATATTAGGTACAAACTTAAAAAGGCCGTAAATTTTAAAATAGAAAGAAATTACTTGATGCAAGTTAAATTACGTATAGAGAGACTGTCTTAGTGCATTATGATTTTAATAAAAACCACGTGCATGTAGAGAACACAGAGTTGAACAAATCCATCCTCCGTAAAAAAAACAGTATAAAACTTCCGGCGGATGTAGTACTAATTAAATGAATAAGTTTAAGTCCATTTCCAGAACTACATTAATTTTAGAAACGTCAGCAGGAGAATAAAGTACGTGGTGTATAGTCGTAATTTTTCTAAAATGATACCAAGCCACGATAACTTCAATTCTATTACATTAATTTTCCCCGAAGTAGAGTGACAATAAAATATGGAAAAGTGCCTTCCGTGAGACGCACCATGGTGCAAACCTGGTAATGTATTTCAAACATTTTTCTGATAAGTCTATCAATTTGCACCGACTACCTTAATTTTCCCGGAGCCGTAATAACAACAAAAAGTTTTTTTCGTAAATGTTTTTTTTTTGTATGTTCCATATGTCGGATTTAAAAAATACTTGGTGCAAATGTAGATCATAACGGTTCAAAGTATATGCCAAATTGCACCGACTACTTCAATTTCCCCCATTAAGTTACGGATATTTTAAGGTTTTCACCCTATTTCACCCTGTTCCGGAGGGTGAAATTACTGATGCTTATTATTAGAGGTGATTTTTAAGCCATACAAAACAATTAGAAAAGTTTTCATGACTACATCTAATTAGTTCCACACTTTCGCAAAAAATCACCTAATTTGACTACAGTCAAATGTCGAAAGATGACGTCATATAGAATAACAATATGACGTCATATAGAGTAGCAAGGAATTTTTATATTAAATAAGTACTAAATCCATGTCCAGTAGTAAATTGCTTCCCCGGTAAGTATGGTTGACCTGTAATTTACGTGTGAACTACAGATCAAATTCACGAGTCGTATCTCATGCATCACTGAATATTATCTCTACATTTCCAAAGAACGCTATTTATAAAACAGCGACGGTATTCAAATCACAATGAAGATTTGATTTTTGTGTTAAAAAAATATTTAGGTACGTGTTCATGTTTAGAAAAACGGAACACTTCACTCCGGTGTCTGTTTATCTGTCTGTCTGTGGGCCTTTCAGACCAAAAAATAATAAGCTATAGCAATTGCAAGATTTAGTTATAAATAAATCATTCAGATATTTAAAAATATTTAAATAATATGCGTTTCTTACGGATACTCTTCATTTCGGGTTCTATCACGTAGTGAAACTCCGAGCATAACTCTCTCCATACCTCATTACGTTACTATCAACCAACCAAGATTACTGTTCCGAAACATCGGTGCTTGTCTTCGTTCTAGGCTTTTTGGCCTATAAGTCAAAGTAAACAGCACCTCTCATTGAATTAACAAGGATTATTATGCATCGTCTTATGCTGGGGGCACATTATCGGCCTACGGCGAATGTTTTGTGTCCCTGTCTGTCGTTTTACGAATGATGCATACAAACAGGGACGCACAAAGCGATCATTCGCCGTAGTTCGGTGGTGTCGATTTGAGATTGCACTCGCTAAACAACTGACATAACGCGTGTCGGCATTTGAAACGACACTATCTATCTCTAAACTTCTGTAAAATAGAAAGTTTGACGTCATCGGCCATTTTAGATAATAAACTTAGCTAGTCCGCATTTGAAACGCAATAGCTATCTGTCAGTTTGGCGTAATATTAGGAAATTCCTTACTAATTTAAAAGCCACCTGAAAAGGTCCCTTCTAAATAAGCAAATGATAATAATTCCAATCAAAACCCGTTTTACCGAAATATGCACGAAGAATTCGTTGTTGCGGTAGTGATTGATGCTTCAGACAGGTATTCTAAGAGTGATAGATGCATTTTACATGGGTAATAGAAGTCCCCACTGATATGTTTACGTGTTTCAACACTAGAATTCTTCAGGAACGAGAGAACCATTCAAAATTAAAAAAAATGAATTTTAATTGGCTGGTTCCTAAAATTGTAGGCTAACTTCTACATAACTATAGAGGTACCCTAGGTACCTACAAAGTAATTTAAAAGTTTTTATTTATCTTGCCCTAAAAACAATAATATGGTGATAGCTTTTGTTGCCGTGCTGGTCTACAAAGAGGATACAATAACTATGCTGGCCTCTTTAAAGGCGACGAAGGGATTACGCAAGGGGATGGACCGCACCACCATCTATGCTACTTAACACCAATACCTACCGCGAATACGAATCAGTCTTTTTTTATACTTCTTGGTAAGCAAACATTCATACGGTCCACCTGATGGAAAGCAGTTACCGTAGTATATGGACGCCTGTAACCCCAGAGGCATCACAAGCACGCTGCCGACCCGGAGACATTAAAATGAAATGTCTCATGTGCCTGTAGTTTCACCGACATCCGTACCCTTCAAACCGAAACGCAGTAGTGAACACAGCAATGCGAACACTACTGCTTGGCGGCAGAAATAGGAACGGTGGTAGTACTTCCCCCACCATTTATTTTGTGTTTCCCCGGATGAACTCTTTCACAAGAAGTTCTACTACTATCAACTTCTCAACTTCGCTTTGTCAACTGTGAGCTAGGAGCATGGAAGAAGAAATGCTAGGCGGTCCATATTTGTATCACATGTAGACTAACATAACAGTGGCCCCCGCACCATGGAGGTCTGTATTACATAAATGTTTATAACAAACACAGATAATTACATGACGACGCTAGCTGGGTGGTGCAAAGAGTATTTAAAGTGGCTGGCGCCCTGGCGATGCTGTCAGATATAAAATGAATATATAGTCCATCATTACCTTATTTAGTGGTAAACGCTATGAAAAATACAGCTGCAGGCATAACTATCTTCAAATAAACGAAAAACCACGAGAAAAGTATATATTTCAACACATTTTCAGTAGTTTTAATGGTTTGCAAAATAACCGATAATTTTCGGAAATTATGTAATGACCACTCTCTGTGCGCTCACAGCTTTATCCGCCAAGAAATAGAATCACTAAATTGTCTATGGTTTATTCAAATAAGGCAGGTGTCAACCGTTGTTTATTTTAGTAAGAAGGAGAAACTCAAATGCAGAATTTCTAAAACTTACTTAAAATAGAGTCTTTAAAATTAACTTTAGCTATAGAGAGTGGCAATGTCAAATCGACACCATTGTGGCCCCAGCATTAAAAACTAAAATTACTCCTGTTCCAACGTGACCAAGCCTTAAAGAATCAGAAGGAGTTATCTTTTCAAGTAGGTGTGTAATTATTTTTGCATAATTGATTGAACCATCAAGAACAGAACTCAGAACCATCAAGTTGGAGTGGCAATGGGCAGGTCATATAGTTCACAGAACTGACAGCCGTTGGAAAGATTCTTAGGTACCAAGTACTGATGGACCACGGCCCAACGGCGACAAGTTCACAATGAATTCAAATATAGAAATATCCATAAAAAACGTTGTTTTTCACATCGGCAGCAAAAAAAGGTTTAATAGCGAATTAAGCAGATCGTAAAATATGCGATGACTTCCGCTACGTGAAACAAAATCCATTACATTAATGTTAAAGAAGAGCAACAATACGTCACTGTCAGGGGAGAGTGCGGGTCGGGAAGTGATTTCAAAGGCGGAATGCCCGGTACGTGGCCCGACTTCAGATTACAGCCACGTGAACTACATTAATATTTCTAGGAATTAGTGGACGTGACTCCATCATCAGCTTGACTATCGAATTTTAATAGCTCCCTTTATGTTTCAATTTTAGTGAAGTGCGAGCGGTTGCCTCCTAACACGTCTCGTAAAGTTTGTAAGCTCTAAGCGTTCCTTAAGGTTTTCACTTAGACCTCAAATGTATCCATTACCATAGGATCATGAATTTAGTCCGAACTCCTAACTATTAGTATAAGAATGCGACAAAGCGACGCGACGAATAGGTAAGCAAAATTTTGATGTTAAAATGATGTAGTTAGGCCACTTTAATTATATTAGTTAGTTGTTTGATTTTGTCGCGTCATCCCATCGTATCCTGTTGCCAACGACACAGGGCTACCGTACAATAAGAATTTACACTATATGTGTTCCAAGGCTCTGAATATATAACAGACAAAAAGGCATACACCTGAGAAATCTACAAAAGCGCATTGCATACCTAATCAAGTGTCACAATTGTCATGAACATGTTCACACGGCTTACCAAGACAAGTAATCGTACACCAAGTCGTACACGAATACGAATATCACAATACAAATGACGAACAGTAGATACACTAGGTTAACATGCCAATTTTGATTTGGTAAAAGAAGCTGAGCCACACTAATATTTAATAATATAAAGAGTTCAGCTGGTGTAATGGAACTATATGGAAAAGTATAATCGAAAAGATATGGTTGTCAAGTTTTGTTGATTGTTTTCTTTGTTACGAGTACATGTCGTTCGTTCTCTGGGTGCCATGTAAAGCGAATGCCACGGATAAAATTTTTATAACCGAACATCAGAATATGAAAACTATAATACTCAATATTTTTTGTTTTATATGCAATTTTTATTCAAAGAAAGAATAATACAACTAATACATTGCACGTTAAGGATTGTACGCTATGCAAACATACACATAATATTATATAATAAATAAAAAATAAAAATAAAGTAGATCTTTTTTAAAGACCGTTGCGATCGATCTAAAGATGGTTCTACTGATTAAAATCACTACCTATAATAATATTCAACTTTTGAAATTATTGTAACTTGGATTTTAGAAAAATTCGTCAGCAGGAGAATTTTAGTACGCGATGTAAGTCGTAATGTTCTAAAGTATTCAACGTGACAAATGACATGTTATCCTAGTGCCCCTACTACTTGTCTAAGCACCTTCTGTGCTAAAATTGGTAAAGACGCGACTTGCGACATCGGTGGCGACACCGCGCGCGACTTCTTAGTACGTGCCGCTGAATAACTCAGTGGCTGTAATGCCGGCAACTTCGCTCGCTCACAGCTCTCACCGGAGAATTTTATGCGCATTATTATAACGGTTTACTTACCTACCTAAGGTAAGCTTTCCATCGTTGGGCGAGATCATTTCTCATACCAGAAGAACTGCCTTCCTAAATGAAGTCAATCGGCACGATGACGCCTCTAGTTTTGGCTATAATATACTCAAATTAGACTGTTCACTGTTGTTTTAACATATTTTCAATTCAAATTCTTAATATAATTAAACCAATAGACATCAAATCAATATTAGTTGATTTGATATATATACCTTCCCAAAGATGTCTATATCTGGTATTTGATCTACAGTCAAGCTTGAAGCATCCTACATAAACTTTCAAATCCTCACAAGTGAATCTTATCGTCTCGCTGGCAGTGGAACAGCTGCCCACCTCTGCGTTCATCTACTACGGCAGGCGTGCCGCAGTGGGGCTCAATCCTAAACGTCTTTATGGCCTTACCTAAGACGGTGCCGTTTCCGCCAAAACAACTAATTTATTATAGAGGTTGAGTGTTAGCGGTTGAACTGCGCACTTTTGTGGTCCATAAAAATTGTCTGCTTTATGTCTTCCTCAAACAATTTAATTACGCGAAATGAGAATTTTATTAGAAACATGAACGCAGATGACTTTTTTGAATATTGCCATTATAAGCTTTATGTTTTGGTATTTAGGTATACTTAACGAGATTTTAAATAATGAGTCACATCATCAAATCCGCAGCCTTTAGACGTACACTGCTGGACGAGGCCTCTCCCATAGAATGCAATGGGAGGGGGATTTGCCATAATCAACACGCTTAACAGGTGGATTGTTGCGCAGTGTTGGTGTTAAGTACTCAGGTGGATGCTGCTGCCCATCCCATGGTGTTAATCCCTTAGGTCAACTTTTATTACATTCACGGGAGCAGACAGAGGGGTCTTTTTTTTCTCCCTCACTGCTTGTTCCACTCTTGTTTTTTCTTATGTATACTTACACTTAATCTTAATATTACAAAACCATTAACTACAAAAGCAAGCAAACACAAAATTATCATTATGATATGAATATTTTGGTTATTTATTTATGTAAATTGTATACAGTTTGGTTCCAAAGAGTTTCTGTACGAAGCCATAGAAAACGTAATAACTCATTAAGAGAGTTAATTGCGTTTTCTATGCATCTGCCTAAACATTTGCATCTAAAATAGATTGTGTAGGTTATAAAGGACATTTTCTCATTAAAAAGTATTAACAAAGCACTTCTCTTGTTATTTAATACCATTTTTTTATGTACACAAAGAAGCGGCTGGTTTTAAAAATACTCAAACTTCGACACTTTGACATTGCTCATAAAAAAAAACCATTTCATTAAAACCAGCCACATATTGACTTAATAACATCGGCCTCTTTTATCAAAATCTTAATAATTTGCGTCATCCGGAATATTATCACGTTTATTAATATTTAGAGGCTTATTTTAGAGTGTCGCACGCGGTAGGTAGCAGAAGGTATCTCAGATTAAGATCATTAATATTCAAAACATGGAGAGGCCGCCAGCTGTTTGATTATCTTCGACGCTCCGTAAGAGAAAAAGTTTAAATTCTATGGACCATCTTCCGAGAAGCGATACTCAAACTAAATTGTAGAATAATCAACTTCATCATGGACTAGCTAGCCTAAAGGCTATTCTGCTATTTGGTAAATGGGTATAGGCAAATGCATTAAAACACAAAAAATATAAAAAAACATGACTCATAAGGACCACTTTGTTGTGCGTCTGTCAAGACCTAAAGGTTTAAATTTATACCAAACTAGCTGCGTCCCACGGTTTCACCCGCGTGCACAATGATAAAAATTGATGATAATGATTCTGAAAAGTAGTTTATGTTAATCCAGTGTATCTTCATTCCAAATTTCGCTCAAATCCGTTCAGAGGTTTGAGCGTGAAGAAGTAAAAATACATACTCGCAAACTTTCGCATTTATAAAATTATAGCTGACCTGGCGAACTTTGTTCCGCCTTAGAGGCAATAAAAAAGCAGATTTTTTTATTTTATTAAGTTCAATTTTTTATTAGGAAATTCAAATAATTCATAGATACACGTTATAGATATGAATTTCTAATTCAGGATTTAAAAAAAAAAATTCTGTGTCTGTCTGCTGGTTCTAAGCTACCTCCCAACCAATTTTCAGCCAAATCGGTTCAGCCGTTCTTGAGTTATAAATAGTGTAACTAACACGACTTTCTTTTACATATATAGATATAAAAAACTAAGTTTATAGTGCCATACAAAAATCAAGCTTTCAATGCATTAAAAAGATATGGCGATAATGAACAACCCCTATGGTACTTCCAGTTATCTTACAATTCTGAAATTTGGAATGTTATTTAGATATATAGATAACCACTTTATTGTTAATTAGGAATACATAATAGGATTTATTAAAATTAGCAGTACAAAAGGCGGCCTTATCGCTGAAGGCGATGTGGCTAAAAGTGATTAAGGGACGCAAATAAAGGAAAAAGTCTTATTTACTTTTTTACCAATAAAATTGGATGGTGATGTTTGTAGGAAGTTTGGTGAAGGTTATTTGTAGGCAGTGGCTGGAACTCGCAAAGGGCTGTTTTTGAGCACTTTCATTGGAGTAAAGGATGTTGTAGCATTGATATACCTAACGACAGTTGCAATTTTGATATTTATAAGCACACTAAAATCACATGCACTATTCTATTGCACTATTGCCATCACACTTGTATGACAATGAGTTACCGACCGCACACCCTAAAACATAACGGGACCGCCACACACGCTACCGGAACCACTTTACTTCATCACATTAATTCCATTAATCCAAACACAATTAAAAAACTCTCCCAATTAGCCGAACGGCGAAACAACTTTTTGACACTGTTTTATTATGTTTGCACTCAGTTAATTAAGTCGCTTGTCACCGGCATCGCAGCCCCCAGCTTAATACTTTAAGCTCTTAAACGCAAACTACAACACTATATTATGATGTACCACTATTAACGAGCACTTTTAGAGAGCTTACCTTACTCAAAATTTAATTAACGGTTATTCAGTAAAACCTAGAACACTCTGTATTAATTTTGGTTTATTATTTTAATAAAGCTCATCAGGAAATTCAATGAGAGCGTCGGCTTCGTTATTGATGTTTTGCGTAACAAATGTGGGCTCGTAAAGCACACGTTGTGTTACCGATTCAATGATCCAAGGAAGCATTTTTTAAATCTGCCTGTTTTTTGATTATGTGTATCTATATAAGTGATTTCCTACATTCTAATTTTCAACTAAACTCATGTTTTGTAAGTGGTCGTCTAATGAGTACTAGCAGCCGCGTAGCAATAAATACGACTGTTAAATTCACGTGAGTATTTTATGTTTTTAGGCTTGTAGTCGTAGACATACATGGTACAAGTTATTTCGTAGCACCTCTACGAGTGTTTTCGTAGCATCTCTACGATAACAGCATTTTCGTTGAGCTATGGAAGCTACGGGGCTGCACTAAGGTTAAACCCTTTTTCACACCACCTGCTCGACAATGCCCAATTACATATCATGCAACCTCAGCGTAAAGTAAAGCATAGTCTCTCTAGGGATATAAAGTTGTATGAAACTCCCTAGGGAATAAAAAAAATTGAATTTGGAACATCAAATTCGTGTGGAAACTCGTGGAAAACTCTAAGTAAAAAAATGCCCATATGACATTGTAAAGAGTTTTGTTTTAACGTGGCAGTTCCCTATGCAGAACTCAAAAAAAAGAAAAAGGTGCGTTTACAAAGAATGTGAAACAAAAGATTCTTTTGTTTCACATGATATTTTTTATCAACATGAATATTGCAAAAAAAAATACTGGAAATCAGTAAATTTTATTGCAAATTCATGTTGATAAAAAATGTCAAACGATAGTGATTCTACTCCAGAGTTTATCCAAACAGACGCTTTAGAGATTATTGATAATCTATTACCGCAAAAATCAAAACAAACCCTGGCTTTTTATTGTCTCGCAGAAGGTGTGAAAAGTAGAGTATGCTCCTCTGTAATAAAGCCTGTCTTTGTCTTGGGCAGCTTGAACCCCTCGCTTCACTCAGGCTCTATATAACTGAGTCCCTCGTTACGCTCAGGGTTCAATATGCCGCCCGCGACATAAGACACTGCTTTATTCCCTAAGTGCATAATCTACTACTCCAGAGAGCTGAACGTTATGAGTATACACTCAGATTCCATTTCAGAGATTCCAGAATTAACGCAGCTTGCACATTGCAGTTCCATCCGAACGATGGAACTATCTAATCAAAATTAGCGTGCATCGTAAGCAATTCATCAGATCTGTTCTAATTTATACTCTCAATATTGTGTTTACCTGTAACCTAAAGCATATATACTGTGTGCTGATAAATAGCCCATGTGCATGTTACTTGCCAATCCGAGCTCCCAATCGCTCTGGCATCTTGCGGACAGCTGAGATTCGTCTTTATCCACCGCAGCGGCCACCGCAGTTCCATCCAACACAATCTATCATCCTGCCCGGATCAATTAAGTCCCGGCTCTCCGTTACGTGCAATCGCTCTCTTATCCGGGTTATAATGAACTAGCTTTTGAGGCAATTCTGAGATTGCAAAACTTTTATGAGCATAAACGTATAAAAGTTTAGGGTCATAAGTATGGACAATAGTTAAAAGGATCATTTTGAATCCTCTTATTAACTTATATTACTCCTGCCGACGCCAAAAAAACGTATAAGAATAAGTGCAACAAACACGGCTTTTTTGTTTTTTGATGATTCTTCATAATACTTAGACGCAAGGTGCCAAATATGGTGTCAAATATAGCAACAGCTATGGAGCTGTCAAATATTTTTTCAACCTACTCCGCATCACTTGCTGTATTTTGCAGAGTAGTATATTCAGTTGAATTATAACTACCTAAGCCATATAATAATTATAATTCTAAAAGCCAACTAAGAAACTAAACCAGGGGATGGCAGCAGCATCCACCTGAGTACTTAACACCAATACTGCGAACACCAATCCACTTGTCAGGCGTGGTGATTATGGCAAATCCGCCCATTGCATTACATGAAGGAGGCATCGTCCATCAGTGGAAATCTAACGGCTGATGATGATGATATGGTATTTAAATTTCGTTACAGCAGTGAATAAAATTTTTAGAAAATACTTTTTGGAGTTGTCGTATAGTTACTTTTAAAGTCCATCGACCATAATAACAGTCCCTTCTCAATTCAAAGAGATATGTAATAACAAAACAGCTGTTACACAAAACCCAAGTAAATCGTTGTTTACATTAAATACTAAAACAGATATGTTACATGTTAAATGCAAATGCGAGAGTGCAGTAAACGAGATCTTGGCGGTAAATATGAGAGGCTGTTCGTGGCATCGCCCAACATAAATACTTGTAACTTATGAGCGCTGTCGCGTACCGAGACAAAAACACGCCTGGAATGGAGCTTTGATTTTAAATTCTAATTTTATGATTCGTCCTGTTTCATGTTTGCCTTTTTCATTTTACTTAGATCCTCTTCCACCACGTATTGATTTCAAATGTGGTTGGTAACATAAATAAGCGAAGCTTTTTGCCTTTTTTTATTGTTGATAAATTTATTACTATGTTATAATCGAATCTTTTTCACTATGAGAATATGTTTGGAAGTAAATATTTTCAAAAACCATAATCGTTTTGTCGTGGCGATTAATAAAACGAAAACAAAAAATCAAGCTCATTTGAAAGGGTTTTTATTAAAATGAAGATTATTTGGGCCAATGTGTAGTTTAAGGTCAAGTCCGAGATTTTTTTTTAATGTTTTGTTTAGTTTGAACTTCTCAAACACGATTGCTTGGAAAAAACCGTAAACAAGGCGGGATTTTATTCGCCGTTTGAAAACATCGTATTCAACATTTTTCATACACACAGTAGTCATTCGTGACTTATGAAAATAATATGATTAACCCGGGTGTAAAAAATCAATTGCGCCCTCGAAAATTTTTCAAATTAATAGTTTAAAGCATGTGTGTATAGTGTTTGAAACTGTCTTTTGACATATTATTATATTGTAAATTAATATATACTTATACTATAGTGAAAGAGGCCCTTAAGTAATAATAATGTTGTGTTAAATGTCCAGCATTTATTTATTTATTATTATTTATTTATTAAGTATAGAAAAACTGAATTTTGGGAACAAAATATGCAGGCACTCTTATCACTGCAGATATTCCAGAAAGGATTTCTGATCGTTCTTATTATTTTAATGAATAAAAAATTTATGCTGAAAAATATAATAGATCAACATAATTTGCTTTGCTAACATCATAACTCCCTTATCTATTAAAGTCCCTAGTAATAAATGCGTATGTAAAATGGTTAATAATAATACTCCAAAATATGCAGTGATTAAATCACTTACGATGCTTTGTTGATTTTATAGAACTTGTATCAGGTATTCGATATCTTCAATCTGCAAATATTTGTTTGGAAGCTGATTGCTGTGGAACCTGATTAATGTATGTAGCTCTACCATAGTGCGAATCTAATTTCTGTTAAATTTAATGTTAATGTATGCACAAGCATAATATAATAATAATTAAAAAAAAACAATAATAATAAGCATAAGTTTTGACTTAAACACTACAAAAAATTTCGATGTGGTTTTCAACATCATCATCGCCCTAGCCACTCTTTGTAAATATTCAGGCCACTGTGTTAACTAGCAAGAATTATTTGTGTTTTTAGGGGCCGTAGTCAAATGGCAAAAACTATAATTTCATTCTGTCCGTCTGTCCATCCGTCGCGTCGGTGACGCAGCCATTTTACTATATAGTGTTTCAAAATATACTGAATAAAATAAAAGGGGTTAATAAACGGTCATAATAATTTAGTTAGATAAAGATTTAAGCACATTTGACCATTATTCTGAGCTGAGTTGACCAAAACCTGAAAAAAAAAATTTCAAAGGGGTCGATATGGCCCGCGGGCTGAGTTGACTATAAAAAAATATAAATAAATTTCGTAGTGGACATTTCGACCCGCGGGCTGAGTGAGGTGTGGGCTGAGTTGACCAAAGAATCAACAAAAAAGTTTAATTGAATTGCTAAAGGGTTATTGCATTATGATTGTCATTGCAATTACGTCACGACAATGTTTTAATATTGTAATTTTCTTTCTAATAGGCTAGACTAGCAGAGATAGGATCCGGCTGATGATGATTCAATTCGAACCCTCAACTTTTAACTCAACTTCGGGTAAGGCGTGGCTCAACTTGGCCAGTTTTATTATTCGTTTCATGAGATCCGAGCGGATATAAAGCAGATCTTTCGCGAAGGTAACAAACTCCTAACTAGATCAAACAGCACGTTAAAAAAGCAGACGTCAATACAATTACTGTGATTCTTGTCTTACAAAATGTAATTCTGCAGGATTACTTTCACCAAGTTGCGTAACTAATGAAGTAACTTGTGACACGGGTCGGGACCCTGGGATCGACGTAATCAAATTAATGAGAAAACTTCACTTCAATTTAGGGGTTCCTACCTCAATCTTTAGGATATTTTGGTAGCGGTCAAGTCGGCTCTTGACCGCGCTTCCAAACACCCTAATGGGCATGTACGACATAGGTATCGTACCTACTTGACTTGTACTGCGTACTCGAATAGATATGGGAAGGATATTTTCGGGAATTTATTATACGGACTTCCATTTTGAGCTTATTATTTCATACTCATTTTATTATTGGTTTGGTATATACTTTTGACGAAACACACCATATATTATATTGACTACCTACATAGATTTTTATGAAAAAATATTGTGATTTGATGTTTTAATCTGGTTATTATTATCATTATCTTCAATTAACTCGAGCAATCATTGCGTTGCACATACTACGAAGCACAATAAAAATAAATTATAATTTGCAGTAGGTAATCGAAGCAATAAATGTAATAACTTTTAATGTACCTAGTGAACTTTGGTGTCTCAGAGAGTAAAGACCTTTTCTTCTTTGACCAATTTAAAACCAAATACAAAGAGAAGTAAGTGAGCTTTAAGAACTAAATTCAAAAAGCAAATTTCCATAATTGACCGCAGTTACCTAATTCAATCTTCAAGTTGGTAGTCTGCTGCACTCAGACTCCTAATCATAAATTCCACCACTGTTATAACATTTAACAAAGTTTCCCGTCACCCACAGAAATTGGCTTCAATTCAATTTTCCGCTTTTTTCCTCGCACACTTTACTTTAATAACGGGTGTTAACTGTAAAAATAAATGGAATTTTTACCTTTTTATAAACAAATCTAGTTACCGGTCTGCAGTATTTTTAAAGCTACTTGAGCTTGCTTTTGTAGGAGAAATAGTTTAAAGACGTTATGATTGTTAATAGTCAAAGCACAGTTTATGTAAGGCAACCAAGGACCCCACGGCACCCCACGCTTCGCATTTTTATTTTACTTCAGTTGATAACAAAGCGACTGTAAATTCGTAGTAAGTTTAAAACTGAATCATCTCTTTATTCAGAGATGAAAAATCGTCGTAGCAAAAAGAAGAGAGCTTTCTTCTTTCCATTACTGTAAGATGTTTATTTTCCTCGTTCGTGTCTTAAACGTTTAGATCATTATAAGAGACGTGTTTTCTGGAGACGTAGATACTGAAATATTTATTTACCTTTGTGAAAATGATTTGTAAAAATATTAATTCAATATTCAATTAAGCATATAACGTTTATTATTTTGTCTATAAAATTAGTATCTAAAAACCACCATGATACATTAAACTATAAATAGCACCACCAGCACTATATGGCAGAACGCCCCAATACTCTCGTTAGAGAGTATTATGTTTCTTGGATCACCCACAAAGAGTCGCAGTGGCGCGGCATTGTCGCGTCGCCAGCGTTGGCGTCGGTCGGCGTTGGGGCATGGGCAGCGCATTTACTGTTCTCTATAATAACTATTTATATTCAATGGAGCGGCGAGCACCACTGAGCCGGTTGCCACTATCCAGTGAGCCATCTGTATAAATAAACTCGCTTCCATTTTCAACAAAAATGTTTCTAATGGAAAGGGCAAGATATTTATCTTACCTTTTCCATTGGAAAACTAAACAAAATATATAAACACAATCAGGCTCCCGCGGGTCGCCCAAGTTAAACTGGGTATTGAAGCGTGAAATTCAAAAATCAACTAACATTTTCTAACCCACTGATTCACTCATCCCCCAGTAGTCTTTAGCTGCAATGACGTGAAAACCTTGTGAAAAACGGGTTGCCGGCACTTGTCAGTCTGCGCTTATGTCTTGTACACTGGTAGCGTTTGCGGCACATGCCACCACTACGAATTAAAATTAAACCTGCACGGTCCAAGAATCTTAAACGAAAACTATAACATTCTAAATTAAAATAACTTTTCATTTAAAAATCCGACTTCCGCCATTGATTGTATTCGACTAAATATTTGGATGAAAAAAATATGATGAAAGAACCATAGTGGTGAAAGGATTATGATACTTTTTGAATGCAAATGCTTGGTTTGATGCTGAAAATATCAAAATCACCATATGTATGCCTACAATATTTGAAGAGTTCCCTCCATTCCTCATGGATTCCATCATCAAAACTGGATTCAGAAAAAATGGGTCCAATCTGGAAGTATATCTATTCAAATAAAAAAAGAATTTTCCAAATCGGTTCATAAACGCCGGAGATATGCGGTAACAAACATTAAAAAAAAACAAAAAAAAATACAACCTAATTGAGAACCTCCTCCTTTTTTGGGAAGTCGGTTAAAAATTAAATCTGCACGGTCCAAGAATTTTAAACGAAAACTATAACATTCTAAATTAAAATAACTTTTCATTTAAAAAACCGACTTCCGCCATTGATTGTATTCGACTAAATATTTGGATGAAAAAAAAATTATGAAAGAACCATAGTGGTGAAAGGATTATGATACTTTTTGAATGCAAATGCTTGGTTTGATGCTGAAAATATCAAAATCGCCATATGTATGCCTACAATATTTGAGGAGTTCCCTCAATTCCTCATGGATT
This sequence comes from Epirrita christyi, assembly GCA_951392215.1. Taxonomy (NCBI): domain Eukaryota; kingdom Metazoa; phylum Arthropoda; class Insecta; order Lepidoptera; family Geometridae; genus Epirrita; species Epirrita christyi. Next base: position 6,062,543 of record OX595839.1, on the reverse strand, counting down.
CCATCATCAGAACTGGATTCAGAAAAAAACCGGACCAATCTGGAAGTATATCTATTCAAATAAAAAAAGAATTTTCCAAATCGGTCCATAAACGCCGGAGATATGAGGTAACAAACATTAAAAAAAAAAAGAAAAAAAAAAGTACAACCGAATTGAGAACCTCCTCCTTTTTTGGGAAGTCGGTTAAAAATATGACATTCTGTTGTTTGACATTCAATTGTTTTTACATTTTAGAGAGTTCCTTAGGCACATGGCGCCCGTTAGCGGTGTGATACGCCGGACATAAAATTAAATAATTAATTATTAACGTTGATAAAACAGTAGGGCCGCTGTAATGGACGATAAGTAACTATCTAATTAAATGCAATAAGAACTCGCGTACATAAAGTTTCAAAGAGCGCGGCTTTGTGTCAGTCGGCGGCAACCTGCTTATAACGTGTATGGTGGCATTTTGCTCCAGACGTGTGCCTTTCGCTGGAGAGGCTTCCCTTCAGATAAATTCATCGTGTTGATTCGACATTGTTTACACTGGAATCCTTTTATGTGTGTTTGAACAGGGTGTATTTTTTTTCAATGAAACATCTAAAGTAGTATCTAAAAGCATTTTGGGATTCGCAAACTTTGCCAAGAATTTAGTTTGATTATATGCTATTTTTCATATAAAATTTAAGCAAGTTCTTTGCAAAAGTTTGATAAGCTCTTCCATCAGGAATTTTTTTTAGTATCCTGTAATGCACAAGCTAGGTAGGTATTAAACAAAACTGTTACACTTAACTTAATGCTTGGTGTAATTTATTTTTTAAGTCATATGAAAATTAGTTCTTAAATTCCATTAGAGAGTCTTCCAAAAGATTTCAGACTACCAAAAGTTTCCTAAGACTTTGTAAGTGCTTTGTGGATTTTCCCAAACAAAAGTTTATCACAACAAATTTGCCAAAAATTACCCTTTTAAGATTTGGCCTGACGATAGTTTGTGTGACCATAATGTTCCTCGGTGAGCTGTTATTTCCATTAAACGCTTATCTCGAAGATTCATGACAATGCCGCCAAAAATGATGGTCGTTAAAGAAATTGAATACCCTTTACTCATGCTTAAAGTTTCTCATACCCCTCCGCTCTTTAGTTTGGAAACCTTTTCAAGTTGCGCGAAGATCGACTGTTTACGTACGATGGGTTATAAAAACTTTATTTTACGAGAAATAAATAGGTAGAGGTAGCGTAATAGTAGATTGTATCATAAGGGAGCAAAATAATATTTTTACGGCGAGGGCGCTTTTTTGAATCCAGAACGAAGTGAGGGATTCTAGAGTAGAATCCCGAGCATAGCGAGGGATTCTTTAGTAGAATCCCGAACGTAGCGAGGGATTCAAAGTACGTCGCCCGAGCCAAAAATATATTTTGCGCCCGAGTGTTACACTCTACTTTTCATCACCCACTATGAGAAAATAAAAGGCGCCTCATATTTTATTTCAAAACAAAACCATGAATTTCTAACAATCCGTGAATAACTTATCATTTAAAAAAAAGACTTCCGCCGTTGTATTCGACTAAATATTTGGATGAAAAAAAAATTATGAAAGAACCATAGTGGTGAAAGGATTATGATACTTTCTGAATGTAAATGCTTGGTTTGTTGCTGAAAATATCAAAATCGCCATATGTATGCCTACAATATTTGAGGAGTTCCCTCAATTCCTCGTGGATTCCATCATCAGAACTGGATCCGAAAAAAATGGGACCAATCTGGAAGTATATCTATTCAAATAAAAAAAGAATTTTCTAAATCGGTTCATAAACGCCGGAGATATGAGGTAACGTTAAAAAAAAATACAACCGAATTTAGAACCTCCTCCTTTTTGTAAAGTTGGTTAAAAATGACGAAATCGCGGGCCGTCGTTTCTAATTTGTTTTTTTTTATTCAGCCGGTGGCGCGACTATGGGCCGTCGTACCAGCCAGTATTTATTTAAACAATATTTGCGTTCGCCTTCTTTGGCGCTGAACACTAAGATGATCCAAATTTAAAAAGGGCGCGGAAAAGATAATTGTGGCGCACTTATTTGTGTTTGATTCTTTTCAAGATGTTCCAAATTCAAAAAGGGCCGTAAAAGATAATTGCGGCGCACTTATTTGAGTTCGATATATTCCAAATTTAAAAAGTGCGCGGCAAAGATAATTGCGGCGCACTTATAGAATCTTCATACAGAAAACACCACCTTTGGGTGCACTTAAAGGCGAACCAAGTCGTCCTTTTCGAATAGATGGGATGAAAATCTACTTTACTGTAATGTATTTAGTAAAATAATGTCAGTAATCGCAAATATATTTGTCTCTGCATAACATAACACCCAACAGTCACATACGTAGTCGTGATCCCACACTAGGATTCCCTGTCGTGGGAATCAGGAACTACGAGTACCATGGTACCATAACACTCAGACCTGGAGAAAATATTTGCAGATCATACAAACATTTGTCCCGCAGCGGGAATCGAACCCGCAACCTCTTGCATCTCAGCCGGCTACTCTCCTGCCGCGTCACAGAGGCCGCATACAATCAATAACAATAAAGTCGTTTATACCTATTGTATTTAATTCCTTCCACATCACATTTCTTTTGTTTACCACGCTGGTTCCTTCTGCCAACCAAAGGTGAAAAAAGAAACAATGCCAACTTCCTTAGCGCGGTGGGTGAGTAGCCGACTGAGATGCGAGAGGTGCGGTTTTGTTTTTCAATGCGAGGATGTTGGCATGATCTGAAAATATTGGTTTAGAGTCTGGGTTTTGTCTATGGAACCTACATAGACAGGCCCAATTCTCTAATTTAAAAACATTCCAGTCTCGTGTCAGTCGCACCGTTTCGTATAGAAACTATTCCATATTCTTCGCAAGAAACGCGAAGATTAAGTAATAGTAACTATACGTGACAGTACGACTGAGACGAGATTATACTGCGAATTGAATGTTTTTAAATTAGAGAATCGGGCCTCCACTAGGATTCCCCGTGTCATTGGTAATCAGGAACTACGACTAGGTAGACCTACCATGGTATCACCTTGGATAGTACCTACTTATTTAATGTGTTACCCACGACACATAGGGAATCCTAGTGTGGGTTCAGGACTACGTATGTGTCTATGTGTTACTGATAGATCCTGTGGTTATAATCCTGTGAACTTTGGTGTTACTAGTAGATCCCTTAAATTTTTAGGCAGTTTTCGATTAATGGTCTTATGTTATGCAATAACACGAGTGAAGAAGAATAACTAAAATTGACAGAACTATATTTTCTATTTGCTACCGTAAATTTGGGATCCAAGTAGCGCTGGTTCAAGTTTCCGAGTGCATGACCAATCTGAGTCCAGTCCACTGCACTGGATACATTGCCTTTAGAAACTCCCAAGTTCCATCCTGTAGGTATCTGACTTTATTTTAGAAAAACCTTGGCATTAACGGGGAGGAAATCTTGTTTTTTTTGGAAGAGTAAGTATTATCAATAACTCTGAATTTGTGGTATTGCAGTCAATATTAATCATGCAGACAAATCTTGGGTAACTTTTTATTCCTCTTATCAATATTAAAACTTACGAAGAAGTTAGTAATAATAACTTTTATAAATATACTTATAAAATAATCACTGACTGCTGTAAATGGAGCCTCGCTGAGTTCTCACAAGGTGTCCTTCAGACAATTTAAAACCAACCCTAGCATCTGACAAAGCTTTATGCAGCATAAAGTTCCCCTTATAAAGTTGCTATGAATTATGCAGGACCTTCAATTTCTAAGCACAAACTTCGGCAGCTGTAATGCGTAGTTTAGAACACCTAGCGAATTAATTTTGTGTTATTTTATGCATTTGGTATGTATAATTTATCAAGCTATTACCTCCCTCATTATTCTACCACCACGAGCTCGAAAAAGTAAAGGATTATATCGCGCATCGTGAAAAAAATAGCATGTCCTATAGAACCAACCTTTCGAACCCATATTCCATCTAACCATCGTCATTTGGCCGACGAGGCGAAATGTAGCCTCTTACATTTTCTAGCCGAGTGTAGGTGTGAGTCTCAGTAAGAAGTCATAATACTGAGATGGTGATAATTAAGAGTTTAACATGACATATAAATAAATGCGATATTTAAAAATTAAATAATATAATATTATAAATGCGATATTTATATGCTCAGATGTCTTTGAGTTTTTTTTTCACTCAAGCCGTAACGATTATCGATGAAATTTGGTAGAAAGATGACAAAGACTTATTTTATACCGGTACTACGCAAGCAGAGCTTGCAGTTATTCTACGCTACGACATTTACGTCGTAGATTCTCTACGTCGTAGATTCTCTACGTCGTAGATGTTCTACGTCGTAGATGCTTTACGTCGTAGATATTCTACGTCGTAGGCCATGGGGCCTCGTCCAGCTGTGGATGTCAAAATGCTGATGTCCAATAATATCCACTTGTTTCTTTAGATGTTTGATTAGTTGACCCACTTATTAGTATCAACTCGCAGGCTGGTCAAGTAATTAATTATTACAATAACCAGCATCAACGATAAATAAACTGATATATACTATACCAGGAGGGAAACGCAAAATTAACTACAAATAGGCAGGGTATCGAGTATGGTAGCAAAGAATACGCACTTGATCAAAACTGTTAAGGAAAACACCACGAGGAAACCAACATGTCGAAGGCATGTCACATTCGAGTTCATAGGAAGAAGATAGTTACTAAGATTAAGTAGTTCTAAGAAAATCAGCAACGTTGCAGTGTATCTCCAGAGTGTACCACTAGGTCATATACCCAGCAATAACTGGATCATCATCATCAGCCTGTTGATGGCCAAATGCTATACTGGGCTTCCCTAATCGCATACGTTGGTGGATTTGCCATAATCACCAAGCGGCGGATTTGGTGATCGCTGCGGATTGGACAAGTACTCAGGTGGAGGTTTCAGCCTTCGGTTGACTTCTACGACACCCACAATATGTAAGATAAGGGCAAAAAATTATGATGATGACGATACTTTAAAGTAAACTGAATAATAAGTTTGAATTCAACAAAAGTTGGCAATTCAACAAACGTAACAAACCACTAAAGTAGGATTATTAACTCCAAACAAAGCTTTAAAATCAAAGTTCTGTTCCGGATGTGTTGAAATCCTTATAAGACATGCCCGCACACTGAAGTTACAAAATACTATTCCAAATTGAAAGGCCCGGAACGAGTACGGGTGCGTTGTAATCATTGATATAATGTTACTGTTTTAGGCTTAAAACACACACAAGCGACGTAAGGCAGCAGGCGTGGGACAGGCGTGGCGCAGGCGTGCGCCGCTTCAAAACGATTTCGTACAAAATGTATGCAGGCGACTATTTTGAATTATACTGAAGCGACGCGGCGCAGACACGCCGTTTCGTTGCCTGCGCCGCGTCGCTAGCAGTCGGTTCTCGTGAGTCACGTAAGGAGCACGTCGCTTGTGATACTAAGTCAGCCTGTATAATGCCGCATCTGAACGTTTCTTGCCTGTTCCACGCCTCTTCTGATATAATTCAAATCGCGTCTGCGCCGTATCTGTCCCACGCCTGCGCTGCGCCTGCCCCGTGCCTTCGCCTTACGTCGCTTGTGTGTGTTTTACGCCTTAGAAACACCACGTAGGTACTTTACCTCCTGCTGACGTTTTGTTAACCAATTTGAGGTCCTTCCCCATGAGCTCCGAACGCGACCACGCTCGAACGTCGTATGAACATACAATATGAATTAATGAAGTATATGATTGTATTCCTGTTATATAGTCACACCAGTGTGACAATCTGGTGTGACCACGAGTCGGCACCCGTTTCTTAAGACATTTGCGGCATGCGTGCTTCTTTGGTGTACGGCCTGCCTAAGATAAAGCTTTTAAGCACTCGAGTCGCAATTACACTCGTACGCTAAAAATTCGCACCGACCGCGTTTTCGGACTCGAATCGAACAAAAGTTTCAACGATCTATGGAAATGAAGCCCGTACTTATTTGAAAGCCTTTACATTTTTGAACTAAAGGGACGAAAATAAAGTACGCAGGCAGTTTTCAACGGAATGGACAATCGTTTAGGTAACGTGCCTTAGATATGTATATATCACACACATCTATGGTACATAGCTAAGCTATTAGTAGAACTTCATGTGAAAGAGTTCGTTCGGGGAAGTAATACCACCATACCTATTTCTGCCGCCAAGCAGTAGTGCTCGCATTGATGTTTCCATTAGGTAGGCCGTATGCTAGTTTGCTTGCACAGTAGTATGAAAAAAAAAACTGGAACCTTACTAAGGGTTCCCGTACACAAAGAGTGCCAAGCTAGACTTATTACTAAGCCTACGCCGTCTCCGCATCCGTCCGTCTGTCTGTCTGTCTGCCACAGGCAAGATACATAATACTCTCTAACGAGAAGTCACAGGGATGTTCAAATTTCACAGATTATGACATGTGTTGTTTGAGCATGAACCCTATGCAAATAATAAATATGCAATGCAAAACCCAAAACCTAAGTTCCTAATCCTAGTTGCCAAGAGTGGTAGAACTTTATTTTTTTTTAGATTAAATCCGGTTGCTCGTTCACTAGTGGCGACATCTAGTCTTGAGTTGAGTAAACTTCGGAACCCTACACTATGTGTGGTCCGAGAGGAGACGTATGTCTGGTTTAGTTTTTGCCTAGTCAGGGAAACCTGCAAATGGCATACCAAAATCGTGTCACATCGTCGAAGTGTCTGAGACGACCTCAAACCAAATTGAGTGAGTACCTACCTACATGGGATATGTGTTCTATGCAGATGTGACGTCAATATAACTTGGTGATTTTTTCCTTACACTAGTAATTGTATTTATTTATTAAACAAAATGTTACAGTATTTATTAATTAATAACAAACCGAAACACCTCATGTGGTTTGCTCGATGCTTCAAACACTCGAGCTGTTGCACTTTAGGTAAGCACTCATATGCAATATTTAGTCGAACAATAATATTAAATAATAAGTGTATGTAAATAGTTAGAAATAGGGTAGTGGTTGGTGAGCGACATATAATTACTAAGTAGTGGTTGAAAACGAGTATTTTTTTTAAGTAGAACTTTTGCAACATTTAACGACAGCATACTGAAGGCTTTTTCAGACAGGTTTGGCTGGGAGTACCTCAGCCACTGTTGTATGATTCATTTTAATAAGGAACTAAATTATTTATTCTAAGTGCAATGACATTAAAATTTTGACATTTAATAACCTAATTTTGACATATTTCATTCAAATTCAATTCAATTCTCAGAAAAAATAACTAAAGCAAGTGTTTTATGATTGTGTAAATTCTATTTGATTTTTGACCTTTAACTAATCTAGGATAAGAAACTAACTAACACAATATGTTCCATATTGATTGAAATAAATGAATAAATAAATGAAATTTGTCCCAATTATTCCTCCACTCGTAGTTTTTGTGACGTTAGACAACGTTTGCAACAAAAATCGTCCCAGTTGTTCTATGATAGAAGCAGATGCATTGATATAGCGCCCAGGTTTACGTAGGTAGTTCGTATGCACTTAGCGACTCGAAAACTTAAGCACATGTGCGCGGGCACGTCTGCCAACTTGGAATGTGCTTTCAGGCTAAAATGGGCTAAAGCGCTCAACTTTGTATCACTCTATGAGTGTGGCTTCATAATATGTAAACATCTTACGCCAGCTGCATATCTATGAAGGGGCTTGCCCCGTAAGACTGACCTTTCTTCAGAAATAACGACTTCAGTATCTTTACCATAGAATATAAATTTTCAAAAATGTTTGAGGTTGAAGGCGCCATGTTGAAACCGGTCATAAAGTTTAGCGTGACATAATTCAATTTATTTATCAATTATCTAAAATTTCCTAACGAATTTAAGCGGTTAAACAAACTAAATATAGCCCAAGTTCAGTTCAGTAAAACACGAACCATGAAAAAGACTCGCGCCATCGCTTCAAAGTAAGCCAGTAAGAGCAGGGTGCTCTAAAATAATTTTTAATTCAATAATATCCTAAACGGCTATTTGAGTTGCAAATTGATCATAGAACCCCTATAATTTTACAATACCTTTCAAATGATACAACAAACTCGATAACTCTCTCACTTACTTTAATGATACCCACTTTAAAGACAATTTGAAATGATGAATCGAATAAAAATCGATTCTAGCAAGCTCTTATAGTTGACCATACAGAAATCATACACTAGCAGAATTCTCACACGACTTCTAATCTCGCCGATGCTATTTTGTTTTTGTGTAATTATTAGCTAATATTTAATGATAATTATTAATACCTATATTGGTGTATTTTTATCAGATTAAAATATAGCCTGCAGCATTCAGAGTTCCAGGTGGAGGAGTTATAGGTCTCCTCGAACTCCTGTGGATTTCGTAGAAGGCGGCTAAAGGATTACGCCAGGTAATGGGCAGCAGCATCCACCCGAGTACTCAAAACCAAACTGCGATCACCAATCCGCCTGCCAAGCGTGTTGATTATATAGCAAATCCCCCCATTGCACGCTATACATACTATGGGGGAGACCTCATCCAGCAGTGGAAGATTCAGAGTTCATAATGTGAAAGAATTTTCAGAATTGCGTTAGTAGTTCTGGAGATACCATCCTACAACAAAACTCACAAATTTTGCCTCTATAAAATTAGTAGTACATATGTGACATATATGGAACGGTTGTCGGTGGATGGATGCGACTCAAGACCGTTCGTCGTGGCATTCTAGGGGAGGCCTATGTCCAGCAGTGGACTTCTACAGGATGATGATGATGATGATGACCTATAGAAGCCCTTGAATACATTTACCTTACCTCACTAAAGTAACTAGTCGCACAAAAACTGATTGATATCGCGTTGGCAATAAATAAGATCTCCGGCAGAAACATACGATCTCATTTTCGCCATCACCCGACGATATTTTCACATAATGTGCTCGACGACCGCTATCTCGGAAGATTTATCTTGATGTCTACGAAAGACCTGAAGCCGAAACTTTTACACTTAGGTAGGTCTTCATTTGTACGAAGTAGACATGCACGTAGGTATGTAGGTATAATTATATAAGATTTTTTTATACAGAAAGAATAATAAAACTAATACAGGTAGGTATATACTTTTGTAAAATACAAAAGAAACAGTTGAGCTATCTTAAGACCGTTGCAAACGATCTAAGGATAGCTCAACTGATCCAAATCACTACCAGACGGAAGCTTCCACCAGACGTTGGCTGCATTGCCACGCTGAGTGGCAATACTAATGCTTTGAGCCAGATACGAGCCAGTTTTCGAGTCACGCGTCGCTTCGACAAGACGCCCTGAAAGAATTTATTTTGAAAACGCGAAATACCCGCGTATTCCTTTGGACCCGGAGTCTCGATTCCGAAAGGCACAAATATGTAAGCTCTGAAGTAGGTACCTACCTACTTATTTAGGAATAGTGAAGGAAGGTAACAATAGGTAACAATCATTATTACATGTCAATTTGCTATCCCAATCAATTTCTTTGTATGTATTACTCCTCCATTAAATTCAGACAATAGCTTCTGAAATTGTAAGTACCTTATTAACTAAGTACTTATACGTACCTAATTAGATAATTCCCGCCATTAGTTACCTACCTTCACTGCAGGCTAAAACGATAATCGCTCCTGTACACACCTAAGTAGCTGGTATGGATAATAATAGGTTTCTGCTCAAGTCGATACGATACAATGATCTCATGCTGTAACATAGTTTAGATTATGCTATTCATACATATACCTACATACCTACCTACAACCCGGTCACAATATCTGTGCACCTCGCTGGAATGCGGCGCCTATCCCGCTTCCCCTGTCACCTCTCTCTCTCATCAATAATAAATTGATTTGAAAAGGTTAGTAATTTTTTTTTACCTCCACATTTCTCGAAAAAACTTTTTTTCACACCGTACCCAGACCGCCGATATGACGTCACGAGGTCAGGTGCACAGATATTGTGACCGGGTTGTACAAATCGAGCAGTACGCAACTAACTTAAGAATATCCAGGTGGTATCTACTAATCTATGATGCGAGCTAGTACTTCTTGTACTTACCACTGTTGGACGTGGCCTCATAGTATACAATGGGGGGGTTTGCCATAATAATCACGCTTGGCAGGCTGATTGGTGATCGCAGTATCGGTGTTGAGTACTCAGGTGGATGCTGCTGCCCATCCCCTGGCGTAGTCCCTTAGTCAGCTTTATGACGTCCACGGAATAAGACGGTCTATTATTTAGGCTGGAAACACCACGGCATAACTATTAGCACATTAAAAATGTATATTTTGAACTAAGTACTTATTATTACCTGCCGAAAAAGGTAGGTAATTAAACCAAGATAAGTAATAGATGTTTTAATAGTTTCAAAAACAGATAGGACCAACCCCTGTCGTCCCTGGCTTATATTGAACTCGTAAAGATATAGTTTACGTGTAAAGGTCCCTTCCGTTTCCGTTTCCTCAAAACTAGAGAGAATTAGTTACTTAGATAGACCATAATAGGTAGTAGGTAGGTAAGTAATCGTAATTACCGCGAAGTTGTTCAAAACTAAGATAGTTTAAATTGTAATGTACCTACTTTCCAACGTACCTAAGTTGGGGACCACCATCACTTAAACTGGAACAGTAAATGTTCGTAAACAAGTCCAAAGTTGTGTGGTTAAGTTCTACAGTGTCTTGGTGTATCGTACACTATTGTGAGTATTAATAGCTATGTTAATGGATAGCGGAACAAACTACAAGAAACTAGTTTTTGTTTTAGTTTCGGAAAGCTTTTGAGTAGAGGCAGCCCTTTGTTTCGTTAGATTGAGACCTAAGATTCGTTTAATCCCTATGTTACTTAAGACGATTCAAAATTATTCTTGTGATTTCAATAAATATAATACTCTACACTATTGTTGCACTGAGCGGAAAGTGACTTCTTATTACCCCGAGTGTTAGATAGCCAGGGCCGCGCTGACCCCCGGCAGCGCCTGTGTGCGAAACCCATGAAGCGCCTCTTATTTTTACGAATCTTCATGTTTCAGCGTATTTTTTTAGCGAGCAGAGCAAGCCGCGAAAATTTCATTCAAACAGCCAAAGTTTTTGTAATGTTAATAGCAAGATTAGCCGAAAGCCCAGTTTTAAAGAGGCAGCGGCGAGCGGAGCGAGCCGCGAAAATTTAGTATTTCAGAAGTGTAAACAGCCAAATTTCTTGTGATTTTAGTATCAAAACCAATGGAAAAGTAGTATACTTGAGGCAGCGGCGAGTGGAGCGAGTCGCAAAATTTTGGAAACGTCAAGGCCCACCAAACCGCCACTTTACTTTATTGCCAACTGTTAATCTAAATCTGTATCGTCACTGATTTTTGTCACGATTTCTAATGTCTGGCTGCCTTAGGCCCGGGCCTAATGGGTCTTAGGGCAAATCCGCCACTGGTGGCGCGGCGGCGCCCTCATTGTCTTGGCGCCTGTGTGCACCGCACACTTCGCACACAGGGGCGGCGCGGCCCTGTAGATAGAAAGGACTCTAATAACACGAGTGCAACAAGAAGTCACTGAGCGAGGTTCACCATCTGCTTTTCTTTCAACTACAAGAATTCGTTTTTACAAAATCTGAATAAAAACTTTACAATGTAAATTCAGTCGCATTCACTTGATTCGCGCCAAATCATTTCGTTCGAGGATAGCGATCGGCTATTTTTCAAAAGAACCTCTTCTCCGTCTTATTCTTCTACGTCCACGGTACGGGAATTAAATACGGAGAGGTTCTTTTACCATAATTGTTGTTAAAGGGTTTAAGTAGTTTTTTACAGATGACGCTTCTAGTGGTTGTTGGATAACATTTAAGGACTTGCTTTTCTGTGCAAAATTATTGCTCAAGAAGTCAATTAAGTTCGAACCACCTTTTAGTGAAAAGGTAGGACTCCATAGCACTTGAAAAGTCCCATGGAGGCAGAGACATGTTACAGAAGATCGTTGCATGGGGGTCCTCTGAGTACCTACCTATATACATACTTTTATTTATTGCAAACGTCAATCTAAGTAGGGTAAATACGCCAAATGTCGGCCCCCCAAAGGTTTTGGACTTTGAACCTATGTAACTTTGACAATTTCGACGTTTGGACTTATTTCATAAGCTTACATTTTTTGTAAGATAATTTAATCTATTTTTCAAAAACAAAACAACAAATCTTATGCAGTTTTATGTAAAAAAGGTTTAAATGCAGGAAAGGTGAAAAACCCTAAAGTCGGCCGTTTTCGCCCTAACCTCGACCGCATATTTTCCTAATGTCGGCCGGTTACAGGTGCTCTATGAAGGAAAACAGAACATTTGTACCAATTATTATCTAAAACAGTCAGTAAAAGTCTTACAAATGTGATATGAGAATAAAGAACTAAAAAATAATATTATTAATTAATTCTTATATCACCCTGTCTTTTAAGCGGCTGACTTTAGTTAGATTGTTCGCAATCCCTAAAGTCGGCCCCGAATCAGAATAGGTAATACCTTGAAGATTCGAGTATTTACCTCCCACCGAATGCAAAGGAAAAATATGTTGGGGGCAAATTTAGAGGGGGGGCCGGAGTTAGGCATATCCACCCTACTTGTACGTATAATGGTAGAGGTATACTGTTCAAGTTCATAGAGGCAAACAAACCGGTTACAACATCAAAGTTTTATTCTTTATTATGAATTTGCTACAAGGAAAAAGTTGAATAATAACAATGTTAAGTGACAATGAGGGGTGTTATACCTATGCAGTACCTACTGAAAATAATCAATAGCTAAGCAAAAACGTTCACATCATACATGTAGATTCTGATTTTGATAGAGCTAGCACGAAGCAAAATTTTACTGCTGACCAGTTTTGCTAGACTAGTTTCCGCAATTATTCTCTACACACAGTTGTGACTGGCACTGGTAATACGCCAAAAATAAAGACAAACGCATATGGGAGCAAACACCAGAGGTTCAAGCACGAACATCTAACGTTATCGAGACGCTAGCGTTACGATAGTAAAAGTCAAATATGAACCAATCAACTTACTAAGATTTCAAGTTCCCCTGATGTCATTGGCCAATATTTGACATTTGCGATCGTCTCGCTAGCGTCTTGGTAACGTAAATTATTCGTGCTGACCCCACTGTTGTGATAAAATTTCTAGGTATGTAGTAACAGTGCGGCTACACTTACCTAACACACGCCATGCGTGTTTACGCTTGCTATTCGTCTATGCGGAATTACGCGATTGGAGTGATTGTAATATTTTAGCGTACGTAGGTTCAAACATTTGATTACTTCTTGTATTAACCTATTTCATCCCACTGCTGGGCAAGTCTCTCCCAAATCCTTTCTACTACCTACATCCATTTTTTGGAGTTTTCCATTCCTCTCACCATCTCTCGAAATAAACTATGAAAATAAAAAACCCTGAAGTATTACATTGAACTCTTATAATAAATAAATAGTTAGGCACTTACGTTGTAGTTACATTCATTCCGTCTTATTCAACTAACTGCTAGAAGCTTTGTATTTCGCTTTTAACTGTAAGTCCAATACAACGATTTTACCGAACACTTGCACTAAGTCAGTTCTTACACTTGACTTGATTTGCTGCAAACGCCCGCCCCCAGCCCCGGCTATGAGTTTCACTATTCTTTCTGAAGGAGCCTCTACACACACTGAACAAACTATTTTATTCTCCGCAACAACATCCTCATAATATTCTAGATCTATTTTCAAATTGTATGGTATTTCTTGGTGGAGGAAGTCCAGGAATTTGGCTCTTACTGCCTCCGTTATAAGTGTTTCTGGCTTTTGATCGGTTATTTCTTCGGGGGCGTATTGAAAGCCCGCAGGTTTTGCATTGCTCATCAGGTATTGCTGAAAAACACACTCAGTTCATTATGATTTACTTACCCACAACGCAACACTCGGTAAATGAATGCCCCTTTTCACCAACTAACATTTACATTACGAGAAGTTTTAAGCTGTCAAAATTTTTCGTTCAAAATCTTCCAGGAAAAGTCACGATAATTCAATGTCTAAAAATCCACTTTAAAGTTGGTTGGTGCAAGTGGACGCTAGAACTTTCCTCTAATCTCTTGAAATAATGAGTTTTCTAAATTGGTTGCAGAACCACTTAACACAACACCCAACAATCACATACCTACTAGGATTCCGTGTTGTGGGTATCAGAAACTATGAGTACCTACCGAATCACTCAAGACACACTACAAATATTTGTAGAACCTGCAAATTGTCCTGCAGCGAGAATCAAACCTGCATCTCCCACATCTCAGCCTACAACTCGCCTGCCGCACCATGAACATGCACATTCGAGGTGGAAGCAGCTCAAAACAGTTTGTTGTGGCTTTCTATGAAGCTGATTATAAATAACATACCTTGATATCCTGAACTCCGTCTCCATTCAGAGCAGAAACGAGGAACACATCAGAGAATTTGCAGTATCCTCTGTTGAAATTATTCTTTCTGTCCACACCAGGCATAGGGTTTCCAGCAATGTGACCATTACATAGGTTCTTTATTATTGATAGTACCTGGGTTTTAGTTTTCAATTTATCTACCTGTAAAAAGAGAATTTATAATTTGAACATTTAGCTGACATAACAAACAAGATTTACTAAATGGACATGGGTACACCGAAGTGGCCGTGGTGTGTCCAGCCAAAGAATAGACCCTCCATCTCCTCCTGTGGGCCGAGAAAGCCGACTTAGGGATTAGAACACAGGATGGGCAGCAGCATCCACATGAGTAATCAACACCAATACTGAAATCACCAAGCGTGGTGATTATTGCAAATCCAACCATTGCACGCTATGGCGCTATATTGCTTTCCCCCGTAGGGGAGCCCTCGTCCAACAGTGGATGTCTAAAGGCTGCTGATCACATTGAAGAGAGTGTGAAGCGATGAAGCCGCTCTATGGAGCATATATCTTAGTCCTTGTCAGTGCACTATAAATGTTTGTATAGTCTATTTTTTAAAAGAGTTCACTGAGGGGCACTACTCACTGAGTCTGGTTACCGGTTATCATTAAACAATGATGGCTTTAAACAACATTAAAAAAACAATGAACTTGCATTATCTTCTCACCTTGTTGATAATCAAGAAACTAGGAGTATTCTCAAACAGTTTCAGCATGTTAGTGACATCCTGATGCAGTGTGTCTTTAGTATGTCTGTTTGACACATCATGCACTACACCGATGACATCTGCACACCTAAGGCCCTTCTGACATGCTCCTATCATGGAGTCTGGCAAGTTGTACCTGCAAATATTTTTTTCTGTTTCAGGCTGTTTGCAGTTGGTTTTGTACTGAAACTGCACCATTGTTAGCTGACTTCAGGGAGGTGACAAGACCTGCACTGATGATTACTAGTGTAATTTGGCAGTTTTTCTTAGGTACACTCTTTATGTTTTTACTGCTAAGAATAAGAAGATTTTCATGTTCATATTATGATTAGTAAGTTTTATTTTGAAAAAATAATAAATAAATAAATACTGGCTATTTCACACACCATTATCTAGCCCCAAGCTAAGCAGAGCTTGTGTTATGGGTACTAGATAACTGATATACTTAATACAATACATTACATAGATAGATATTTTTTATTATACATAGAAAAATACCCAGAACACCCTGAATTAAATTTAAATTAAATTGAATTGTGCTAGAGACACAACAATAACATTTTTTTCACCATCAGTTCACTTATTAATTTATGGCATTTAATGAAGTTCCATAAACTGCCCACTCAAATTGCCACTCCAGTAAGTATGTGACTGTTGGGTGTTGTGTTATGTGGTTCTGCAACCATTAGAAAACTCATTATTTTGAGTCAATAAACGTTTTTTATTAAATTCTATTTTTATTGCTATGCTATCCTGGTTTACAATAAAGTGCTTATCTAACTATCTAAGAAGTGTTTATAGGATACACAGCAAAGAGTAGCCATACAGTTCAGGCTATCAGGGACATAGGCCTCGCCCCTTTCTAGAGAGGAGGCCTATGTCCTATGTACTCAAGACCATGTCATGTCAAGAATGACATGACGAATGGTCTTGAGTCAACAATAATAGGTGACGACCTCTGTGGTGCGGCGGGCGAAGGTTCGCCTGCGACGTAGGAGGTTGCGGGTTCGATTCTCGCCTCGGAACAAACATTTGCAACATCTGCAGATATTTGTTCAGGGTGTTCTGGGTATTTTCTATATATAATAAAAATATATATCTATGTAATGTTGTGTATTAAGTATATCAGTTATGTAGTACCCATAACACAAGCTCTGCTTAGCTTGGGGCTAGATAAATAAATAAATAAATAAATAAATGCTGGATTTTTCACACAACATTATCTAGCCCCAGGCTAAGGAAAGCTTGTGTTATGGGTACTAGATAACCGATATAAGTACTTAATACAATACATTACATAGATAGATAATGCTGTGTGAAATGTCCAGCATTTATTTATTTATTTATAATCGAGTCTATTATAACTTACTTCTTTTGCTCAACATCAGTCACTACACCTGGGGTGTCCAAGAATATTATTTGTGTTTCATCTGTATAGCACATCGCCCTAACCATTTTAGTGGTTGTGTGGACTTTGTTGGACGCTGCACATATCTGGAAGGTTATAAATAGGTAATTTGTAAGTTCACATGCAAAAGTTTGCAGGTTATAAACAAAACAGCTATAATAACAAACGCTTACCTTTCGTTCGACAATTTTATTAATCAAGGTACTTTTTCCTGAATTAGGCGCTCCTATGATTGCTACATTTACTACTTTTCCCACATCTTTATTCACATTCGCGTGTTCAGGCTGTGATGAATAAAATGAAGCTTTCAGAAAACGTGTCTTAGAGTAGGTAAAACGTATGACGCTGAGCATTAGAGTCGACATAATGCATTCGTCTTAGGTAAACGAATTAGTTAATTATTTTATGACGATTGTTTTCAGTTTTCGCGAAAATTGTAAGCAATGGTAAATAAACATAACATAACAGCCCAGTCTGACATTGACATTGACAGATGTATTTTTCTTTTTGACTTTTATTGAACGAAAGTCAGTCACTGTGGTCCATGTGGTCAGTCAGTCAGTCAATAGCATGCACTAGCGATGCGCGACTATGAATAAAAGTATTCGAACTATTCGACTAATAAATTCATCCAACTAGTGCGACTGAAGTCGTAAACACCGAATGAATTCATTCATCCATCCAAGTCTGGTTATTGGAGTAAGTAGGTACTTTGATCACCAATCACAATGTTCCGCCGCCTATCGGAAGCCGTGTCGCGCATTGTCGGCACCAGATGTCACGAGTGAATTCGTATCCATTATCCATTCGGGGTTTTCCGCTGCGCATCGTACAAGTATTACTGAAAATAGTATTCGTTTATTCGAATAACTTTTCTAGTTTAGCACTATTTTTCAAGTCGACTGAGAAATTCAGTAGTGGCATATTATTCGATAGTAAAATTTAGTTATAGTCGCGCATCGCTAGCATGCACTTCAGCAAATGCGGCGTGGGCCGTCCGTAGGGTCTTCTATGTTAACGGGTCGGGCCCGATTGAGGTGGCTTAATTACTAAATCGTAAAATGTGGTTATTAGAGCAATCAAAATTGATCCTAGCCCATGACTCTTAATTAAATTTCCTATAGAAATCTTGTTAACACAATGTAGTAATATTATATTAATAAGAAACTATTGAGAATTTTCTACACATTTGTTTTTCAAAATATTGCACACCTTTTACCAATTTTAGGGGTAAAATCAAAACAAGATCTGTCTGGATCTCTGCTGGCAGTGGCAGCACCAGCATAGAAATACCATAGACATAGATAGACATAACATAACATAAGTTTGCTCTCAAAAAGGATATTACCCTTTACGCTGCACAAACTATATGACAGTGTTGCCACTTTAGCCAATTTTTAGCCAGATCTAGCCACATTAACGAAATAGCTACAAAAAAATATTTTAGTAGTCAAACTTTTTAGCCATACTTTATGGCTACTTTCAACACTGTTACTACTTAAGTAACTACTGTTTCAATCAATTTCAATTTGTAATGTAAAACGTACTTAGGCGCATTCAGAATGCAACGAATGTTCTTAGTTTTTGAGTTATGAGGTGGCAACCCCAAATATGTCTAAGGTCTAGGTAATCTTGTCAGTTGATTTCCTTTTCGCCGGGGAAAGACTAATATCCCATGTTGCCTTTTTTTTGTTTAGCCACTTTTGGTAACTTTTAACAGATAATTTTTTTTCGAAACTAGCAACTTCGTACCGTAGTGTATGTTTAGCCACTTTTTCTTTGGGCAAGGTGCAAAGAAAATAAATTAATACTCACTCACTCTAGCTAGGGAGGCATGGTGGCACTGGCAACACTGCTAGAGGATAGTTTGCTGCAAGTTACAGATTTGCGAAAAAATATTTTTTAATTTTTGGGTCACAAACTTTGGATATTATCTAAACTGCAGTTTGTAAATCGCCGGTATGATTTTACTCAGGTAAATAAGTGTTGTTTAGTTACAACCAATTATTATTATTCTCCTGCAGTTGCCTAAACCAAGTTGTTTTGAAGATAGCTGGTTGTCCTGAAATAGTTTTGCAAAAAAGAATCAATAATTAAATAACTGACCAACTATCATTTAATTTTACAATTTATATTGTTTTTGTAACTAATACTTCTAACGAGTTTGAACAATGATTAACGATCCAAAAAATATACTTGACTATTTCAGAAATGTCAGGGATAAAGTATAAAAATCAAATATTGGCTGCAATTGATCACCTACGTTCAAGAAAATCCCGACCCGATGTAAATAGGATTTGTAAGTTTATGTTAAAGTGTTACAAAGTTTCCTCTAAAGAAACTAAAGCAGATTTGAAAAGGTGCCTGAAGGAAAAAAGTGTTTATAAAGTTGATTATAAAGATAATGTAAGCTATAGAAACGCCGCCAAGTGGAGAACGAGATCAAAGCACAACAACGGTGAGTAAACTTTCTACAGATTTCTATATTATTTCTATTCACTTGTATGTTTTATCATTTACTTTTTCTCAGAAATGTCCTCCACTATCTCAACCAGTGAGCGAAGAGTCATAACATCTGCTATTGCAACTCTAATCTATGAAGATCAAAGCTATTTAGAAAATGGCATAGCATTTCAAGAGCTTGTCAAAGCAGCAATATCACAAGAATCAAAATATCCCAAAAAGCATTTGGAATCAATCATTAACAAAGAGTTATTATCAGGAAGCCTAATTAAGTTGCCTAATGGAAATTTAGCCTTGGGCCCTGCTGATAATGATGGAGACAGTTCAGATAGTCTTAAATTTGAATACAACGATAATGTTACAAAGGTAGATAAATTTGATTCTATACAAACTTTGTAGCAAATTATAATTATATTATTATTATTATTTATAATACTCAGGCAGCTCTCGGAGCTGATGAGTGTATATATCTTAGTCCTTGTCAGTGCACTTTAAATGTTTGTCCAGTCTATTTTTAAAAGAGTTCACTGAGGGGGCACTGATAACTGAGTCTGGTAACCGGTTCCATGTGTTGCTTTGCTTGTAATAAAATTTTTCAATAAAAAAAACTCTTTCATTGAAAAATTGTGAAAAACTTCAGATGGTCATATTTTTCCTTCTATAATTTCAGATGACTTCATCAGCCAATTCTTCATGTAGATCATCTCCTCAGAGAATGAGGGGGCGGCCAAAGAAACGTGGAGGCGTATCATCAAACATTGGCCCAAGCAACATGACTACTCGAAATGCAGGGGTGCGCGTTGGGGAAAGGAGAAAGATGGCTAAGAAAGTTTTTGATCCCTCTGACAACAATGTTCCTAGCAAAAGAAAGAGGGGGCGACCCGTGGGATCTCTTAACAAAAGCACAATAAAAAAAAGACTGTTGGTATCTGGACATCCCATCACACCAACAAAACTTGATAAAGAAGGCACGCCATCTGAAAGCCAAATGTCTTTTGATGGAAGTGCTGATGACTTGGACCAGGACGATTCATCACATGAAACATCTGGAGGAGTTTGTTCAGTATGCCTCGTGCAGAAACCAAGAGGTTCCAATGATAGGCTGCTGGAATGCCGGGACTGTAACAATAAGGCTCACTTGAGTTGCCTCCAATCTGGATCTGGTATTCTGAAGCCGAGACCAGATAATACTTGGCAGTGTCCACATTGCAAGACCTGTGTCATTTGCTGTGAAACAAATGATGCTGTAAGTATAAATAATTTTTCCATTATTTTCTAAGAGCCATTTTGGCACCTTTGGAATTGAGGCGACCTGCGTGGCGCAGTGGGCGAGTAGTCGGCTGGGACGCAAGAGGTGCGGGTTCGATTCCCGCTGCGGGACAAATGTTTGTATGATCGGCAAATATTTGTTCCGCATCTGGGTGTTGCATCAGGACTATGTATGTGACTGTTGGGTGTATGTTATGTTATTATGTAATGATATGTATATGTATATTATTTTTATTATTATTATTAGTTAATACACAGGCAGCTCAAAGCTGATGCATGTGTATCTTATTAATTGTCAGTGCACTTAAAAAGTTTATCCAGTCTTTTTTTTAATGAGTTCACTGATGGAGCACTTATCACTGTCTCTGGAAGCCGGTTCCAGGGTCGGTTATATGTTCGTCTTTAAACCGATATTTCTGAAAAAATATAATTTTTCAACATTGCAATGTCATAATTAACTAATAACTAATCACAAGCTGCATGCTTGGATTTTTGTACTCGGACTCGGGGAGCCATAACATCATGGGCCCATTAGGCTACTTTGTGTATGGTCTTAACCTAGCTTTTTATATAATTTTCAGGGCATATTAACTGTTTGCAGTATCTGCTCAGATGCTTATCATGCTCTGTGCCATAATCCAAGAATACCTGAAAGATTGAAAGCATGGGATCAGTGGGAATGTAACAACTGTCTAGACTCACATCCAGCAGTTGTCGGGTCACCTGTTATCATACCTACTGCAGAGTTCTCCAACTCACAGTCACCCCCAGTCGACCCATTTCTAAAACCACATGAACTTGATAGAGCCCCTTCTAAAATAGGAGAAGATACACCTATAGATCCTACTATACCTGACATAGTGAACTGGACAACTGATGATGTTTATGAATTCTTCCTAAAGGACCATCCGGAGGCAGCGCCTATATTGCGAGATCAGGTAGTTACAGGCATTTTTACCTAACAGTACAATTTTTATTTGTAGTTTGGAACTGTATTTCGTCACAGATACCGCAGAGCCTCAAGACGAAAGTCTAATCAGTGCGTGTTGCCAGTGATGCCATAGGGCACTGAGATGTGGTCACTTACTGTTGGCCCAAGCGCGCACTGGCGGCCAGGCCGCGGCGGCCACCGAAATGTATGCATTGTATCATCAGTGCGCGCACTTGGTCGCAAGCGGATGATGATACAATGCATACATTTCCGTCGGATTTTCTGGCCGCCAGTGCGCGCTTGGGCTTGGCCTCGTACACAAGCTCAAAGTAGCACAGCAGGCTATAGAGAGAGCTATGCTAGGAGTTTCACTATGCGATAGAATACGAAATGAGGAAATCCGTAGAAGAACCAAGATCACCAACGTAACTCTTAGAATTAGCATGTTGATGTGGCCATAGGCAGTTCATATAGCTCATTGAACTGACAACCATTGGGGCATTAGTTTCTCGAGTGGCAACCAAAAACAGGACAACGCATTAGAGGAAGGCCCCCCTCTAGATAGACTAAAGACATTATAAAGGTTGCAGGAAGGCGGTGGATGGAGGCAACTCAAGACCGTTATTTGTGACATTCTATGCAGGTCTATGCCCAACAGTGGACTTCTACAGGCTGATGATGACGCCAATTTCTTACATAAAAATATTATTTGACTAGGTTGATGGCACTATTTTATAATTTCAGGAGTTTGATGGACAAGCTTTGAGTATGGCCACAAGAGCTGACGTAGTGAAAGGCCTGGGATTGCCTCTTGGCCCAGCTTTGGCGCTGTATCGTATTGTAGTGAAACTACAGACTAGAAAAGATGACTGGACTATGTGTTGGGGATAACATTTGCTTTCATAGGTATAATATCAATAGGTTTTATTAATCTTGTCAATTATATGTAAATATATCATGGATATAGTACTTAAAGTTTTCCTAAAGAGGATCGTGCATTATGTTACTAAAAACGACCCGAGCGAGAGCCATCGAAAAGGCGCATTGTGTCTGTCTATTAGGTGGCCAAATAAAATTTTATTTCATGGATTTTTATTAAAGTCTTCACAATATAATTAGCCTAAGAATAGACCTCTCCTCCCATGGATATAGTAAACGCCTTACAAAGGGATACACCCGGGGAAGGGCAGCAGCATCCATCCGAGTACTTATCACTAACTGCGATCACCAATCCGCCTGCCAAGCATGGTGACTATGGCAAATCCCCCCATTGTGTTCAATGGGGAGGCCTCGTTCAGCAGTAGACGTACAAAGGCTGGTGTAGATGATGTATATAATAGTACAAAATATATAGGTACAGTAGGGGCCGACCTTAAAATTACCGACCGAATTATTGACGACATCTGTGGCGCGGCGGGCGAAGGTTCGCCTGCGACGCAGGAGGATGCGGGTTCTATTCCCGCCTCGGAACAAATATTTGTACGATCTGCAGATAATTGTTCCGGGTGTTCTGGGTATTTTCTATGTAAGTATAATAAAACATATCTATCTATGAAATGTATTGTATTAAGTATATCAGTTATCTAGTTGCCATAACACAAGCTCTGCTTAGCTTGGGGCTAGATAATGTTGTGTGAAATACCCAGCATTTATTTACATACTTTCGACCGTAGCGCTAGGTTTGACAACTTCGTGGCGTGGCGGGCAAGTAGCCGACTGAGACGCAATGGGGTGCGGGTTCGATTCCCGCTGCGGGACAAACATTTGCATAATCTACAAGTATTTGTTCCGGGTTTGGGTGTTGTGGTACCATGGTACTCGTAGTTTCTGATACCCACAACACAGGGAATCTTAAAGTGGGATTACGACTATGTATGTGACTGTGTTGTTTTATGGGGGGTTGTTAGGTTTGGCACCTTTGCCTGCAAAGAAAATATTGTTAAGGACCATGCATCTCACCATGACAGCAGACTTTATTTGTTATAGTACCCCTATAACAAATAAAATCCCTCGGTTTTCTGCTAAAAAAAGGTATAGAAAAATAAACCTTGATGCAATAATATTTATTTCAGGCTATATGGGAAATACACAATAAATTATACAATGTATCTGAGTGTAATTTTGTATTATAAAAAATATGTACTGCACAATCCTCTTTCTAAAGCTTACTAAAATAAGCCACTTAATTCAATGTTTTTTACTTTTGTATCTAAGTATATATAGAATACTATAATCTATAAACAATTCTAGTGTATGTAATAAACTAGTTTAGAAGTTTAACAAGAAGGTATTCTAAATAAACCAACATGGGTAGTAAATTGCATTTAGTAACTCAAATTATTCTAATCTGTTACCTTTAACATTATTAGTATTTTTACGCTGACTGACAGCAAATAAATATTAGTACCTACATAAACAAACTACACTCGAGAGCAATGAATCCGGGTCACTTAAAGAATCCTAAAAATCTCGGAAACTAAAAATGCTAGGTTAATGCAATAAATTGTATTTAATAGACAATGTAATACTCCTTAAATGAAGGTATTAAAACTTCTTAGTTATTGTAAAGTTATATCATAAAAAAATCAAATTTGAAAAAGGGCCACTTTCGAAGATGGAACTACGAAATTACAGCATTTGGTTTTGCTTTTGTTTGTAATCTGTCATTTATCATTGTTTGATTTCTGTTTTTTTGTTGTTTTTTTTCTGCGTAAACGCAGTAATGGAAGCACGAGGAGGCAATACGAAGTATTAAAATTCAAGAAAATCGTAATAAAGTTCAAAAATTTCATGTTTCCTATTTTTGTTTTAAGGAGAGATCAGCAGTTTTTTTCTTTATGTAATTTTGTGTTAATAAAATGTATGGTGACTCATATTTTTTTTACCTTCATTTAAGGAGTATTACATTGTCTATTAAATACAATTTATTGCATTAATCTATCATTTTTAGTTTCCGAGATTTTTAACATTCTTTAGTGACCCGGATTCATTGCTCTCGAGTGTAGGTAAGTACCTGCATACCACTTCATTAATTGTCAAAGAAACAAGGTAATTTAATAAAATCTTTATACATTTAATATTTTGTGCCGTTGTGTAGTAAAAACATAGAAGGTATTCTAAATAAACCAACATGGGTAGTAAATAACATTTACTAATTCAAATTATTCTAATGTTTTTTACCCTGACTGATGGCAAATAAATATTAGTACCTACATAAACAAACTAGGTAAGTACCTACATACCACTTCATTAATTGTCAAAGAAACAAGGTAATTTAATAAAATCTTTATACATTTAAGTACCTACCTATGTACAAACTACAAATAAATAAATTTTATTAAATTAAAAAGTGTTTTCTTAAATTAAGCTTAAGACATGTTTATTATGTAAGTACCCATAATACTGTATAAAATTTACAGCCCATAATACTGAACTAACTAAATCAGTCAATTGTTAATGTTTTTGGTCATAGTGTTTCATGTAAGACATGAATACATTAAAAACCATTGTTGCTATATTAATATACACTACCCTATAATGTGTTGGCAAGTAGTAAAAATTGACTATTTGAACTGGAGGCCAGAACAACCAATCACCCTGAAAGAGAAAAATAACATTATATTTTTAGTGCTAACTAAAGTGTTTCCATATAAGATGAGAGCTGTATTTCCATGAATTAGTATGTATTTACATCACAACTTAAGGCATGTGACATATCATTACTCGCACAATAATTGTTGTCTGAGTACCATAGCAGCCCTAATGTAATAAGTACATTACTGCCGCGGCGACCTGCAATCAAGGGCGTTGATGGACGAATGTGAGACAATGCGCGAGCCTATCAAAGCCTAATTGCGGCCAAGGCTTGTATATAATTTTTCTCAAACATAACATTAACATTACACCCAAAAGTCACATACATAGTCTTGATCCCACACTAGGATTCCCTGTCGTGGGTATCAGGAACTACGAGTACCATGGTACCATAACACCCAGACCCAGAACAAATATTTGCAGATTATACAAACATTTGTTCCACAGCGGGAATCGAACCTGCAACCTCTTGCATATCAGCCGGCAACTCGCCCGCCGCGCCACAGAGGAACACCTTTCTCTTTCCACAGACTACAAATAAGATTATGAATGTTACTTAGGATACAAAAAATCATAATTAAATTGCCTTTTTTATAACATGGAGAGATTACAGATGAATGTGGATCATAGGACTCAATGATTTTAACCATCTTCTATTGAAGACAGGGTCCACAGACAGTGGACTGTTTCATGGCGAAGAGATGGTGGCGCATGTAATATTACTCTGCGCAGCCATAAATGAAGCCAAGGAAAAATAGGGACTACAAGAGCATATAAAGTCCTGTTTCACTTTATCAACATGGCAAATTGTAATGTCAATCAACCCAAAGTCCTTTTCCATTATTTAAGGAGTTGAGCTGGCTGAGTAGTTACCGACAGGTCAAGTGGCTATGATCTGGTGAACTTTGATGTTTGGTACTAATAGATCCATTAAATTTTTAGGCAGTTTTCAGATTGTCAACTGTACCTATTGACGATCTTGCTAATGAAGTACTGGGTCAGATTAGCAGGGAGACAATGCACCATGCTATGTGGGACAACAGTGCAGATCTTATCTCCCATGTTGATTTAGAATCACAAGGTTCTATAAATAATGTATGAGTATCCATGCATGTTTGAGAAAATACACTAAGTTATTCTAATGTCCTCACCATCACAACATATTTGAGTTTCTTTACAATTTCCTGATTGCATTCTGAAATTGTCTTCCGTTCTAAGAATCCCATTCCATAGAAAAAGAAAAGGATTGTGGCAGGTGATGCAAGAAGTTGATCAAATAACACTTTAGTTGTAATTGTCTTTGCGTTTGTTTTTGGCAATAATTTGTCTAAGTGGACATAATAGTAATGGTGCATTGGACCCATTAATGTCCCAATGGTAAACATTCTGCCTGCAATCAAGATTAATTATTTTTACACAAGTTATCCACGGGAAAAAGTTGATAAAAATCGGAGGACATAGAAAGGCCATTCCACTGGTTTGATCATCACTTTAAAAGTTTTTAAAATCTGAGGCTATAGGAAGGCCATTCCACTGATTCGAGTAAGTACCTAGGTATCATACACACCGACTCTTGACCAATCATATCTCTTTTGAATATGTTTCGATTGATATTCAAATTCCTGTTGCATCATGTCTCCAATGGCCATACAAAATCCAGAAGTGATACTGTTTGTAAATAAAAGATTTTTCTTGAAAAAGAATCTAACTCCTCGATGAAAAATTGAAGTGTTTCTGCTGTGATATTTCAGGGGGCTCGTAGTCGATGTTTTACTCAATTTCATACAACCTAAAGCAAACATGATAACCTGAAACCGAAAATTCAAATTATTTAGCCATTAATTATTTTGGGAAGTACCTATTCAAATATGAATAAAACTAAAAGGGATCTTCTTGCTTATGCTTACCCGGATCTGAAATAAAATTCAGCTAGAAAAAATTCAAATTATATTTTCCGCCTAAACTAGCCCTTATATTTTTTGTAAACAAAGAAATGTCAAGATATGCCACAGGCACATGCCACTGCCAAAGTGATGAGTCAGGGGTTCAGAACATTTTTTCAGCGTGGATCAAAGACACGTTCACACTCTCGCTTCACTTGTCCGGTAAAACACCTTGTTAACCACTCCTTTTATAAAAATAGTCCTATTCTAGATCCAGCGCCGCGCCCCGGCTACGTGCTTAGTTAAAAAGAACCTACCTATTTATATAGTGTCGAATACTTAATAGTATAGTACCTATGCAGAAATTACGACTTTTAAAAACGAATACATTCTGTTTGTGTCTATACTCGTCCCGTCCGAGCCGTATGATGGTCCGTGGCTCTCCTTAGTCTGTGGTCCGTGGAGCACTAAATGGTCGAGCCGACCGTACGGACGACGATCCGTACTGCGGAGCTCCACACGGTTGTCCGCACGGACCATCCGTTTAGCACTAAATCGATGGAGCCAGTGCTGCCAACTGGGTACTCGTAAAAAGTATAAAAAATATGCTAAAATTGTGCTAAACATGAAAAAAAAATGCCAAATGTAGTTAAACTTTCATTTATATTCCAATGAACAAAGTAAAAGGTAGGTAAGATAAAAGATAAGATAATAATAGCAATATTTTTGTGCTTTTTTCAGGCCAAATCTGACGTAAAAATGGCGCTAAAGTTTTTACCGCCAAACGATTGCGGAGCTTAGTTTTTACCAAACTCATCTGACTGAATACGCGTTCAACTTCGGCGTTTGAATGCGGTAACGACAAAATAGATATTGCTAACTTAGCTAAATCTTCAAAAGGATTGTTTACGGCTACATCTTTGTATTCCGTGACTTTAGTTCAAAATAATACAGTTGTACATGTGCAGTCTCAATTTACGTGAATTTAGCGATTTGCGATTAACATACCTATATCAAGCCCTTAGAGAATTTATAGTAGGGAGATGGCAAGCATACGCTTTCCCCTCTGCCGAAGTACATGAACGGTCGTTCGTGTCAGTTTATAAAAACTAGTTTAGCCACAATCGTTCGCCATTCTGCGTTCATACCTGTCGCTATACGGAGCTCCTAAAATTGGTTAGTTGTGCTGTGGTTTCGTGTAAATGGCGGTCGGAAAGATCAAATTTAACAAAATATGGAGTTTCTTATCACATTTAAGTAATCGACAACACAATTAAGCCATTAATTTCGCCGTAAAATATATTTTCTTAGTGCAAGCTTACGACAGAAATAACGATACGTAATTTCTTGGTACGGGGACAAGTAATGTGAAAACAACGAACGAATGAATGAACGAAAGAGTCTGCAACGATTTTTATGAAATTAACAGGATAGGTAGTTTTTAGGCCGATAAAACGATCTCAAAGCTGTAAAAAAAACCTGATTCCAAAGAAAATATCAATACCTAATGACCTACGTCGTTCAATTCCAGCCTAATATATAGATTAAATGAGCTTGATTAGCTGTTTTTTGGGGTTTAAAGGGGTTGCAAGGTTATTTTAGAGGTTTGTATTTTCGTTTTTTTTTTCGATTTTAGGGTTATTTCGTCAAACACAATATGAAATTAGGAAAGGAGGTATGCAAAAGTATATGGATATTCGAATCTCGTTTCGTATGAAAAAAGAAGATCCACGAAAATACATTTTCTTAACAATAAATTGATCCATTTTAAAACCAATAGCTTATATTTTCATTTAAAAAATACAATATAAAATTGAATTCCAGCTTATAATTGTTAAATCCATATATGCGGCACCGAATCATAGACATTCTTATAATCAATACAAGCAGCCGAGAGATTTCCCTTGCTCCTCCTGACCTTCTGTCTGATGGCCATATCAATGAGGAGGAGCTCCTTAATACCACGGGACCCAACCTTACATCCATTCCGAGCAGGAGCCAAAATATTGTTTTTTTTAACACTCAACAGTCACCTATGTAGTCTTGATCCCACACTAGGATTCCCTGTATCGTAGGTACCTATCAGGAACTACGAATACCTGGTACCATAACACCCAGACCCGGAACAAATAGTTGCAGATCATACATGCCTGATGCGTGTGATTTGGAAACCATATAATTTTATAAGACACCAACGCACCACCACGGGTCTAGATATTAGTGTACAGATCATGAATGCAAAATTTGAAGAAATAATAGCCAAAATAGAAGCAAATTTTGTTCGCGTGCAAAATGACGAACGCGTCCTAGCGGTGAGCTCTTAAATCCTAAAAATCAATTTTTAACTGTCTATGTTTTTTTATATGTTAGTTACGCGATTACTTTTGATCAATATGAATCAATTCACCCATTCAAACATAATAAACATACATACATGGACAATGAATAATCTTAATTTCATTCAGTCTTTCACACCCCATCACTAGTTTTTGCGCTAGTGTGCAACTAACCAATAGTGTAATTACAGAAATTATTTATTTGTGTGTTTGTTTTATGCTTGGAGCAAGGAACAAAATGGAGCGGCAGTAACATTTATTTTGTATGAAAATTGCCCACCATTAGCTTGCCATTCAACCATTCATTTAATACTCTGTGACCTTTAATGGCATTCATTCAAAGTTTTGTTTACTTTTTGTGTTTTCGTAAATTTTCACTATTTTATAAGCAAATACCTATATTTTTTACTACACAAGTTGGATTTCACAATGCCTGAGTGTAATATTGTGCATTGTGGTACGAGGCAAAGCCAGTATCGGCCTGGGCTGACTTTACACAAGTGCTTCAACAGTTTTTATTGAAATTGTAGTTTTGCTTCATTATTTTGTTCTAAATGTATGTTTCGTTAGTGAGCTTTAGAGTAAACATAAGGACATTAGTGCCATTGTTGTGTAAAATATCATTATTTCATAGTAATTCATTTATTGCTTACAAGATTGTTTACAACTAGGGCTTGGTCGGGCAAATAGCCGACCCAGTTCGACCCAAAAATCGAGCACGCCTTATTTATCAGAACAACCGCCCTGTGGTTTTATGTTTGTGGACAGTTTTTATTTCCGTGTGCGTTTATAGAGATGCCTCAACTTTCTACATGAGTGTGCGTGAGTAAGTAAATGTGTGCTGTACGTGTTTACCTCGCCTCCCGCAAAAAGTGGCAGAAATAATTTAGTACTAGAAGTTGAGCATGCCATCTCCCTACATAAATTCTCTAAGATCAAGCCAAATTGAACTGTAACTGCTCGAATTAAAAGTCTATTTTGCCCTTCGTTCAGATTAGTGATTACTAATTATTAGATTATTAAAATGTAGTGAACCACTAATCAGTCATTCGAATATTGACATTAGCGTTACTGGTTTAGTCGAAAAATGTGCTAAAAAATGTGCTATATGCTAAACGAGAAATGAATGTGCTAAACTGGTATAAAATATGCCAAATTTAGCATCAAAAGTGCTAAATTGGCATCACTGGATGGAGCCTTTTGTAGCCCGATAGAAGAGAGAGTCCATGGATAGGAGCTAAATTCATTCCCTATGCCTTATTGTGCCACAGAGAACGAACTTTGAGGAAGGAATTGTGGTTGTGCAGTGCAGTGCAGACTTGTGCACTTGGACGAATTACTTGTGTATCTTATCTTATTCAAGCTGCACGTGAATCGAATAGAAAACAAATCAAATCAAACTAATGGGAAATAAATAGATAGATGTATTAGAGTGACTCAGTCAATGAAATAGATAGAATGAAAAATACGTAACAAAAAATACAATAATGTCTCAACAACAAAGTGAATGTCTGGATTTCTCGGGATTGTTTAAATTAGATGTTCTTATTCATTTAGATATTACTACTTACAGCTTTTATGAAGTAGGCCTGAAGAAGTTTTTTGCATTTTCTAGTGACAAGGAATTACACTTTTTGTTCATCAATGCCCAATCGGAAAGATTTGAGAAAAATTATGACTGGGATTTCTTAGATAATCCTATTTATTGTATGTGTTTTGAGCCTAGTGGGACTTGGGTTCTTATAGTGAGCGAGCAGAAAGTATTACTTGTGCCGTTTTTACCTATATTTATACCGCAGCATACGTTTGATCATAAATGGTCCCTTTCATGTGTTACGGTTCTTCCTCTTGCTTTATTACCCCAACCGACTTCAGTAGTTTGTTGGTTGACTAAAGATTCGGAGACTGTTCTCATCATTGGCTCAAAGGTAATAATTTTAAGCATTACCTATTAGTTCTCTATGTCATTATCCTGTTTTATTACGGCCTGACTGGATTCACAAATACTGAGAGTTTCTCATACATAGGCTTGAAGAAATTGTACCTGTTGTAGTATCATGCAAACTATTCTCATATTTACTCATTGGCTGTCAGCTATTAGGAAATCTCAAGTATTTGATAATCATCTGTGAGTTTATACTGACTGTCCTCATTAAAATCAGCCTGAAATAGTATTTGTAACTAAGAAGTTCATATCCTTGTTCTGCTATTTATTTTCAGACTGGAACTATATCATTTTATTCACTGGATTCACAAACAATTGTTGGCGACTGTAAGGTGTCTGGAGAAATAACTGATCTTCAAATATGTTTTGATGACTCGCTTGACTTGTTAGCTCTATTGGTGAGTTTCACTTAAGTTGTACTTTGTGTTTTAAGCTGGGTACACAAAATAATGCAAATAATGTTAATCAAAATAATCAAGGAATATTTTGATGACACCCAATTTGTATAGAGTAAGAGATAGTGAGATTAAATACCGGATGCTGGTTTTGTTTGGAATTGTTGATACCCGGGTATCAACATAGCAGCATAACAGCATAGCATACAAAGTGGGATGGTTTTGGCTAGACTCATAAGCTTCCAATTTGTATTCCAATAAACAATGATGGACTTGCAAGCTGTCATGAGAATGCTAACCACCTAAAGTAAGCAAAATGTGGGCATGAACCAAAAACATAATTTGGATTTGCCAATGATGACTTGGCTTTATGCAATCCGAAAATCGAATTAATCACATACACTTACAAATACATACAAAGTTAGTTCACAGACTCTGCTTTTATTGATTCTGTGTGAACCCAGCTTCAAAATCACACAGACCATTTCTTTCATTGACAAAAATTTTCTTCAGATTTCTGGAGGGAAAACTCGTCAGTGGAAGTTGGTTCTTGAACACAGATCTTTTGGCTATAATTGGCTCCAACAGACACGGGCTCAAAGTGATAAAGAAAAGAGGGATGGTTTCATGTCATACATCAGACAATTGTCCAAGGATAAGATTACCTTCTTAATACAGGGTGGATCAAAAGGTACCTAGTTCTTTTATATTTGAAAGTCTTTATTTAGGGTTTGTACCCAAAAGGGGTCAAACGGGACCCTATTACTAAGCCTGCGCCATCGGTCTATCCGTCTGTTTGTCTGTATGTATTCTATGACAGGATATATCTTGGTAGCCAGTTGAAATTTTCTTATTATGTGTTGTTTGGGCATGAACCCTTTGCAAATAATAAAATTGCAAAAAACCAAATCATCAAGGAGTGCAAGAGTTCTTTAATCAAAGAATAAAACCGATAGTACGTTCTTATCTACTAGTAGCGACATCTAGTCTTGATTTGAGTAAACTTTGGAACTCTACACTGCATGGTTCGAGAGGAGACCCATGTCTGGTTTATTTTAATCAAAGGAAAGAATTTAGTGTTTCAAATGCTTTTCTATTTTAGATGACAACAAAACACAGACAGTGGAATACGTTTTGAAACCAGTAGAGTACCTTCCACAATTTCGCAAAGGGTCAAATAGCTGGGCTTTAACGGCACAGTATGTGAATGGGAGACATTTTTTGACTGCTTTTGAGTTGAATGAAGGAACATTAATAGTAAGTACCTCCCTTAGAAATGACCGACTCGTGTTTTTAGAGTCCACGCTTGCACTCGGGTTTCAGACTAACCACTAACAAGAAGTCACTTCTGCTTGGTGCAATAATCTATATTATTTTGTATTTATAGAATTCTTAATAACTTTTGTCTTTTTAATTTTAGCTGGAAAGTCCCGAAGAAAATACACCATCCAGAACTCTCAGGCCACGCATCAAGAAGGATGATCTATATGTTCAAGGACTATGGTCTCAGAAACTTGTTTATTTGTTGAGGAAGAATGAGTTAGAAATTCATAGTGCCAATTTCTCAGTCATACAGGTATGGAAAAAATATTCATCAACACTCAGTTTTAAAAGCATTATTATTAGTCATGTATTCTCATGCTTGTTTAAAAGTAACAGCTCAATAGTTTTTTATGCATAGGGGAATAAAATAGACAGTATAAAGGTTGCAGGAAGCTGATGAATGGAGACAGCCCAAGACCATTTGTCGTAGCATTATATGGGCCTATGTCCAGCAGTGGACTTTTATAGGCTGTTGATGATGTATAAAGATTTATTGTTTATTTTAGGCGCAGCCTTAACCTGTCTACGCAATTTTCCAGGGTGAAGCTTTACTCGGTACAAAGAGAGAGTTCTCGGAGCTATGGAACGTGGAGCTAATAGGTGACGTTCGCCGCGCACACCTGATGTCAGCGAAGGAGCCATCAACGCCCGCTGGTGGCTGGCGCGAGCCAACTTTCATGTGCGACCTGCAACTGCCGCGATTCGCCTTAGAATCGTGTCTGGTGGTCACTAGCTGTGGAGCATATGTGTTAAACACTGTGTAAGGGGATGTTGCAATACTTTGCATTGATTGTTTCAGTCTTCAAAATATAATTCCTTTCTAAAGTGCATCACACACGTAGCAGATGCGGAAATATTTTATATGCGTATAAAAACTTATCGCATGTGAAGGTATCACACACGTAGCAGATACGATAGTATACGAAAATGATACATTCACGCGGAAACCTTCAAACTGTATTGTATTTCAATTTGTATGCACAGATATCATCTGTCCATCTTTTGATATATGTCGGTGCCTACAGATGCTTGACGGTAAAATATAAGTGATCTGCTACGTGTGTGTTGCTCCTTGAGTTTAGTATAGAGAGCGATATGGACAGATACGCGCTCAGATACAGATATATTACCGCATCTGCTACGTGTGTGACACACTTTAGCCTCTAAAATTCTTTATTACACACAGATAGTATTCACATACATTATATAAATAAAGACCAGAAAGGAGGAGTCACCATGTATGTATTTAATGTAATGTATGTAGTCTTAATATCCCATAATGCTTTATTGCAGAAGTGAGCCATGTGAATGGCTAGTGGGACTAATAATGCGAGGAGGCGTGGGCGCCGAGCAGTCGGCAGCCGCATTAGGTGCGCCTGTTAGCACGTTACTGCGGGCCGCGGCTGACATGTTGATGTCCCGTGGCAAACTTGCGCCGGCGCAGTATCTTTTCTCGCTCTCGCAGGTGGGTGTTCAATGTATTTAATTATCACTAGAAACGGGATATTTACCATGATTTTTGAGCTTTATTATTTCGCGATATTTTGGCACAGTTTCATGCGCCATGATCACGGGTAAACTGAAGTATCGGAAATATCGGGAAATAAAAAAAATGCTCAAAATTCATGGTAAATATCCCGTTTGTAGTGATAATCATGTTAATAACCATGATAGTTTCAAAATATATTGTTTACTGTACTTACTTGTTGATGCTCGCTGCTATAGTAAGTCGGCTACTCTTGCGTTGCCATCGTTGCCGGGTTACATTTTGACAATGCGTCCTAACATTATTAGAGGCAGAGCTAGCTGTGACATGTCCGGCCTAAATATAGACCCTTCCATTCCCTCTCGTGGATATCGTAAAAGTTGGCTAAGGGATTACACTAGGGGATAGACAGCCGCATCCAACTGAGTATTCAACACCAATTCTGAAATCACCAATCCGCCTGCCAAGCGTGATTACGGCTAATCCCGCCATTGCATTCTACGCGGGATGCCTCGTCGAGCAGTGGACGTCTAAAGGCTGAACCTGACCTTCCCGGCAGCTTGTAAAACCCTGGCTGCCAGAAAGTTCAGGAGTACAGTTGGAGCTGGAAATCCAATTCTATTGTGTAGATTCAATTCTTCTAGTTTTCTTTTCAGCCACGTCTCACTGAGTTAAGTCACCTATCTAGTATAAGTGTCTAGTATGTTATACTATAACATCTTAACATAACACCCAACAGTCGCATACGTAGTCCAGCCCCTTTATTGGCTAACGAACTGATAATCGCTTTCGATTCCGATTTTAAAGTACATTGCGCTTTATGTTTCGAATATTTCTGCTCTTGGAAAATAAGCTAAAAAACGCAGCGCAATGTATTTCGAAATCGTAATTGAAAGCTATTACCAGTTAGTTAGACAATACTGGGGCTGGTCCCACACTAGGATTCTCTGTGTAGTGGGTATCAGGAACTAAGAGTACCATGGTACCATAACACCCAGACCCGGAATAAATATTTGTAGATCATACGAACATTTGTCCCGCAGCAGGAATAAAACCCGCAACCTGTTGCATCTCAGCCAGCTACTCGCCGGCCGCGCCACAGAGGAACACCTTTCTCTTTCCACACAGACTACAAATAAGATTATGAATGTTACTTAGGATGTGGGATTTGAGAATGTACTGTAGCTAACTAAATCAATCTTGTAACTTTTTTTAGAGTCAACCGGATGGCTGGGTTGCTCGTCTAGGGGTGTTTGGCCGTATCCACGAGCTCTCGATGTATAAATACACGGGCAATGCGGGCGGGCTCGGCAACTCGGCGATAACCATCCAACTGCTCGCGTTGCTGCTCAAGATGGCCACTAATGACGAGCAGAAGTTTGACACGTAAGCGCTATATTGTGCTTCAAAAGACCAAGCACGAATATCTAACGTTAACGAGTCGCTAGCTAGACGATCGTAAATGTCCAATTAACCAATCAAGTTACAAAGATTTTGAGCTACCCAGATGTAAATAATGGCCAATATTTTACATTTGCGATCGTCTCGCTAGCGTCTCTGTTACGTTAGTTAATCGTGCTAACCCCGCAAAGAAGGCAACACTCATGACTTAATCCCCATGGTGGCATATCCTTAGAGGTCTACTAAGTTTGCAGACATTTTAATTATTCCTATTGTAGATTAAATTGCAATGCATGGTTGTCGGTATCAGGCAGTCGTATTATATAACTCTTTACCTGTTGATATGAAAACTATTGATGGTACAGGTATATTCATTGGAAAACTAAAAAAGCTTTTGCTTGAAGGGTGCTACTATTCGATAGATGACCTCAAGTTCTAATTAAATTTAATACATATATAGGTGTAATTACACCTGAGTGACATGGTATTTTGACATATTTACGAAACTTTTTTTTATGACTTTTTGAATAGTCTTTTCATCCCATCTATTCGAAAAGGACGACTTGGTTGGTTCGCCTTTAAGTGCACCCAAAGGTGGTGTTTTCTGTATGAAACTTCTATAAATGCGCCGCAATTATCTTTGCCGCGCACTTTTTGAATTTGGAAAATATCGAACTCAAATAAGTGCGACGCAATTATCTTTGCCGCTCACTTTTTGAATTTGGAACATCTTAGTGTTCAGCGCCAAAGAAATCGAACCCAAATAAGTGCGCCGCAATTAACTTTGCGGCGCACTTTTTGAATTTGGAACGTCTTAGTATTCGAAGACAAATATTGTTTGAATAAATACTGGCTGGTATACGACCGCCCATAGTCGCGCCCCGCGCCGGCTGAATAAAAAAAGACAAATGAAAAACGCGCGAACTAGGTACAACCCGCGTTTTCGAAAATTTTCACAGATTGTTAGAAATTCATGGTTTTGTTTTGAAATAAAATATGAGGCGCCTTTTATTTTCTCATAGTGGGTGATGAAAAGTAGAGTGTAACACTCGGGCGCAAAATATATTCTTGGCTCGGGCGACGTACTTTGAATCCCTCGCTACGTTCGGGATTCTACTAAAGAATCCCTCATTTCGCTCTGGATTCAAAAAAGCGCCCTCGCCGTAAAAATATTATTTTGCTCCCTTATGATACAATCTACTATTTAAATACGTCAATTTACAATACGTTCATGATTTGGTCAACTTTCAGTGTGGTTTTAAAATAATTACGAGAATTGACCTAGGCATGTCCCAGGTGAAAGTAACACAGGAGGTCTTTTAGAACTCAATAAAAAAAATACTTGTTTTTTTCAGGGATGTGAAATTCACATCACTAAGCCCCCTCGAGCTACTGGAGCTATCTTCATTCGCCGCGGCCACCGGTCTGTGGGGGTTGGTCCCCGTGTTCAGCATCTACCGCGGCTGCCCCCATCTGCTGCTCGCGGCGATGAAGTCGCGCGGCGACGTCTGCCGAGGGGCCATCAACTGTCTGCTGCAACACAGATGCCTGGTGCCTCTGTTGCTGGAGGAGAATGGACAGTGGCTTTTCGACTTTATTGCAGAGAAGTGCGATAAATTTGATACAACTATTTTGAAGGTAACATAACACCCAACACTCACATACCTGCCCCCCTATTCCCTATCTCGCAAGTCACTCGGTGACTAACGTTTGACAAGTAAAATTAACATCAATTGACAATTCTTAGTGATAATTTTGAGCAATTGATGGTCATTTTACTTGTGAAACGTTAGTCACCGAGTGACTTTCAGTTAGGGAATAGAGGGGCTGACGCCAAACTAGGATTCCTACCACAACAAGTATTTACAACATATTTATAAGGTGATTACAACCTTAGGCTCAATTCACACCGAGATGGCAGCGACAGGTAGCGCAGAGGCGAGCAGTTTAGCAAAAATTACCAAACTTTGCCAAAATTTACACAGTATTTTACTTTATCTCTATTAGTAAAATACATAATTACTACCTACCGTTTGAGGGGATCAAAAGGGTCGCGCGACGCTGAGAGCAACCACGCAAATGGTCAAAGGGTGCATCTACCCCCTAAGGTAATCAATTCATGCTGCCTCAGTAGTGTGCTTATGGTATCGCAACTCTCACATCTTGTGCCTACGTAAGACAGTGGTTTATTATTATATATTTTTATCCGTATTATTGTCGTGGTCTGTCCGACCCTCCATCCGTGAATGTCGTAAATCCGACAAAGGGATTATACCAGAGGATGGGCAGCATCGTCCACCTGAATACTCAACACCAATACTGATGTCACCAATCCGCCTACCAAGCGTGGTGAAGTACCCCTGCATTCTATGGGGCAGGCCTCGCCCAGCTGTAAACGTCTAAAGGCTGGTGAAGGAGATCCATATTTTGACTAAACAACACTATAATATTTTTTTGTTTCAGTGTCTTTGTCTGTGGCTGAACCCTTTGCAAGATCAGTTGAGACCGGTTATGCGTGACTTAAAACAAGGAATATCATCTATCTACGTGAGTAATTTGTTAAAGATCATTACTCTACCGATCCTTCATTTAAATTTTATTGTAATTTGTACTCCAAGCAGCCAAGCCCAAGCCAAGCTCCAAGTCAGTCGTTATTTTATTTTAATATAAATAGAAAACTAATGGAGGTTGTAAAGTACCGGCACGACCATGCTCCTTCGAGGCCGAAAATGGCCTAGAATATTTTGGCAAACATTCGAATATGTCGAAATATTTAGTAACTTATTGAAGTATCTTGTAATAATAATTCATTCAATATACTCTTACTGTTATATGGCTTCAAGGCCGAAAATGGCCTATACTAGAATATTTTGCCAAACATTCGAACATGTCGAAATATTTAGTACTTAACTTATTGAAGTATCTTGTAATAATAATTCTATCATTCAATATACTCTTACTCTTATATGGCTTCAAGGGCGGAAATGGCATATACTAGAATATTTTGACAAACATTCGTACATGTTGAAATATTTTGTAACTTATCGAAGTATCTTGTAATAATAATTCTATCATTCAATATACTCTTACAGACAACAAGAATGCTCAACCTAATATCAACATTCATACGCCTCGCATGCGCGGTAGAATCTCGCGAGCCCTGCCCAGAAATACACCAAGAAGTTGTACAAAACTCTGAAACGTGGAAGAACCAATTTACACCGAAACGAGCGCTCAGCTGCGGACTAGCGCACTGGGCGGTCACTGACGAAGGAAACGCTAAGATAATGATGACGAACACGCCAATAAACACGGAGGTGATCGGGCGCGTGATGGACGTGGCGTGCGGGAGACATCACACGCTTGTGCTCACTGAGAATGGGGTAAGATATTCCTGAACAATTTTTTATTTGTATTATGCCCAACCAATTTTTATTTTACGCGACACCTAACGCATGTAAAATTGTCAGATTTCATTTTAGGATTAGTGTTGGAACTAGCAGATGGCACCGTAACCTCTGCCTACAACAATGCATTACCTTACAGGCCACTTTCACCTGGCACGCACACTTCGTGGCATTGCACTGCACCCAGTACACATTGTACAGTGGTAGTCAAACCTTAGGAGACTAATAAAGAGTTTGCGTAAAAAAAAGTATGGCAGCTGCCCATGGACACCTATGTCCAGCAATATACGTCTAATGATGATGATGAAAACCATAAATATGTTTGTCAAGTAAAAAACATGTGCCGTGGTATGTCGGGCCTAAGAATATACCCCTCTGTCCCCTTTCGTGGATGTCATAAAAGATGATTAACGGATTACAACAGGGGCTGGGCCGCAGCATCCATATGAGATCAACAATACTGCGACCAATCCGCCTGCCAAGCGTGGCGATTATGGCAAATCCCCCTATTGCATTCTAAGTGGGAGGCCTCGTCCATCGATGGACGTCTAACGGCTCATGATAAAGTATATACCTTTATTGATTCGCAACTAGCGTAATAAATAAATAAATAAATGCTGGACATTTCACACAACATTATCTAGCCCCAAGCTAAGCAGAGCTTGTGTTATGGGTACTAGATAACTGATATACTTAATACAATAACATTACATACATAGATATTTTTTATTATATATAGAAAATACCCAGAACACTCTGAACAAATATCTGCAGATCATACAAATATTTGTTCCGAGGCGGGAATCGAACCCGCAACCTCCTGCGTCGCAGGCGAACCTTCGCCCGCCGCGCCACAGAGGTCGTCAAATAAATTAATAAATTAGTTGGCACTGGAGCGGCGACATAAATTGACGACCTCTGTGGCGTGGCGGGCGAGTAGCTGGCCGAGTTGTAAGAGGTTGCGGGTTCGATTCCCGCTGCGGGACAAATGTTTGTATGATCTGAAAATATTTGTTCCGGGTCTGGGTGTTATGGTAATGTTACTCGTAGTTCCTGATACCCACGACACAGGGAATGCTAGTGTGGGATTAGGACTACGTATGTGACTGTATTGGGTGTTACATACTTCAAGTTCTGTCTGTATGTATCGCGAACAAAAACGCCATTCACGTTTTAGTTATATGCTGCTGGCGATAATTCCTTCGGACAACTGGGCGTTGGACGAGCGTGGCGTGGTGGTGTCGGCGAAGCGGCAACCGCCGGTGGCGCTTTACTAGCAGCGTCTTTAGTTGCGCAAGCGCCGTTGCAATCGCTAGCCGCTGGACATTACCACTCAGCGGCTGTTGACGTCGGCGGACGGCTCTACACTTGGGGGTAGGCTATATCAACAGCAGTAGCCTAAAAATCGTTCCTTTGCTTATTACACAAGCCTCTCTGCTAACATTCTCGCTGTGAAAGTTTCGATGGTTGTTTTGTGGTCGGTGTGAATTTGATGAAGAGATAGACTGTTACCTAGATTAACACACTCAACTGTTTCTCCTAAAGGCTGGTTTACACATTGATAAGCGCGAGTGCAGGTGTTTAGCGCAGGTGCTTAGTGATTAGTAAAATACGTGTGGATAGCAACTGATTAGTGCGAGTGATTAGTAATCAGCGTAGTAAAGTGAATAGAAGCGAGTTCTATTTTTTTGCGAGTAGCCCCGTCCCGCGCGTTCTTCCTTCCCCCTGACTTGCAGCTTGCCTGGTACTAAACACGTTTGGACATGCTTGTTTAGTGATAAGTGTTTAGCATTGTTGCGCGGACGACGCTAGCTGAGCATTGTTACTGTATTTGCAACTGAATTTACTTATCGCAGCAACTAAACAGTATTGGACACAACTAAACACTAGCACTCGCACTCGCAATCAAGCCTACTCGCACTCGCACTAATCAATGTGTAAACCGGGAATAATGATGTGTAATGTGTGAGTTCGTCCGGAGAAGTACTACCACCGTACCTATTTCTGCCGCGAAGCAGTAGTGTTCGCATTGCTGTGTTTCGGTTTGAAGGGTACGGGTGCCGGTGAAATTACAGGCACATGAGACTTTTCATCTTTATGTCTCAGGGTCGGCAGCGCGCGTGTGATGCCTCTGGTGTTACAGGCGTTCATAGGCTACGGTAACTGCTTTCTATCTGGTGGGCCGTAAGCTTGTCTGCTTGCCAAGTAGCATAAAAAAAAAGAAAAAACCACCCACTTGATAATTTTAATTTATGATTTTCAGATGGGGTGTTCATGGTCAACTGGGGCTGGGTAGTATTGACGATCAATTGACTCCTCAAGTAGTCACTAAGTTACAGGGCAGAAAGGTAAATAATTTTTCATTAGCCAAACGTTTCTAAAACAGGATAATTTGATTGTCCTAGTTGGTAATTTTTGGGTTATTCTTATATCAGCCGTCACTGACCTAACTAGGTTTATATAAATATGTTCTAATAGAGCATAAAATTATTGTACGTCCGAAATAGAAAAAATGTTGCAACTTTGAATATTAAGAGCGAGTACACATTAGGCGTTTTGAAGCGCGCGCTTTGGTAACGCGCGTTTTGAGAACCAGTAGTTCTTATCTAGGTGTACACACGCAAGCGCGCGTTTCTGACCAAGCGCGCGTCGAACGCGCGCTTTGAGATTTTCGTTCAAACGCGCGTTGAGAGGGCGTCAGCCGCGCGCTTCGAGATACATGAGCCGCCATTTTGTTGTACATTTGAACGCGCGCTTTCGTGTAGAGTGGACGCAATTCACCAAAATGGAGATTGAATTTTATAACATGGAGTAAGTCATCAAAGGATTTTATGGACATTCTAAAATAATTAAAAAACTTAGGTTCATACTGTCTTAATTTGGGATACAATGTTATAAACATTCCATGCGTCAGTCTATCTCGTAGTATTGGGTGCACCCAAAATTCTCTTTGTCTCTGCCGTCGTCTTCTGTAGCT